>JAEQBH010005114.1:0-1215657 GCA_016808115.1 Tetrastigma voinierianum | reverse complement strand
ATTTCAAGGAAGTCCTCGAGGACACAGTGGAAGACAATCCCGGGTAACGCTCTAGTTCTTCAAGGTATACTAACCTCGCTATTAGGATTCTTTGCGCTTGCAAGTTCATTTCTAGATAAATCCTCTTCTCACTTGAAGTCAAGAACGAGTTGAACTTAATTTATCTATTTAAACAAGCGTAGATTTCACCTCAATTCGGATAGTGAGGCCAACCCCGTGTTAGCTGAGATCTAATCAAGGAAAGGTTGATCTATTCTAATTTCGAGGAAGAGTAATTTGGAAGTTGTATATCCTTGGCTTGACCGATAACTTGGGAGCTATGCATACCATAAAATGGGTATGAAGTATTGCAAAGAAAAATACCCAGACATGAAGTTCTTGTTAAAAGTAGTTGTCTAAATCCCCTCAGAATTCGAGAATCAGAAAATGAGATAACGAAATGTGGAGTGTGGAGAGATCCAAATGACTACAATTGCCTTGGACAGATTTTTGAACTTGAGATAATCAAGAGATTTAATCAATATTCACTATGAATTGATCGCTTATCATACTGCTTTCTTTGACGTGGTTCTTTATGATAATTGTTCAAGATTCATTACATAACTTAGTTTTACCTTCATTCATTTTATTTCACGCCCTAATTTTCATTTTCTTTAGATTAGTTTCTTATCTCCAAATTTTTTATGTCGAACAATCGTTATCAACCTGATGGTCCAAATAGTATGAATTTCGGAAAGTAGTCCTAGTAGTTGATGAAAAAATTCGGTGATCTCCGTGGGATCGACCGGACTTAAATCCATTTTATTACTTGTCGACCAGGCACTCAAGCAGTTGTATCTCACAACCAAAATTGAAAATGATAAATTATAGGAGATCTTTTGTCTCAAAAAACAAGTTTTATGTAGCTTAAGTTTCCAGGGATTAGACAATAGTCATCTGGTAATAACGACATATAAATTTGTATATGTGTTTTGGTCAAGTCAACAGTTATACACAAATTCAATTAGAGGAATATGTCTATCCCAACTATCCTCATAGTCGATCACACAACTTCTAAGCATATCCTCTAAAACTTGAATAACTCTCTCTGATTGTCCATCCGTCTACGGGTGGAAAGCCGTGCTGAAATTTAGTCGAGTTCCCAAAGCCTCTTGAATTTCCATAAAATCTCGAGGTGAACCTCAGGTGTCTATCTGAAATGATAGACACTAGAATCCAATTAACCGAACTATTTCTCTATGTAAAGCTCTGCCAACTTATCAAGTGAATAGTCAGTTCTTACTAGTTGGAAGTGAGCTGACTTTGTTAATCGGTCTACCACGACCCAAACTGAATCATGCTTTCTCCCCTCGTTAATGGTAACCCAACCACAAAATCCATCGCGATTCACCCATTTCCACCGAGTATTCTATCAAAGTTACAATAAACCCCGAAGGAACTTGATGTTCCACTTTCACCGCACACCATGCTACATTTATCACAAAATCCAAACATCTCTCTTCATTCCAAACCACCCGCATGGTTTTAAATCTAATACATTTTCGTGCTACCAGGATGCATAACAAAGGGTCCAATGTGTGCTTCTTCAAGAATGGATTTCTTCAACTCATCATCATTGGGTACACAAACTCGGTCTCTATAATACAAGAATCCATCCTCATTCACTGAAAAACTCACCTCTTTCCCCTTATTCGACTTACAATTAAAAAATTTTCATCACTTTTCAGGCTCTGGCACTCAATTTAAGAAATCTCTGCCATCAATTTCAGCTTCTATTGTACCATCATCTGATAATGACAAATGAGCATTCAATGCTCGTAATGTTTGTACTGACTTTCTACTCAAAGCGTCTGCCACAACATTAGCTTTCCCGGGATGGTAGTCGATGACACAATCATAATCGTTGATCAATTCCATCCATCTACGTTGTCTCAAGTTAAGCTCCCGTTGCGAGGGCAAATACTTAAGACTTTTGTGATTGTAGATGAAACACTTTTCTCAGAAAGATAGTGTCTCCATATTTTCAATGCAAACACAATGGCGGCCAATTCCAAATCATGCGTAGGGTAATTCTTTTCATGCTGCTTCAATTGCCTTGAAGCATAAGCTACCACTTTACCCTCTTGCATAAGGACACATTCGAGTCCATTTAATGAAGCATTACTAAAGATGACATATTCTTTACATAGTTTGGCTGAGTAAGAACTGATGCCTCTGTTAAGAACACTTTCAACTTTTCAAAACTAGCTTGACACTTTCCACTCCACTCAAATTTCACATTCTCGGGAGTAATTCATTATCGGCCAGCTATATCGAAAAACCCCATGAACCTTAGTAATGATCCGTCAAGCCTAGGAAGCTACGAACTTCCGTGACACTTCTCGGTGGTTTCCATTCAAGAATCACTTCTATCTTCCTCATATCCACCCTAATTCCTTCTTTCGATACAATGTGTCCAAGAAAGGACACTCTTTCTTCAACCAAAATTCACACTTACTCATTTTTACGCCAACTGCTCCTTTTCTCAAGGTTTCTAACATTATCCGAAGGCGTATCATACCCTCCATCCTTGAATACACAAGGATGTCATCTATAAACACCACGACAACCGATCTCAAACGGCCGTAAAAACACTGCCTCATTAAGTCCATGAAAGCTGCACTTTGTCAACCCAACAGATGACAAGGAACTCATAATGTCCATACCGCGTTTTAAACGCCGTCTTATGCACATCCGCATCCTTAATCCTTAATTGATGATACCTAGAATGTAGGTCGATCTTCGAAAAGACACCCGCACCTTTCAATTGGTATAACAAGTCATCACTTTTGGGTAACAGATACTTGTTCTTCACTGTCATTTTGTTCAGTTGTCTATAATTAACACACAAATGAAGTGTATCATCTTTCTTCTTAACAAAGAGCACTGGAGCTCCCCACGGTGATACACTCGGACGAATAAATCCCTTTATCTAATACCTTGCAATTGAGCTCAACCTCTTTTAACTCCATCGAGCCATTCTATACGTTGGGTAATGGATAACGAGTGGCACTGAACAAATCGTCATTATGTAACTCAATCTCTCTGTGGAGGCAATCCTCAACTCCACACAAGAAAGATGTCCCGGATAATCACAAATCGTAGGGATGTCTGAGATACTAGGCTCCGCCTTTATATCAATCACATACTGCCCAAGTAGGCTTACACCCTTTCCGAACCATCGCATCAGCTACAAAGGGCGACAAATATCGTGATAGAGAGGCTGCTCGCTTCACCGATGAAAGTCACTTTCGCCACTGATGTCCTTAAGGGTCACTAAGCCATCTACACCAACTACCACTTGGTGACGGGACAACCAATCCATCCCTAATATCACATCGAACTCTCTAAATGATAACTCGATCAAGTCTCCTGGAAACTCATACTCAAGATAACGATGGGAAAATCTTTGTAAACTCTCTATTCAATAATGATACTATGCCCTAACTTATTTGTCACCAAGATATCATACTCGGTTTCACTCTTTGGTAAACCACCCAACCTCGGAATGGAAGTACAAACATAGGAATGGGTTGATCCTGGATCTATCAATGCATGTACAATAGTCTCAAAGATATGGAAATTACCAACCATCACATTTTGGGCATTTTTATCTTCAACTGTCTTCATTGCATAAGCCTTGGCCGAGCACGCATCCCGTCTCGCCATGGTCCGTGTCGCTGCCTCAGCGCCAGATGCAACCTCTCGCTGTCTTTACTTCCTTTTGGTACCGCTAAAACTATACCCCGGGCCTCGGGTGTCGTAGCAACGCTCGAGAACACCTTTTACTTTATGCCTGGCTGATCCACAACCAAACAAGCACTTGTTAGTCTCCAACAATCTCTTTATGTCTCATCCTGTCATCGTGTGCAATAAGGGGAGGTGAGTCAACTTTCAAGAAACTCCTAGGGCACTAGCTACTGACGGTGTTGGTAGAATAGTCTTACTACCGGTAGTATGAGTTGGTCCCTGTAGTGTAGGCTGACTAGAATCTAGTGGACCTTTAAACTTCTTATTCTGGTTCTGATATGAACTTGACTGATGATTCGTGCCACAGTAGGGTGATCCGAAATCAACAAAATTTATATTCTAATCCCATCGCCAGAGTGCCATCGCAAAGATAAATGCTCTAGGGCCAACTCTGGGATGGGTTTTCTTTGCACAAATGACTAATAATAGGTCACCCGTGAATTAAATTTGGATCTCGTGGTTTGATAAAAAACAGGGGATTTGTCACTACAAGCCAAACTCCAAATAAGGAAAAATGTAAAATAGAACCCTCATGTGAGGCTACCGGATCTCGAGTTCTAGCGTCATCGAGGTTCGCCCATTCATTGGGATGATGACCTATAGTCATCTCCCTAACCGGATCTTCATTTAGCTATCACCTAACCCAAAATAATTATGCTTTTGAAAAATGGTATTCATCGAAAGCACTCATGGTCAATGACAAATAAAAATGAGTCTCTCGACTACATTACAATGGGTAATAAATGATAGCTAATGAACATCACGAGATTTAGTAATAAGCATCAAGTGAGCACTAAAAGATTACCAAGTACTAACCATTCAACATGAATCGAAGGGATCTAAAACCGGCTTAAAAAGGAGAAATCACGTATCAGTTGACTACCAAGGTGAAAAACAGCAGGACCTCCAAAGAGCCTCCAGATCCTGCACCCAGCAGCCTTCTGCTTCAAGGAGGAAGGGTTTTAGCCGCTCATCCTCCGAGTTGTCATCCTTGGAGGGTGTTTGGCTACCCAGAAAGTGCCAAGAAAATGAGAGAAAAGGGAGAGAAAGTGAGAAAGGCGGGAGAGCTGAAAGCTTCTCCCAATAATTTTACTGGACAAGTCGATTGAGCTCTTACAACCCTTGACTGAAGCTTATATATGCTCAGAGTCAAGGGAAATTACAAAAAGAACAAAAATTAGAAGGTATTAGAAGGGGTAAAATGGGAAGAAAACCAAAAATATAACAAAAACACCAAAGCCAAAAGTGTGTGAATAGTGTCGAGGGGTGAATAAATGGTCGGGAGGTGAACAAAGGGCGGTATGGCAATTTCTCAAACGCGCGTAAATTTTTGTATGTGTCTATTTGTTGCATTTTCTACTCTTCTTTCCTTCTGGTCTCTGATCTGCAATGCTGAGTTTGACTCGAATTCTTCATGCTTGGATCGACTCAACAATTTCGGCATAAATAGCTTGCAAAAACTGTAAAATTTGCCACAAAATGCGATCAGTAGAATAATAGGGACCTTAATGTGTAAATTGGGTTAATTACGCTGATTAGTACATAAAAAGTGCTCAAAACCTGTAATAAACAGGTCCAAAATAGCACTTTTTGAGCACTAATCACACCCCCAACCTACACATTGCTAGTCCTTTGAAGAATGAAAGAAAGAAAGAAAGAGAGAGCATACAAAACAATAACAAAATTATTCACAAAATGCTATTTCAAAAAGTTTATGAATGAGTAATGCCTAACCCTAAGTAAGAATCATCAAAGCCTTGCCCAATAACTATCTTGAGAGAATGAATGCCATACAAAAATTGAGTATCAAAAGAGCCTCCATCTCGGTGAATCAACCAGAAACTTCCACCAAAATCTAAGTGTTTGTTTGATCAGTTCTCAACAATAAACTGCCAAACTGCACTCTCCCCCCAACCTAGCTACTGCCACAACCTAGCATGCTAACCAACTTAAATAGATCAGGACCCACTCTTATTCCACAACTCTTTTGTGTTGTATGCGCAATGCCGAGAATCGACCACCAAAGTCCATGTAACGGTGATCCACCGATGACTCCCAACCAATTAAGGCCAGTGGCACCAAGTCATAAGGATCTTTCACCACTAACTCTTCGTAGTTTCACCCGCATCTCGAATGATTTCAAACCCAAAGACCTACTAACTTGCTAAACTCCACCCATCCACCCGCAGAAGCAGCACTAAGCCTGGGTGGCTCAACTAGTCAAGTAAGTAATCTAGGCTTTAAAGGCTGCCACTACATAAATTTCTGACCGCGGCTCGTTCCAAGGCAAAGCCGCCAGCAATTTTTTTTTCTTTTTCTTTTCTTTTTCTTTTATTTATCTTTTTCACTTCTTTTTATTTTGGAAGGCACATTGGCCTTCTATTCATGGGGGTCCTTAATCTATTAAAGGTGGTCAACGATACTAGGGTAGGTTATTGCAAGGCTTAGGAGGCTAGGCAGTTTATCAGGTTATTGAAGAAACCTGATGTGCACTGTGTGTGGTTAGCTAAAGGTGGAAGAAAAAGGTTGAATACTCGGGGATTTCAACTAACCATCTACTCAATTAGGCATGAAACCAATCTAACATCAATAGAATTGGACAAATTTTCAATTTTTCAAACTACAGGCTAGGCAAAAAAAAAAAAAAAAAAAATTGGGTGCAATTTTTGAAAAATTAAGCTGTATAGTATAATAGCTTCCCAAAAAGGAAAATCAGCAAGCCACTGAACATCACAAAAAGGGCTTGCTTAAAATAGTAACAAAAACATAAAATAAATGCCACTCCTTCTAACTCTCCCCTAACCAAATGTCACATTGTCTCAATGGGGCTTCTGGATTGAAAGTTAGAGAAGGAAGTGTTACCTCCTGATGAAATGTACTCGTTTGGGATAGAGACTTCTCAAGCTTTCCATCGACACCTATTTACTCCATTCGGGGGCTTCCAAATAAAACAAGTTAGAGAAGAAAAGAGAGAAAAAGACTCAGTTATAGATTTTGAAAATTAAAACTTTATAATAATTTCAAAAGTGTTCTTTCTGGATATATTTGGATTCTACACTCTAAGCCTAATCTGAAACAAAACTCCAAAAACGGAGTTCCTAAATGAAAAAGTTATGATGAAAACAAAATCAGTCATGTAATTGGAGCAGTTGCGAAAATTCGCAACCTTTTTTTTTTTTTACGACAAAAATAATAATAAAAACAAATTTTATATATTATTTATTTATTTATTTATCAGAAAGACAAAAGAGTGAACATTGTTGCCTTGACTTCCTTCAAGGATGATAAGCTTAGTTAAGCATCCCTTACTTCGTCATCATCAAGGGGTGTTCGCTACCAAGAAAATACAAGAAACGGGCTGAGAAAAGTGGGAGAGAGTAGAAAGTGAGAGTCAAAGCTTCTCCCGTCAATTTTATTGATTGGAAGTTGATTGATTCCATAGCCCTTGACTAAGCTTATATACGCCAGAGTCAAGGAAATTAAGGAAAAGAACCAAAATTTAAGGTATTAGAAGGATAAAATGGGAAGAAAAACAAAAATATAATAAAAACAAAGCGCTAAAAGCAGTACAAAGCCGGGAGGGGTGAATAGTGGCCGAGGTGAACAAGGCAAAGTGCAGAGCAATTTCTCAAACGTGCTTAAATTTTTGCTATCCTCCATTTTGTTGCATTTTCTCTCGCTTCTTCTTCCTTCGGTCTCCGATATGCAATGCCGAGTTTGACTCGAATTTTCTTGCGTTTCACTCAACAATTTCGCATAAATAGCTTCTGCAAAATTGCACTTGCCACAAAATGCGTATTAGTAGAATAACAGGGACCTTAATGTGTAAATTAAGTTAATTACGCCGATTAATACATAAAAGTGCTCAAACTCAGACAAACAGTGGTCCAAAAATAGCACATTTGAACACTAATCATCCGACTGTGTTTTTTTTTTTACCCCTGCCTTCTTCTTTTGTCATACTCTTTTTTTACTCCTTTCAACATTTAACACACATGTCACAATCTACAATCATCATGATGAACCCTATGACATAGGCCTCGAATATAGTCATTTAGGCTTCATCCTCAAACTTACGACACTTTTCTTCCTTCAGAATTCAGTATCTTGTGAAAGCATACTTGCTCAATGGGTGAATTTCCATACTTCATCACACTTCATTTGCCTTGCTTCAAATTATGGAACTCTCTCATATTGCTGACAGATATGACCCATGTATTGTTTCGAATTCGCTATGAAAAACTCCACGTAACACTTTCTCCTGGCGGGTGCGCTTCTAGTCACCACACCCACCACTCGGTAAGCGCTATCCTCGAAGTAGTGAGATCGCACACTCTAAATTTTCCTCTTGTGTGCAAATGTATTTGTCTAAGATTTATGTTCTTCGAAGCCAATTTTCCACCATGGAAGGCTCATCATCTTTCTTTCTAAGAAAATCTATGGCCTGTGATTTTGCCATTTCAATCCCATCTTCTGAGACACCATTTGTCGTGCTTTCATGAGTTATCTATTGGAGGATATCCTATAGTACGCGCTTGTCCTCGTTTCATGTATTGATGGAGCATGGGACGCTTGCCCATCGTCCACACTAGCTGGGCTATTCACACTTCTCGAGTCACTCGACCCTCGTGCCTGAACTTTCCATGCCTAACCTATTAAGACCGATAAGATTTGCATCAGAATCATGTCATCCTTTTATATGCAAGTGCAATGCATGTCACACATAATTTCAAAAATCAATTTATAGAATCGCCTAAACCTAGGCTCTGATACCAAATTAAACTGTCGCTCCCCCAAACCCAGACCCGACTCATGAGATATTTAATATCCATTTAAATCATATTTATTTATGTATGAAAATATGATCTCATTACTAATATGCATTATATATAAAATATACATCAATCATGGTAAAGATCCCATCATTGCCCACCTCCCACATTTATACAAGACGACATTTCTTGCCTTTTAAAATCATTTACAAAACATTGTAGTTCATGTCTAAACGTAGTCAAAATATACTCTTCCCATGAAGATTTATACACTTTGTTTGCAATGAAAACAATTTTATGATTTTTTCTTTGAAATGAAATGTATGCATGAGACTAAGCATTTGCTTATACTGATTCGAGATGACTGTTTCACCGTCTTTGATCTTGCCTCTATTCACTTGCACTGCAGCGATAAAACAACGGCTAAACATTTACGCTAATGTTCTACGATTTATCCTCATTTCACTAAACACAAAATATGTATCTTTTCGAAAACAACATTTTGGCACATTTTCAATAGTCAATGCAATAAACAATATATATGTTAATTTTTCATTCCAAACTCAAATTATGCATTTCACACATTTGTTTATAAGTTTGCTTTTAAACGAATTTAACCATGACTTTCGGTGCATAGGATAACGGAATCACCGGCACGGTTCCACTGGGCTGCAAGCCGGTAAAAAAAACATTTAATAACACACACGTCCCGCTGGCCGCTGATCGTTATTACAAATTCATTTTGTGGCAATAATTCACCATATTGTCCCATCGGCCATGGATCTGCATGCCACTATAATTCATTTCGCTCACGCACGCTACATTGACCCCCTTATCAGTATACCAATCTATCTCTTAACTCGAATATGACACATTACATTCTCTTAAGGCATTAATACTAAGTCATACTAAATTACACTATTGTATATACATGTATACCTAATTGTAGTTTGGATATTGGGGTTGGATAAAAAGAGGTTGGTTTTAATGATTGTCACTAAAAATAAAATAGATTAGAAGGTGGAAAGAGGTCCCTTGAAGTATCAGGACACTAGGATTAGGTTTTTTAGGCAAATGAGGGGGTTTTCGGGTTGTTACCTCACATTAGGGAGGATAACATATAGTTATCTCGAACCGGATCTTCATTTAGCTATAAAAACTGAACCTCATTAAATCTCTTTGAAAATGGCATTCACTGGCCATTAATGTTCTAGTCAGTAAAAACACAAGTCTCCTTGACTCACCTTCCAATGGCTCATAAATGATAACTAACGAATATCACTAGATCTAAATTTAAGCATCCAATGAGCCTTGAAAGCTTACCAAGTACCGATCATTCAAGGTGACTCAAAGGGATCAAAACCTAAAGTTGAAGAGAAGAACATTAATGATAGTGAATACCTGTGTGAAAAACATGGAAACCCTTAGTTCGACTCTAGATCCCCACCATTGTCCTACTTAAGGAGGAAGGGCTTTAGCCACTCATCCTCCGAGAGATCACCCCGTGGTGTTTGGCCAGTGAGAAAAGAAAGAAAAACGAAGAAAATGGTAAGGAAACTGGAGCTGTTCAACAAGCTTCCCCCAAAATTTTATTCTCCAAACTAAAACTCGAACTAAAATCGTTTTACAAAGTGCTGTTTGGGGATTATATACCACCAAAACAATACAAATTACCAAATTGACAAAAGCAGAAACTATAAAACATAAAAGAGAGACAAAAAGTCAAGAAAAGGATGGCAAGCATGCGAAATTTCATAGGGGTTGCGAAATTTCGCAATCCTTGCAAAATTGTTCTCTATTTTCTGCTTTTGTGGTTCTGCAGATTTCTTCATGCTCGAGCTACATCCCTATCTTCAATATATATAGCATGTGAAAACTACAAAAACTGCTATAAAATTGATCAGAAGCATTATTAAGTCCTTAACATGCCAATTGGGTCAATTTGGTTGATTACTACGCAAAAAGTGCTCAAAACCCGGAGTGTTACGAGTATGGAACAACACTATTTAGGTAGTAATCAATACCCTAATAAACACATTTTGATGCTCATGCAGTTTTCATGGCAATCCATTTGTAATCAATTTTCCAATCACTTAAGACAAATTTGTTTATGGTTAAAACAAAGCACACATGCGCTTCATGTAAATCATTTCTGCTTGACAAACTAATACAAAGTTGCAATAAGAAAAGAAATGAGAAGAATAAACCAAAAAGGTTATCGCTCCTTAACTCCTATCCTTAGAATCTCGATCTTACTTAGGTTTCCTCGTCACCAACCCTAGTCCATCACAAACAGAGAAAATATCAACAGGCATGCTAGTGTTTTTGTTGAAGGATTTCACCCAATACACCTTCACTTGTAAAATTTTTGGGAACAAATGAGCCATATTTACCTAACTTCATTCAAGTCCATTGCTTCTCTATAGATCTATTTTATTCAAAAATTGGAATCATCCAATTCGGATCACCGAAACTCAAGATATATTCTAAAAAATCGGGACTACTCTATTTTCAAAAATGAACTAGAATTTTCCTATAAACAGAGCTCCCCTTAGAATAATTTATGGGTACAATGGGGTTCCAATTTGAATACACTTATTTCAAGAAAATTTGTTCTCCTAGAAGTCTAGTTTACCTAGAAATTTGAATCACTCAATTTGGATAAGTTAAACTCAACTTATGGCTTAAATACCAAAACCGTACTCAAAACTGTAAATCCGCACTTGTCCGAAACAGCTTCACTTTCGACATATTTCGGGGTCCAATGGGGTCAAAATTCAATATACTTATTTCGGCGAAATTTGTTCTCCTGTGGTTTGGGCTTACCCAAAATTTTAATCACTTATTTTGGATAAGTAATGGTCAAGTTATGACCAAAACAAAAACATGGATTTTGGAAAATTTGATAGAATCTCCCCTAAAACCCTAACATTTCCTTTATACAAAAATTCCTCAAAACCAATCATTATCAAAGAAAAAAGGCTTCTTGAACTCTAATTCAAACATATATATACAAAAGTAAGGTTTTACCAAACCCAAACACAATCAAAGAGGAGTTAGCGGTTCTAACCTTTGTCTTCTTGATCTTCACTAGCTTCTTCGCTTCTTCTTTCCTTTTCTCGATTACATAGAACTTCAACAAATGGAGTAAATCAAACCAAATTTGGCTTCATCCCCATAAGCACCGTAGCGCCCTAAGCTTCAAAACCAAAAAGTGTTCTTCCCTTTACAGACAAGATTTGGTCTTATATCCTTTTCATGTATAAGGCACTATGTTCGCTAAAGGCATTTTTGACTTAATTCTTCATTTCGTATTAAAGCCTCTTTTATTTCTATATTATTTGCACAACAAGTTATCACATTTCTACTTATGCATATACTTTTCTTCATTTATGACCTTTCGGTCCTCATTTAACAATTATTTATTTTTAATTTTTTTCGCTTAGCATTTAAATTCCGAAAAATTCAAGTTTAACTTGTGTTATACCCTAAACATATTATTAAACTACTAGGGCTTAATTTGGGGGGGCACTAATCCATTATGTGAATTCTCACTTTAAAAATCTCTATTTTTATCACTTAAAACCAATAAAATATCGAATAAAAAAAATAAAAAAAATTATAATAGCAGAAAATGCTATAAAGTAAAATAATAAAACGAAAAGGCTATTTTTGGGATGTTATAGTCAGCTCAAACATAAGGACGACGAACAACAAATAGAGAGAGCAAGTCATGCATTAATGGTACAAACAAACACAAGCAATTCCAAAAAAAAGAGGAGAAAAGTGCATAACAATTTGTCCAACCAAGAGCACAACCTGCCCAAGTAGGTACAACAAAAAAGGACGAGGGATATTGCACAACCGAAGGATCCGGGACCAAGTCAACCACAGGGTCTAAGGGTAGCTCCTCATTCCCGACCAAAAAGGGCATCTCTAATCCCCCACTTTCGGGTATCGCTTGTGCTCGCTCCTCGGTAGCTCGTCTAGTCTCCGCATTGCCCTCCCTCTAGAACATTTCTTGGATCATTTTTCTCTAAGGTGCCTGCTTGCCCCTGATCATCCTTCGGTTTCAAGTATTCAAGTCGATACCCAGCTTTGAATTGTGACCGATCCTTGTCCGAGAGCATACCATTGTAGGCTTCCTATAGCTCCTTGGCCACTCGATCTATTTCGGCCTCATAGAAGGCATCCTTCTACTCCAACTCCATTCGAAGTTGGATCATGCCTTCTCTGTCTTGGCTAGATTGATCTCCAGCTTCTTTTCCCTCAACACAACAACCTCCCGATCATTTTCCAGAGAAGCTTTCTCGGCCCTCACCATCTCCAACTCGAGCACTCGAGACTCCGCCTGCACTTGGTCATACAAAGCTCAAGTCATGTCTCGAAGATCAAAGAACCGACTAAACTTATGGTGTAGGTCACGCAAAGATTGGCCGTGATGGACGTCGACACACCGAAGTTGTGCACCATAAGATAAAGTTAGTATGAAACAAAAAAGCCAATAGAAAAAGAGCTACTAAAATAAAAATGTGTTAGAGAAGTGCTCTAAAGGCAATCACCTTTAGTACTTATTATACGTCTTATGTTACTATTAAAGGTATCTTCATTAATTTGATATTCATACGTTGAATTGATTTAGATCTTTAATTGGATTAATGAAGTTCATGATACGTAAAATAGCATGAAGGAAATTATGATGAGATCATGATATTAAGATTCCTATCATGTGCAATTATGTTAGTGCCTAAATTATCTCTAGTCATAGGATTAACGAGATTGGACATTGTTATTTCGGACAAACTAACACATGTCATACTCCTTGATTGGATCAAGCAGTGGATCTTATAAACTGTGATCATGAGTTGATTAGAGTTGACATGTGGATGCTTGCTAAGAATTGCTAAGTACATCGGAGACCTATTATGAGACAATCATATTATGATGGCCCAAGTCGTCGTATTCATTCTAATTCGAGGCCTAACCCGAACTCTGTGGACACTGGCCCTCACTCTTTCTTATTTATTTATTTATTTATTTTGAATTATTCAAATAATCACATAATTACTTTTCAAACACATTTCAAATACTCAATGAAAATATATATACGTAAATACCACTTTAACATAAAGGGGGACTATTATTTGATCACAAAACTTCTTTTTTTTTTCATTCGATGTGGCATTTATGCCCATTTGCTACATTTCACACCTTATACAATGCGATATTAGTCAAGCTAATATCCAAATATTTACAAAACATAATCGGGAGTTCAATTTTCTATATTGGGGTTTGTACAAATGAGTTGAATAATTTCATTTATGCATGTGATGTAGCTTACTTATCTCTCGCGGTGACTTTGACAATGACTCTCGATTCATCATGGCACGCTCTTCGTACCTATTCACTTGAGATTGCTGATGATAAAAGCAACGCGCTAAACATTTCATACTTAGTGGTTCTATATAGTACTACTCTCTTCCATTTCAATTTAAGTCAAATCATGCAATTTTTCTAAACCATGCTTTTGAATTTTTTTGAATGATCAATGCAAATACAATACATATATTCATTTCATATACATTCATTTACAGTTCATTGATCATTCCAAATATGCACTTTCATATGCAACAAATCATTCAAAACACAAATCATGCATTTCACAAGCATTCTTATCATTTTCCCTTAAACGAATTTAACCTATGCTTTTGGTGCACGGATAACTTAATCACTAAGACGATCCCACTAGGTCAGCAGAGTCTCAGATAAAAATATTTTGTTTTATAACACAAGACGGTTCCCGCTTAGGCTACTCGACTAGTTATTAAAAATCACCCGCGAACACTACCAATACCGTCACGCTACGATCGTGAGCGACACATCATTACGCTCGCTTGTAGCATCAAGCACTTGACCTTTATTGGTATACCAATCTATCCTAACTCGAATTTAACTGGCCAACATTCTATTAAGGGCAACAACCATACACAACAAAATACACATAGTATATGCTATCTATATACAAATAATTCATTTTTTCAATACTCATGCTATTTTTCATATGCAAATCATTTCACACCACCGTCTAAATCAATTAAAACACTTCAATATGCGCTTTATTGAAAATCATTTCAATAATAGAATAATGATCGTAAAACTCAAATAAGAAGAGATTGAATGGAGAACAAACTCAAAATGGAAATACAAGAGAGAGTCTAAGAACAAACCAAAAATCTTGTTGCACTTTGATTCCAATCCTCAGAATCTCGATCAATTTGGATTTCTCCTCGTCACCTCATTCAAATACACTAACAATCATATTATTAGTCAGTATTCTCCTAGGAGCTCCTATTTAGGCTTCTTCATTTTCACCCGACTCCCCTTTTCCATACATTCTTCTTTCCTTTTCCCTAATCTCATCCTTAGAAAATCCTTAACATTTGCTCTTTAGGCATTGTTATGCCTCATTTTTAACCCGCTTTGTGGGTTATGGGACTTCAATACCTGCCTAATCTACACTTAGGGGATTCGAGAAAGGAAACTCAACTTAAACACCAACACAACGAAGTAATTAGTACACTTAGTGCTACAATCAAATTTTTAGCAAATATGTGAGAACAAATTACATTTAATGGCATATGGTTCGGGATTTAGACTAAGGAGTCACAGAGTCTAAGAACATTGAATCAAGTTCGAATGAAAACGTTATGGCGATTGAAGTTCGAGACATCACCCGAAGCAAGGCTCTCATAACAGAGGCCCTTCAAATTTTTTTCTGAGGTTTGCTGTAATTCCTCTCTCGCAAGATTCACCTGCTGTTTTCTTTTCTCTCTTTTCATGTTTAATCTACTTGAAAACAGTTACCAAACACTCAAATCAGTTTGTTTAAGGTTCAAAACAAAAACATATAAACATATTTCATCTTAACATTTCAGTTTTGACAAATCAAACACAAAACTGAACTAAGAAGAGACGTGGGAAGAACAAATGAGAAATCGCCTACCATTCTAGGGTTTCCACTAGGTTGATTTCACCTCAATACACTAGCTTTTCCATAGATCTAGGTTGGATTTACACTTTACCTTGGCTACAGTTTGAGCGAAACCCTAGTTTTTTTCTTAACTTAGCCACAACTCCTCACCATGGATCGTTTCACATTTCTCGCCTAGGCGAAAGATTAATTGTGGTTTAGACCGAGACAAAACAGCTTGAAGAATGAGGGAAATCCAAGTGATTTTTTGGTTTCTCAAAGTGACAGCGATCGTGAGAGTTTAAGAGAGAGATATTTGTGCGAGAGAGAGATTTGGCAGATTGAGAGAATGAGGGAATGAGAGAATGTCTGCCCTCAAAGACCAATATTTGGTCTTTTAATCAAAATCCTTCACTAAGCCTTGTTTGGCTACACACTAATTCCCATTTTTCTCATTTTTCTCACTTTAAAGCTTCATTTCAATTTCATCTCAACTTCATTTCAACTTCATTTCATTTCATTTATACTTTGGCTCTTACATTACTCATTTATGACATTTAGGTCCTCATTTGACATTTTTACCAAATTTATTTGGCTCCTATAAAATTTTCGGGTTTTTATCATTTTTCGTTTTTAGCCATTTAAACTCTGGAATTTTTTTTTTAATTTATTTCACACCCTGAACATGTTATAAAACTGTTAGGGTATTTTTAGGGCGTTACACATATGGATTATCTATATCATGTAAATGACTGTCTCATCATAGCAATGATGCAAGTATCCTTTGACTTGAGGTGTTCAAGGCTATCTTAGATGCTAATACTGTACTTTGATTTCATTCCTTATTGCCTCTTAGAGGTTGCTCTTAAGGTGATGATTGGGTACAAGTTGAGGTGTTTGAAGGTAATTGAATAATCATCAAGGGATTCACCATTCCCAATAAAGGGAGAGTATGTAACGCTCCAACCCCTAGCAAAGCGCGTGATTGTGGGATGCCACACTCGATTGGAGACTTAAGCTGATTTTTCTATTACTGGTAGGCCCATTTAAAATCATATAATATCATAATAACAAGAAATTCAAGTAATACTACCAATCGTAGCGGGTATTTAAAAAGTTCTTGTACATAAATTCTAGAGTCCCATTTACTTTCACTTACACAAGTTCCACTATTACCAAAATATTACATTTACATTACAAAAACAAAATCACCTACATAAAAAAGACTCCTAATGCTATGTTGGCTTTGGTGAATGTGGAATGTCTCTGACGACCTCTATGGTATCTACACGGATGAAACAATCTGCATGTTTATAACTTAGTGGAAAATAGATAATTACATATGACCACATGCGTGGTCCTCACTACGTATACATATAACATAATTTGCATATTAGAATACTCAATCTCTCGTAGGAGTACATAACAGAAATCTTGTATGGAAGGTACCCATAGGTACACTACAGAACATAATTGATTACTTGTGATTTCGTATAATTATTTCCATATGTCATATTATTCAAATTCTTATCATATAAATGTTTTCTTGTATAGATTGGAAATAATGAACGAGAGGGACACAACACAATAGTTACCCGAAGGTACGATACAATATTGAACAGAGGTGTCGAAGCACAGTACGTGCCTGTCCATGAAATAGAGGTGTCGTAGCACAATGCAAGAGTGTTGTAGCATTGATAGAGAGTGCCTTCGCACTAATCAGAGAGTGCCGAAGCACTAAACAAAGAGTGCTGAAGCACTAAACAGAGAGAGTCGTCGCACTAATTAGAGGTGCCTATTCATTCACTATTCGGTCTTAAGCAGACATACAATTATATGTGTTTCAAAGCATTCTAATTTTCTTACTCACATTCTTGTTCTTGGATAACACACGCATATAAGGGCAAGAAACCAAAGTCTGCCCATTTCGCCTTGGTGGCGAGGTTCAGAACATTTTACATATAACTTATATACAAATAATAATCCTTTCATTCACTTGTTAGGATCCTACATTAATCCAATTGATGATTTCTAGAATTAACAGAAGATAGGAATAGAAACAGGATCGTGCTCGCCTGTGCGAAGTAGCCTGGTTTCCAGGCGGCGTAAACTAGCAATTTTGGGGCTTAGTTCGTCAGCACCACTCTCGCCTAGGCAAAGCAAGATCGAGCTTGTACAGAAATTAGGGCTTTTTGCCCTCTTTCACTAGAATACTTCCTTCCAAAACAAAATCTATTATAAAACAAACCACAAAATTGACCTAAACCAACCATACCCACCTTTATAACGAGTTAGGGTTTTCCTAACACAAACATCACCAAAGAAGATTAGGATAGTTTCCTATCCAAGAAACATGAGAGAGTTCCAAACAATAGTTCCATACCTTGATCTTCAAAGACTTGAACCAAACTTATCTTTTTCTTTACTTCTCTTGAACAAGGCTTGATCTCCAAAGAAAATGAAGAGAAGACAACCAAAATGGATTCTTCTCTCCCTCAAACTGTAGCCCTAGCTCTCTTTGAGCCAAAATGAGAAAACCCTCATTCAAGAAGACCATGTTTGGTCTTATCCCTTATTTGGCTTAATTTTGGGTCTTGCTATTTAGTTCTCCAACTCCCATCTATTTGCAAGTCAACTTATCCAAATTCTATATTGGCATATAATCTTCTTAAATTATGTCATTTGAGTCCTGAATTTATCAAATTACCATTTTACCCTTAACACATAAATTTCCGAAAAATATCATTTTGATTTTTATTATACCACTAAACTGTAATAATTACTAGGGTATAATTTGGGGTGTTACAGAGTATACCTATGGCCTCTTGTCGGGATCATTACTCAGTGATTTTTGGCCAAAGTGGAAATGTCATGAAGAGTGTCTTCAGGTGCATGATTGAAGAGTAATGAGTTTGGAGACAAGATATATTATCACTTGAGATAGATGTGACATAGCCAGTCTAGTGGGAGCTACACCTTGTCCATGCTCCTAACCGAGTGAGGTATAGATTGGTGAAAGGACAACTTGCGCAAATTTTTTTTCTATGGGAGGGTTAGTAGTCAGACCACTAACTCTCTAGTCAATTGGGGGTCATAATGTGTTGGTAGACGTCGCTCATGACTTGCTTAATTCAATAGTTGGATCAAGTGGCTAACATAACCGAGAACCTAATGGGTCACACACTTAGAAGACAAAGACTTGATATAAAATGGACTTGGATATGATCCAATCATAAGGGACTTAATTTTGGGGATTAGACCTCTCCGGGATTAGTGGAATCCCGAAACTAAAGGGACTCATTTAGAGAATGGGATATGGTTAAGCTTGCTCATGGACTTAAGGCCTATGAGGGAGCATGCTACCATGCATGGAAATGCATATAGCATATTCCTTCTAAAGTGAGGTCCTTTCGGTCATTTGAAGGGCTAGGTTTCTCCTATAAATATGATGCTATAGGAGAAACCTTAGCCCTGAGTGAAAGAAAGGAAACCCTAGTTTACAAACCAAGAGATGTTCTTGTGAGTTTTTCTCTTGTTCTTGAGAAGAACAATCAATAAGAAGAGAGATTTGTGAGTATCAAATCAGGTTCTCTTCCTCCCTCATTGAGACCAACCTTGGCTAGCTCCAAGCTTGCTCTCAACTTCGCTTTCCTTTGAATGTGTTACTTCCAGCCTTTATCTTCCTGTGGGATAAGCATAAAGACGAACCTAGAACTTGGTTTGTTTCTGGTCAGCTGCAAACATCTTCTAAAAGTATATTTTTAAAGGTATAAGAGACTTTTACCTCTTGCTTTGGTATGAAATCCTTTTGATGTGCTAAGAAGGTCCAAGGAGGGATTCCATAAAATTTTTATTTAATCCCCTGTGCTGCAATGCTATTTGCACTGAGGAATCCCCAACAGTGGTATAAGAGCTCACTTAGTTTCATCAAATTGAATTTAAGTTGAGAATTTTGTATTTGGGCTCCCTTGGTTTCCAAAAGCTTTCAAAATGAGTTTTATATCTTGAAAAGTTTCATCTTACGTTTTTCTTCTTGTGATCTGGTCATGAGATGATCAATGATGGTTATTATGTAAGAAAAATGGTTTAGATAAGATTCAAATACCAAAATTTGGGATTTTTCTAAAGAGTTGTTGAGATGAACTGCAAGCAACATCGTGATGTGGTGCTCTAGAAGCAGGCAACGTCGTAAAGTCACGCTTGATCGCCAGGCAAAATTTGTAACACAACGACCATGTCTCGACGTGGACAACAGTGTTCTTCATCTCCCAGCGTTCACATCGAAACATGAACATTTGAAATTTGGTTTTTATTCAATTTCTCTTCCGGGTTTTGCATAATTTTGAGTACACATCTCTGAGAATGACTGAGGTGAAAATATGCAAACTGAGATTGAATTGTTCATCCTTAAAATGTTATGGAATCATGGATTTAAAATGATCGATGTTCAAAAAACCATGTTGAAATTTCCTACAAGAGACTTTGGACAAAAACACCTTTTTGGTAATTTTGATTCAAGAGTTGAATAAGTTTTAGGCCAAAGTGTTGAAACCTTTATTTGTTCAATTGGAATCTTAGGATGCCATTATCCCTAACTGTCAATGGGTTGCATTAGAGAATGCATGTTTAATGGTGTATGTTTGCATGATGGATGATTATGTACTTTGCCCAATGATGATTGAACATATTGCAAATGATTATTAATTATTTTTTGGTAAATATGGCCTATGTTTCCTTACCTCTCTCTAATTTCTCTATGTATTTCTCTTCTCATGCAAATTCCCCTCAAATGTAACTCAAGTTCTTCTTAAGAATGTATGTAATTAGATTACATAAGATTATGATTAGTTGGTGGGGATACAAAGGAGAAAGGAGCATGGAGGAGGATCCAATAATGAAGACCTTGAAATGTAAATTTGACCAGTTTTTAAAATGTCGGGATATATATCATCGATATATCGAGTGTCGATTGATCCTAACAAGATATCGAAGCCATAATCGCTTCGATCAAAATGTAGAAAAATTCGAACAATAGCGCGATATATTATATGAAGGCGTATATTTTCGATGAAAGAATCGTCACAGGTGTGGAGTGTGCCAACACAAGACTGAGGAGAAGAGGGAAAGAGCGATAAAATCACAATTTATCACATATGTGATATATTGCGATATATTGGCGATTTTATCAAAATATCATCCATTTTAAAACCCACGTCCCCTTAAATTTTGCATTAATGTTTTCCTTAAATTTTTCCTTGGCGCGGAGGAGAAGAAAAAAAAGCGATAAAATCGTCGATATATCGACGGCGATATATCAGGATATATCGCGATATATCGATGATTTTATCAAAATATCATCAATTTTAAAACCCACGCCCCCTTAAATTTTGCATTAAAATTTGCCTTAAATTTTTCCTTATACTCGTAAATCCTTATCAAAATATCATCCATTTTAAAACCCATGCCCCCTTAAATTTTGCATTAAAATTTGCCTTAAATTTCTCCTTGATACTTGGCAAACCCTTTTCTATTTTTTATCTCAAACTTTAATAATATCCTAAAAATATATTTTAATATATGGATTATCTTTATATTTTTATAAGTTTAAAAAAATCGTGATATTTTTATATATCTTTTTATTCTTGATAATTTTGTATAAGATATGAATATTAAAATAAATTGTTGATGTATATCGTTGAATGAATTTTAATTAAATAATTTGTGATTTTAGTGTTTAATTTATCTGATTTATCCTATCATAAAAATTATTATAATTTCACTTTCAATTTTTTTTTTATATTTATCCATTTATTTTTTTTATTAAATATATAATAATACTATTTTTTAAATTTATCCATTTACTCTTGTTTGCTTAAATATATAATAATAATACTAATATATATGTATATAGTTACTATATACTATATTGTAGAATAGCAAATATATTTAAATAATATAAATAATTTTTAAATACATTTAAATAAATAAATAATTTATATTTATAGAATGAAATCAATTTTTCTATTATATTTATATATTTAAAATCAAAGTATTAATATATACATTACATTTATAAAATAATTTTCTACTTATTTGATCAAAATTTAAAATTATAAACCATTTTTAATGAATTTTAAATAATTTATATTTTATTTATATTTATGTAAAAATATCCATTGATATATCTCCGATATATTTGATATATCCGTAAAATTCAAGTACCGATATATCCTCCTTGAATTTGGTTTAATTTCATGGGTTGTAATAATCATGCATCCCTAGGTTTGACCTAATTAATTCCATTTTGACTCATGGAATTGATTTTAGAATGTCCATAATCATGCCATATAGTTAGAGTAACTATTTTTATATTTTCATGAGATGAATAGATATATATAAAGCATGCTAATGCATTGATGAGACTAATATAAAGAAATCCCTCAATTAAAATTTATTAAGGGTAACGTCTTCCACTAATATGGTGTGAACTTGAGTTTTCTGGAGTTGTGGTTGTTGGGTAAACCCAAGCCCTCTCTACAAGGATATGTTATATCCATGGAAATGAGTTTTCCTGATTAGTAGGTTAACCTTAACTAGACTCGTTAACTTGTTGGACAAACCCAAGGTTAATGTTGGATAGAGACGCGGTTAGGTAGATGTACACACATCAAGAGTTGATAACCTAATGATAGTGCATAAATCAATAATTGATAGCATTGGATTCGATAGTTGCATGAAATTGCAATTGGTATGGACAAGATACCTACCTTTGGACTCAAGGTGGCTTGTCAAACCTAAGGCTGCCTCGTGATATCAAAATCCCACTCCACTAGGAGAACTTCCATATAGGTTATCTTGGATCAATAGTAGGGGTTATTGATTCGTAATAAAATATTGGGTGCTATAATACATAATTATCAAGCCTTAATAATAATGCAGTTTAAAAGTACAATCTAACATGATCTCTTTTACATCTAGGATGTTAGAATCAAACCATGTCAACAATTGTAAACTTGCAATCAATAATGGATGCCAAAAAATTAACTGGGCCTAACTTCTAGGATTAGCTAAAGAATTTGAGAATAATTCAAGGGAAAGATTAGCCTATGTCCTTGTTGAGCCACTCTCTCAATCCCTAATTACTGATGCATCCAAACAGCTTTAGAGGGCAGGTCAAGCGCTTTGGTTGATAAGTATGAGAAGAAGATCGATTATCCTCACCTCCATGTCACTGAGTTTAAACAATATAAGGCTATGGATGCATATCTATATGCCATCTAAGGGAACTCTAATGAGCGGTGCAAGAACCGAAGGTTCACACCTAATATGCTTTTTAGTTCCAAGATGGAGGAGGGGACATCCCCAACACAGCATGCACTAAAAATGCACACTTACATTGAGAGGTTGAATCAATTGGGTTATTGGATGAACTTTGAATTGAGTGTGGACTTGATTCTGGCTAGTTTAGCTGATGGTTTTGTACAATTTGTGCTTAACTATAGGATGAACAACATTATGTCCACCATAATCGACCTTATCAACTTGCCTCAAAATTGCTGAGGGAAAATTGGCTAAGAAAAAGGCCAAAAAGACTGCCCTAAAAGAGACTTGCTTCTATTGTGGTCAAGTTGGCCAATGGAAGAGGAACTACAAGGCCTACTTGGAGTCTAGGAAGGGAGGTGGTATGAGTATATATATATATATATATATATATATATATATTAAATTTTATAAAATATAGTATAGCTAATATTTAAATTTGAGTATATTCAATTATTTAATGTTAACTAATCTAACATATATGTTTATTTGCAAATTTATGACACAACTAGAACATGGCCTAGTGGTAATCTTGTTCTAACATTTAGTCAAGATCTCGAGTTCAACCCTTGTAAGTAGCTATTTTTGTTAATTTGTGTTCTCTACACTTCACAAGTATTGTAAATCTAATTCGTGTCTACAATCCATGATATTGTCTCGTTTCGAGCACAAGTGGCCCTCGACTCTTAAAACTGCCATTTGGTTGGAGAGGAGTCCATAATTATATAGTGTCAAGAAGTTTATCTCATATCCGATGTCGATGTGACAAACACCCCCATGCAAACACAACGTCCTCGTTGTGTCCCATGGGATTACGGGGCCAAACCCCCTATGAGGCCAAACCAAACGAAACAAAAAGGTTTCGTTTCTTGTAAAATAGTTTTAAGCTACCAATGAGATTATACCTTTAGAAAGGTTATAGTACAAGTTTATGATCTCTTATGTGTTATGATCATATTAGAGAAAAAAATTTTCAATACATAACTGTGTACTCACTTATTGAAAGGATAATCCTAATTGAAGAGAATTTTGAAGAAAATCAAGGTACATACAAGTCTTATGTTGATAATCTCAAGCAATATTTGGTATTTGAATTTGATGATTATGTTATCTTAAAGTTTGCTTATTGAGTTAAATTGAGATTTGGAGAAAAAAAATAAAACTAAATCTTTGGTTTATAAGTGGTCTTACTCTGAAGCTCATCCAGCTATAATAAGCTGTGAGTATATTTATTAGCAACACTCTTATCTTATGCTTTGAAATAAGGAGTCTATTCAAATTTTGGAAACTAACTTTATTAAAAGTATCTGTTCAAATTAGAGATGTGATGGAAACAATAAAAGAATATTGTTTGCTATTGTCAAGTTAGTAAAGGTCTAATAAGACAACCATAACATTTGAGAGATATTTGGAAGTTAGAAAGATTGTTGAGAAAAGGATAATAAAAAACATTAGTTAAGGACTTATTTATATCAAGTTTAGAGGACTAAACTTTTGTTAAGAATCAGAGGATGTTATACCCCTGTAATTATTTTTAGGGTAGAAAAAAAAAATTATTTAAAATTAAAGTAAGGGTATAAGGGTAATTCTCCTAAGGAACCCTAAGTATAAATATAATTTTTTTTTATTAATAAACCTTTTTGTGTTCTCTGCATAACCTCCATCTCTTGATCATGAAACCATGGAAAACCGAAGTCGTCAAATTTAAGGTTTGAAGAAGTGATTTCAAGAGAATCGGAAAACCTAAGACTTCAAATCTGCGGACAGCTAAGAGAATTTGAAAGCAGTAAGATATTTCCTATTATTTTTTAGAATTTTATGTAGATTCTTTTTAATTTTCTTTAAGTTTGTATCAACTCTAAAAGTTAAATTTAGATTACACTCACTTTCTTTAAAAATAAAATAAAATAATGGTTAGTGGTGTCGTATAGAATTGCTTTGAGTAGGAGACTTAAAAGGTAAAAGAAAAAAAAAA
Source organism: Tetrastigma voinierianum (assembly GCA_016808115.1). Classification (NCBI taxonomy): domain Eukaryota; kingdom Viridiplantae; phylum Streptophyta; class Magnoliopsida; order Vitales; family Vitaceae; genus Tetrastigma; species Tetrastigma voinierianum. The sequence goes on along the minus strand of JAEQBH010005114.1, from coordinate 1,190,831 downwards.
GTAGGAAACCACCGTAAGCTATGAGTTTGTAAATGAAAAGAAAAAAAAATGTAGTAACCGTAAGCTTTGAGTAAAAAAAAAGGAAGTATGAGCCCATTAGGGAACCATAGTACCAAAAAAAAAAAAAAAAAAGGAAGTAGGGGACCACATTAAGAAAAAAAAATGATATAAGTGAAAATTTTAGAGATAACCGTAAGAGTGTGGAAAGTAGGTTGAAAAGTTAAAATGAAATATTTGCATGATCTTGATTGATATAAGTGAAAAGACAAAAGGGTAATGTAGTAAAAAGCCAAAAAGTTCTTGTTATGAATAATATTATTAAATATATATATATATATATATATATATATATATATATATATATATATATATATATATATATATATATATATATATATATATATATATATATATATATCTATTAGACCTAAAAACCTTCATAAAGTAAGTCTTGAAAACCTAGGTATAAGAAACCTAGGAAAGTCTATTCATGATGGATGCTTGAAAAAACAAAGAATAATGTTAGATATTCAAGAAAAAAAGAGAAACAAATATTTGAGGATAATTTTTGAAAGAAATTAATAATAAACAAATAAGATAAATTTGAAAAAGCCAAATTTTTATAAATATATGTATTTGATAAGTATTTGAAGATAGATGTATTTTAGCAAGTAAATATTTTATTAAGAATTGAGAGTTTATTTAGGTGAGGAATATGATTAGAGTAATTATTGAGCAATTATAGGAAATAAGATATATTAATAATACTTGTTGTCAAGTATGATAATTGTTAGGTAAAAAGACTAGATGAGTATTGTGTAATAATATAATTTTATAAAATATTATTAATATTATTTCTCTCTAGTAAAAGATTTAGATCAGATTAAGAGTATAAAAATAAATAAATAATAAATTATTAAAATAAGACCCAAAAGGAATATGAGTTTTATAAAAATTGAAAAACTATATAATTCAAATAGTTATCATTTTGAAAGGTGTCAATATGTTCGAGGTGAACAATAAAATCATGTTGATAGAATAAACTTTATAAATCACAAATTTTATAAAATATTTAGAAACTCATTAACCTTTTATTATTATGGATTAAAAATTTAAAATAAGATCATTGCAAGAATATCAAATTAGAAGTTTTAGAATAAACAAGTAATGATGATAGTTTATTCCTTATTATTTTGTATAAATATTTCAACAGGTGAAATTTTTCTTACTTAACTATTTCGTTTTTGAGTACTCCTTGAGGTAAAGGAATACACAAAAATTTCAAAAGAAAATATTTTATATGTTTTTGCGTGAAGATTATCTATACAGTCTTTTTCGAAAAATATATTATTTTCATTTTATGTAATTTGAATGAGGAAAAGTTTGATTTGTTTTATTCATTTGATTGTCCATTGATCAAATAGAAATTTTGCATAAAAGTATTTTGAGATTTGTTATGTTTATGAATGAAAATGTGAAGATATGATGTTTTGTATTGAATATTCGTATTTAAATATTTGACTCTAAGTACTTGGAGCATAAATAACTTAATAATAATGACCTTTATTACTAAAATGTAATTAATTAATCCCAACATTCATGTTTCAAATTTAAAGGTTACTAGTACTAGTAATGTTTGGTTCCATTCACCTTAAAATGAACAATTTGCGGTTAGCCACAAATTTGAAAGTTCTGCTATGGATGGGCAACTGCTTGATATTTGATGTGACCGTGAGAAAATATATTTGAAATGTATTTGATTTTGGATTGATACGAAAGGTTAATCAAATTGATATGAAATTGTTTTGATCACATTTGATATGAAACTAATTTGAAATGGATTTGAGAATGTTTTGAAGGAAATTTTTTAATGTTCCAACTTATTTTTGAATCAAAAATTTTGATGAAAAACATCTCCTATTTGTTATATGATTGAAAACTTTTTTATCCATGAAAATGTATTAGTATTTCTTATTGCGCTTTAAGCTTACTCCCATTTTTTGACATATTTTTAGGTACTTTTAGTTTCTGCGAGGAGTGATGGCTAGTTTGGGGATACGCTATCATTAGGATTGACAGAATTTTATGTTTGATCACGTCAACTAATAAGTTCATGTTTATGTGAATGTCAGGGTTTTGGAAAGTTAATTGAGAAAGTCACTTAAGTATAATAACATTCGTTTTTATTAGTACAAAGTTGGATTTGGGAGATCCTAAATGCGGTTATATTTTTAAATCGTTTATATGAGATTCATAATTGAGATTTGGATATTTAGAAATAATTTTTTTGTCGGCATGAAGTTTTGAATTTGGAGAATTGATGAGTTTAGAAAGTTGTGCATTTACTTTGAATTTTTCAGCATTTTTTAAGGTTTTAACTTGTTTTATTCTGTTTTGGCCCATAACTGGCATGGGCTGGTTGAAAACTAGCCCGAATAGAACAGCCAGACAGTTTCACTGCTGCCTACAAATTATCAGTTAGGTCACCTGCTTACTAGCTTTACTTACGGGGCCAAACGGAACAAATTCCCACATCAAGGTCGGGGATCGGCTCTGATACCATTTGTAACGACCTGACTCAACTATGAAGATATTGTTCCGCTGGGACCTGGGCCGGTCCACCCACTCTAAAACACGTCTCTAGGTCGAGAGCGAGGCCATACTTATATAAAGGTCAAGAAGCTCCCCTATCCGCGAGATGTGACAAACACCCTCCCATGCAGACACATCGTCCTCGTTGTGTCCTATGAGATTATAAGGCCAAACAAACAAACACCCCTTATGGGGCCAAACGAAACACTCCCACATTGAGGTCAGGGATCGACTTTGATACCATTTGTAATGACCCGACTCAACCATGTAGATATTGTTTGCTTTGGAACCAAGGGCACTCACGACTTTAAAATGGGTCTACTAGGTTGAGAGGATTCCATACTTATATAGTGTCAAGAAGTTTCTCCTCTATCCGATGTGGGATGTGACAAGTCCCACATCGGAAGTTTACAAGAAAAAAGAAGTCTATATGATAAGAATGCACCACTAGGAACTGCAAAGTTGTTGGTCCATAGACGACCCAATAAAAATACATAGAAAAGTAAAATTTTTGCTTAATTGGAAGTCTAGGCTAGGGTTATTGGGCTTTGGGGATCTCTTTGTAAAAGATGTGTGGGGAAATTGGGCTGTCCATGTGGCATAAGGGTGGGCTATGTGAACCATTTTAATCTAAAATGAAGAGATTGTGAATCGCTCGGCATCAAAATCGTTCGATTCCACTCGCTCAAACTAGCCGATTAGTGGCCGGTTTTAGAGAGAATCGACTGAAACCTCACCTACGATGGCTCCATTGTTTAGATCGATCGGTCCGGTCCGTTCCAGTTTTCAAAACGTTGGGTATTTATGTATTAAGGTTTATACTGTTCTCCTAACAACATATGGGTATATGAAACCAGTTGTGGCTCATACATATGGATTGATATGAAGGGCTTAAGGAACAGTAGGAAGTTCACAAAGGGAGAGTTTGACCATCGAGTGGGCAATGGTGCAAGACTTGCAATTGTTTCTATATTGACTTATGTTTTGAACCTCCCTGGTGATCTTTGTTTAAATTTTGATGATTGCTTTCATGGACTAGCATTGACAAGAACATTAATTGAATGACATTCTTTATGCCAGTGGTACATTAAGCAATGGAATTAACATATTAGATATGTCCAGTCCATTTTTAAATGTTAATGACAATAAAAGGCCAGAAGGAGATAATTTGAAATCATTGTACTTATGGCATTGCCGCCTTGGACATACAAGTAAGAGGCACATGTCTAAGCTACACAAGAGTGGTAGCTTGGGGTAATTTGATTGTGATTCATTTGATAAATGTGAATCTTTCTTGTTAGGTAAAGATGACTAAGTTGCCCTTTATGGGAAAAGAGTGAACATGCTAATGGACTTTTAGACCCAATACATACGAATGTATGTGGTCTTATGTCCATACATGCTAAAGGTATATTTATTTGCTTCATAACCTTTATCAATGATCATTCATGGTATGGGGTACTTGTATCTAATGAGATTAAAATCTGAATCCATTGAATAGTTTAGAGAATTTAGAGATGAAGCTGAGAAACAACTTGGGAGAAGTATCAACCACTTGGGATGAGATCCAAGTAGAATACTTAACATGGTTTCCTATGTTATCTCAAAGATAATGAGACTTTATCCAAGTGGATTCCACCTTACACACTGCATCAAGTGGTGTGGTTAAAAGGACAAACTGAACCTTATTGGACTTGGTGAGGCCTATGATGGGCAAGGTGGGTCTACCTAAATTCCTTTAGAGGTATGCACGTGAGACTATTGTTTAAGTGTTAAACAAAGTCCAATCCAAGTCAGTTGAGGTTACTCCATATGGGATATGGACTAATAAGAAGCCCTATCCTTCTCACATGAAAGTATGGGGTACTCATGCTTATGTAAAGCGGACTATGTCAGACAAGCTGGAAGCTAAATCTGACAGGTTTTTGTCTGTAGGATATCCTAAAGAAACTATTAGATATCAATTCTACAAAACTTTGAAACAAAAGTTGTTTGTTTTAAAGCATGTTGCCTTCTTAGATAAAGAGTTTCTTCTAAGAGAAGACAATGGGAGCAAGGGTGAACTTGTTGAATTTCAAAGTGCTCAAAGAAACGCAGATCAACTGACTTAATCTAAGGCTGTTATTCATATTAATGAAAAAGTAGCTGATCCTTTTGATACACAAGTGCATCGTAGCCAAGAAGGATGCATACTGTTCTAGAGATATATGGTTTTCTCATTAGTGAATAGAGGGACGTATCGCTCATAAGGGATGATGAGCTGATCGAGACTAAATTAGACAAAGTGATCAGCATTGCCACCAAAGACTATTCAGTCCCCAACAACGGTGCTAAAAACTTGTTGGACCAGATTGTATTGAGTTTTTGTGTGTGCCAAACTTATTTATAAAACAAAACTGATTGGATTCAAGCATTTCCACTAAGGACCATTCAATCCCCAGCAGAAATGCCAAAAACTTGTGTGATTCAATGTGTGAAGCATGTTTTCTGTTATTGTTTAAAATGATGCTATTAAAATTTGTTTTGGTCTCAAATCACTACAAGTGCACAGGTTATACAAGTAATAAAGTTGACAAATAAAGTCCGAATATCATTCCGACGAGGATTGAATTGAAAATCTAAAGATTAACTACCTCACTGCTCAAGATTATCACTATTTGAACCACTAAATTTCAAAAGATATTTATCTTTCTAAAATCAATTGAAATAAGATATAAAGAAATTCTAAAAATACATGAATTAGAGAGTTTACTGGACTAAAATAACATTGAGAATGAAATCGGTGTTGTGACCATCAATTTGCAAGTTCCAAATAAAATATAAAGTATGGGACATGAACTTTGGAATTGTCCAAGAGCAAGGTAGTGTAGCATTGGATTTCTCCTCACACCACACATTTCACTCTCCAGCTTACCACATTTCTATCTCTAGACAATGGGTCTGAAAAGCTAATTTTAGGACTTAATCCTCTTTAAGATCTGACTATTTTTCCTTCTCAGTACTTCACACCCTTCTCTTAGGACTGAAAATTGCTTGCCCTCATAGATAGAGTAATGCAAGTCCTTTCCAAATTAATTGGTACCTCATCCACCAATTAGACAAGAATTCCCTTTCTCCTTGATTAGAATCTTAGCTAACACGAGATTGAGATTATTCTTCTCAATTGAGGTGAAACCTCTTAGAATTAAACTGCTAAATCAGTAGGTAAATCTTATTCCTCCATAACACACTCTTGCTATCACTCAGAGGGAACCTGCTGTGAGGTCGAACTTCACTCTGATGTATCAAAGTAATCCTAAAGTATTAGTTGCCAATATCGTGATTTACCCTAAGGATCAGTTCTTGCTCGTGTGTCCATCTCTCGTGTCAATAGGGATTCTTGGAAAATAGATCAATGATACAACTTTTTCTAGGTACCAAACGCTGATATTTAGAACAGCTCTATGTAGGAGTAATACGAGTTAAATCACTCCAATTTTCATGCCCAAAACAACATTAAAATACTACAAAGAATAATCCTAACAACAAATTTTTCCCAGAGGGAGCTTAGCCTTCCATTACTGGATTACAATTGATAATGACTAGTTGATCAAACAAATTCATTGAAATTGTAACCAAAACTGAAGAGAAATTAATTCTAGAAAAATTCCTAGATTCCATTAAAGTTCAGACATAAATGAAGCTTTGATTTACATTCGTCCAGCTTGGAATCTCAGTTCAGATCACTAATCTAATCTAAAATAAAGAAAAGTTTCATCTAGAAAAGAAAATAAAAATAAAAATAAAGAGATAAAAAAATAAAGGAAAAATATATATAAAGGAGATGTAAGCTCCTCCCAAAAGTGCAAAAACTTCTAAGATCGGCCAAAAGCTGCACATTGGTTCCTAGGAGCTTCTATTTATAGGCTTCAGATATTGGGCCCTAAAAACGAGGTGAAAACCATGCACTTCGAAAAGCCTAGAAATTCTGCCATAGCTGCTGATGTCGTGATGATTGTTCGCGACATTGGAGCTGCTATGTCATGGATCAAATTCTGATTTCGTGACATCGAGAGTTTGTTGGGCAACTCTAAATTTTTTAGTGACCAGTCAATGTTGTGGCAATGTAGTGTTGATGTCGTGACATTTAAGATGCAGTAGTGTAGATCAACTCTGATGTCGTGACATTGAGTTAATGTTGCGACATTAGTCTTTTGGTATTGCGACATTGAGTTGATGTCACGACATTGAGCTAATGTCGTGACATTGCTCTTGAATGTTGAGGTTACATTCCGATGTCATGAAAATGTTGCGACATTACTTTTCAGCTCTACTTACTTTAGCTGATTTCGCGACATTGGCTCTTTAGTTTTTCATCTTGGATGCTCGGATATGATGTTGCGACATTGCTGACAGATGTTTTTGCTCTTACAGCCTTGCCCTAATGTCACGACATTGCTTGTAAGTATTTTGTTGATGTTGTGGAAATGTCGCGACATTATTTTTAAGTTCTGTAGTCTTAAGTGATTTCGCAGCCTATGTCGACATTACATAATTTTGATCCATCTATTTCAACCGATGTCGCGGCGATGTTGCGACATTGGAGTAACTGCCATGACACTCTCCATACGATGTCGCAACATTGCTCTTTTGGTGTCGCGACATTGTTGCCTTTGCTTCAATTTTTTTTTCTTCTGTTTTTGTCGCTTTTTTCTGCTTCTTTTCTTCAAATTTTTGCAAAACATAAATCTGAGTGAAAATTCCATAATTTTACATTAAATAAGAATTTTAAGCCTGGAATTTACTTGAAAAATGGGCTTAAAAATATATGAGTTTTAGACTCATCAAACTCTTTAAAACTTAAAGTTTTGCTTGTCCTTAAGTAAAGAGTGCCTTTGTTTAATTTCTAAACGATAAAACAATTTTAAGACATTTTCACCAATCTTCTTTCGTGCAACTTAGTTACCTGCTTCTAAGAGTATTTTAGTTGTGACATCAATTCTAATTAAGCTTTATTTCAGAATCTTAAAAATTTTCAATTTAGATAATTCAATATAGAATGTAATTCATAGTTAATAAACAAATGTAGTTCTTAACTCTGTGAGTGTGTGTTGGTCTTCCCTTTATAACTAATTTGTAGATTAGGTAGCTTTATGAGAGTCATTGTAACACCCTGAAATATACCCTAGTCGTTTTCAACGTGTTTAGGGTATTTTGTAGGTATAAATTAAATTTTTCGTAATTTAAACGAAACATTAAATCGAGAACTAAAATTCAGATAAGACATAAGGACAAAATTGTAATTTGCTGCAAGGACATAAAAGTCATAAGTTGATAGGACTAGAGGCCAAAGTAGAAATAACAGGAATTGTAGTGCAATTAATGGTGGCGAGGGAGGACTGAAAGGAAAATAAGAGGAACTTAATTATAAAAGGAGTGGGAGACAAAAAATAATCATTTGGTCTCAAACAAGAGAGCATATGGGAAGAAGAGGAAGTGGAAGAAGAAGAAGAGGAAGAAGGAGGAGGAGCAAAGCAAAGGTATGGAATTTGAATATGGAATAGATGGAATCCTTAGTATGGAATTGTATGGATTCTAGTATGATTTTGTTCAAAAACTACTTGGGTATGGATTGCTAGGGTTTTCTTTGGAGATTAGTTTGGTTTCCTTTCATGGTTTTCGAAGAATTTGAAGGCAGAAACTCTAGAGGAATCTAGACTATCTTCTTATTTCGTAATGAAAGAAAATAGAAATAAATAGTTTACGATTTAGATACTCGAAAGTGACAATATCATCTAGACAAAATTCTTCTTACAAGGAGTGAATTTCAAACCACCGGTCCACTACGATTCGTAATCATATAGATGGTATATTGCACACCAGAAAGTTAAAAAAAGGAAAGATAAATGCTAATATGGAGAGAAACATGCACAGCATGAGGCGCATCTGGCTTGATTTTCAAACACTCCTCAGCTTTATTGCATGTTGATCATTCCAGTTTTTCCGTCGATTCGTGTTTAACTCGAAAGCAAGAGCTTTTGTGAGAATGTCACCGTTGACGCTTGTTGGAGAAGCTGACTTTAAAAAACCCTTTTCACCTTTTCCGATAAAGTGTCGATCTATCTCCTCGTGCTTAGTTCGATCATGATGAACCGACTTTAGCGACACCGATGATGCGCTCGGGTTGTCATAAAGATAACACTATGGGATGCTTCAATGGAACCCGTAATTTTCTAACAAATTGCTCAACCGCATTCCTCAGATACCGTGCCATAGCACTAATTCTACCTCGCACCGCTATTGCCACATCGATTGCTTTATTCGCTATGTAACCAAATTTCTAAACAAATGAACAATAGCCGAAGTTGATCTCCGATCAACATCAACTCGCCAATCAAGATTCAAAAAATTCAATCTTCTTTCTTTGTTGTTCTTGAAGAAAAGACCTTTCCGTAGGTTGTTTTGAGGCACTCAATATTCTGTCACAGTTACTATGTGTTTTTCGTTGATTATTCATGAATTGACTTACCATACTACCGTAGAAGCCGATAACCGTCTCAGATGGCAGAAAGATAGATGAGTTTCTTACACGATATCTTCCTTTATCAACTGAGGACTTCCCATCACTTTCTTCAAGTTTGCAATGAATCCATAGGTGTTTCGCGCTTGCATCCCCAGCATCCCCCGCTTTCATTTAGTAAGTCCGTAACGTATTTGCGCTATGGAGACTCGCATACCTTTCTTTGACCTAGCACCCCATTCGAGAAAGTACTGGTGCTGTCGTTGTCCTGATCTCAAATTCTTTGTCGCAATTTTGGCAGGTCAATTTTCTTCATGACACAAACATGTCGCCCACATATACAAATGATAATGGCCATCTTCCCTTTCCGGGAAGTGTTTTTCACAAACAATGTGTGATCTGATTGACATTGAACGCATCCGCACTTTCACTACCTTAGTGAACCGCTCAAACCAGGCCATGGGAGATTGCTTTTGGAGACCATAAGGCGATTTTCGAGTCCGCAAACCCTGTTGAAATTGGCGAAGCCCTCAAGCCCAAGAAGAATGTCCATGTAACTTCTTCCTCTAAGTCACCATCAAGGGGCTAGCATTTTTCACATCAAGCGGGTAGTTTCAATTAATCAGACAGGCCGCCATGATAAAAGTACACCGAACAAGCAGCCAGCTTGCAACTGGAGCAAAAGTTTCTTGATAGTCAATACCATATGATTGGGTGAATCCTTTTGCGACCAACCGAGCCTTATACTCATTCACATTACCATCTCGCTCTTTGTACCATCAGGAAAACTAATTTACACCTAACTCGGTTTCTTACCTCTCGAGGTCGCGAGAATTTCCTGCGCACTACTCCTTGCCGCCTCGAACTTCTTCATCGACCGCGGCCTTCCACTTAGGATACTTCTGAAAGCTCCTGAATATCTCGAGGAACTTGTATCTCTCAAGTGGATGTTAGAAGTGAATGCACTAAACGAGGTGATAGCTTATCATAAGAAATAAAATTTCCAGCCGATGCCGGTGCACATCTAACTCCTTTCCTCCAAGCTATAGGCATATTAAGAATATCATTTTTCTAACTCAATCAACAGCATTCATCTGAGTTAGGAGCATTGCTACCTGGAATTTTGTTTCGATTAGTTCGCCACCTCATGGGTTTGCTGGGAAAGTGCTCCTTCCTCCCATTTCCTCTCGATGTGCTCATTATCCCACAAGTCAACAATGAACTCGGGCCGATAACATGACTTACAGAAACTTCTGATTTTTAGTGGTGTGATGGGTGACTCCACCACGACTGCTGTCTCCAAACTGATATTCCCGAAGTTGAATTCTCCCATATCAATTTTGGGATAGTAAGGCCGGGTTTCAAAAAATGTGACATCCATTGAATTGTAGAATTTTCAGGAACGGAGAGTAACACTTATACTTCTTTATTTGCGTATCGTACTCAAGAAAGATGCACTTGAGTGACCTAGGATCAAGTTTACTTCTATGTTGTTGATTGATATGAACAAAAACGTAACACCTAAAAATTTTTGGTGGGATCGGTGGATATGAGATGAGTGTCGAAGCGATTTAAGGAGTGTTTGACAAGGTGTTTGGAATTTTAGTACCTCAGACAAGATCCCATTGATGAGGTAATTTCGCCGTAAGGACAGCCTTCCCCCGTATCAATTTTGGTACATTCAGAGAACATTAGCGATCTAGCCACTCTAACAAATGCCTATTTTTCCTTCAAATATTCCGTTTGTTGTGGGGTATCAACATGAACTTAAGTGAACTATCCCTCTTCTTTTGCTAGATATTCTCTAGAATGATATGGAAGTAATCCCTAGCATTATCAGACTTTAGAATTTGTATTTTTGATTGGAATTGGGTCTGAATCATATTTTTGAAATTTTTGAAAATTTGACCTGTTTCGGATTTTTCTTTCATGAGGAATACCCACGTTAATCTAGTGTGATCATCTATGAATGAGACAAACCACCTAGTACCTAAGTATTTTTATTCTTTGACTTATTCCCGCATATCGCTATGAATTATTGAGAATGGACTAGACGCTTATAGGGCTGAATGGGAAAATGAGACCGAATTTGCTTTGATAATTGATAGATTTCACATCAAAGGATTTTTGGGTTTTTATTAAATAATGAAGGAAATAAATGTCAGATACACATAACATTAGGATGACCCAAGCGATAGTGCCACAACATAATTGCACTATCGTTATTTTGACATGAGACCGAAAAAGAATTACCACCAATTACCATTTGAGGTTAATTTTAGGATCGTGGTGCTCCCTTAAGGATGTAGAGCTGCAGCATTCTCAAGATTACTAACGCCTTTCCCTAATCCAAATCCTCGAAAATTCACAATAGTGGATGAAAATTAGTAATACACCTCTTTTCCTTTTTGGTGAGTTTACTAATTGATAATAGATTACAATCCAAGTTAGGAACAAGGAGAACTGAAAGGAGAGTAAGATCCCTTTGATAGCAATAACTGAACTGCACGCAACTTTCACAGCGAGCCATCTCTACATCGGACTGGCAAATTATTTGGACATGGGCTATGTATTGAAAAATTGTCGATCTCCCAATATATGATCAGATGCTCCTGAGTCCACGATCCAAGGTTTTTTACGTTTCTTACCAACAATAAAGGCGCTTAAAGAATTACCTTTGTGAGCCAAGGTTCCGGAACCAATGACCTGATTGGAAGATGTGCGCTTAGATCAGATGGACATACAGAGATAGTAGTTTCCTGCCATTCATTTGCCTTTGTTAAAAGGGCTAGCTTCAAATTTAGGGCGACAGTCATCATAAAACATGATTACCTCGTCCTTCTTTTCAAGTGGCTGACGTGGGTTTCCAGACCCACTGCTTTCCAGAATCTTCCAACAAGTCTTCTCTCGAGCGACCGCTTCCGCAATGATCACACCGTCTTCCCTCTTTGATTTTTTGACTGTCAAAAAGGAGCGAATTGGCAGCCATCAAGAAGAGAGGATGAGTTGGTAGCCATTCCAAAACGCCGGACCGTATTTAGGCATAAATGAAGATGAGAAGAAGAGACAGACAACATGCTCCGATGCCATGAAGACTCCAAGGCAAAACTCTAGAGGAATCTAGACTATCTTCTTATTTCAGAATGAAAGAAAAATAGAAATAAATAGTTTACGTATTTGAGATACTCGGAGTGACAATATCACCGGACAAAAATTTCTCTTACAAGGAAAGTGAATTAACCACCGTCCACCTCACGGATTCGGGTAATCATATAGACGTGTATATTGCATTAATTCAGAAAGCAAAAAGCGAAAGAGGAATGCTAAATATGGAGAGAAACATGCACGTGCATGAGGCGCACGGGCTTGATTTTCAATAGCTGAGTTATAGGAATACATCCTAACTCTAGATTTATGGGAAGTTAAGAAAATCCTCAGTCAGATATCAATTAGATATGGAATCCTTCATAATTGTATGGTTTGTAAAGTCAGACTTCTTGGTATGAATCCTTGGATTCTTTGGCTAATTAAAAGTGTTTGTGAAGTTGTTTGGAGGGATTCCATGTTAGTTTTTGATGAAGGATGGAATAAAAGAGAATTATGGAAGAAAAGTGCATGAAAAAAGGTGAATTCTACCATTTCTAGGCGGAATTGCACTGCATCGTACCAAATAGTAAGGTACCCTGCATTCACTTATGCAGAGGTACAAACGGTACCTAAGACGATCCAAAGTGGTAAATCGTACCACTCTCTGTAACCTGGTTTGGTACCGGTACCAAACAGAGTGGTATTGGTACCACTAGTCCCCTCAAACTCCCTGCTTGGTATTTTGCATAGTTGCTTACAATTAGCATACCCTGAGTATAGATAAGGAAGAAATTATGAAAATGCATCGACTACCACCTAAGCTAAGAAATTTCAAAATACATATAATCGTAGGAATGCCTAAGACTGTGCATTAAATGAGATCACACTGCTAATGTGTAAGGCACACGCTGATTAGTACTTCCTATGATCTCCGATTAGTGCCACGCACCTTGTTCAATGTTTCTCGGCACTCCTCATGGTGCTACACTTACACTCAGCACTCGTACAAGATCTTCGGTACTTATTGTGCTTTGCCATACTCATTTATTATTACTGGTCTAGGTATTCCCATAGTTATATGATAATAACCTAAATGAGGAATACGAGTAAACAAATGTGTATCGTTATGATCTGTAGTACCTACAGGTACTTTTGAATAAGAATAAGCTCTGTAACTCCTACGGGAGATCTGAACAAGCATAAAGTTGCTATGAGTACAAGTATGAGTCATATGGGAGATCCAAATAAGCATAAGTCTGTTAGAAGCATAAGTAATTATATAAGTTCCTTATATGAATGCATGCAAATTCTGATCTCTATTATTGTTATACGCTTACTATAACCATGTATATGCATATTACCTATGTTTCCCACTAAGCGTAAAGCTTAGCACGGGTTTTTAACTGCGGCAGTACGTACAAGAGGACAAAGGATCTTCCGTATTCTACTGGCCAAGACACTAAGTAGGGTTCATCAATTGTAGGTTCTCGCGCTCGATCGTAAATGTAATGTATATAGTTTTTATATGTAAATGGGACTCGTAATCGTATGTATATGACACTATAACACCACTACGGTGGTAGTTTTATTTTTTATTTTGTATGTGATATGTTGATAGCTTATAAGACTTTGACATACCAACGCCCGATAAAGTGTAAAGAGTCCTGGGGCCCGCCTTCGCGCTGTGTGGTGTGATACCACTATGCGTAATGGCATTCTTTCAGTAATTAGTCCCATAGGCTTGCTTGTAATGTATGGCTAGGGCACTTGGGTAGATGACTTGACATTTTAGGTTCAAATTTACCCAAATTGCATACATTTTCTTGGCATTTTGTCTTCCAACTGCTCCTCCTTTCATGTCTAAATTTTTTTTCAAGAGCACCCCCAAACTTGATTTGATACATCTTTCTTCATGTTTCCCCTTGTGGCTTTTTCTTTTTCCACTTTTTGTATCTATTTTAGTTTCTCAATTTAGAAGCTATTTCCTATTATTTTGTTTTAGGTTTGGAATGGTGCAATGTTTTACCCTTTTAAGCTTTCCACTACCCCTTAACAAGCTTTGGGTTAGCAACTCCCATACTAGTTGGCATTAGGGTGCTAGGTGTAGAATACCCCTAAGGACTTAATTGGTCAAGGTAAGCAGGCTACAAGGCAAAACTCACTCCTCCTTAAAACTTATATATTTTTCAGCTTCTCAGTTTCTGTTGTGCAGCTTTTTTTGTACTACTTTTCTCAGTTGTTTTCCTTTCACATCCTTAATTCTCCTCCTTCATTTCAATTCAAATTTGTACTTCCCCAAACTTATCATCTTGATCATTTTTGTTGCACTGATATGCAGTTTTGGGTAAATTCAGGGTTCTTTAATGTATGGTAAAACTTAAGGAAGGTTTAAGGTTCTTTTGTGGTTTTAGGCTCACTCAGTGTACTAAAGTGTATGCTTAATAATATATCAAATGGTAGGCTTTGAAAGGCCTAAACTGGCCCAACCATGACGAATCATTTCCTCGTTGGTTGTACCGCCAAAGATTTCGCTCAATAATAATGCATCAAGTTCTAGGACCTTTGAGATTTATCGATAGTAAGTCTAATAAAAGTGTTCCAACCAAAGCACACCGGGCCAAGGTACTTATGAACAATGTAAGATGAATGGCTTCTTCAACTATACTGCTCGATCATATTAGAATTAATAATTTTATTAACCTTGCCTCAATTTCGCTTTTTCCTTTTAATCTAAAAATTTAGCTTATCTATCCTTGACATCACAACTTAAAACCCTATTTCAATTATTTAGCCTATTTGCATTTCAGAGTCTTTCCTTGTAATCTTTTCATCTCAACAGTTATGTAGTCAGTGCAACTGAAATCTCAATTATTTTCAAATCACAAACTTCATATTTATTATAGATCTCATATATGTAAAATTAAAGAAAAATAAGAAGAATAAAAAAAATTGCACACAAAATTTGGAAATTGCTTTTTATTTACAGAGAACATAATTACAATGATTGGATTCCAAGATAGAGAGATAGAGATAGAGTTCATTTATTCTTTCTTTGGGCTTTTGAGGGCTTGAGATTCAATGGTTCAAATTTATAGCTTGCTTGAGAGGGATTGAATTCAGGAATTGAAGATTCTGGTTTACCAATTGAACTAATTTCTCCTTTATTGAAGAGACACCTCTCTTGTGTTAGAAGATGTTGCATGATTAGCTCATTCTGCCTTTTCCCAATAGAATTCAAAGATCCTTCAAATTCAATTTGGGCTTGATACATCTTTATCATGTTTTGGTTCACTAGGTCAATGCTCTTCGTCCACAGTTTCTCTCTGTAGTTCAGGGTGGACTCTAGTTTTTCATCACTCTTTTGGATGATAGCTTTGATTTCCTTATGGTGTTCTTTATATAGGTACCCAAAGGCTTCTGCCTTTTGGAGCATATTTTTTTCCATCTTTTTTTCCCTTATCTCCATATTTTAATCAACTCCTAATCTCTCTTCACCGATCGTCAAAGCCATTTCCCCTCTCTTTAGCTGGGCCTTAGTGCCTTATCCCTTAGGCTAATCCTCCAATTCCTCATCTCTTTTGCCGGAGGAGGCCGCTAAGTTTTCCTTCTTATTTACATCCCGATTGCCTTCACCATACTCTTCCCGAGTCGCTTCATCCCTTCTTCTCTTACTTTCCTCTCATTTTTATCAAAACTAGTACTTAACTCGGCCGTTTCTTCGACTTCACTTCTCTCACTAACCCCTGCTTTTCGCTTCCGATAGTAAGAGTTGTTGTCTTCTATAGTGGTGGGGAAGAGCACTGGTTTCTTTGTGTAATCTTTGAAAACTCCCATTTCTTCATTTTCAAATTCTCCCTCAGCTTCTACTACAGGGACTGTTTCCCTAGGTTGTTCCTCTATTCTTCTTCTTTTTCTAATTTTCTCTACCTCTTCACCCTCTACTGGACTTTTGAGGATTCCAGTGAGAGTGAGAGGAGAGGCTTTCGAGCTCTTCTCTTCATCTTCTGCCACTTTTATTCCCCCCCTTAATACACAAGAGGGTGATTGAGGCGGGGTGGGGGATGTTGCCTGAGAAATTGTTCTCAGCATAGTCCAGATTGGACTCTTTGATAATTCTCCCCACATAAAGTGCAAAGCCTTTGACCAACTCATGCAATAGTAATGCGCGGTCCTGTCTCAAGTTGAGACGTGCTTTGAAGGCTTGAACACTGAATTAATAAGGTAGAACCATACCTTGTTAGTTTCAGTAAGATCACCTCTTGTTGATGTAGGCATTTCGAATGGTCTTAGTCCTTTGCCACTGTCCTAGACCATTCGTCAGCTCTTTGGCAATCTCTTCGAAGCTTAGGCTCTTTTGGAGCTGCTCATACTCTATGCACTCCCCTACTTGTATGAGCCCCAAGATTAGGGAGATGGCCCTTTTCCTAAAAGGGATCCATATCCCCCTGACATAGCACTTCGGGTCTTTCATCTCGCCAGGTGGGCGTAAAACTCCTTGACTAGCGTCCTCTTTCTTGGTTCCATGTGTTGGCTCACTGTCTCCTAACCTCCTCGTTCCACTTTCTCCTTGAATGACAATACGAGCTGTTTAAAGCCTCTCATTTCCACATACCCCTTCTTGGCAAGATGCTTCTTGAAAGCCTCTTCTCCCTTGTTGGAGAAGAAGGCCCTAACCTCTCCTTCTTTCACCACAACTTCTATTTCTTCAGAACCACTCAGAGCAGCTTGTTCCCTCCTCCTCCCTCTTTCTCATAACTTATTCTACCACGTTTCCTATCACTATGTCAAGGGTTGGAGAGTTAGGGTTCGATATTGCCTGGTTTCAGGGAGATTTAGAGGAAGCTAGGGTTAGAAAGCTTGAGAGATTTGATTTGAATTTGAAAATCTCCACGAAGTGTATCCTTATATAGGTAAGCTGCCCTAAATGTGAGTCATGAACATCGAGTTGAGGATGTCGATGAGTTTAAACTCATCATTTTTTAAGTCCATTTTCTAAGAATATTTGTGTTTAAAAGTTCAATTTAGTGCAGACTATGGTGTTTTTACCTAAAATTTTTGTTTTGTGAAAACTTAAAGGAAAAAGCAAAATTCGGTGAGAAAAAGGAGAGCCAACATAAAAATAAATGCCACTGTCGCAACATTGCTTGGGCAAATTTCCAGTGTCGCGACATTAGGTGGAGAAAGTCTTGAATCTATGGCAATGTCGTGGAATCAACTAGAGAAAGGAAAGTAGATACAGAAATGTCGCGACATAATAAACAACTCCAACAATCAAATTATGTTCGCTATCCAATGTCGCGACATCACAACAGCGGCTGCGAAGACGGCTGAGGAAGGAAGGATCGGACAGTTTAATGTCGCAACATCAAAATGATGTCGTGACATTAGCCAAAGCTTGAACAGTGGAGACCATCACATCCAATGTCGCAATATCGGATAGGTAATGTCACGACATTCATTCAAGGCAGCTTGAGTAATGAGACAAATCAAATGTCGCGAACACAAAATCAATGTCGCGGACATCGATTAAAACATCGCGTGAGGACTTTAGTGACTGGGGACAATGTCGTGGATGATCAACTAATGGATTAGACCTACAAATGCAATGTCACAACATCAACGAGTGACCCACATGTCAATGTCGCGACATCAGTCCCAAGAAGCCTGGATAGTGAAATTAGTCCAATGTTGCGACATTGAATAAATGTTGTGACATCAATGAAGACATTTGGAGAGGACTGTAGAACAACAAGATACAATGTTGCGACATCACAACAGTGTCACGACATCAACCTGAGATGATCACAATGAACTTAAATGACCAATGCGACATCGATACGTAATGTCGCAACATTCGTGTGCGTACGTACGCGTGACATCATATAATGCATAAATGTCACGCATGATCGGGGCAATGTCATCGACACTGAACTAAACAATGAACACAAGAATAGTAGTGTCGCGACATCGGAATTAATCTACAACAATGTATCTCCATGTCGCGACATCATCACGACATGGACTTAACACTAGAAAATGAGAAGTGTCAAACATATTCTCTTGATGTCGTGACATCAGCTACAACCCATAACATCGACAACTACGATGTCGCGACATCACCAGATAGCAGTAGCTAGGGCAGCAATTTTGGGCTTTTCAAAGTGTGTGATTCTCACTCGCTTAGGCTCAAGACCAACTCATAAATATAAGTTTTGGGGAGTAGTGTTGCCTTCGCAGCCTTTCATCAAGTCTGCTTTTTGAAAGCTGTCTCATTATATATATATATATATATATATATATATATATATATATATATATATATATATATATATATATATATATTTTATTTTTATTTTTCTTTTCTTTTTATTTTAGTTGTTTCTAGATTCGCTTTCGCCATGATTAGAGTACACTAACCGAATTCCGAGCATGTGTTCATGTAAATCGGGTTTCATTTATGCCTAAACTTAGATGAGATATGGAATTTATTCTGGAATTCATTTTTCTTCAGTATTGATTACAATCTAAATGGATTTGTTTAATCAACTAGTTATTGTGATTTGTGATCAAGATTTGAAAGGGTGTTCTTTCGAGAAGAATATTTTGTCAGATTATTGTTCAGAAGAGTTAATGTTGTTTTGGTTGAGAAAAATGGAGTGATTTAATTAGTATTACTCCTACATTGAGCTGTTTTGAATATCAGTGTTTGGTATCCAAAAAGAGTTGTATCATTGTTCTGATTTCCAGGAATCCATCTGAGTGACACAAAGATGAGACTACATGAGAATAATGAGCATTAACTTGTGGATACATTTACACTAATATTATATGAACTAATGGAATTTTAGGATTACCTTGATATATCACTAGTGATGATCTAACCTTTGCTTTCAAGGCTCACTCCTGGGTGACAACGAGAATGTGTGCCCGAGGTATAAGATCCACTTACTGATCTAGCAACTTAATTCGAGGTTTCACTCAATTGAGAGGAATTACTTCAACCTGTTAATGAGATTCTAATCAAGGGAAGAAGAAATTCTTGTCTAATTGATGGCCGAGATATCTTTTAATTTGGAGAGAGCTTGCAATTTCCTGTCCATGGGAACAGGCAATTTCTAGTCCTAAGAAATGATTGTGAAGTACTAAGAAGGAAAAATAGTAAGATTGTAATGCCCTGAAAATACCCAAACAGTTTTTATAACATGTTCAGGGTGTAAAATAAATTAGATTATATTTTTTCGGTGTTTAAATGGCTAAAAACGAAAAATGATAACCAAATAAATTTGGAAAAATGTCAAATGAGGACCTAAGGATCATAAATGAGGAGTGTAAGTGTTAAAATGAGAATGAAATGAAATGAAGTGAAAATGAAAGTGAAATGAAGAGTTAAAATGAGGAAAAAAAAATATAAGGCCCATTTAATGAGCTAGCCAAACAACGCCTTATGAATACTTAAGGTATAAGACTTAATTTGGAGGGGGCTTGCAATTTCCTATCCATGGGAGCAAGCAATTTCTAGTACTAAGAAATGAATGTGAAGTACTAAGAAGGAAAAATAGTCAGATCTTAAAAGAGGAACAAATCCTACAAGTAACTTTTCAGACCCATGGTCTACAGATAAAAATGTGGTAATCTGAATAGTGAAACGTATAGAGTTAGGAGAGTTCCATTTCTATACTAATCTATTCTCGGATAACTCCAAGGTTCACATCCATTACATTATCTTAATTGGAACTTGAAAAGTGATAACCACAACATTGTTTTTCTTCCCATATGTTTCAGTTCGTAATAGCTCTTTAATCATGTAGTTTAGAAATTTCATTAATGGTTTATTCTTTCATTTTTACTTAAAAGTTAAATCTATCTTGAGAATCGTGGAATTCAAATAGTAAGGATTCAGAGCGAGGGTAGCATCTTAAATTTTTCTAATCGATCCTCATGGGAATGATGTCTGGACTTAAAATCCATTATATTACTTGTATGACCTGTGTACTTCCAATGATCTAGACCAACCCAATTTCAAATGAGACAATTTACATACAAGGCATAAAACATATTTTATATCTTGGGCCTCAACAAGTTATTTTGGCACAACTCCCAGGGACTTTAGTTAGTCTTTGGTAGTAGTGTCGAAAATCATGGTTTACAAGTTTTTGGCACCGTTGCCGAGGATCGAAATGAAAATAGAGTTTAAGGATTAATATTCTTACCAAAGAGAAAATTGATAGTTTGGATATTTTTCTTTTTAACTTTATCAAAAATTATCAAAAATAGTTTTAATAGCAGTAGCTGAATTCGCTACTAATTTTTAATGAAAATACATCATGATATATTTTTGTTTCTACTGATCTTATTTGATTTCAGTGTGTTTTCATTTCAGGAAATTCTCACATGCATAGAAAACTTAATCATACCTGGGTACCATTGGACACTAATTGGAGCGACATTGAAAATCAAAGTCGATTTATAAAGCAAGTGGGTTATCGAGAGCGTAGGGAGATATAATAGTATATTCAAGTTGAGGAAGTTGACAAACCTCAATGGAAAAGAACTATGGAAGATTTTTGGAAACCTGTTATCAGAGATGATTATTCAGTAGTCAGGCAGCCTGCAATTGAAGCAAACAACTTTGAGCTTAAGCCTGCACTGATCACCATGGTCCAACAGAATCAGTTTAGTGGTCATCCTAGTGAAGACCCCAATGAACACATGGGTAGGTTTCTTAGAATGGCCAACACTGTGAAGCTAAATGGGGTGAGACCTGATGTGATTAAGTTGCAGTTGTTCCCTTTCTCCCTGGAGGGATACAATAAAGAAGCTGGTTTGAATCATCTTCATGGACTGCTGAACACTGGGATGAGCTGTCACATTCATGGGTAGGTTTTTCCATACTACTCTCACTTCAGAAAGGAGAGGAGAGATCATTATATTCAAGCAAGGTAAAGATGCAAGTCTCTATAATGCTTGGGAAAGGTATAAGAAGCTACTCAAAAGATGTCCAATGCACGGGATTGATCTGATCACGCAAATGGATATTTTCTATTATGCCATGAACTACACATCCAAAGGAGGGATCATAGATGCAGCATGTTGTGGAGCCTTAGAAGATCTAGAAAAGAGCAACTACAAAGCTCCATTTGAGACTTCAGGGAGCAGTAGTAGGCTGAGAGGAAGTGGTGTGATAGAGCTGAACAAAATGTCAGCTATAGAGGCAAAACTAGATGTTGTGATGAACAAAGTTAGCATGTAGGAAAGAAGCAACCGATCTGCCCATCTTGTTGGAACAGTGGAAGATCAACAAAAAGTTATGAATGATGAAGGATTAGCTTAAGATGGTCCTTATCAGCAAGAGGAAGTTCAATTTATCAATGGCAATAGGAGTTACAACTTCAAGCCTAACACAAATCTTCCAACTCACTACACACCATTTCTGGAAACCACATGAGAATTTCTCATATGGACTCGCAAAGACAAAGAAGAACAGATCATGTAGAATTATCATCACAGCGATGGTCAACATGGTTTCCATGATAGTAGCGTTAACAACTAGTGGGTTGAGAAACTACACGTAGAAGTTCCTAGTCTTTTTGAAGAACAAATGATAAGCTTTTATGTGGGAGAAAAACAAAAGGCTATCGAATATACATGAGTTAAAAGTTTGCCGAGCTAATGCATTCTAAGTAAACACAATCAGAGCCAAAGCACACAAATGCCTCAAGAATTTCCAGAGGCCAAGTAGGGCAATTAGCCTAGTACGCAGAATCCAAATAAAGGATGTCCTCCCTGCGATACTAAGAAGAATCCTAAAGATCGCATGGCAAATGACTTTAAGGAGAGTAGAGACTAGAAGAAAGAAGAAATGTTAAGAAAACTAAGGAAGAAAAGTATAGAAATCAAGAAGAAAACAACAATAAGGTTTAAATCATCAAGAAGAGAGAACAATAAAGATGCAAAAGCAACCAGTTAAATAGGGTGATCAAAGAAAGAAAGAAGAAGTTAAAGCTTACAAGCCTTAAGTTCCATTCCCTCACAGGCTGCAGAAAGCTAAACTAGAAGAGGAATTCTCTAAATTCTTGAACATGTTCAAGAAAATAGAGATAAATATCCCTTTTTAGAGGCATTGACTCAAATGCTTCCTTATGCTAAACTCATGAAGGATATACTGAGCAAAAAAAAAAAAAAAATGTTGAAGAAGGAGTGGTGAACCCGACAAAGAACTCAGAGCGAAGTTATTCGTAGATCTTACTGAAAATGCAGATCCAGCAAATTTTCACTATTTCTTGCACCGTAGGGAATTCTGAAATGGGAAAAGCATTGTGTGATTATGGAGCCAACATCAACTTAATGCCCTTATATGTAGTCAAAAGACTAAGTTTGGGGGAGCTTACTCCCACAACCATGACTCTGCAAATGGCAGACAGAACCTTAGCTCAACCTGAGGGCATTCTTGAAGATGTGATTATCAAAGTGGAAAAGTTAATTTTTCTAGTGGACTTTGTTGTTATTGATATTGAAAAAGACAAACAAGTCCCACTGCTGCTAGGAAGGCCTTTCCTTACCACTGGAGCAACTTTGATATATGTGAAGAAATGAGAGCTTACTCTCAAGGTTAGAGATGAGGCAATGCACTTCAATCTCAATAAGAGTTTGAAACAGCCATAATTTGATAATACTGATTGTAAGATTGTAGAAACAAAAGTTCCCATCAGTTCTGAACTGATAAATGATTGTAAGATTTAAAGTTCAATGAATTTCCTGTATCTTGAGTATCTAGATGTAGAATTTCTGAACTCCAATTTTGAACTAAAAAAGGCAATACCCAGTATTGATGAAAGCAGTCCAGAAAAATCCACTAGTTATGAAGAGAAGGCTTTAGAAGTAAACACAAGCTTAGTGGGTTTAATTCTAAAATAATTGTCTGAACATTTGAAGTATGCCTTTCTTGAAGTCGAAAAATCTAAACCTGTAATTATATTAGCTGACTTGACAAAGCACAAGGAAAAGAAACTGTTGGAAATTCTCAGGAAATATAAAGGAACCATTGCTTGGTCTATAGAAGATTTAAAATGAATCAATCCTTCCATATGTATGCATAAAATCCTGTTGGAGGAAAATGAAAACCTCTATTGAACATCAAAGAAGACCAAATCCAAGAATGAAAGAAGGTTTAAAAGAAGTGCTAAAATGGTCAATGTATATTTATATATGCATCCCAAATTCGTAAGCATACCATGTGGTTCCTAAGAAGGTGGATTCATCATGATAAAAATGAGAAGAATGAATTGATTCTTACAAGAACTCCAGGACAGATGAGGTGTGTACGATTACAAAAATCAACACGTACTAAACTTAAAAGGATCACTATCCTTTACCTTTATTGATCAAATGTCGTGATAGCTGGTCGAAATCTTATTTATGTTTTCTTGATAGATATTTAGGGTATAATCAAATTTCCATAGTCCTTGAGGACTAGGAGAAAACTACTTTCACATGTCCTTATGGCACCTTTGCATTTAGAAGAATGTCATTTGGATTATGTAATGTTCTTGCTAGCTTCCAAAGGTGTATGATGTCCATATTTTCATATATGGTGAAAGAGGCTATGGAAATTTTTATAGATGAATTCTCAGTGTATGGATCCAGTTTTGAGCATTGCCTTAAAAATCTAGAGATTGTACTACGAGTGCCAAGACTAGAATTTAGCTTTGAATTGGAAAAAATGCCATTTCATGGTAATAGAAGGAATTGTCTTGGGACACAAAATTTATGTAGCTGGACTGGAAGTTGATCAAGCAAAAGTTTCACTATAAAACTATTATCTACAACAAGCAAAGGGATAAGAAGCTTCCCGAAATGTCGGATTTTATAGAGATTCATAAGGGACTTCTCAAAAATCTCAAGACCATTATGTAGATTGTTGGAAAAATATGCAAAATTTGATTTTGATGAATCATGATTGTGCATTTGAAGATATTAAGTCTAGATTGGCTATAGCTCCCATCATGGCAACACCATACTTGAACAAAGAGTTTAAAATCATGTGTGATACTAGTGACTATGCAATAGGAGCAGTTTTGGGACAAAGAACAGAGAAAATTTTCAGGGCCATATTGTTGACCAATTTTTATATACAAATTTATGACACTGTTACCAAAGGAGTATTATCTAATCCCTGACAACGGCGGCCAAAACTTGTTGACCAATTTTTTATATTCAAATTTATGACATTGTTACCAAAGGAGTATTATCTAATCCCCGGCAACGACGCCAAAAACTTGTTGACCAATTTTTATATACAAATTTATGACACTGTTACCAAAGGAGTATTATCTAATTCCCGGCAATGGTGCCAAAAACTTGTTGACCAATTTTTATATATAAATTTATGACACTGTTACCAAAGGAGTACTATCTAATCCCCGGCAGCGGCACCAAAAACTTGTTGAGACCAAATGATATATATATGAAAATATGGCCACGGGAGTGAATGTGGTAAATACCAAAAACCGACAGGAAACAAAAAGTAAGTGTACTAAAAACCGAAATGAAAAGTATTACCAACACTCAACCCCTTCTCAAGTGCACGTCATACAAGTAATAAAGTGACTCTAAAAGTCCGGGAACATCGTACTCCACAGTGATTGTAGAGGTTCTTCACTGGAATTTGATCACCCCGATTACAAGGTTTCTTCACTATCTGCCGGTAATCAAATAGGATGTGGAATAAAAATCAATTTGATTGAATAAAAAACCGATTTAAACTAATCCTGCACCCACCCAATAAAAACCTACTTAATTTAAAGGTATAAAGAGAAGGCACTGGTGGACGTGGGATAATTATTTACAAAATAGTTTGCATTTCTTGAAAGCACAACATTTTTGTGGGAGTTGAATACTGATTTTCTAAGAGCAATGTAGTATAACTTGGATCTATACACTGATATACTTACTAATTATATCCATGTTCCTTTTCAGAGACATGAGTCTAATTAGTTACTGTAAAATCTAATTTTTAAGATTTGATTGTTTTTCTTTTCCAATACTTCATAATCATTTCTTAGGACCTAAGAATTCGCCTCATAGATGATTTGGCAAGCATTCTCCAATTCACTGGTATCTCTGCCCTTAAATCGATAAAATTTTTCATCTCCTTGATTAGATCATTTCTAATGCGGATAAATACTCATTCTATCAATTTTGAGGTGAGACCTCTAAACATTAAACCGATACATTATCTAATTAATCCTTACACCATGAGTAAATTAGTGATCTATCAAAAGTACCTTTTAGAGTTCATCGCTCCATAATATTAGTCTAACATACCCCTGCCACGCTCTTACTCGTGGAATTCATCTCGTGTCACTGTATGCTCCTTAAAAATCAGAGCAAAGATACAACTATTTTTTTAGGTATAAGTTACTAATATTCCGAACAACTAATTATATGACTAGTACCAATTATATAAATTGAGTATTCAAACGCACAAAATAATCGAGACCAAATCAATGTTCAATACTAATCCCCACCCGTAGAGGGTGTTTAATGTTCAATTACTGGATTCTAATCATCACTAATCAAACAAAAAGTAAGAAAATGAAGAAAGAAATCCAGAGGTAAGGAGTGAGAGAAAAAAATCCAGATTTTAGCTCCAATCTTTGTCTGGATAGTAATGAAATCTGAATCTCTGTTATACAACACTAAAATCTCTTCAATAGAAGTAAAAATCTGCTCTAAAACTACTCTAAGATCTATTAAAAATCAAAATCTACAAAGAAAACTAAGAAAATGGCGCAGAGAGAAACCCCATGAGAGGTGTTCTCCCACCTTCCCATCACCCTAAAAACCTAAAAAACGAGTATTTATAGTTCTAAGGTAAAATGGGCTTGAAAACAAACCAAAATATCCGCTGCCATTTGTTTTTCCGTACGCTTTTGTCAAATACGCTTTTTTCTCGTCGCGACATGGTTTTCTATGTCACACATAGTTTACTTATTGCAATGTAAAATTATGTCAAGTTACATATTTTCATGTCGCGACATAGTTTCTCGCGCTGCGCCAGGAAACTTGTCGCGACATAGAAAACTATGTCGTGACAAAGCTTTCGCGCTACTAAAAATCGCCCAATTTGTTTCCGGGCTTACATAACTTCTTCGCTTAACTAATTTGGGTGTGAGGTGTCGTTGGAAAGCTCTTTGAATGTAGAATGTACCATGTGTAGATTTGTTTCATCTGATGCCCAGATGATACATAAAATATTTTCTCAATGACGTACCTGGTGAGACATCCAGTTAACTCTCTTTTTGGAAACATTTTGCATATTTTCTTATTAAATCACTTGCTTTCCATAAAAAATCTTGCAAAACCAAGTTTAGAGGAAATGTTATGAGTTTTAAATGAATACTGATATAAAATGCTCAAAATAGCATGTGAAATGAACTCAAAACATAGATAAGTTTTACACTCATTACATATACTATGCCAGCAAAACCTTCAATGAGGCACAAGATAACTACTCTACCCTAGAAAATGAGATACTGGCAATGGTTTTTGCTTGTGAAAAATTTAGACCATATATATTGGGATCCCATGTCATCATACACACTGATCATGCAATAATTAAATATCTAATGACAAAGAAAGATGCTAATCCAAGATTGGATCGTGCAGGTATATTGTCAGTAAGCAACTTGATCCGAGATCAAGGACAAGAAGGGGAGGAAATGTGATAGTCGCTTCACTTATTAAGAATGAAAACCATCAAGAGAAAAAGGGATAGAAGGAAGAAAATTTCTTCGATAAGCACTTTTTCAAGTATCAGTTCAAACACTATGGTATGCTGATATTGTAAATTTTCTGGCTTATGGACTTATGCCACCAGAATTCAGCTACCACCAGAAAAGAAAGTTGAGAACTGATGCCAGGTTTTATATATGGGATGATCGATTTCTTTTTAGAAGAGAAGCATATCAAATTATTAGAAGATGTGTACCATAGGCATAGCAAGCCAGAATTGTGGATAAATGTCATTCATCACCATATGGAGGACACTTTGTAGGAGACATGACAGCTCAGAAAATTCTCCAGTTAGGTTTTTATTGGCTAACTTTATTTAAAGATTGTTATGAATGGGCCAAACATTGTGATAGATGTCAGAGAATGGGAAATATTAATAGAAGAAATAAGATGTCTCTGCAAGGAATTATGGTGGTGCAAATTTTGATGTATGGGGAATAGACTTCATCGGGCCTTTCACACCTTCATTTGGAAACTTATACATTCTCCTAGTTGTGGATTATGTATCCAAATTGGTGTAATGATAGCTTGCCCCAAGAATGCTACCACAGCTAATATTCAAAAGAACATCTTAAGTGATTCGAACCCTTAGAACTATTATAAGTGATTTAGGGAAGCCATTTTGCAAACAAGTTGTTTGCAAAACTCATGAGTAGATATGGAGTCAAACATGTCATGATTTTGGGCTTATCACCTCATCAAATGGGCAGCCGAGATATCCAATGAAATTAAGAATATTTTTAAAAAGAGGTCAATGCCGCAGAAAGATTGGTTAATTGCTTAGAAGATGCATTTTAAGTTTATAGAACTCGCTTATAAGTCCTCTATTGGAATGTCCCCCATACAAACGAGTTCAGGAAATGGCCATCTACCTTGGAACTTGAGCAAAGCAATGTGGGCAATAAAAAGTTTAACTTTGATTTCCAAGTTGTAAAGAAAAGAAACTTCTCCAATAATTGTAAGAAATTCGAATGAGTTCCTGCGATAATGCCAGACCTACAAGGATAAACTATAAAGTGGCATGATCAGAAGATTTTGAGGAAGGGAATTCGCAGTAGGAGATCAACTCCTACTGCATACCCCCAAAGCAAACTTTTTCTAGGAAAACTCAAATCAAGGTGGAGTGGTCCATATACAGTAGTTGCAGTTAACCCCTTTGGAGTAGTAACACTTAAAACCAATTCTAGAGATGAGTTTAAAGTGAATGGTCAGAGGCTGAAACACTACCTAGGAGGAAGATTAAATGAGAAAAAGTCCCAAATTTGAAGAGATGGATAGAATTTCTGAAATGAGATAACACTACAGCAAATGTCTAGTTAGAGACATAAAACATGAGTAGCTACTTGGGAGGCAACCCAAGCAATTTTAAAAATTTTCATAGTTAATTTGATTTGGTTAAAATTTTGTGTGTTTGAGTAGTGTAGAAATAGTTTAGTTTTGTTAGAAATATTTACCATTTATTTAATTACAATTTTCGGAATACTAAGGTGAAGAAGCTACAAGGATACATAAAGATCAATTTTAAAGCATCTCCAACTAGACTGAATTATGTAAAGATGACTACAAATGGGAGTTTACTTTTAACTCTTTTTCCTTAGAAATGATGCATGATTAAGTTTGGGGGAATGTGAATTATTTGAGTTAGAAAATCAACTAGTAGCTTGATTGTCCTTTGTTGAATGGTTATGTGGAAATTTCTGCAATAGCATGAATTAGTGCTTATTTAATTGAATTGAAAAATATGAAATGTTACTGTCATATTTGAATTGTGGTTCTTCAAGTGCAATGTTTTTCCTTAAAAGGCTAAACTCCCACTCAATGACACAACATCAACAGAAATGTCGCGACACTAAATTTCAAAAGTTTCACCAATGTCGCGACATTATCACAACATTACCTCAATGTCACGAAATCAGATTTCAAATGTCGCGACATCGCAAATATACAAGAGCACATTGAGCCAATGTCATGACAACAGATTTCAAATGTCGCAACATCACATTAATAAATGAACAACATAACTCCAATGTCGCGACATTGCAAAGATACAAGAGCTACATCAGGACTAACTTCAAAGCATTGTCGCGACAATGCTGTGACATCAAGTTAATGTTGCAACATTACATTCTCAATGTCACAACATCCTGGAAAACCAAATGGAGAATCTGAACAATGTTGCGACATCACAACAACATTTGCGACTTCAAGCCAATGTCGCAACACCAGAAAGTCATTGTTGCGACATCGCAGTTAGGGAAAATCACATATAAAAGGAAAAATTTTAGAAATTTTCATTGTCACATCAATTTTTCCATACTTTCAAACCCTAGCCTTCTCAAAACCTCTCAAAAATCCAAACCATGTCAAATCCAAGCTCTCCAACCCTCGACAAAGTTATAGGAAATGTAGTAGAGGAGATTTTACAAGAGAGAGATGATGAAGTTGAAAGAGAAATGGCAAGGGAAGGAAACCAAGAGAAAGCCCTAGAAGTCGTGCCAGAGGAGATTGAAGTAGTGGTGGAGGAAGGAGAAGCTAGAGCCTTCTACTCCCATAAAGGAGTAGAAGTGTTCCAGAAGCATCTGGAAAAGAAGAGTTTTGTGGAAGAAAAGGGATTTAAGGAGTTGGTGTCACAGTTTAAGGAGGAGATCGAGTGACGAGGCTGGGAAAAGTTAAGCCACCACAAGGAGTCGAGAGTATGGGCCCTAGTCAAAGAGTTTTACGCCAATGTGGGTGAGCAAAGAAACTTGAAGTGCTATGTCAAGGGGAGGTGGATCCCTTTTGGGGAGAGGGCCACCTCCTAACTCCTTAGGCTGAGGCCGATGAATGACTGCATGGAGTACAAAAGCAAATCTAGGAGAACCCTGGGTTTGAAGAGATCGGGCAAGGAGCGATGTGATCTGGCCTAGGCATATGCAGGACCAAACCATCTCGTAACGCCTACATCGACAGTATAAACCCTGTTAGAAGCGGTCAAGGTATGGTTTTATTTCATCAACTCCGTTCTCACCCCTTTAAAGCACGTCTCCATAGTAAGACAAGATTGTGCCATACTTTTATATGCATTGGTTAAGGGGTTTAACTTGAATGTGGGAAAGATAGTGGAGTAGTCCATCCCCGGCATCACTCGGAACAACTTCTCGTGAACATCCCCACCCTACCTTGATCACTTTTCTGTGTATTAATGGGGTTGTAACATTTAGTGAGACGGAGGAGAAATGCCCAAAAGCCTCACCTCTCACACTTACTGGAGTCTTAAAAGCTCCAGTATAGGGTGAGGAGGTTGAGTGAACAAGGAAAAGAAAAAGGGCAACTTCAGAATTGCAAAGAGAGGCAACCCCTGCAACTGAAGTAGAGCTAGAAACAAAAGAAATTGGGGGTTTGAAGATTACCCAGAGCAACCAGTGCTCTCCCCTAGGGCTAAAGAAGATACAATGCCTGCTCACAGTAGAGTAGAAAGAGGGAGTAGGACAGTAGAAGGACAAGAGAGCAGCACATCAGGTATGTTCTCCTTGTTGACAAAGATGAGAGAATAAATGAAGAGAAGAAATAAGCAGTTCTAGGAAGAAATGAGGTGGAGAGATAAAGCAATGGCTGTAGAGAATAAAAAAAAAAGAAGAAAACCTATCAGCAGAGCTCCAACAAAGGGATGAGGAGTGGAGAAAAGAGCTATCAAACAGAGACAAGGCATTGAGGGTTGAACTTAAAGAAAGAGAAAAGGCCTTTGTGTAGGATCAACTGATAAGGGATCAAAAGCTGATCAAGCTGATGGAGATCAGAGAAGAAATGGAGTGTAACTTGCTTCCAAAGTCAAGCCTGGGAATCTTTTTACAAGGAACACCAAAGAGATTGGGAAATCCATCCAAAAGAAGATGAAGAGCTAGAGTCCATCCTGAATTACAAGGAGAAATTGTGGACAGAGAGCATAGATTTGGTGAACCAGAACCTTCTAAAGATGTATCAAGCCCAAGGTGAATTTGAGCAGTCCCTGAACTCCATTGGGCAAAGGCAAAGTGAGCTCATCAAGCAAAACATAAGGATGCAAGAGTGGTATCTCTTTGACAGGAATGGAGAGGGCTCAACTCCAAAACCAAAACACTCCATTCTTGAGTTCACACCCTTAAATGCAAGTTACAAGTTTGAAACAGTTAACCTCAAGCCCTCAAGATCTCAGTCACATAGAAAAAAAGATAGCTTTTCCTATCTCTCTTTCTTTCTCTCTCTCTTCTCTATCATTCTTTATCTGTCTTGAAAACAACATAATGTAATTGTTTCCTTTTTCTAATACAAGAACAGTTTCTAAAATTTTTGTACATAAAATTTTCTCATTTGTTATTATCTTCTAATTTTCCAATCTTGGGAATGTTAATAAAATTTGGAACTTGTGTTTGTTGGTGAAAAAAGGAGAATTCAGAATGTTGATTGTATGAAAGCTGCAAGTTGAATATTGTTGGATGACATGGCATATTTTATGAGTAAATGTTAAATTAGCTTTTAAGACTTTAAGAAATTTGATGAAATGTTGGTGTTATTGTGGTATACCTAATGAACTGAATGACTCAATCATAATGAAATGTAAAGTGAACAATAACACAACAAATTGTTGTAAAATAGAACAGGCTGAAGTCTTAATTGCAAATGGGATAAGTTGGGATGTCAATAATAAAGAAGCTAAACTTTCAGATTATTGAAAAATGAAGTTGAGTCAAGGTTAAAGAAGCTATTAATTCTAGTCAAATTGAACAATACAGTCCAGAAAATGACTACACTAACACATTGGTGAAAAGTACCTCAAAAACTGATTGTGCTTGGGTTATGAAAACCTTATGGAACTTATTATCATAAATCTTTAAAGAGTCCTAGAACTTGTTGCATTATTTTTCAAGGCGAAATCCTAGACATCACAGCCAACAGAAGATGATTTAGGCCATTTTTGGACACTTTGAGACTTTCAAAAGCCTACCCTTGATATGTGTTATGAGACATACCTTAGTACCTACTTTGAACCCACGCCTATTTCATCATCACACTAAAAAGAGCCTTCACCCTTCCTTAAATTCTACCTTTACAAGAAAGAACCCCAATTGGCCCAAAACTCCAAACTTAGTGCAAAAGAAATGAGAAAGAGGATAAGCTCAGAGTGCAAGTTTGAATTGAAAAGAAAGAGGAGAATAAAGGATGAGAAAGGAAGACAATTAAGAAAAGTCACATAGAAGAGGCACAAACAGAAAAACCGAGAAGCCGAAAAGAAGAAAGTTAGAAGGAGTGAGTTTTACCCTGTAGCCTACTAACCTTGAGCTATTAAGTCCTAAGGGGTGTTCTACACCTAGTACCATAATACCAACTGATATGGGAGCTATTGACCCAAAGCTTGCTAAAGGGTTGTAGAAACCTTAAAAAAGGTGAAACATTGCATTACTTAAATCTGAAACAAAAGGACAGAAAGAGGCTTCTGGAGCAGAATTGAAAATAATAGTGGAACAGAAAATAAAAACAATAAGAAGCTTCAAAGGAGGAAAGATGTGAAAATGTACCGCATCTGGCTCGGGGGATGCTCGCGGATAATTCTAGTCGAGAAAGGAATGCAAATAGGGTATACTTGAGCCTAAAATGCCTAGTAATCTACCAAATACCCTAGTCATTCATTACAAGCTCAAAAGACCAATTTTATTACGAGGGCGGTTATGTCTACATTAGTGAGAATAATATGACAATAATATGGATTCTTAAAATTACTCGAGAGAATTGTCACTCAAGCAAAGTAACTCGAAGGCTATCTAGTCCGGTAAGCCGGCTATAAAGACCAACACACACTCACACAGTCAAGGACTGTATTTGTTTGTTAACTATGAATTATATGCAACATTAAATGATTTAAATGGGAAATTTTCAGAATTCCCGAAGCTGGCTTGATTTCTTCAGAGTCATGTCACAACTGAAATAATTCTTAGGCCTAAATGCTGACTAGATTTAAAAGATGAATTGATTGAAAAATGACCTCAAAAATTGATTCTTATTGTTTGAGGACGAACAAATATCCTTTTCTTTGCTTGAGGACAATCAAAACTTAAGTTTGGGGGAGTTTGATGAGTTTAAAACTCATATATTTTTAAGTCCATTTTTCAAGAATATTTAAGGTTTAAAAGTTCAATTTAGTGCAGAATTATGGAGCTTTTACTCAAAATTGTTGTTTTGCAGAAACTTAAAGGAAATAAGCAAAATTCAGTAGAAAAAGGAGTAGAAGTTAGCATGGTGCAAAGAAAATGCCAAAGTCGCAACATTGCTTGGGTAGATTTCCAATGTTGCAACATTAGGTGGAGAAAGTCTTGAATCTATGGCAATGTCGCGACATCAGTTGGAGAAAGGAAAGCAGATACAGAAATGTCGCGACATAATAAACAACTCGAACAGTCAAATTATGTTCGCCATCCAATGTCGCGACATCACAACAACATGGCTGCAACATCAGCTAAGGAAGGGAAGGACTGCATCGTTTAAATGTCGCAACATCAAAACGATGTCGTGACATTAGCCAAAGCTTGAACACTAGAGACCATCATATCCAATGTCGAGATATCGGATAGGTAATGTCGCGACATTCAATTAAAGCAGTCTGAGTAAAGAGACAAATCAAATGTCGCAACATAGAATCGATGTCGCGACATCGATTAAAAACACTGGCAAAGGACTTCAAAGCAACCAAATTAAATGTCTCGACATTAGAGCAGAAATGTCCCGACATTAGTTTAATGGATCAGACCTACAGAGGCAATGTCGCAACATCAACGAGTGACCAACATGTCAATGTCGTGACATCAGTCCCAAGCAGCCTGGATAGTGAAATCAGTCCAATGTTGCGACATCACAACAGTGCTGCGACATCAACCCGAGATGATCACAATGAACTTAATGTCATGACATTAGTGCAAGTATGTACAAGCGAGGACATCAGATACTACAATGTCGCGACATCAGGGCAGTGTCACGACACCAGCTGAATGTTGCAACACAAGAATAGTAGTGTCGCGAATCTACAACAATGTATCTCCATGTCGCGACATCATCACGACATGGACTCAACACTGGAAAATGAGATGTGTTAAACATATTTTCTTGATGTCGTGACATCAGCTGCAATCCACGACATCGACAACTATGATGTCACGACATCATCACGACATCACCAGATAGCAGCTTCTAGGGCAGCAATTTTGGGTTTTTCGAAGTGCGTGATTCTCACCTCGTTTTTAGGGCTCAAGACTTGAACTTATAAATAGAAGCTTTTGGGGAGTAGTGCGCAGCTTCCAGCGGCTTTCATCAGGTCTTTGTGCTTTTTGGAAAGCTGAAGACTCATTATATATATTTTTATTTTATTTTTATTTTTCTTTCTTTTATTTTAGTTATTTCTAGATTCAGTTTCAGTTAAGGATTGGAGCAATAATCTGAACTTGAATTCCGAGCTTGTGTTCATGTAAATTGGGTTTCATTTCTGCCTGAACTTAGATGAGATATGGAATTTATTCTAGAGTTCATTTTTCTTCAATATTGATTACAATCTAAATGAATTTATTTAATAAACTAGTCATTATAATTTGTGATCCAGATTTGAAAGGGTAAGCTACTTCTAGGAAGAATATTTTGTTGGGATTATTGTTTGTAAGAGTTAATGTTGTTTTGGTTGAGAAAATTGAAGTGATTTAACTGGTATTACTCTACATTGAGTTGTTCTGAATATCAGTGTTTGGTATTGTTGACCAAATTTTCCGACATGGCTACCAAAGACTAACTAAAGTCCCTAGCAACAACGCCAAACTTGCTGGAGACCAAATGATATATTTGAAAATATGGCCAAGGAGGAATGTGGTAAATACTCAAACCGATTTGAAACAAAACTAAGCGTACTCAAAACTAAAATGAAAAGTATTACTAACACTATCCCTTCCACAAGTGCACGGTCATACAAAGGTAACAAAGGGACTCTAAAAGTCCTGACATCGCACTCCAAGAGGATTGTAGGTTCTCTAATTGGAATTTGATCACCGACATATGTCACTATTTAGGCGATCAATAGATGTGGAATAAAATCAATTTAATTGAAACAAAAAATGATTTAAAACTAACCCTAAAATTTACCAAATAAACAACTATTTAATTCTAAAAGGTATGAAGAGAGGCACTAAAGATGGGGATATTTATTTACAAAACAAGCTTTGGTATATCCTAAAACAACATTCATGAAGCTGAACGATTTGTCCAGCACAAAGATAGCTTGATTTCTCCATACACTATGTTTAACTAATTAACTATATTCTTTTAGGACAAATGGGTTTAAATAACCACTTCTGCAGATCCGACTCTCTTTTAAGATTTGATTGTTTTTCTTTCCAATACTTCACAACCATTTCTTAGAACCAAAGAATTCTTGCCTCACAGACGTGAGGATAATGCAAGCCTTCTCCAATGTAATTGGTATCTCAAACCATCAAATCTAATAAAGTCTCTCTTTCTTGATTAGATCTATGCTAACAATGTGATCGAGAGGCCACTCTATCAATTTGAGGTGAGACTCCTCTAAACATTAAACCGATACATCATCTAATTAATCACACTATGAGTAAACTAGTGATCTATAAAAGTAATCTTTTAGAGTTCATTAATTCCATAATATTAGTCTGAACATACCCCAAGTTGTTATCGCTTCTTTCTTCAGGAATCTCGCCTCATCAGGTCACTTAGAGGGCCTCGTGAAAATCAAAGCAAAGATACAAACCCACAAAATAACTGAGAATCTGCATATTTGAATGTTAAACAATTAATCCTCAATTTATAGGTGTTTAATGTTTCACATCGGATTCCAATCATCACCAATCAAACAAAAGTAAGAAAATACAAAGAAATCAAAAAACAAGGAGCTGAGAAAAATCCAGATTTTAGTTTCAATTGCTCAACAAAGAATGAATCACACTATGTACAAAGACCAAATCTATTCAATACAAAATAAAATTTTCAAAATTACTTCCTAAGATCTACTAAAAATCAAAATTTGTAGCAAAACTAAAAAAATGGGTAGTTTAGAGAGAGAAGCCCCATGAGAGGTGTTTTCCCACCTCCTCGTTGCCCAAAAAACCTAAAAATGAGTATTTATAGTCCTAGGGTAAAATGGGCTTGAAAATTAAAACAATGCGCTACGAAAGGCCTATTTTTGTTTTAAGCTCACGAAATTTGGTTTTGTCGCGATAGAGTTTATTGTTAACTCTGTCGTGAAAAAATCTGGATTTGTCGCGATAGAGTTTGTTGTTAACTTTGTTGTATCATGCTTTGTCAAAAGAGAGTTTGTTGCTAAAACTCTGTCACAACAAAATCTGGGTTTGTCGCGACAGAGTTTGTTGCTCGACAAAATTTGGTTTTATTGCGGCAGAGTTTGTTGCTAAAACTCTGTCGCGACAAAATTTAGGTTTGTCTTGACAGAGTTTGTTGCTAACTCTATTGCGACAAAATCAGGGTTTTGTCGTTGGCTTTGTCGCGACAAACATTACTAAGGGACTTGTTTTCTTCTCCAACTTGTTGATGACATAACTTCTTCGTTTGAACTCGGATTTGGGCGTGTGAGGTGTTGTTGGAAAGATCTTTGAATGTAGAATGGTAATAGAACTCAAGTAGAGTTGAAACTTCATTTGATACTCCAGATAGATAATGTAAAATTGATCTTCTCACGACGCACCGGTGAGACATCCTGCTAACTCTTTGGATACATTTTGCATATTTTACTAAATCACCAATTTCATAAAAATCCTTCAAACCAAGTTTCTAGAGGAAATGTTATGAGTTCCATAAATATGGATATAAAATACTCAAAATAGCATGTGAAATTTCAACTCAAACATAAATGAGTTTTACACTCACCAAATACCCCCAACTTAAAGTTTTGCTTGTTCTCAAGCAAAGGAAAGAAAGAAGGTTTCTGCCCCAAGCAATGGAAATATAAGTAAGAGTTCATTTCACCCTTTATTTGACCAAAATTGAGCAATCAAGTTTCAAGGTATGTGACTCAGGTCTCCGTAATTATCTCCTTACCAAGAATATGGAGAATATGATCAAGATAATTGATTTATTTTAATAGTGAATTAATCTCATAATAGAGAAATTTAGACCATGGTTCTCACTTGTGTGCGTGTATGGTCTTCCCCTATCCAATCAATTTGCAAGCTAGATGAGCTAAGTGAGAGTTGGATAAAAAGGATTCCTAATATAATATATTTAGGTTCCATAGGCTTGTTGTTCTATCACTCTCCACTAATGTAGGCACACACAACTCTCAAGATCAGCAGTCTTTATGGGCTTTCTTGAAATGTAAGGCTTAGGTAAGGGTAGTCGAGTAATCATTTCCAGTTAAAACTTACCCAAACATACATATTTTTCTCGCATTGATGCCTTACTCCATCAAGATTCTTACCATCGCACAAGAACACTCAATTACTCTAAAATCTATTTAGTGTATCATTCCATACCCTCATATCACATTTCGCACAATTTCTACATTCTTTCAAACACCACAGTTTTTCGAGGCAAGGTTATTAGAGTGAGCAATGTCAAAACCCCTTAAGCTTTCTAACAACCCTTAGCGAGCTTTAAATCGCAGCTTCCACCAATTGGCCTTAGGTATCAGTGTTGAGACACCCCTTAGATTTACTATAATATAGGAAGGAAGGCTACGAGGCTAAACTCACTCCTCCTTGACTTTTTATTCTATTTTTTTGCATCGTTTTCATTTTATATTTTTATATTTTTCTTTTTCTTTTTCTCCTTCCTTTTTACCAACCTCTTTTGATTTTCAATGCATCTATTTGAATTAATTTGGAGTTATTTTTCCTATGGAAAAATAACTCCCCTAAACTTGCTCCTCACCACATTTCTCAATTATGTTCAAATCCTCATGTTATTGGTGAGTTTGGTTCTTTACTGAGGGGTAGTGATGTATGGGAAGGTTATTGGCTTCAAACTTGGTTCTTATAAACATAATTTTTACTCTTTAAGGCTCAACATTCTGGTACTAGAGGAATATGCATATGCATATTAATAGGGTTAGCTTGAAAGGCACAATCTTTCCAAGGATGGCCTATATCATTTCTCAATTGTTATGTTGCGTAGGATTTCGCCTCAAGCAATAATATAAAAAGTTCTAGAACCTATGGAGATCAAAGATAGATGGATTCTCATAAACCTTCTCTAACCTAAGCAAAACTCGCTAAGGGTACTTAGTGACCAAGTGCATTGATTTTGAGAACCTAATGACTAAATAGCCTATTAGAGAGATAACTCATTAAGCATTAAGTCTTATTCTCTTGAATACTGTCCATATCTCAAGGGTTCAATTATGCTCTGATTAGTGCCCAAATAGTGCTATTTTGAGGCCTATTTATTGCAGGTTTTGAGCACTTTTTGTGTATTAATCAACTTAAATAACCAAATTGATACACCGAGGTCTCGACTATGCTACTAATCATATTTTGTGGATATTTTTGTAGTTTTGCAAGCCAACAAACACCATCTTCAAGCCAAATTTAATAAGAACTGAATGAGCTCGGTTGCATGAAACAAAGTAGATGGAAATTGAGCTAAATACGGCGGAGAGTGAGCATTGCGTAGTACTTTGCAAAGGTTGCTAATTTTTCGTAGGCTGCAAATTCGTGAGCAGCGTTTAAATTCATAGATTCATGCCAGCAATAGGTGCACCGAATCAGCTCAAATTTGTATCCTAGGATTCCATACTGCAATGTGAGCGTCAGCAAAGAGCAGCGACTCAAGGCCTAACTCGTGGATGGGTTTCTTTTCTTCATGCTAAATGAGTCACAATTGATTGAAATTGGTGTTTCCACTTGGATATGGGGTTTGGTAAAAAAACAAAGGAGGTTGATGGTTTGCAAATTAAATTCACAAAGAATAAAAGTGTAAAAAGACTTTGAAGTTTCTACCACCTGGCTTAGGGTCATGTAACCAAATGTCTCGGGTCCTTTTCTCTTATATTGGGGAGGACACTCATAGTCATTTCCCGAGCCGGATCTAGGTTTGGCTATAAAAACTGAACCCTAAGAGTTTCCTTCCTAGTATACAGCATTTATGACCCATCATCGTTTCAAAGCGCTGTTCATCACCGGATCTAAATCAGAGGCAATAAATGGCAAACTGATCGAGTACCATGATCTAGCAATAAGTATCCACTGAACCTTGAAAGTTTGCCAAGAATCCATCCACTGTGTGGTACATCACAGTGATTTAAACCCACATGAAAGATGAATAAATGAATATAGATACCGTTAAAAACAGAGGACAAGGTACTACCTCCAACCTTAACCCAATGTCCTCCTTCAAGGATTTAGGGAGATTTAGCCTAAGCATCCCTTGAGTTGTCATCCCCAAAGGGGTGTTTCAAGGTGTGAGAATATAAAGAGAAAGGAGAGAAAGCAAGAGCGCTGAAGTGGCGTGGAAAGCCACAAAAGCTTGGCGCCTAACTTTATTGATAAACTAAAAACTGTCATATATATTTTAATCGAGCTTATATAGTGCTCAGAGTCAAGGAAATTACATAAAAGTATGAAAGAACAAACATTACATTAAGGGCATTTTGGTAAAAAGCCATAAAAAGCGGTAAAAAAAAAAGGTCAATACAGGAAAATAACGCAACCGCGGGTGGGCCAAGACACCGCGAAAATTTCTGCACCACAAAAAATCTCGCAACACTGCAAAAATTTCTGCAATGCTCACTCTTCCTCTGTATTTAGCTCCAATTGCCATCTACTTTGTTCATGTAGCTTTGAGCTCGCCCGGTTCTTCATTTGAATTGGCTTGGAGTATAGTGGTACAATTGGTTTGCAAAACTACAAAATATCCACAAAATATGATTAGTAGCATACTGGACCTCGTGCTGTATCAATCGGGTTATTGCTGGATTAGTACACAAAAGTGCCTCAAACTTGGTAAATAACAGCTCAAAATAGCATTATTTGGGCATCAATCACTCCCCAACCGACATTTCAGTCCCCAGCAATGACAAAAGAAAGAAGATAGACAGGTTAATCTCATGCAAAGAACATTAAGAAGCAAGGAGTGGGGCAATGTCCTACCCTAAGGTGAATGCTTGAGACCCCGAACAACAACCAGCTTGGGAGAATAAATGCACAGACCAAGTTTCGTAAGGGTATCTATCCCAAGGAATCGACCAACTTCACCAAAATCTGGCGTTTATGTGATCGCCAACAATAACCCATCAACCGCTTCTCCCAACTAAGCTATCACAACTTAGCACCTTGACCATCAGAATAAATATGGTTCACTACATATTTTTGTATCGTGAGGATGTAATGCTGAGAAATCGACCACCAAAGTCCATATAACGGGTGTCCACCGATGACTCCTAACCAATTAAGGCTTATGGCATCAAGTCATGAGGATCTCTCGACCACTAACTCCTTGGGTTTCGTCCCGGACTTCGAATGAATTTGAAATTCCAGCACCTACGACTTGCTAAACCTCACCCATCCACCCATGTAGCGAGCACTAAGTCGGTGGCTCCCAACCAACTAAGGCTTAGGGCACCATGCTTTAAAGACTTTCACCGAGAATCCCTCGGACCGTGCTCGGGTGTCAAGGTAAAGTATCGCGGCTTTTCTCTTCTCTTTTCTCCTTTTTTTTTTAGAAGACACATTGGCCTTCTATACTAGGGAACCATAACCTTTTATAGGTGGTTAACAAAACTAGGGTAGGTTTGCACGATAAGGGAGTTATGCAGTTTCTTAGGCTATTATAGAAAACTGATGTGCATAGTGTGTGGCTAGCTCAAGGTGGAAGAAAAAGATTGAATTCCGAGAGACTTCAACTGACCAACCACTTAATCATGCATGGAACTAATCTAGCATCAATGGCATTGGGCAGTGTTTCAATTTTTCAACTAGGCAAAACCGCACGAAAAAAATGGGGGCAAAAATTGTTGCAAATGAATAAGAAACTGAACTGTCTGATATGTAACAGTGTATATCACTCAATTTTTAGCTTTTTCAAAAACAGCTTTCTCAAAGTGAAGAAAAAAGTAAGCCACTAAACATACAAAATGGGCTTTGCTTACACATGCAGTAGATTCGAAAAGTGTAAAACAAATTGATATCTACAGTATATAAAAACAAATCATCACTTCCTTCACTAACTCTCCCCCCAACCAAGTGTGCCATTGTCCGCAATATGGGTGTGGATTGGAAAGGTAGTGGAGGAAGTGCTACCTCCTCAATCAAGAGTCGGAAGAGGCGTCTTTGCCAAGTGCTAAGGTGCCGCGGAGGAGGGATGCAATCGTTAGACGACAAGGGAGCATGCAAGTGGCTGAGGCGGGAGGCACCGCCCCACTGGAGTAGGAGCGGAAACTGGCCTGGAAGGTGTACATAAGGGAGGCCGGAGGGAGCGCCCGGGCGACTCGACTGCATGAGGACGGCCTCGATTCTCAGGCGAGAACCCGCTGTTCAGCCATGGCGTACCGCGAGTCATCTCGCTCCGCAAGGGTCGCGACGCGCCGCAAATGATGCCGCCAGAAGGAGAACGTGCGAACTGCATCCATGATAGTTAGAAAATCGCTAGTTGAAAATGCGGATATGTTAGCGCAGTGAGGCCAAGTCACTAAAGACAACCGAGGGGCGATACCGGGGCCATGGGGCCTTGAAAGATGAGGGCAAGCTGAGCTGACGACACCGGGAGCCGGAGGGGAGAAGCGATCGAGGGTGCCTGGAGCCCAAGCTCCCAAAATGCTCCACCGGAGGGGCCGGGCCCGCAGAAATATCTACGCCATCGGTCCTCGACCGAAAGGAACAGAAGGGCAGTGCCGCCACTACCGATGGTGGCTCGACGCAGAGTCACGCCGATGCTCCGATCTAGGCTCATCAGGGAAGCCCATATGCTCAAGCACCTGGCATAGGAGTCTTGGGAATAAGAGAGATGTGGACTCAGCTCGAGATAGACTCAAATGATGGACCTCGTTCCTGCTGGAACAAGGAGGTCATAATGAGTTCACTGACCGAACCAATAAATTCCTCCCGAGATGCGGTAAATATGGCCCCTAAGATGGCCTTCCGAATGGTACGTCAAGCGAGAAAAGGTTAGACCGCAGAATGTGATCGATAAGAAGCATATGCGGCGGAGCCGATCAACAACCGGAACCGGCAGTATTGTCCCCGCAAAGAAAGACGGACCATCTCTCTCGGGACGGGACGGGCCACTACCCATACTCGACCGAAGCCGGGCGAGACCACAAACAATGAATGGGGCAATGATGTCTAAGGCCTTGAGTATCCCAGGCCGACCGTCGATGGAGAAATGAAGAGCAGTCGGGTGGGGCTCGCGCTTAGATGTCATTGTGTGCTAGAACTCGATGACCACCCGAGGGTAAAAGAACCGACGAGGTGTCATGAACGGCTCTAGGGAGTACCTCTGCACTAGGAGCATCGAGTCTTGGAGCTCCAAGTCAGCGAAAAAAGATGGAAAATCGTAATAAACCTCGTCATGCGGGTCCCTCTCACTGTAGAATCGCATTCCCAAAGATAGGGTCATGCAGCGGGAAGAGTGGTCACGGATGATGAAGTCGGGATAGTCTAGAGGAGGTGGGCTTCAGTAGGGCCCCTCACGAGGTGGTGTGATTGTGGCTTCAAGCCTAGAGTCGAGGACTCTCCCGCCCGAGGTCCGGCCCTTAGACGGTTCCTCCGGGATGGCCTAGATGGCGGAGATGCAGGAGTGGGGCCAACCTAGTGTGGTATCGCTCAGCATGAGCAACGTTAGCTGGGAGGAAACCATGGCAATGACTAATTCTCGAGCAATGTGGGTACCCATGGCGACTGTGGAGGAGAGTAGTCAAAAAGGTGGCGGCGGTGAACAACCATGGGGCAACAGGCAGAGCCGGTAGGGGGAGGGGAGGAACGGTGCACCCGGGGCCGAAAAGCGCTTCCTTCGCGAGTCTTCACCATATTAAAGCCTGAGAAGGAGAAGAAGGGGGAGGGGGGCTGCAGAAATTGGAAATGGGATGTGAAATGAAAAGGAAAGAAAGAAAAAGGGTTTTATATAGGGAGGGGGGGCAAATGAAGGGTCATGGCCAATTAATGGCCTTAAGTGCCTATTAAGTGGCTGGATAAAAAAGATGGGGAAATTAATGGTGGGCACAGGAAACAGAGGGTTTACTAAGCAGACTAAGCGTCGGTAGAGAAGAACAAGGCCTGCGAATTTTTAGTGTCATGAAAATTCTCAGATCCCTAAATTTCCAAAAGTGCAAAACTACCTCAAAATTAATCGTGACACCGCAAAACAAGACTAAAAATTATGAGGAAACGAACTTGTAAATGAGAAAAATTTACAAAAGGAAAACAATCCAAACAATAAGGGACGCAAAAAGATTACAACATTAAGAAATAAAATTCTAGTGACTTTTGAGATACTGCAGAAGTCACTCCCAAATGTGTGGCTACGAGGTTTCATGGAGGGTCAAGGAGGGGATTCCTCCTGTCTGCTGAGTGCTGAACTCAA
This sequence comes from Tetrastigma voinierianum, assembly GCA_016808115.1. Classification (NCBI taxonomy): domain Eukaryota; kingdom Viridiplantae; phylum Streptophyta; class Magnoliopsida; order Vitales; family Vitaceae; genus Tetrastigma; species Tetrastigma voinierianum. The sequence continues at coordinate 1,147,315 of JAEQBH010005114.1, read as the reverse complement.
GATATACTTCAAATTTTTGGCCATTGACCTGAACATTCGAATGTCTTTGGCATTGGAGCGTGCTCCATCGAACCATCGAGGTAAACTTCTCGATGCAGAATGGCCCACCCATCTCGATTCGAGGCCAGCTCGAAAGAGGTGGAGCTTGGATTCGTAGAGCAATACTTGGTCCCCTTTTTGGAAATGTTTGTTAGTTATCAGCTGATCATGCTACATCTTTAGCTTATCTTTTGCAATTTTTGAGTTAAGGTAGGCATCATTTCTCAATTCTTCTAGCTCATTGATATCGAGGAGCCTTTTGAGACCAACTCTGCCCATGTCTAAGTTCAATTTTTTTACTACCCATCAAGCCTTGTATTCAATATCCACAGGCAGGTGGCAAGCTTTGCCATAAACCAGGCGATAAGGAGACATGCCTGCACTGTCTTGTAGGTTGTCCCCGTATGCCTGCAGAGTCAAGCAAACACTAATCTTTTCGTTAGAATTTACCACTCATCGCATTGTCTTGATTCCTCTCACATAGTTCAACTTGACCATCCGGTTTGGAGGGTGGTAACTTTATGTTGACACCATACTTAGCGAGAAGGCTCAAAAGGTTTGTTGTAGAATCTCAACCTCCATCACTACCTCATGGCTTCTGGGGGACCCTAAATCTAGAGAATATATTCTCCTTCAAAATTTCGTAACCACCTATGGTCTCACGTCTGCTAGGAACCGGGGTTGCCTAACCCACTTAGACACATAGTCGACTCCACCAAAATGTAGAGGTAGCATTCAAGGAGGAAGGGAATGGTCCTATGAAATCAATCCCATACGCTAAAAGGTCAACTACCAAAATTCCAAGGTTTAAAGGCATCATGTGACCGAGAGAAATCTTCCCAATCTTTGGCATTTGTCGCATTCCTGCACATGGTATGCGTGCATCCTGAAAAGAAAGAGGGCTGAAATCTCGCACTTGAGCACCTTCCTAGCGGGGAAGCAAAGTGGCCTCCAAGGCATTCTCATGGCAAGATCGAGGATTCCCTGTCATTTTCCGCTTCAAGCACACCTTCTCGATTATCTAGTCGCGACAAGATTTTGTACAAGAATGGTTCCTCCCAATAATAGAGGAATTTTTGCAAAGAAGAATTTATCTTGTGCTTTCCACCATGTCGGGTAGCTCCTCAGAAAGCCAAGTAATTTGCAATGAGCATACTGTGGTGCTCTCAACCAGAGCAAAGGACTCGTGTGAAATGCTATCATTGATCGAAGGGTCGTGAGTGTTGTGTGCGATTGTTAACTTCGATAGTGATCGACACAACAACATTTTCCACACCCTTTGTCCTGATTTGCAAGTTAAACTTGCAAATGTAGAGAACCCACCCGATAAGCCTAGCCTTAACATTTTGTTTCGTGAGCAGTATTTCAAGGCCGAGGATCCGTGAATACCATTATGTCCGACCCAACCAAATAAGCTTGAAATTTTTCTATGTGCTAGACCATCACAAGAACTTCATTTTCTGTGGTTGTGTAATTCCTCTGTGCCTCATTCAGTGTCTTGCTTGCATAATAGACCACATAAGGCTTTCCTCCTTCCCTTTATCTGAGAACTGCTCCTATGGCCATATTGCTTGCATCGCACATCACTTCGAAGGGTAATTGCCAGTTAGGGGCTCTCACTATTGGTGCAGTGGTCAAATATGCTTTAAGCTCCTCAAATCTCTTTTGGCAACTTGCATCCCAAATAAATTTGGCATCTTTTTCCAAATAGCTATATGTAGGTTGGCAATTCTTTTGGAGGTTCATGATGAACCTCTCGTAGAAGCTGCATGCCCTAAGAATTGCCTTATAGTCTTGATATTTGTGGGGGAAGGCAGTTTGGAAATCAAGTCGATTTTTGCCTTGTCAACTTCAATCCCTTTTTCTGAAATAATGTGCCCCAGCACTATTCCCTAGCTGACCATGAAGTGGCATTTCTCCCAGTTCAAAACTGTGTTTTCTTTTTACACTGGTAAGTGTGACGCTTCTAGGTTGATTAGGCATTCTTCAAAGCTCCCCCCGTAGACTGTAATGTCATCCATGTAAACCTCCATAATGCACTCTACCAAATCACTAAAAATACTGAGCATACAACGCTGATATGTGGCAGGGGCATTACACAGGCCAAAGGGCATTCTTCTGTATGCATATATACCAAATGGGCATGTGAAGGTGGTCTTTTCCTGGTATTTTGCAGCAATTTCTATTTGAAAGTATCCCGAATAGCCATCTAGAAACAATAGAAGGTTGACCAAATCCTCTCTAGGTTTATCCATATATATGCCATCCTTCCCGTCACTTCATTCAGCCTCCGGCATCAATACATACCTCCACTCGTAGGGCGCGTGGCATCTCATCTCCTTTTTCGTTACGCATCGCGGGTCACCTCGACTTAGTGCACCAATTGGCCAGACTCACCTGTGTGCTATCCGATAATGGGGTAGATAATACCAGTCATAGCAGCCTTCCAAGATTCAAATTCAACCACTTCTTGCATATGTGGGTTCAGCCTTCTATACCGCTTTACTCGACTTTGCCTCTTCCCTCTAGGTAGATGTGATGGTGCAAACTTCCCAAGTTAATGCCCTTAGATCAAGAATCTCCACCCTGTTAGTATTTGCTTGTTCTCCTTTAGGATGTGCAAAACTAACTTCCCGTGAGGTGTCGAGCGTGATGAAAATGACAATCGACACTACTCCTGCTCTTCCAAATAGGCATATTTCAACTCCACAGGCAAGGGTTTGAGATCCAATTTTTGGGGTTCACTGGTTCCTTCCTCAATTATGAAAGGTAGAATTTCTTGCTTTTTTCTCCATTGCCCTTGCACAAGTTTCATGTCTGGCTTCACGCCTCTTTCAACACTCGCCATTCTTCACCACAAATCCCGCCTTCATTGGTCACTGCTCCGTGATTGTGTCAATGATGCAACTTCTTTCCGAGCAATCTTCCACGTGGTTACATGTGCTTTTTACTCAAGTGGAAGATGTTGAGTTCATCATACTCAAGGTGAGTTGCACAACAATTACTTAAATTGATAACGATTGAGGTACAAGAATGGTCTCCCTAGGATGATAGGGTACATAGTCGCCCCTCGTTGAGTCAGGTTCGTGACAAGTACAACAAAATCCACCGATAGTAGAATTTGTCTACTGACGAGAACATCTTCCACTGTCTCCTTTGGTATCTTCGATGGATCTATCCGCAACGTAAAAATGTGATGGAGGTGGGTTTTAGTTCTCCCAACCCGAAATGCTATACATCGTCAGGAGGAGATTCACACTGCACTGTGTCTGGGGCGCTTTTCACGCAAGTGCCTCCAATATTAATCGAAATGGTTGACAACTCCTGATCTTGTACTTCACCGGGAGTTTTCGTATTGATGATAGCACCGACTGGTTTAGTCAGAAGCCTTCTTGTCAACATTCACTTCTTTTCACCGTACACAAGTCCTTCAAAAAATTTTCATAGGTGGGGACTTTTGATCATGTCAAGCAGTAGGATGTCGACTTTTGCTTGCCTCAAAGACTTCCAAAGATTTCAAATGATTAATAGCCTTCTTTTTAGCTTTTAGTGCTTGAGGAAAAGGCCAAAGGGTATTATTTTTCACAAAGATGCTCGATCACCACCTCCTGCTTAGTTTCTTAGCTCGGCCCTTTAACGTTTGGTGCTAAATGCTTGAGCTCTTTACCACTTGTCAATGTGATGATTGCCTTAACTTCATCCATCCTAGAACTTGGCTCACTGGAGGAGCTCACTTCATGCATTCCCAGATTTGTTGTGTCCTCTAGAGGAATTCTTCTCCTTTTCCTACACTCACGCTAGTTGACACCCTTGATATTGAACACCGTTGTGTTTATATATTTTTTGGGAAATTTCACTAAGTGTGCCGTCATGCTTTTGAGAAATTTCGAGTGTAGGTTGCTCATTTTCATCGAAAGTGTGCTTTCCACCGAGTCAATTCTTTGATCGCCTGGCATTCATTGCCTTTTGTCTATCAAAGTTGCCTACCACCTTACTCAAGTTCATAATAGCTTGTCTTTAACCGGAGATGAAGATGGTGGCCGGTGGTCGGGCCGTAGGATGATCACGCTGTCAGGCAAAGAGAGGCACATAGGAGGAGGTTTTGCTTCGTGAGAGGCTCGGGGTGTTCCTTCCGCTTGGGATTGTAGGTATTGCTGTATGGGGTCAGGGTCGGTGGCTTATCGCCCACGCATTGGCTTGTTCACCCATAAAGTCACTTACCTAAGGCACACTTCGGGCAATGCTCTCTCGCGCCGTTGATCGACAAATAAGCATGGCTCGTTAGGCATAGATGCCTCGCCACCGTCGTATTCTCATGCGTCGATTTCTCATTTCAAGCTCTTCCAAATTTCCTTGCCAAGGTAAGGTGGACAACTTTGCTTGTCTCCATGTCCTCTCAGAGTGAGTATATGCCTCCTTTGATTTGCGGTGGCCTCTTATCTGGTCTGCTTCCTCAGATTCGCTCATCCCAAGCTGAGGTTTCAAATACATAGTCGAGGAAGTCCATGGCTTTTATCCGATCCTTACTCAGAAATCCTCCACACATAGTTCCACAATCGCTTCATGGCAGAGGACATTCCATCATAGAAGTGGTTGACCAACATCCATGTATCAAAGCCATGGTGTGGGCATGCACTGATGGTTTCCATATATCTCTCCCAACATTGATAGAACTTCTTATTATCATGGGCTGTAAATGTATAAATTTGCTCTCTTCAAACTCGCTATCCCGTGTGCACTCAAGAACTTTTAAAAACTTTGCTCATAGCCTCGCCACCTGCATTTGCTCCTTGCCTTAGAGAATTGGGCCAAAATTTGGCTTTGCTCGAGGGTTAAGGGAAAGGCCTTCATCTTGCTGTATCCATATCGATTGCAATCTCTCCACAAAAGCTTTGCAAACTTCCTCAAACTCCCGATGTGTGTATGGATTCTCATTTTCCATACCATGTAAGGTCGGGAACAGTGACACCAAATAAGGCCCGACAACCATCTTCTCAAGTAGGAGGTACAATGCATGAGGGTCGCACTCACCTCGGGGTGTATGTGGTCCTCATTGACATGTAGGCATCAGGCTCTTGGCATCCCGAGCTGCATTTTGTTGCTCCTCGTGGAGGCTCCATCTGATTACTATGTGTGACGACCACACACTCCCCTCGTTTCGAGAGACACCGGTTCCTAGCCCGTCGCAGCGTTTCTATCCCAATGTTGCATAAAGTCCTAGGAACACAACACAAAATAGCGAGAAACCAAAAACAAGGCTACCAAAAAGGGTTATTGTTGGTCAAATTTTAGAAACAAATAAAAATCGAGTATGCATAGTATAAACATGCAAATTTCCCCTGCAGTGAACTGTAAATGGGGGATAATGGTAAAATAAAAAAGGAATGAGAATTCACCAACACTTGTGACGTGGATCACAAGTTCAACAAATTTTCTCACTCACATTCTCAAAGACCATCCCCGAACCGGCGCCATTTGATTCAGGCACAACAGGTGTAACTCTAATCAACAAAATTTGTATCCTAAGATTCCTATTGTCAGAGCGCAGCTACCGCAAGATAAAATGTCAAGGCCGAACCTCAAAGATGGGTTTTCTTCATGCTAAATGAGTCACGCTGATTGAAATTATGTTTCCACTTTGGATATGGGATTTGGTAAAAAAATGCTGAGGTTAATGGCTGGTAAACCAGAATCACGAGAAATAAAGTGTAAAGAACTCCTTGAAGTTTCGACCACCGCCAGGGTTTTGGCAGGTAACTATAATGTCCTCGGGTCCTTTTCCTCGCGCTGGGGAGGATGACCTATAGTCATTTCCCGAGCCGGATCTAGGTTTGGCTATAAAAACCGAACCCTAAGAGTTTCCTTCCTAGTATACAGCATTTATGACCCACTAATGTTTCAAAGCAATTAAAACCATCCGCTGGATCCTAACTGCAGGAGTAATAAATGGCAACTAATTGAGCATCAGTGGATCTAGCAATAAGTATCCACTGAACCTTGAAAGTTTGCCAAGTACTAACCACTCAAGGTACATCACAGGGATTTAAACCCACATGAAAGATGCAGAAACATAAATGAATATAGATGCTCGTTAAAATGAGGACAGTTGTACTACCTCAAACCTTTAACCCAGTGGCCCTCCTCTTCAAGGATGAGGGAGGTTTAGTCAAGCATCCCTTGAGTTTTCATCCTCAAAGGGTGTTTGACAGGTGAGAAAATACGAGAAAGGGAGAGAAAGTGAAAGAAAGTTGCAAAGGCGGGAAAGTTGAAAGCTTTGGCACCAACTTTATTGATAAACTCCAAAAAACTCCTGTTACATGAGCTTGACTGAGCTTATATAGTGCTCAAAGTCAAGGAAATTACATAAAAGTATGAAAGAACAAAAATTACATTATGTAAGATTTTGGTAAAAGCCATAAAAACGGTAAAAATAGTCAATACAGAAAACAGTAAGGCATCATAAACTCGCACGCCGATTTCCTCTTAAGGTTTTCTCTCTTATCTTTTCAATTCGGGATTAGGTTAGTTTACAACCCTATTTTTTTAAGGTTTTAGTTTATGTATAGCAGGTTGGACTAGGGTTCTATTTTTTATTCATTGATTTCTCTATGATTTAGGTTTCAGTTTACAACCTGCTTTCTCTAATTTTTTATTCATTGATTTATCTGTGATTTATGGTTTCGTTTTGACTTAAGTGTCATATTGAACTCTCTCCTTCACGATGAGTTCTTTAACTATTGATAACTATGAAGAGGTTGTGAGGGATTATCGAGAATATCCTGTAATTTGTAACTGTAGGAAACCAGAAATTGAGGACTTCATAGACAAATAAAAATCGTGCTCAAAGGTTTTGGAATTGCTCAAGAGCAGGTAAGTTGTAATTTTTGGAAACTTAGTTCATTGTCTATCTTAGCTTAGTTTACAATTATTGTTTTTGAACAAATAATGTTGAAAATAACTGTAATGAGATTTTTGCAAACTTAGTTCATTATCTATGTTAGCTAAATTGATAATTGATGTTTTTTAACAAATGATGTTGAAAAAGTAATGTATTAATTCATGATTTTAATTCATTGATGTTTTTTTTTGTACTTGTTTTGGATACTAATATTAATGCATTATGTTGTTGTTAGGGAACTCGTATGATTACTTCATATGGAATGATGAAGCAGCAAATGCATTCTTAGTGAATGTGCTCAATGCATTTAAAGGAGAAGCTCCTCATTTGCTGTCAACACTAGAATTGTATAAGTCAACACATGATTAAATTAAAGTTATAACAAGCTGAAGAAATAAAAAACATGTTGAAGAGGGAAGCTCGGTGCTACAAAACCGCATTCAAATTATGTTTAGTGTTAATTGTGTTTGAAATTAACTGATACATTTTGTAATTTGTAATTAACATGTAGGACTTGTGATTCTGATTATGGGACTTGGATCAACTTTTAAAATTTTGTAAACCAAATTGGTCACAATTTCAATTCTTAGGACTTGGGTTGTTGTTTTGCTTATAGAGGTGATAATCAAGTTTCTCTTCTATGATCTCCTTTCCTAAATGATATGTATGATTCAAGAATGAAAATCATATTATCAGATTTTATCATTTGTAAGACCTTTAAAACCATGTTGTATAGTTATCACCAGAACCAGCAAAGTCATAGGGAAGGGAAATTATTTCATCAAAACAATCATTTTCATTCTTAAAAAGGTCGTATGATTGGTTTGTGTGGTTGGTTTGTTGGAAAAATGGTCATTTTTCATGTGACATAGGGTATATCAGACAGTATGGTAACCAAATTTGCATAAAGAATCCTATTTATCAATTGTCATTCATTTCAAAATCTATCAATAGGAGTTTATCAAAATAATTTTCAAACCATAAACTTGTTGTCTACTAGCAAGTTAACAACCAATTGTTGTTTTACAATTGTTAATGTTCTTATTTAACAACTGTCATTCATTTCACAATCAAAGTTGTTCTCAATGTTTTCAACTAAAGGGAATTGCTGATCATTTTTATTCAAACCAAACAAAGAGAATGAACAATTCTAAACTAAATTAACAATTCTAAATTGAACTAACATATACATAACTATCATAAATCACTGGAAACCAACATGATTGTCCTTAATAAATCAGTTACCATGAATAAATCACCTGATATATCAAAATGATCAAAATAAAACACATAACAGTTACTGATGCAAAATGATCAAACCAAAACAGTTCACTATCTAACAATTGTTCACTATCACCATAACAATTATTGAATTTCTTCAAACTAAAAAAAGTTTTTATCAAAATATAGGATAAATCAATCCATGTTCGCGTACGAGATGTCACTTTCTTCTGAATGGGCGGATGTCAGGAGGTTGCATTTCTTCAACAATAGATATTTGGGAGAGAATGGATGACTACCAACATTGACTTGCTTTACTAATCTCCTTATAATGCTCCTTCTTCTTCTAACTTGATTGTTTGCCTCACTTGATGAAAACTTCTTTAGGACGCCTGATCCCTCGGGGGGGTCCGTTGACTACCCACAACCTCATGGACACTTGAATGCCTGCAACCCGACATTTTTCACAAAACCCGCAGTCCCTTTGTACGAGCTCACCAAATACAAACCTCGCACAAAAACATGTCCCAAACAGTCCAATATAACAACTATGATTAAACGCTACTTGGGCTCATAAACCAATACTCATAACAATGTATATATATCCAACTATCAAACCATAATTCAAGAGTTCAAATTTTTACTCTTATACAACATATATTAAAATTAAAACAATTCTAATACATGTAATGCATCATAACCCAAAGCCACAATCCGGCTTTCTTCTAAACCTCTGTCTCTAGGACGAGCCGTCCCCTCGCACGCCCCCTGTACCTGTAAAATAATATCCCCGACAGGTGAGCCAATGCCCGCAGCGGAATCACCCCGGCGCTACTCTCCACCCAAGTGCAATGCACACTAAAATAAACACACATTCAAGCAAATGCATGATCCTACTTGAATGTCTAACTGATCATCTCGTACTCGAGTCCTCACCGACTCCCTCACACTCGCCTAAGCCTCGTATGAGAATTATTATATTTATTTGTGGACAACCCTCCAATGTATATATATCAATTGGGCCGTCTCCAACGATTGATATTTTTAGTATGGACTACCCTCCGATAATTATCATTTTCAGACAACCCTCCGAAACTTTCTAGATCATCTCATGCACTCACCTACCGTCCTAGGTGTTCAAAGGCGCATGGGAATGCATGATTCCAATTTATTACGCTTATAACACATGCAAATATATAAACATGCATATATTCACATAAAAATTAAATTACACAATCATGTTATGTAATTTTTCATTTAATCACATCAAAATTAGCTCACGTGGGCTAATGATCAAACATGAGCAATTCTACTTGAATTACTCGACCAAACATATTAATTCACAAAAATTATTTTTGAGAACACTGTTTCGGGAATAGTGAAACACTCGGTTACTATTCCCAAAAAATCACAAATCATCGGTTCACTTAGTGAACCCGGGTTTCACGGCCATTTCCGGCCTCATTCCAATCAATACACATCAACACACAAACGCACAATTAATCCACCTAAATCAGCCGGGATCACTGTCGCTCCATTATGGTTTCAAAATTATATTTCACCTGGCCCCGTTGGGATCGATCAAACTACCATTCAAGGCCTCAAGCTAACCCAACATTGAAAAACACTTAAATAAAGTGTGTAAGACCCAAGTAGGGAGAGTATTCTCACCTCCTGGAAATTACTAAACTCTCAAATCCCACCCAAGCGCAGGCCTCCGTGCAGCAGCCTTTCCTTCTTATCCCGAAGACCGCGACTCTGATCCGTCGAAAATTTAGAGAGAAGTCTATCTCTCTCTAAAAGAAAATCACCATTGGAGCCAACTGCAAGTTTTTCTTCCTCTATGTTTTCTTGGCTTTTGGCTTAAGAGACAACACTATTCATATTTTGTCTTTTCTAACTTAAACAATTCCATTAATACCTGCTATGTCCTTCTTTCTCGCTTTTGAAGATTACACTATCTCGCCGTCCATTTTCATCATTTACCATGCCACTTATGGCACATGAGTACTTGTTATATGTGACTTTTGTCGCATCGAAAATCATTTTACGGCACCCGAAACGCGATGTCACGAAAAACGTGCAAACTCCGACTGTCTCGGAATTCTACGAAATTTTACGTGCTAGCTATATTTCACGAGACGATTCCAACGGTGAAATTCGTTTCATCATCCGAGGTCTAGAGAATAAATTCCGGATTTTTAACCGAAATTACAATTTTGTAACCAAAATTACGATTTTGCCCTTTTTCCAGAAATTGGAATTTTTCGGGTCTTACATCTTTGGTCTTTCTCTTTTCACATAAACCAATGAGTAAGACATTAAATGAATATGTCAATATGCTATTCTATTATAAAATTACATCACAAACACAATGATAAGTAAACTTATTACTTACTAGAACTTTAACTTGTTGTATAAAACTTGAATTATTTTTCTCTTTGCAAGTTCGGATGTTGTGTCTAACTCCTTTACACAAAGACATGTCATTTGGACACCAGACTGTCTCAATTTTGTTATTTGTGTTTCAAGGATGTTGACATATTCATCTGCTTCTCTCATTCTCAAATTTTTTGGCCTTCCTGGTTGCACTCTAAATGGCGAAGGCAATATTTGTGCACCTCTAAAGCCTCAGGCCACATATCTTCGCCACTAATTGGAAGCAAGCCACACCTCTCATGTGTGGTGATAAAGTTTTCCATGCTTAAAAACTCATCAACATATTCAACTAGATCCCTCTTTAAGTAATTAATTGCTACACATTCATGCACACAAGGAATACCAATAAAAAAACACATAAGCAACTTAAACAACTATATAAAATGGCAAGTATGGAAGTAATGCTCCAACAACTTCAAATATAATACCTTTCAAAGTCCACCACCTATAGCTACATACGTGTGCCATCAAGTCCACAGTGAACAGCTCTTTGAGCATGTCCACTTGAAATTTATCCCCTACAGTAAGCTTAACAATGCAATGCTTTGTATTTTTTGTTATACATTCCAACTTCTTCCTAATTCTAAGAGAAATTCTATCTTTGACTCTTTTCATTATTCGAACTTGCTTCTCCATCATCTCTATCAAAATTTCCCTTATATAATCCAACATTTCAATTAATGGCTTCTTCCTTCATTTCCTAATATAACAATTAAATGTCTCACAAATGTTATTATCTATCATATCAAACTTGCACCAAGTCTCTACGTATGCTCTATAGAAAGACTTGGGCCTTTGTTCATTAAGTCTTCATAGGCTTCATTGGACACCCGGGCCCGATAGCCTCAAGCTTCCCTTTCAATTGGTCCTCATTTGGACACTTGACCACATCCCAAAATAAAGTCTTCAACTTCTCCCCCTTAAAGCCTTTCTTTTTCCAATTAGCCCATACATGTCTAGCACAATTTCTATGCTCGGCATTAGGCACCAAATCCTTTATAGCATTCATCAATCCCTAACCAAAAACAAAACAAAAACATGAGAAATTATTATACATTGCTACTTAACCCTCATGAGATGGTAAAATGATAATTAAGTTACATAAATGTATACCTTTTGTTGATTAGAAATGAATGATCAACCAAAGCCATCTGAAATGGACATATCTCGAAGTAATATCTCCAAAAACCAAGTCTAATACTATTGGTTTTCACCCTCCACAACCGCCCAAGCTATAGGAAACATCCTATTGTCATTGTCTTTCCCAATTGTAGAAAGTAATGCACCAATAGTGACTGATTAAATAAATGTTCCATCTAATGATTGGCCTACAACCTTGTTTGAACCCATTCCTTAACAAGTTGTAACCAACATACAATCTCATGAATATTGACTTATTTGTAGTTTCTTCCAAATCAGTTTGAAGGATGAAAGATCAATTGTGATCAATCCTCATTTGCTCCTCTAAATACTCCTCACCTTGCCATAATGTTCCTCAAGAGTGCCTATTATCATTTTCTGAGCAATTTGTCTAGCCTTGTAACACTTGTAACACACCGTCCCAAGAGGCACGTGATGTGTAACCGCATGCGCACCCAGCTTCTTAATTAATTTAATGCTATAATAGAATTTTGAAAGTTGTTTTATAAGTGAAATTATAAAGTTTTCAAAGAATTGTGACACTTTTTGCAATTATGAAAATGGAGGGGGTGAAAGTATAATTAATGGAATTTAAATAGTAAAATAATAATAATAATATCAAAATAGTTCGAAGTCTCGAAAAATTCTCTTATCTCTGATTGGTACTGATCAAGGCCATGTTTTGTTCTCGCTGAATCTAATGACTTGTAAATGCTTAATTCAGATAGTCGGAATATTTTACGAATTTCTAGGCAACGAGTGTGAGGAATCGAAACCGATTTTTGAAAATTTTCAAACGACAAATATTTAAAGTTAATATTCACTAGATAAAGGAAATTGAAACGACAAAATCAATCGCTTTCAAAATTAACCAACAAGCCGAAGAAAAGAAGACATGTGTCCCACTTAAAGAAAAAGAAAAAAAGATGAAAAGCAAAATGAAAGGAAGGAGAGACAGACGGGAGACAGAAGGTGCGTCAAGGGAGAATTTTTATTTTTCTTTTTTTACTTTCTTCTCATATTCACGGAAATCTGATCGTCGGATTTCATCGAGTAAATAATCTAAAAGTGCCCACGACGAGCGCTACGCAAAGACAAAAACACGGATTTCACCGAGATTCGTAAAATTCGGAAAATCCAAATTTTTAGTTTTTTCTCAGATGCATTTAAATCGACCAGAAGCTTCATCGCGGGTTTCAGGCGTCAAAAGCTGGATCACGCAAGAGAAGCAACACAGGTAACACATCTTAGCCTTTTGTCAAACTTCAAAGGTAGAAAATTTGCCTACTACAAGTATTTCTCGGTACTTAAATTATATAATTCATTGAATTTTCTTAATTTAAAGGTCAGAAATTTGGCCCCAAAATTTTAGACTCGAGTTTAGGAATTTTTAGAATTTTGGGACTGTGGTTCGAATGTACGTATTTAATTCAAACTGCTGACAAATGGTTGAAATTTCAGGAGTGTAGCTCTGACAAGCTCTGACAAAATTTTCACAAATGTTTTCGTATTTTTAGACTTATGGAAAGTCCTCGAAGTCAAAAGTCGACCAAAACATAGTTTTATAGGCATTTAATGTGTAGGACATTTCACAATTTCACATCATATTATCACGCCCTTATCGAATGAGACTAGTAATGTAAAGTTTGTTGGGACCTAAGTTTGTCTGGATATACGCTTAAAGCCCCGTATGTTTTATATAAAATGTCGAATCGACGGCATTTTCGCATTTCAGATATCAGGTGGAAAGATTTGCGCATCCGACGAATCTAGAATACACAAAGACTGAAAAGTAAATTAGTCGAGAAAATGTGAGATTTCAAAATCATTTTCTAAAACTAAAGTGTTTAAATTACAGTTTGTAAAGTGCTTGAAAATATAGATTTATAAAGCATTTTTTTTTTACCTCCCAATTGTTATACTCAGTAAAAGTTTGATTTCAAAGATTTAAGAACAAATGGCCTGGTTGAAAAACCCCAGATGGCACAAATTTCGGCTGGCCGATGTATTTCTGATTGTGCATGGCAAGGTTATGGGAGATATGACTAACTATATTGCCTACTTCAAGAATTTGGAGGTTAGATCTAGTATATATTTATATATAGTGAGTCGCCTTCCGTATATCTGGGTATAGAAGTTAGCTGCCACGACTTAGTATTATAGCTACTTAAAGTGGTTCGAGGTTCCATCACCGAGCATTTTGGTTCCGAGGGTCCATTATGCTATATAGATCCCATTGTGTTCACGTCCATTTTGAATGTAGTGTTTCGAGGTTCACTACCGATGTCAGGTTCCGAGGTTCCATGGCATCACGTCTAGGGTATTTCATAAATGGGCCACAAGTATTGGTGTACTTGGATTTCCAAGATAGAATTTTTCGTATATTAACCACACCACTCAAACAATGTTCAAGCACAGAATAGTTTTCGTATCGCAAAGAACAAAATAGTTTTCGTATCGGGCCAAGAACAAAATAGTTCAAAGACGCTTTCGTAAATGGTTTTCATAGCAAAACCGCTTCTCATAAACGCTTTACTATCATTTATGTACGCATTTTCATATCGAGGTACAAACAAACAGACAACAACTTTAGAACTTATAGTACTCACCGAGCCCGTTCGCTCACGCCGTTTTTAAAATACCCTTTTCAGATGCGGCGCCGAATCCAAAAGACCTTTCCGTGATCCTCGCTCCCAGACGCTGTTGCACCACTATATATAAGATAAGGTGTAAATTCAAAATAGTAAAGTTAAAATGTGGCATTTTCAGATATGTAAATATCTTTTGTAAATTATGCATGCATGGTTTCAGAAAACAGTCATGACAAAATTATGTCGATCGATCCTTATCTTATATTTTGATGAGAACCAGAGGTCCTTTATTGTTGTACTGACATTCGGGAAACATCGGGAGTGGCATATTTTTGTTATATATAGGTGATTTTGTATTGGTCAATTCACCGTGCGCTGCTATGCCGCTGATTGCTAAATCTAAAGGTGTGATTTTGATAGAAAAGTGAAAAAATTTTATAACCCATGTTTTCCAAATACGCTTCAAAGTAGCTTTAATCTACAATTTCACAGAATCATTACCGAACGAGCTGGCCGGGAGGTTACCGTGGAGTTGCCTGGGCAGATTTCCCGTCACTAGAAGGGTCCACTGCTGGTATCGTAGAGCAGCTTTTAGGCGCATAGTTCGCCCGTTTTTCGCACGTTTCCACAAAGATTTCTATAGAATTGTTTTTTATAATAATGATTTTCCTATCGCAACCTATATTGGTTTTGCTAAACCTGCATGCATCAAATATCAAAAGTGTCATTGAATCTTTAACCTTGAAATTCACAAAGATTATGTCCGGATGAGGTCAGAGGTCGATCTAGACTTCCGCATCCTGAGGCACCACTGTGAGAGATATGTCGAGCACACCCCAGTGATCCTCGAAATGCCTGCTGAATCAGCCCCTAGCTGCAGAACTTTTTACCGAGGGCCGTTGGTACCTGCGGCGGTACCTTGACGATGGATCAGTTATACATTGTTATAGCGCTAATTGGCCAGCACTGGAGCCTCCGTATATACAGAGGGCATGATAAACGCGCTTCAAAATTAGGGGCTTGGGAACCCATGATGTACCGACGACCCGCAGGCAAAACAGACTTATGGTTGTAGATAGGCTAGCGCCAGCTATTATAAGGTGACGTGGACACGAGGTCCTTCCACTGGCACGGTAGATACACAAGTTTCCCGTGTTTACTAGGATATAGCAAAAGCAAAGCAAGCAACAATGTTATGAAAAGTTTATACGTACTAAAGGTAGAAAGGACGCTTCGGCCTAACTCGGGGGCGGCCAAACAAGAAGAGGTGCTCCCAGCACTAGTCGCCTAGACCCCCGGGCCGCCAAAGAGAAAGAAAGGAAAGAAGTGGACCAAACATAAAGGCTCAGAGGAGGAGCAAGATTCAGCCGTGGATCCGTTCGATCACAAGCAAATTTCCAAAGAGGTGGTAGACTCGCCAAGATCATCTTTCCATTGTGCCCCATGATGTCGAGATGGGATCTCTTGGAGAGCGTAGGATGAACATGACAAGATGCTTCCCATCAAGGGCAAGAAGGTCACTTTATTCGAGACTATCCACGCTAGTAGTCAGACCTCTCGAGGTAGGTACGCAGCACCTACCAGTAATTCGGTCCTGGGCCAGCCGGTGGGGGTGGTTCAGCAAGAGGTGGCGCAGACAACACCCGTAGAGGTCACGATAGTGGGTGCGTGAGGCAGAGGCGGAAGACTCCTGCTAGCCAGATTCAGAGTGGTACTGTGACTGTGCCCTGCATTTACAACACACAAATAGGAGGCGATGCATCACCGTGCATCGTGATTACCGGTATGATTTCGCCACGATCATGATGCATATGCATCAGTGGACCCAAAAGCCACTCATTCATTTATTTCGCAAGACTATTCAACGAGAGGCACCAGACAGAAGTCTCAGCCATGATGGTCGTATGGTGGTTTTCAGACCCAATGGGATACTATGATATCCGAAAGGATAGTTCCGTGCAGTGATCAAGTGATCCGTATCAAGGGATTTTCCACAGATTATAATGTTGTAGTGTGATCCATGATTCGATATAATTGGTATGGATCAAGTTATCCAGCATAGAGCCACCTTAGATTACTATAAGAAAGAAGTAAGATTGCTCGACCTGCAGGAACCAGCGTGATATTTCCTGTGAATCTAAGAGAGAGATCGCCCCTAGTCCCCATTAATGCCATGACCGTCGTGAAGTGCTAATTAAAAGATATATACAAATTCTATACACTATTACCAAAGGACTATTGTCTAATCTGCAAGTAATCACGCAAAACTCTTTGTGAAGCGAGACCACCTGATGTATACTTTGAAAATATGGTCATGGAGTGGAATGTGGTAACATCAAAAACCGATTTGAAAACAAAAGTAAGCGTATCTAAACCGAACGGTGCGATTACCAACACTCAAAATTTGTAAATTTTCAGGACAAATCTAAATACTCCTTTTCAGGACAAATGGGTCTAAATAGCTACTTGTAAAATTCGCACTCTTAAGCATTCGATTGTTTTCTTTTCAATACTTCACAACCATTTTCAGATCAAGCACTCGCCTCTTACGTATTGTGATAATGCAAGCCTTCTCCAACGACTGTGATTCGTCTTCAAATCTAATAAAATTTTCTATCTCCTTGATTAGATCTTTGCTAACACTCCGGATCAAGATCCTTCATCGACTCAAGGAGAGAAATCTCTCGATCAACTAAATTGATACATCATCTAATTAACTCTCACACCACGAAAATTCAGCGATCCATCGAAGTAATTTTTCGTAGTTCATTATTAGTTCCAAGCATATTAGTCTAACATACCCCTAAGTTACCGCTCTTTACTCGGGGAATTCCCATCTCGTGTCACTGGGAGGGTTTCCCGGAAATTGTGAGCAAAGATACACTTTTCGGGGTATAAGCTACTAATATTCGAATAATTCGTTTATATGAATAGTACCAATTATATAAATTCGCATTCAAAACCCACAAAATAATCAAAATCATAAATCAACGCTCAACAATTAAACCCAACCCTGGGAGTGCACATGAATGCTCCATTACTCGGGATTCCAATCATCACTAATCAAACAAAAAGTAAGAAAATGAAGAAAGAAATCAAGAAAAAGAAGAGAAAACCCAGACTGAGCTTAAATCTTCGCTCAACAAGAAATAAATTGAATATCCGAGCACAAAGACCGAAATCTCTTCAATAAAAATAAAATCATTTAAAACTACTCTAAGATCTATTAAAATAAAAATATGCAAAGAAAAACTAAGAAAATGAGTGCTTAGAGAGAGAAAACCCATGAGAGAGAGACAAAATCCGCATTTTTAAATCTCCAATCCCGTCAACCTTAAATAAATCAACTTCTATTATAATAAAGACCTCAAATCTCTTCAATAGAAACAAAATCATCTAAAACTGCTTCAAATCTAAAACAAATAAAAATCTACAGAAATGGAAAATGGCAGTCTGTAGAGAGAAACCCCAAGAGAGAGGCTCTCCAATCTTCCCTTTGGCTCTTTACCTAAAAACGAGTATAAATATGGTCCTGTGGTGAAATGGTTTGGAATTAGCCAAAACTCAATTTTCGCCTTTTTCAAGTTTCTATTAGCATTTCTCTTGGCCGCGACACAAGTTCTGTCGCGACATTCATTTCCCCGTCGCACATCGGTCACGACATACCCGTCGACATCGGTCACTACATACTCTCCCGTCGCGACATACTCTCCGTCGCGACAAATTCTCTCGACAAAGAACTCGGTTTTTCTTCTAATCCTTGTCGCCATAACTTCTTCTTGCTTTAACTCTGCTGATTTGGGTGTGTGAGCATTTCGTCAAAGCTCTCAAATGCGTAATGCAGCCATGAGGGAATTTGAAACCATCGGATGTTCCATATGGTACAGAAAATTAATCTTCCAGTAGCCATGAGACTTTCATTGACTCTTCTTTGGAAATATATTGCTCATTTCGCTAAATCACTTGCTTTTCATCAATAATCCTACAAAACCAAGTTTAGAGGAAATTTTATGAGTTTTACATGAATATGGATATAAAATGCACAAAATAACATGTGAAATGAACTCAAAACATAGATGAGTTTTGCACTCATCAACCGCCTCAAAAATGCTTCCTAAAGGTCACTGTGGTTATTTGGCATTCAGAAGCGGGATGGGGAGACAAGAGGGGGACACTACTGAAGACATCCCTATAGTCAAAGAGTTCCCGCATGTCTTTCCGATGATATTTCGTGTTTACTCCCTGATGTAGCACTGGAAGTTTGTTATTGAACTGATTCCAGTGACCTAATATATCCATTCTCTATACGTAATGGCTGCCAGAGCTGAAAGAATCAAGGCACACCGAGGAATTGCTAAGCAAAGTGGCTTCATCCGACCTAGTACCTCACCGTGGGAGCTCCGCCTTCAGAAGAAGAAAGATGAAGCTTACTTACTGTGTATAGACTATGGGACAAATTTAATCATGGCATACACACGCAACCGCATCCGCTTCGTATAGATGAGTTTATCGAATTAATCGCATGGATTCTGTATATTCTAAGACTGGCTCAAGGTCGCTACCATCACGAGGTTCCTGAGAATATGTTTCTAAGATCATTCAGATTTAGATACTACACTACGAAGTTCCTAGTGATGCTATTTTGATTGACTAATGCCTCAATCAAGGCTTTATGGATTTGATGAATGTGGTATTCGGGGCCTGTGATTTAGATGTTTGTGATCGTATTCATTGATGACATTCTAGTCTATCAGCAAATTCCTGCAGGAACACGCAGAAAGCATCCTGACAAGATTGCAAGATTCTAGAGAGCTGCTACTATACGCTAAGTTTAGTAAGTGCCGCTTGGTCGGACAAAGCAGTTTTCTTGTCATAAGCTATTTCAAATAGAAGGTATTAGTGTGGATCCTCAAGGATCGGGTTGGCAAGTGAATCGAAGGCCCCACAAATGTGTTAAGTCCTAGTTTCCTTTGGATTGGCAAGGTTACAGAATTGTTTGAGATTTTCAAGATAAAGAACCCCGCTGACCAATCTATTGAAAAAGGATCGTAAATTGAAAGGATCGATATTTGCCAAGATATTTGAGAGCCGAGACAGACGACGATACCAAGATAAAGACTACCGTCGTGAAAGGAAGGTTATGTGGGTGATATAATGATGCCTCCATTAAGGGTTAGGGTGTTTCGATCCGTGATGGCAGAGTGGATAGCTTATGCTTCTCAGTCGCTTAAAGAAGCACCTATGGTAATCCACCCGACCCATGATTTAGAACTAGCAGCAGTGGTTTTCGCTCTAAAAATCTGGAGACATTATCTATATGGTGTTCCTTGTCAGATATTCATCGATCATAAGAGCCTGTAATATATCTCACCTCGTAAAAGCTTAACTTAAGGCAACAATATGGTCGAGCTGATTAAGGATTATGATCGCATCGATAGAGTACCATCCAGTGGAAGGCCAATGTAGTGGCCGATGCCTTAAGCTTCCAAACCCGAGGGTTCCTATGCTTATCCGCACAAAGATATCTCCCATCGCTGATATTGAGATCTGGGAGTTCGGGCCAGTGTGCAGTTGATAATGTGGACACTATCGGGCATCATTTTATGTTTGTCCTCTCAGGATCGATCAAGGAAGGTCGGGCGCTCAGACGATTGCCGGCAGCCAGAGATCATGCCATAAACCAGCCCTGATAAGAGACTTCGCGAATAGTTAGAGGGAGTCGAATGTGTGTACCAAATAGGAACTGTATAAATCATAAGAGCCCACTCTTCAAAGATATGCCATGAACTCCCAGAGTACCCAAGATGTACCATACTCGAGGGAAGCATTATCAGAAGGGCATGAAAAAGGAAATCATAGATTGTGATCCGCATGCCTAACTCCGGCCACAGTAAAGAGCACCGTGGCCCGCGAAGAAAGATACCCTTCCGACTTCGCATGGAAGCGGATAAGATTACTATGGATTTTGTTAACGCCCGGTAACCCTGGAGACAACACGACGCCATGGCATGATAGTGGATAAATAACGAAATCACCGTGATTTTCTCCCAAGCAGATTGATGACCTCATTGACAAGTCAGCTCCACTATATGTGTGGGAGGAGATAGTTAGATTACATGGTGTTCCTATATCGATAGTCTCGCACCTAGACCCCGATTCACATCCGCATTTTGGTCCAAATAGGATGCTACGGGACTGACAGACTTTAGCACAACAATTCATCCTCGACCGACGGTCACGTAGAGAACTATTCAGATCGCTAGAGGATATGCTGTAGCATTGATAGAGTTTAAGGGAATGGATATGCATTTATCTCCTGATGGAGTTCACTTACAACAACAATTTATCAATCCAAAGATGCATACTACCCATCTCAAGCATCAGTGGCCAAAGTGTCGTGCACTCCCGCATAGCCGGGACGGCAGAGAGTAGGAGACTGACAGCCCAGAGTTAGCACAGACACCTTAGATAAGATCCGTATCGCCTCGGCACAAATTCAAGATACCAGTGACGTATTGTAAATTTATAAGTGACAAACGCCGTAGGATCTACAGCTTTAAGGTAAAGCATAGTGGTCTTCTCAAAGCCCCTGAAAGCTGCCTCGATTCGGGAAGACGCTGAAAAGCCGAGGCCCGTATAAGATGGGGCCATATGAGATTATTGCTAGAGTGGGACCAAAGAAAGATATGACACCTTCCTCCCGTAGCTTCGTTCATTGCCTATAATGCTGCTTCATGTATCCACGCTCCTGAAGTACATTTCGCATCCTCCTACGACTGTAGAGATCGCCCAAGTAACTAAAGGATAATTTGACCTATAAGGAGCAGACAATGCAGATAGTAGATCGTAGAGAGCAGATTTTATGGAATAAGGTCATTCCATTAGTCAAAGTTTTAGAAGGTGAACTGCGGATTAAAGAGGCGGCATGGAGTCAGAGGTCAGATGCCAATAATATCCATTGCTTTCAGACACAGATCCTTATATTGGCTTTGTTCATTTCGATGACTAAATGTTCTGGCGAGGAGGATTCAGAACACCCCGTCGAAGAGTGTACAGAGGCGTGGTGTATGCGCACTGTATTTCCTTTAATTAATTTGAATACTATAATGTATCTTTGAAATGTTTGGCGCGAAATTATAAAGCCAAATAATCGCGACATTTATAATTAATGAAAGCTTATGCGAAAGATAATTAACTTGAAGTTTAATTAGTAAAATAATAATAATAAATACAAAATACCGCGAAGCCTCAAATTTCTGCATCTCACGATTGAAACGAATCACAACAAGCAGCTCGTCTCAGGTCTATCGACCTAAAGTTTCATGAATTCCGGTATTAATCATATTTTACGAATTTCTAGAAAAAGAACGAAACAAGTAGAGCGAAACCTCGAAACGATTTTTTGAAAATTTCCAAAAACTAAGAATATTTAAAGAATATTCAATTACGACAAAGCGAAATCAAACCGGACAAAATAAATCGTTTACCGAACTGACCAATAAAGTGGAAAGAAAAGTGGCATGTGGGTCCCACTTAAAGAAAAAAAAAAAGAAAAGATGAGGTTGAAAATGAAAAGTGAACGAGAGACAGACGGCATGTGGCAGGCGTCAATGGAGAATTTTATTTTTTTTATTTTATTTTTTTACTTTCTTTCTCATTCACTGGAATCGATCGTTTGATTCACGAAGAATAACTAAAAGTCGCTTACGCGACGCGCTACGGGTAAGACAAAAACACTCTTGATTCACCAAGACCAGGTAAAAATCTCTAAAAATCCAAATTTGGGCTTTTCTCAGATTTACTAAACTGGATCAGGCCATCGTGTTATAAGAAAGTCGTGACCACAAGAGAATTTAAGATGCGCACTCATCATCTTAAATTTTCATTAAACTTAGTGCCGTGAAATTGGCTCACTCGCATATTTCTAAATTTAAATGCTATATAAGCAACTGGGCCGAATTCTCTTGAGACCGCAGCGTCAGGAACTTCAAATTCCAAATTAATTAGCCAGGACTTTTAGACCGTTAAGGTTCTGACATCAGTATCGACTCGGGACTGCTTTCTGACACGCTGAAATTCAGAGCGTAATGCATGTTCGACATAATTTTCATAAATGTTGTGCATTTTATCGCACAAAGCCTTGGAAATAAAAGTTGACTAAAACAGATAGCTTTTATAAAAGATTTTACGCCAGCAGGACATTTCACTAATTTCACATCATATCGGACGCCCTTATCGAACGGCATCAAGACGCAAAGCTTTGTTAATCAAAGTTCGTTCGATATACGCCGCTTCAAAGCCTGGCATGCTTTTATATTAAAACGCCGAACTGAGTAAGATTTTCGCATTTCAGATACTACGTAGCGATTCGGTGCATCCGACTTAATCTGTGTTGCCACAAAAATTCAAAGCAAATTAGTCGAGAAAAGGTGAGTACTCAAAATCATTTTCTAAAACGAAAGTCATTTAAATTACAGTGCTTGTAGCGCTTGAAAATACAGATGAGCAAAAAGATTTTTGTACTCTCCCAATTACTATACTCGCTATAAAAGTTTGATTTCAAGATTTAAGAAATACATTTCATTTACAAAAAACCCCAGACAAGACACCATTCCTACCGACGATTTTTGATCGGGTGTATGGCAAGGTTAAGGATATTATGATTAACTATATCAGCTCTGGCAAGAATCGGTGCGATCTGGGCGATATATTTATATAATGAGTCGCCCTCCGCACATCTCGTAGATATAGTTACCGCGGCCGACGAAGGCATAGCGATGAGGTGGTTGGTTCCGAGGTTCCGCTATGCTATATGGATTCCGTTTGTTCACCGACCATCTTAGCCGGTAGTTGTTCGAGAAATTACTACCGATGTCGTGTTCGTGAGGTTCCGCGACATCACATCTGCGTATCGCAACGCCACAGCACAGACGATTTCCAAGATAGAATTTTTTTTTATTAACCACCACCGAAATGTTGTTCACAGTTATAAATAAGCTGTATCAGCTTTTCAAGAATAAAAATACAAGACATTTTTAAAATGGTTTTCTACAAAGAAACTCGGGCTTTCATAAAATAGCTTTACTACCATTTATGTACATATTTTCATATTGGGAGGTACAAACATCAGACAACAACATTTAGAACTTATAGTACTCACTGAGCCCATTTGGCTCACAGTTTTTTGTTTTTAAAATAATTTTTCAGTGTGTGTCGAACTGAAGACCTTCCAGGATCCTCAATCCTAGATCGCTTGTTGTAATTATATATAAGATAAGGTGTAAATTCAAAATAGTAAAAGTTAAATGTATGATTTCAGATATGTAAATATCTTTGTAAATTATGCATGCATGGTTTTTCGGTAAAAAACGGCGTCAAGTAAAATGCGTCATGTCGGATCGATCCTATCTTATATTTTGATGAGGACCACAGGTCCTTTATTGTTGTAGCCGACATTTGGAAAACATCGTGGAGTGTATATTTTTGTTATATTGTGATTTCAGATTTCGCTGACCATCGCAACAAGCATGTCATGCAGATTTTCAAATCTAGTTGATTTTGATGTAATAAAATTTTATAACCCACGCTTCCAAATACGCTTCGCAGCTTTAATCCGCTTACCATTGCAGAATTTGTCACGAATCCAGCCTGGGCCTGGAGGTTACCGTGGAGTCGCTGCATTTCCTCAATACTGGGGAATGGGTCCGGGCTAACACCGCCATGAGTTCACCTTTTACCCCATATTTGTCCATCATCTCAGCCTCTATTTCTTCACTAGCCAATAGATCTCCTCTGAACTTCTCTATGAATCTACGGCGTGCAACTCAATAGTAACATGTCTATTATGTTGCAATCTATAGCAACTGTGCACATTAGTTAAGGTTTCGATCACAAAAGTATTCTCATGCCTAAGCATACGCCTATATAATCTCCAATTACAACCTTCCCGGGCATCGAGACATCTAATAATTGTTTTTACAAGCGTTTTACCCAACGTAGTTATCCATTTATTATTGCCCACTTTCTAACGCCTTACATTCAAAGAATATCCTTAAATCTTTGCATCACCTTGAACTTAAAGGTGGCAAGATCAACTCTTGGGTCATACACATCTTGTTTTGTCTTCATCTTTTTCTCTTTAACAAACAACTCATCCTCATTAGTACTTGAAGGTGTTAATGCTCCATCATCATCAATGTCATTGTATTGACTAAGTGGTCTATCACTATCATTGTCATTGTTAGCTGCATTATCCTCATCAATACTTGATGGTTCTTGGCCAATACCTTCATCATCCTCCATCTCATTTAATGATTCTCCTTCTAATTGCAAACTCTCCTCATCTTCCTCATCATAACCCCCACCATCGGCACTACATTCAACATCCATCTCTGCATTTACATCCTTACTTTCTACCATCTCATTAACATTGTCATTGCCTTTCTTTTTAAGACATTCACAATAAAAATCAATTTCACTTTCCCTCACCCAGTTTAGCATATCCCAACATCCATGGTCATCATTGAAAAATGTAATTCCTTCACTAAAACCCAACCCTGACTTTAGATATGCTATCCTCCTAATACCAACATATATAATTTTCACGTTCCTTTCCAGGTCAAAGTAAGAAAATGTGTCCAAGCTAAAGACATCTAGGTAGTCTATACTTCTACCAACATAAGACCATGTGGCCCCATTTTGTTTAAACTTCCCACCATGGTGGAAGTTTATGGTAAATCTTTCCATTCAAAAGAACGCAACACCAAAAAAATAACCAAAGAGAGATATAATCAAAATATGTCCCAAACATAACAATATCTCCACAAAAATACATTTAAACCAAATTTCAGATAAATATGTCCCAAACATAAAAGACATCCATTTCAAGCATCCATTTCTGCTTATGGGAAGCTTTATCACAACAATAGATCTACCTGTTTTCAAATACTTCCTAAAAACTGAAGATTTCGGAACCATTTCGATACCATTTTTGAAACATTTCAGCAATATTAACATTTCGAACATCATACCCAATTTTTCGGAAATCATCAACCAACTAGTTAACCTAAAAAGAAAATAAAACCATATTTCATCAAACAATCTAAACTATATAACAAAAATAATGGAGACAAATAATCTTTCAAAAACCCTAACAAACTACATATCAAGCAAACTGAGATACCGGTTTTTTTTGCCATGGGAGTCATCGAATACTTGAGTAAGAGAGTCACCACTAACCGATTTCATCGAAAAACAACACACCATAGATAGAGAGTTGTTGCCGGAATGCCAATTATAGTAATAGAGAAGGAAGATCAAGATTTTATCAATCAAAGAGTGAAAATCAAGGTTTTTTTTTTTTTTTCCAAAAAGATGAAAACGACCAAATCTTTCATTTCCAAGATTAAAATTCGGATGTTGTAAAATGACTTCGTTTTAAAAGCTATAAAATGACATCGTTTTAAAGGCTATAAAAACGACGTTGTTTTAAAAGCTATAAAAATGATGATGTTTATAAAGTTATAAAACTAATAAAGAGTTTTGTATGACGTGGATAGCTTGTCCCACTAGGTTCTGTTAGAATCAGCAACAAATTTGAAATTGGTATATTTTAAAACAAGTTTTTTAGTTCAGGGTATAAAGACAATACTTAGTGTTGAAGATTTTTATAATGAACTACGAAGGAAAACGGTAAATAATGACATTCATATTAAATTCGGATCCTAAAAATTTAAACTTCTAAAGTTTAACTGTAATTCCCTCCCCTTTCACATTTTGATATCATATAGGGTGAAATTACCCTTTTTTTTTTTTTTTTTTTTTTAATACAGTTGCAAGATTATAATATCCTACCACGCAATTCATAAAGGGCTCAATCATTGCAAACAAACATCCCAATACGACAAACATCTATTACATTAAATTTGCAAGAATGATTGACGCATTATTACTATAATACATGGTAGTGCCGTACGTCCCATAGCTAACATCCAATTAATTATATCATTATGGCTGCTTTTGGCGCATCAAGTGAAGAAGAGTTATGAAGTCACAGCAATCGTCTTTTTGAGTGGTAAGTGAATTCTTTCATTCATTTTATCTTGCGATTGACTTATATGAGATTGGGGTCAACCTACCTTCTCTTTGTCCTCTCTCCCTTTTAGTATTAATATTTTATGTTTGTAAAAATGATAGTTACGGAAAATCTAAAAGACTTCGAATAGTAAATTGATATTATTTATAGAAAATGTAAAAAAAAAAAAGCCATTTAGTCAACTATAATGAACATTTAAACCAATAATTACTTTTTGGAAGATCTTTGATAACTCTCTTCAATATAAGATTTCCTAAAACGGAAGAATAGAGAAACAATCGAAAACAGATAAGGCTTTGGCATAAGAGGATCCACAACTAAGATAATTTAAATGATATCATCTAACTCTCCAACCTTCACCATTATAAAAAAAATGTTAAGAACATGATCAATGGTAAGGAAAAAATGAGAAAACTAAAGGCTTCCGTATAAAAATTGCACAATCTTAAATTATTCACTTAATTGGGTCTAAAGAGTCAAAACAAATCAAACAGAATCCATGACCTCTTATTAGGCTAAACTTTGATATTATATAAACTTCCAATTCTTATGATTTGGATTTATTATTAATATTATGCTTCATATTACGAAATAAAAATAAGCTTGGATAAAATGACACATGCTTGATGACCTTAGACAATTAAAGCATTAAGATTTATTTGGTTCGTGTTTTTTAAAACAGTTTTCTATTCTTGAAAACAAGGAGAACGATGAAAACATTAAGAACACGTTTGGTTTTTCATTTTATTTATTTATTTATTTTTGTTCTGAAAAATACAAAGAGCAAATAAAACACTAAATTCAGAGAACATGAATAATTTTCAAATAACACAAAAATGATGTTTTATGTATTTTCAAAAACTGTTTTCAATAACAATTTTTAAAAACATGGACCAAACAAACCCTAACTAACCACTTCAGGCTTCAAGAACATTGTGAGTAAGATGACATCCTCTTACTATATCCACGATTTCAAACCCTAAGCCTAACCCCTTAGATAATTGTCCTTAGGGTTTGTTTGTCTTCATTGACAACCCAGAAATGACATAAATTATCAGTTTAAATAATTGATTATAAGTAAATGATTGAGGTTAATTTACTATATAGGTATGATAAAATTATATAAAAACAATGAACGCATATATAGAAAAAAGAGACCTAGGTTCTAAAGTTTAATTTCAAGCTATTGATTTAGGTTATATATTTTTTAATATATGTTATAAAATGTAAAAAGAGTAATATCTATATTTCTTTACCAGTCATTTGGTTCTTAATAAATGAATAGTTATGACCATTGTAGATGAAATACTAAAGAATATTTAACATGAATAAATATTTAGACATGATATTTAAGAATGAATATTTTAATTTATTAAAATAATATTTATTTTATTTCATCCATCATTATAAAAATAGTAAAAATCTATTTATGATAAAATAAAATACTTGCATTAGATTTTAATTAATAATAAAATTAACAAATTTTAATTACCATAATAAAGACTAAAGTATATATCTCATAATATTTAAATTCCTTAAATTCAATTTTTAAATAAAAATTATAATAATAAAGAATTTTTAATAAAACTGTATTTAAATATTATGTAAATTTAATACATTTATAGTTTAATAAGAAATGAGACATTAACTATTTAAAATAATTAAAATATTATTTTCTTGACTTTTTCAAGACAATGGTTTGTCTTTTACTTAAAAAATATGATAGAATGATAAAAAAATAATTTTGATATTTTAATAAGAGCATTTCACAAAAAAAAAAAAATAAACAAATAAACAAACAAAGAAAACTATGTATGAAACTTTTTCTTATCAAGAGTTGTTTAACCTTAATTAATTGTTAGTAACTAATTATAAGTTTTTACCAAGC
Source organism: Tetrastigma voinierianum (assembly GCA_016808115.1). Lineage (NCBI taxonomy): Eukaryota > Viridiplantae > Streptophyta > Magnoliopsida > Vitales > Vitaceae > Tetrastigma > Tetrastigma voinierianum. The sequence continues at coordinate 1,119,005 of JAEQBH010005114.1, read as the reverse complement.
AATCTATAGGAATTGACTCGAACGAATAAGCTATTAATTTCTCCAATCAACTCAATCAAATAGCCTTTAACAAAGAAAATCGAAAAGGATGTAAGTCCAATTTTTCACAAGCAAAGCTTTACTACACTTAGCACAACCACTAAACAATAATTTCTTAACGACTGCTTAGAAGGCCAAGACAATAAATTTAGGTTTATGAAATTGAATTAGAGACTAAATGATCACTCTAAATGATCTTTGTTAAATTTAACCTTAAAAGACATAGGATAAAATAATTGACAAAACTATGACTAACATTTGATGAATAAAAAAATATATATATTTGATACATAATATCAAGATTTTAAAGGCTTAATCTGTGGTAGACTTTTCAAATAATATGAAAATTAAACTTACAAAAGTTTATGTATGTAGGCCATCAACAACCTTTGTCCATTATATCAGTCAAGGAAATAAACAATAAAGTAAACCGTCCAATTTAGGATCTAGCCACCAACAATAATAATATCAAATCACAATGCATTATCGACCAGCTTAAAGAATAAGCGCCAAAATATTAAAATTTTAATTAAGGACTCTAACAAGATAAGGACAACCCATTATATAAAAATTCGTATGCTTAAGAACCTTGACAGCAAAATCCTTTGAGGCCCCAACACAGTCAAACATCTTCACATAGTTTTATATTGAGACTTTTACAATAAAATAAAAACCCAGCATCATCAACCACTCATTGCACTGTCCTCATTTACTTTTAAGAAAACTTCCAAGGTAAATTTTTATTTTCAAAAATAAATTATATGGGATTTGAAAAGGCACTTCGTATGTTTGTTTGATATATATTCCATGTCTATTGATTCAGCTGATAACTGTTAGTTGGTAACCGATTATATATATATACACTAATAATACATGTATATATAGAAAAAAAATACAAAATAAGAACATACTATGAAATTATAAAAATTTATAACCATAATAAAGATTTTTTTAATTAATAAAAATTATTGATTAGAAATCTTTATGAAATATTGTATGTTAATCAATGCTTTTAAAACGGACGGATTGGTTTGGTCCGACGGCTGACCGCCGACCGCCACAAACCGGGCCCGATTCGTGCCAAACCATTTTTTGACGAACCGACCCACGTCGACCGCCGGGGTCGACCGCCACCACATAATTTTTTTTTTTTTCGTTTTCGTTAAAACACGTTGCTTACGCTGATATCGAAACGATATCGCTTACTTAAAATTGTAGTTCTCAGAATTCAAAAAATTCACTAAATGGAAATATGCTTACGATTCAACAATTTAAACGGTAAGTTACAAAAAGTTTGAACCACTTTACCATTTTTAATTGGCTTATCACATTATTTTAGATATTAACAAAATTATATATTTATATAAATAAGTTTATTCTATTTTTAATATGTTTTTATATTTAAACATTATACATATTTTTTAAATAAATTTAAAATATCCTTATTTATTTATATAAAAATAATAAAGAATATATTAATATTATTAATTATATATTTTAAAATATAAATATTATATAGCTTATTATGCTACTGCCTCACCCCTGCAGCCTAATCAATGGCCCCGATCACGAATCGTTAATCCATAACTTTTTCGATTCAATTATTTAATCTGATTTTTAAACATTAATAAGAATTTGATTTGAAACAATGAATAAACTATTAATCCTCTAACCAATTCAATCAAACACCTTACAGCAGTCGTAGTCTGTTATATTATTTTAGTACGAAAAATTAAGGAGAGCGTAGAAAAAGTTATAAGTTTTTGTTGCTTTTTAGAACAGGTAAACATTCTCTCTCGTAGGGGACCGACCATTCATGATTTGATTCCAAAGAAATCCGTCTAAGCCATTAGTTTATTATTTATACGGCCACGTAACGGCGAGGTATAAAAATATGAAATTGCTGTTCAAAAAAACCCACAGACTCCACACTCTATGGACTCTACTTAACCAAAACCATGAGCCAAGATTCCACTGTGTACGATCACTGCCTGTTACTTATTCTAACTTCTACAGCCGTCAGATATGAGACAAGTGGTTCTCTCAAGTCTCATCCAGATCAGACACAGCTATATAAGTAGGTGTGCGGCTGTCAATATAGCATTCCCATAAAGAGCCGTGTTGGAGGAGTTACATCAGATTTCATCCCAGCCGTCCATTGCAAACGAAAGTAAGTAATCAGGGTTTCCGAAATATAAATAAAACACGTTTTTTTTTCTTTCTGGGCGTGGAAAATGGAATTTAGTTTATATAGATTAGAGTGAAAGTGCCGCCTCTGCCGGTAGTCGTGTCCCTTCGAGCTGCTGGTCAAAATAGACTGAGAATAGAAGGTGGCTTCTAACAAATCTAGAACTCAACCCCTGACGTTTGTTCTTCGTTTGAAGCTGCGTCTGGAGAGCCACTTCTTGACATTCTTTCTCGGAGCTCTGTCTCAAGGTATTCTCCAATCTCTATTGCTATTTCGATTTTTGCAATTTGTTTCAATGCCTGGAAATTTTTGGAAAATTTCCTTTCTGTTTTCGGCATTTCTGGTGGAAAGAGAATGAATAAACCGACTTTACGAAATTTCAGAAAGTCCTAGCAGCTGCATTTGTAGCTCAGTTGTTCGATGGTTTTTGTTTAATTTTCGAATTTCTACTTCTGTGTTCGTTTTCGGAATCTATTAATCAAATTGCACGATATGCAGGTCGTGTATTCGATCGAACTTTGAGACAGGTCTCCCAATTTTGAAGGCCCCTGAGGATTTCCATCATATCCGAGTGCTACAGTTTACATTTTTCTGCTTTTCGAGCATCATTTGTCGAAATAACTTATTTATAGTCCGATCCATTTGTTGAGAAATAGAGCATTGAAATTCTTGAGCTAGCTGATTTAGGATGGCCGCTGCATTGCATTTGTGTGGTGTTACAACTCCCAATTGTACTGTTTCCTCAAGAAGATATTTTCGCTGTCAACCGCTGTGGTTACAGCGGCTTGATTTTACTCTATCTGTGGCTGGGGGTTCCAGATTGTGTAGAAGTGTAAAAGATTCTTCCAGAAAAGGAGTTTTGAGAGTTTGTTGCAGTGGAGGATTTGTTGACGTACTTGAAAAGAGCATAACCGAGGATGAAACCGCCGATGAAGTCACAGAGCAATTGACAATCGCCATGAAGTTTGGTGGCTCATCGGTGGCATCTGCCGAGAGGATGAGAGAAGTTGCTGATCTTATTCTGTTTCCCAACGAGGCCCACATTGTTTTGTCCGCAATGGGAAAGACAACTAACAAGCTTTCACTGGTACAAATCCTTGTCAAGCTTTTTTCTTTTCTTTTTTCATTTATTTCTTCTTTTCCCTGTTTGTTCTGTCTTTATGGAATGATTTATTGTTTGCGTGTTAGGCTGGTGAAAAGGCGGTCAGTTGTGGTGTTTCTAATGCATCCTGTATTGATGAGCTGACCTTTGTAAAAGAATTGCATCTCAGGTATGTGGTTTCCTAGGCCTCCTTTGAAATTAGGTACCACTTGGGAAAAAAAAGCTTGATCTATAAACATCTAATTCCTTGAAGTTTGTAAATTTTTATGGAGTGCCATTTTTTGAGATTTGTTCTAATTGTGCTTCATTTACCTCATTTAGGACTGCAGATGAGCTTGGAGTTGACCGTTCTGTTATTTCAGGTGAGTTTCTATTTTTTATTCTAAATCAAAGTTTATTTGCTAATGTAAAGAATTTGGACTGTATTTTGTTGCATCTAAATTTTGTATTTCTCTGTATATCATTGTTTTCTTAATTACCAAACTTAGATGTGCTTATATGGATAGCTGTAGCTGAGTTCTAGTTGACCTCTACATTTCAACCAAGCTGAACTCTTAACAAGTCCTGCACTGGGCTTTACTTCTGTCCCTCCACTTGTTAGGATGCTTTCCTTTTATTAGGAATATGAGGAATCAAAACTTAACTAAGATTTCTAGATTTTGTGTGGGACCGATTTCCATTTCACTCTTGTAATCCTAAAATCCTAAAGATTTTCTGTTTTCCTAATTTGTTTCATTCTCTTTTCATTGAGCTGATGATTTGAAGTATCTGTGCTATCTTTAATTCCTGTTCAGCTAATCTTTGTTTAGTCCTTCCTCCTGTTTGTTTTGGTTCTCATGCTTTTGTGGGTCTTAATCACATTCTTCAGCTCACTTAGAAGAATTGGAACAACTTCTTAAGGGAATTGCTATGATGAAAGAGTTGACTCTACGCACAAAAGACTACTTAGTTTCTTTTGGAGAATGTATGTCAACAAGGCTTTTTGCAGCATATATGAATAAAATTGGCGCTAAGGCCCGCCAAGTATGTCATTTCCTGATTATCTGCTTTCTATATTTGTGCACTTGTGGATTTTTTTAATGATATTTAAGATAATAGCTAATTGTAACATTGTGTACTGTTTTGTAGTATGATGCATTTGATATTGGATTCATAACCACAGATGACTTCACAAATGCGGACATTTTGGAAGCAACATATCCAGCTGTTGCAAAAAGGTTACATGGTGATTGGATTTGTGACCCTGCAATTCCTATTGTTACTGGCTTCCTGAAAGGTTTTTCTTTCACACTCTTCATACGAAGAAAATATTGCAATGTCTACTCCACTTAAATGGGAGTTCTTCTGTAAGGTTTTTCAGTGATGCTAAATAGTGCATGTATATCTCCTCACAGGGTTGAGATCTTGTGCAGTGACTACACTGGGTCGTGGTGGTAGTGACTTAACGGCCACTACCTTAGGTAAAGCTTTGGGCTTGCGAGAGATTCAGGTCAGTGTAGATGATTAATGTGTGTGCCCTAATTTTTCTTCCTAGCATGTGAAACAGTTACTTGTTAACAAGTCAATAGGAACTCTATGTAATCCATCTAGAGTTTGCTTCTTCATTCTTTTGTATGATCTTCCAAACTGAAACGAGCAAGTAGGAGAAAAACCCCAATTTCTCGAGCCATTGAACTCCCTCAAATCGCACTCACATCGCAAACGACGCAGACGACTTCTCGGCCTCTCAAGGACCGAAACTGAGCCACATCTCGATCGGTCGTAGATCTGCAGCAGGTTTCCTGACTTTCTCTTCTCTAAACCAAACTTAAAAACCCGTTACCTGATATTTTGCTTTCCTTCTCCCCACGTTCTTTTCTCTTTTCTTATTTCATTCTAATTCTATTTTTTATTTTTCTTATTTCCTCTTCTCATTTTCTCTCCATTTCTCCCACCCTTTCTCCCTCTCTCGCTCTTCTCTCCCTCCTCCTCAATCATTATACGTATGAGACAAAACGAGGAATTCTCCTCACCTTCCTCAAGCCAAACACGCTGCTTCCATTTTTCTTCTATTTTCTTTATTTCTTAACTCTCTTTTATTTATTATCATCACTATACGCTTTAATACGAGCCAATGCTAATCTTTTCTCACACATGGCTAATTGGGTGAGCCACCCTTCAACGCCAAGTAATATTCTCAAAGCAGCGCAGATCCCTGGGTCCTTTCGCAGAGCCGGCCACATCCGACACCCCACGCCAAAAACGCTGGAATCTCGACCACCCTAACGAATCACCCGACGCCATTTCAATTTCACGGTATTTATTTCAACGGGTGCTCGTTTCACATCCGGCATCTAAAATTCGAATTTTTACCGAAATTAATATTTTATCCTTCCTGCGAATCTGATTTTCCGGTGTATTCTCACATTAACTATTTAAAATAATTAAAATATTATTTTCTTGACTTTTTCAAGACAATGGTTTGTCTTTTAATTAAAAAATATGGATAGAATGATAAAAAAAATAAATTTGATATTTTAATAAGAGCATTTCAAAAAAAAAAACAAAAAACAAAGAAAACTATGTATGAAACTTTTTCCTATCAAGAATTGTTTAACCTTAATTAGTTATTAGTAGCAAATTATAAGTTTTTACAAAGCAACGTATAGGAATTGACTCGAAGGAATAAGTTATTAATTTCTCCAATCAACTCAATCAGTCACAAGCAAAGCTTTACTACAACCCTACACAACCCACCAAACAATAATTCTCTTAATACAAATGACTGCTAGAAGGCCAAGACAATAAATTTAGGTTTATGAAATTGAATTAGAGACTAAATGATCACTCTAAATGATCTTAGTTAAATCTCAACTTTAAAGATATAAGATAAAATAATTGACAAACTAAGATTTTAATACTTGATGCATAAAAAAAAATTATTTGATACATAATATCAACATTTTCAAAGGCTTAATTGTGGTAGACTTTTCAAACAATATGAAAATTAAACTTTACAAAAGTTTATGTATGTAGGCCATCAACAACCTTGTCCATTATATCAGTCAAGGAAATAAACACAAAGTAAACCGTCCAATTTAGGATTTGAAGCCACCAACAATAATATCAAACACAATGCATTATCGACCAGCTTAAAGAATAAGCGCCAAAATATTAAAATTTTACCATGACTCTAACAAGTGATATGACAACCCATTATATAAAATTATGAGTAAGCTTAAGAAACTTTGATACAAATCTTGAGGGCTTCCCAATTATTAGTCAAACACTCTCGTTACATGAGCTTCTATTGACACTTTAAAATAAAAATAAAAATCCTAGCATCATCAACCACTCACAAAAATGTCTGGCTTGATTTTTATAAAAACCTTCCAAAGGGTGTGCAAATTTTTATTTTTCAAAAAAATAAATTATATGATTTGAAAAGGCACTGTGTGTTTGTTTGATATATATTACATGTATGTTGATTCAAATTTGATAACCTGGGTACAGAACTCCATTATATATATATACACACTAATAATACATGATATATGTAAAAAATACAAAATAAAACATACTATGAAATTATAAAATTTATAACCATAATAAAGATTTTTTTAATTAATAAAAATTATTGATTAGAAATCTTTATGAAATATCGTATAAGAATCAATGTTTTAAAATCCTGACCGGACGGACGGTCCGACGCATAATCGCCGACGTCACAAACCAGCCCTATTCAACAAAACCATTTGATCGAACCTAACTGTCACCTCTCATAAAATTTTTTTTTAAGTTTAAAACCACGCCGCTGACGTTTTTATATCGAAACGACGCTGCTTTACTCTAAAATTGTAAAGTTTGTAACTAAAAAAATTAAATTAACAGAAAGACGCTTATTATTCGAATTTAAACGAAAGCTACAAAAATGAACCACTTACAATTCTTATCGTTATCGCGATTATTTTAGATATTAACAAAATTATATATTTATATAAATGTTTTATTCCATTTTAATATGTTTTTATATTTAAACATTATATATATTTTTAAAATAAATTTTAAAATACTTTATTTATATAAAAATAATAAAGAATATATTAAATATTATTAATTGTATATTTTAAAATATAAATATATTTATTACTATACTGCTCAACTTCGTGCCATCACAAGCCCTACCAGCCGAATCAGAATCGATAATTTTTTCGATTCAATCATTGACCCGATTTTTAAAATATTAATAAGGATTAATTGAATGAATGAATAAACAATTAGCTCTCCAACCAATTCAATCAAAACACCCCTACATCAGTCTTAGTCGTGTTATGTTTATTTTAGTACGAAAAATTAAGGAGAGAGTAGAAAAAGTTATAAGTTTTATTGTTGCTTTTTAGAACAGGTAAACATTCTCTCTCGTAGGGGACGGACCATTCATGATTTGATTCCAAAGAAATCCGTCTAAGCCATTAGTTTATTATTTATACGGCCACGTAACGGCGAGGAATAAAAATATGAAATTGCTGTTCAAAAAAACCCACAGACTCCACACTCTATGGACTCTACTTAACCAAAACCATGGTTAAGATTCCACTGTGTACGATCACTGCCTGTTACTATTCTAACTCTACAGCCGTCAGATATGAGACAAGTGGTTCTCTCTCAAGTCTCATCCAGACTGTATACAGCTATATAAGTAGGTGTGCGGCTGTCAATATAGCATTCTCATAAAGAGCCGTGTTGGAGGAGTTACATCAGATTTCATCCCAGCCGTCCATTGCAAACGAAAGTAAGTAATCAGGGTTTCCGAAATATAAATAAAACACGTTTTTTTTCTTTTCAAGTGGAAAAATGCAAATTTGGTTTATATAGAATAGAGTGAGGGGCGCCGCCTCTGCCGGTAGTCGCGTCCCTTCGGAGCTGCTGGTCAAAAATAGACCGGAGAATAGGAAGGTATTTCTAACAAATCTAGAACTCAACCCTGACGTTTGTTCTTCGTTTGAAGCTGCGTCTGGAGAGCCACTTCTTGACATTCTTTCTCGGAGCTCTGTCTCAAGGTATTCTCCAATCTCTATTGCTATTTCGATTTTTGCAATTTGTTTCAATGCCTGGAAATTTGAAAATTTCTGCTTTTGCATTGGTGGAAAGAGAATGAATAAACCGACTTTACGAAATTTCAGAAAGTCCTAGCAGCTGCATTTGTAGCTCAGTTGTTCGATGGTTTTTGTTTAATTTTCGAATTTCTACTTCTGTGTTCGTTTTCGGAATCTATTAATCAAATTGCACGATATGCAGGTCGTGTATTCGATCGAACTTTGAGACAGGTCTCCCAATTTTGAAGGCCCCTGAGGATTTCCATCATATCCGAGTGCTACAGTTTACATTTTTCTGCTTTTCGAGCATCATTTGTGGAAATAACTTATTTATAGTCCGATCCATTTGTTGAGAAATAGAGCATTGAAATTCTTGAGCTAGCTGATTTAGGATGGCCGCTGCATTGCATTTGTGTGGTGTTACAACTCCCAATTGTACTGTTTCCTCAAGAAGATATTTTCGCTGTCAACCGCTGTGGTTACAACGGCTTGATTTTACTCTATCTGTGGCTGGGGGTTCCAGATTGTGTAGAAGTGTAAAAGAGATTCTTCTGTGAAAGGGAGTTTTGAGAGTTTAGTTGCAGTGGAGGATTTGTTGGACGTACTTGAGTGAGCATAACCGAGGATGAAACCGCCGATGAAGTCACAGAGCAATTGACAATCGCCATGAAGTTTGGTGGCTCATCGGTGGCATCTGCCGAGAGGATGAGAGAAGTTGCTGATCTTATTCTAAGCTTCCCCAACGAGAGGCCTGTCATTGTTTTGTCCGCAATGGGAAAGACAACTAACAAGCTTTCACTGGTACAAATCCTTGTCAAGCTTTTTTCTTTTCTTTTTTCATTTATTTCTTCTTTTCCCTGTTTGTTTGCCTTATGGGAATGATTTATTGTTTGCGTGTTAGGCTGGTGAAAAGGCGGTCAGTTGTGGTGTTTCTAATGCATCCTGTATTGATGAGCTGACCTTTGTAAAAGAATTGCATCTCAGGTATGCGGTTTCCTAGGCCTCCTTTGAAATTAGGTACCACTTAAAAAAGCTTGATCTATAAACATCTAATTCCTTGAAGTTTGTAAACTTTATGGGAGGCCATTTTTGAGATTTGTTCTAATTAGTGCTCACTTACCTCTATTTAGGACTGGGTAGATGAGCTTTGAGTTGACCGTTCTGTATTTCAGGTGAGTTTCTATTTTTATTCTAAATCAAAGTTTATTTGCTAATGTAAAGAATTTGGACTGTATTTTGTTGCATCTAAATTTTGTATTTCTCTGTATATCATTGTTTTCTTAATTACCAAACTTAGATGTGCTTATATGGATAGCTGTAGCTGAGTTCTAGTTGACCTCTACATTTCAACCAAGCTGAACTCTTAACAAGTCCTGCACCGGGCTTTACTTCTGTTCCTCCACTTGTTAGGATGCTTTCCTTTTATTAGGAATATGAGGAATCAAAACTTAAATAAGATTTCTAGATTTTGTGTGGGAACGATTTCCATTTTACTTGTAATCCTAAAATCCTAAAGATTTTCTGTTTTCCTAATTTGTTTATCTCTTTTCATTGAGCTGGATGATTTGAAGTATTCAAAGTATCTTTAATTCCCGTTCAGCTAATCTGTTTGGTCCTTCCTGTTTGTTTTGGTTTCCTATGCTTTTGTGGGTCTTAATCACATTCTTCAGCTCACGAGAAGAATTGAACAACTTAAGGGAATTAGATGAAAGAGTTGACTTAATGCGACAAAAGACTACTTAGTTTCTTTTGGAGAATGTATGTCAACAAGGCTTTTGCAGCATATATGAATAAAATTGGCGCTTAAGGCCCGCCAAGTATGTCATTTCCTGATTATCTGCTTTCTATATTTGTGCACTTGTGGATTTTAATGATATTTAAGACAGCTAATTGTAAATATTGTGTACTGTTTTGTAGTATGATGACGATATTGATCTCATAAATCACGCATGACTTCACAAATGCGGACATTTTGGAAGCAACATATCCAGCTGTTGCAAAAAGGTTACATGGTGATTGGATTTGTGACCCTGCAATTCCTATTGTTACTGGCTTCCTGGGAAAGGTTTTTCTTCTGGCTAATTTCTTCATACGAAGAAAATATCGCAATGTCTACTCCACTTAAATGGGAGTTCTTCTGTAAGGTTTTTCAGCAGATGCTAAATAGTATGTATATATCTCCTCATTGTAGGGCTGGAGATCTTGTGCAGTGACTACACTGGGTCGTGGTGGTAGTGACTTAACGGCCACTACCTTAGGTAAAGCTTTGGGCCATAGAGATTCAGTCGTTGTAGATGATTAATGTATGTGCCCTAATTTTTCTTCCTAGCATGTGAAATACATTTGTTAACAAGTCAATAGGAACTCTATGTAATCCATCTAGAGTTTGCTTCTTTTTCATTCTTTTTTGTATGATCTTCCAACCCAAAAGAAGAATGAGAATCTAAATTTTAGTTCATTACAGGTTTGGAAAGATGTCATAGGGTTTTGACATGTGATCCAAATATATTCAAAAGCAAACCCGTTGAATATTTGACATTCAAGAGGCAAATTAACTTGCATATTTTTGCATGTATGGTAACTCAAGGTTTCCAAATGTACTGGAGCATTATTTAGACTTTATAGCTGTTCATTTGAGTGTGTGGGATGCTTCTAGCCTTGTTTGTTAATCCAGATGTTTTATGGGTCAATCTGAGGCATCTGAGTTTCTGGCTATATGGCCAAATTTCATTGAGGTGGCTTTTTCAAATATTTTAATTACTTAGTCTGATTTTTTCCAAGATTGGTTGACATTTTCTGGGGAAAGGCTAAGGGCCTGTTTGGTTATTGTTTTCGAAAATAGTTTTTCATTCTGAAAAACAAGGAGAACAAGGAAAATACAGAGAACATGTTTGCCGATGATACTTTGTTGTTTTGTGGTGCCTACAAAGATCAAACTCGAAATTTCCGAGTCGGATCCCGATGGCTCGAGGTATTGCTCAGCATGAGGATCAATCTAAATAAGTGAGATTTTACTCCTGCCGGCGACAACGCAGGAGTTAAGGCGCTTAACTCGATGTGGGATCGCCTTCGCCTCTCTTCATACTTAGGTCTCCCTCGGGGCTAATCATGCTGGGGTGGGATACAAAGGGAAGACAAAGTTCAGAAAAGGTTAGCTTCTTGGAAATCACAGTATATTTCTAAGGGAGGTAGGCTAACGTTGATTCAAAGTACACTATCGTGCCTTCCCATCTATTGCTTATCTTTATTCAGAATGCCGGTTTCGATTTGTTCTAGGCTGGAGAAGATACAAAGAGAGTTTCTGTGGAGTGGTAGTCTTGTGAAAAAGACTCATCCTGTAAATCGAAGACTATGAAAGGTAGAAAACGAAGGGGGTCTGCTTGCGTGATTTTCCATTCTCAACAAAGTGGCCTGTTGTGCAAATGGTGTTGGCAAGCTACACGAGAGGATTCTCTCGAGAAAGGTGTAATATATTAGTAGTAAGTCTCTATGAAGACTCGGGCTGGGTGTTCTGCAATACGTGGTGGCTCTAGTTGGTTTCAGGGAAGGAAACAAAAGAATGGCTCTGCCTATCCAAAATACCTCTTGTCCCAAAATGGGAGAAGGATTAGCTTTTGGAAGGATGTTTGGTGTGGTGAGGAGAACATGTTCTCTGTATATCCAATGGTTTCAACCCTAAGCTTAACTCTTGATAATTGTCCTTAGGGTTTGTTTGATTCGGTCGATAGCTGATAGCTGATTATAAATTATTATTTGATAAAATAGTTGATTAGAAGTAAATGATTGAGGTTAATTTACCTATATAGGTATGATAGAATTATATAAAAACAATGCACGTATATATAGAAAAAAGAGACCTAGGTTATAAAGTTTAATTTCAAGCTATTGATTTAGGTTATATATTTTTTAATATATGTTATAAATGTAGTTGATAATATCTATATTTCTTTTACCAGTCATTTGGTTCTTAATAAATGAATGTCGTTATGACCATTGTAGATGAAATACTAAAGAATATTTATTATATGAATAAATATTTAGACACATGATATTTACATGAATATTTTAATTTATTAAAAGAATATTTATTTTATTTCATCCATCATTATAAAATAGTAAAAATATCTATTTATGATAAAATAAAAATATTTGCATTAGGATTTTAATTAATGATAAAATTAACAAATTTTAATTACCATAATAAAGACTAAAGTATCTCATAATCTTTAAATTCCTTAAATTCAATTTTTAAATAAAAATTATAATGATAAAGAATTTTAATAAATCAGATGAATATTATGTGTAAAATTAACATTTATAGTTTATCATGAAATGAGACATTAACTATTAAAATAATTAAAATATTATTTTGACTTTTTCAAGACAATGGTTTGTCTTTACTTAAAAATATGGATAGAATGGATAAAAAATAAATTTATATTTTAATAAGAGATTTAAAAAAAAACAAAGAAAACTATGTATGAAACTTTTTCCTATCAAGAGTTGTTTAACCTTAATTAGCCATTAGTAGCTAATTATAAGATTTTACCAAGCAACGTATAGGAATTGACTCGAACGAATAAGCTATTAATTTCTCCAATCAACTCAATCAAATGGCCTTTAACAAAGAAAGTCGAAGAGGATGTAAGTCCAATTTTTCACAATCAAAGCTTTACTACAACCCTACACAACCCACTAAACAATAATTCTCTTAATACAAATGACTGCTAGAAGGCCAAGACAATAAATTTAGGTTTATGAAATTGAATTAGAGACTAAATGATCACTCTAAATGATCTTAGTTAAATTTAACCTTAAAAGACATAGGATAAAATAATCATTAAACTAAGTGATTTTAATATCATGCATAAAAAAAAAAATTATTTGATACATAATATCAACATTTTCAAAGGCTTAATTGTGGTAGACTTTTTCAAACAATATGAAAATTAAACTTTACAAAAGTTTATGCATGTAGTTAACAACAACCTTGTCCATTATATCGCTCAAGGAATAAACACAAAGTAAACCGTCTAATTTAGGATTTGAAGCCACCAATAATATCAAACACGGTAATGCACATCGACTGCCTTAAAGAATTAGCGCTAAAATATTAAAATTTTATCATGATTCTAATATGATATACAACCCATTATATAAAATTAAGTGAGTGTTTTGAAACTTTGATACAAATCTCAGGCTTCCTAATTATTAGTCAAAACACTCTCGTTACATGAGCTTATATTGACACTTTAAAATAAAAATAAAAATCCTAGCATCATCAACCACTCACAAAAATGTCTGGCTTGATTTTTATAAAAACCTTCCAAAGGGTGTGCAAATTTTTATTTTTCAAAAAAATAAATTATATGATTTGAGAAGGCACTGTATGTTTGCCGATGATACTTTGTTGTTCCAGGTGCCAACAAACACGTACCGAAATTTCCAGCTGGACTCGATGTACTGAGGCATTTTGCCTTACGAGGATCAATCTAAATAAGAGTGAGATTCACTGTTGGTTCTAAGTGACAACGCAAGGAGTTAGCGCCTTAACTTGGATGTGGGATTGCCTCGCCTCTCTTCATACCAGTCTCTCAGCTAATCATAAAGCTGGGGTGTGGGATACAAAGGGAAGATGTGTTCGTGAGGTTAGCTTCTTTGAAATCATGATATTTCCAAGGGAGGTAGGCTCACATTATCTGGCTAGCACTATCGTGCCTTCCCATCTATTGCTTATCTTTATTCGTAATGCCTGCTTTCGATTTGTTTGTAGCCGGAGAAGCAAAGAGAGTTTTTGTGGGAGGGGGTAGTCTTGTGAAAAGACTCATCTTGTAAATTGAAGACGCTTGCGCGAGAAAAGAAAGGTCTTGGCTTGCGAGATTTTCCATTCTCAACAAAGCATTGTTTGCAAATGGTGTCATGCCGCTAATGAGAGGGATTTTCCGAGAAAGGGTTGTTAGTAGTAAGTCTTGAAGTTCCGGGTCGTGTTCGCAATATCGCGGTGGTTTCTGGGTTGTCAGGAAGGAAATCGTAAGAATGGCCCCAGCTTATCCAAAATACCTCTCTTGCCCTTGAAATGGGAGAAGGATTAGCTTTTGGAAGGATGTCTGGTGTGGTGAGGAGGCGTTGAGTCTTAGTGTTTCAATCCCAGTATTTAGGCTGACTCCAGCTCAAAAAATGCTAGGGTGGCGTGATTTGTGGGACCGACAAAGTGGGACGTGGGGGTTGGAATCCGATCTTTCTTCTCGCTTTAATGATCGGGAATGGAGGATAGGCTTTTACAAGTCCTCAGAGAAAACAGATCGACTCCTCACGGGAGGACAAAATCCTCTTCAAAGGTTCCAGAATGATGCCTTTCTCAGAAAAGTATGCATTAGAGGCAGATTGCCTCCTCAAGTGGTCTTTCCGTTTCGCTCAATTTGGAATCCAGTCATCCCGCCCAGAATGGGCTTCTTCGCTTGGGAGGCTTCCTAGGGAAAAGTGCTTACATTATGACCATTTAAACGGGCCGTGGGAGAGCTCAACTCGCTGCTTTCCGCGGTTATGATATGGCGACATAAATCGTTACTTCATCGCAAAAGGCCAGCTCGAATGCTCGGGACCTTTTCCGCTGACATAGTTGGAACAAGTTGGGTTTTTCCGGATTTAGTCATTCAAATGCTCTTTCGCAAGGCTCCGTGGTAAAAACGTAAAACATATGGATTGCACTTTATGTTTATTTTTGAACCGTATGGCGTAATAGGAAATGTCAGGTTTTTGAAAATGGGCTACTTCTGATCGAGGACAAATTTATCTGGCGTTATGGTCACCGCAAATATTCATAGTGTCGAGCACAGCGAATTTTTTGGTGGATTTTGACCCGTCAGTGTAGGTAAAACGTTTTGTTTAGGCTCCTTCCTCACGCCCGTCTCTGGGTGGGTGGTTTTGTCCTTTGTCTTTTCGTCGCCTGTCTCTTGTATACTTCCTCATGTTAACCTTCGTTTTGGCTTTATTAATATATTTGCTTTTTATCGATAAAAAATGTTTGGTTCCTTTTTTTTTTTTTTTTTTTTTTGTTCCTAAAACATGGAAAACATAGAAACACTAAATTCAAATAACAAGAATAATTTTAGAGAATTAAAATGGTGTTCTCTCAAAAACTGTCTGTTAGCTCATTATATCCTGAACTGGGAAATTTCACTTGTCATTTGTTCACAGACGGTCATGCTCACCCAAACCCGCTTAGGTGTTCATCCCCAGCACCTAACTTGAGAACAGATCCATCGCACTCAATCAGTTTATCTGTTTATATCCTTTCTATACTGATATAGCATTTTCCTTTCCTTTGAGAGCTGAAGATTTCTTAGCCTACCGATCTAAACCATCCTTCCATTTGCCATCAAAACTGTGGATTAAAATGCCTTCACTAGGCATCTCAGTCACAGAAACACTTCTAAAAGGAAACCTCAATTTTAACTTCTCGAAAGTGTCGACTTGTTTCCATTTTTATTATCCTTGACTTGTTTGGTGAGCCCTGCCCTTTTCCAAATCCTGCTAGTGCAATTCATCTCTAGTACTAACTTTACAATGGATATGGTCTATCACTACCTGCTCTGAGAAGTTTTGGTTTCTAACTTTATATCTTTTTTTTTGTATTGATATAGTATTTACCTTTTCCCTTGAGAGCTGAAGATTTCTTAGCCTACTGAACTAAATTCATCCTTCCATTTTGCCATCAAAACTGTGGATTAAAATGCCTTCACTAGGCATCTCAGTCACAGAAACACTTCTAAAAGGAAACCGCCATTTTGTGTCAGACATAGTAGTCATCTAACTCAGACACATTGTATCCAATTGTTTTGTCTTTCTAATTGGATACGTAATCTGCATTTTGGATATCCAATTTTAGATTCTGGGACATACGTGATTTGTGTATTTAAGTACAAAGTTATAGTGTGTGGATAATATATAATGGGGAATTTTTGTATGGTAATAAAAAATTTGGATTGGTTCTTAAAAAAGGTTGCAAGTTGAAAGAAGATTTACAATAGCAATAGTAGAATGGTGAATAAAAGACAAATAGGAGGATGAATACACATGAAAGCATATTTATGCAAGATAACTTTAGAAGAGAAGTCCACATGCTTGTGAAGCAAACTAATTGTCGTTCTTTCTTCTCAATGCCTAGTGATAACCTGTGGCTTCCAAAAGATAAACATCCAAATTTGATAAAAGCAGGGACTTTATGAAAATCATGAATAATGTAATTACGCCTCTTTTTTCTGTCCTTTTTTTCATTTTTACTTTTGCAGGTGTTGCATCCACAGTCCATGAGGCCAGCTAGAGAGAGGGTGGATATTCCTGTTAGGTTAAGAATTTCCATAAATCGTAATGCTCCAGGTACTCTCATCACTAGAATGAGAGACATGAGTAAGGTTTGTAGAGCATGTTATTTGCCAAACCAGACCATTCTTTTATCAGAAAACTTATAATGCATTAACTGTAGCTTTTCCTAATTTCAGGCTGTGCTCACTAGCATTGTTTTGAAACGCAATGTTACTATGTTGGATATTGTTAGCACCCGCATGCTTGGTCAATTTGGTTTCCTTGCTAAGGTAAATAAGCAAAGGTCTGAATTTGATAGTTGTTGTCCTGCTTGTGAAACCTTTTTATTTAAATCCTCTTAACTGCACATGGTTATGTCCCTGGGTAGGTATTTTCAATATTTGAAGAGTTAGGTATATCTGTGGATGTTGTAGCTACCAGTGAAGTTAGTATTTCCTTGACATTGGATCCATCAAAGCTTTGGAGCAGAGAACTGATTCAGCAGGCAAGCGTATGATATCATGCTCATTTGAACACATTGAATTTGTTGTTTGCACTTGAATCCCCATCTATATTCAGCCTTAAATGTTTTTGACTTATGCTGCACTTGACCAAATAGATGGTTCAGGTTCATTCATGTACTATCAATGCATGTGCGCTGATTTAGCACGTATGTATGGAAAAACTAAAAGGTGGTGACATGATCAACGCAGAACTAAAATAACTTCACCATATACAGCATAATTTCCATTCTTCTAATGTTATTGTGGTAGCCTTGTATGCAAAGTTTAATTACCTAATATATCTGGGACCATATCTTCTTTGAACAGGAGCTCGACCATGTTGTGGAAGAACTTGAGAAAATTGCTGTTGTTAACCTTCTTCAGCACAGATCAATTATTTCTCTCATTGGGAACATCGAGATGTCCTCACTGATACTAGAGAAGGTGCTGCGATGCATTTACTTTATACTTTCTTTTTCACAATTCTCAAATCGGAAAACATCTGGTATTATTTATTGTTCTCTTGCATGAAAGGCCTTGTTAGGGTTTTGTCGTTCCTTCTCAATCTTGCGTATCTTATTGGTGGAAGTGTGTTTGTTTTATCTTCTTATTCTTCTTGGTAATATAGATGAAATCATAGGGTGTCTTTTGAGTTCAACTTCGTGGCCCCCATTTGATTTCTAGAAAAGTCACTGTTGAGAGGAACTTCAGAGAAAGAGCTATTAGAAGAAATATATGTGAAGTTTCTCTTTCTTCGTTTGCATTTGTGTAATCCTTAGGATTTGGTCTTAATGTGTTAATTGTATCTGATGGCAGGGATCATGTTCTTCGAACCAACAGAGTCAATGTTCAGATGATCTCTCAAGGCGCATCTAAGGTCTCTTTCCAATTTCCCCTCAGCTCTATTTTTTTTGGACTTATTTCCATTCATGTTATGGTAGTTTGCATTTGTCTTTAGATGCTATATGCCTGCTTTAAGAGGCTAAAACTGTTGTTTCTGAAAATAAGAAGAAACGAATAAATATAGAGAACATCAAGCTGAGGCTTGTTTGTTTACAATTTTTGAAAGCTGTTTTTTGTTCTAAAAAGCAAGGAGAACAATGAAAACAAGGAAAACACAAAGAACGCTTTTGGTTCCTAGCTTTATTTATTTATTTATTTTTTGAAAAGCACAGAACATATAAAACACTAAATTCAAATAACAAGAACAGTTTTCAGAGAACTACAAAATGATATTCTCTGTGTTTTCAAAAAATGTTCTCAATAATTGTTTTCAAAAACAGGAACCAAACAATTTGGTTTCCATTTTCTTTTGTTTTGGAAAACAAAAAGAATATAGAAAACACTAAATTAAGAGAATAATAACAATTTTAGAAAACATTAAAATAGTGTTTTTATATGCTTTCAAAAAAAAATGTTCTCAAGAACAGTTTTAAAAAATAGGAACCAAACATGCCCATAATCACTGCATAAATGACTAAAGCTTCAGTAAATATCAGATTAACCTGGATACTTGAAATATGATTAATGGTGCAGGATCCACCATTACTAGCCCCTACACTCTTTTAGGTCTGTTTTCTTTTGTGTCATGAGTGGCATTGGGTACTGCATTGGGGACTCGAAGAATAATATAAATGTTTCTGTTATTTATGTTGACATTCTTTTTTGTTGGCACAAAACAGGTTAACATTTCACTGATTGTAAATGATGATGAATCCGAAAAATGTGTGAGGGCTCTCCACTGCGCTTTCTTTGAGAGCATCTCTGAAGTGAACTGGGAAATGTGAGGGACAATGGTTCTGCTTCATCTTTGTCCAATGGGCATTGATAGTATCATTGTTTCTTATTTATGGTCATAGTATTAGAGTAAAATATTCTTCTGTTGTAGGTCAATATATGATTTTATCTGTAATTAGAAATCCATTTCCCACTTGTTCTCATACGAGGACGTAGCCCTGCGGCCACAGTTGGATGTTCTAATATTTAATTGCAAGTTGCAACTGTCTAGGAATGTGTTTCTAGTTGTAATTCTGCAATTTTTGTTGCAACGCCCTTTTTGAGTTTTCTTTAGATATAAAATCTGGATTTCAAGTGTATGCTTATCGCTAATTTGCATTTTGTAGATCTATAAATTTAACTTTCCACTCTGTTACTGGAAAAAGATTTTTTATTTTATTTTTATATTTGTTATTTTATGAAAATAAAATATATATGAAATAATATTAAAAATATGGTATAAAATATTTTTGATTTTAATTTTTGTTTAAATATTATCTCTTTTTTATCTTGTTTTTTTTTTTTTACCCTTAAACATGGATGGCACATCCCATTCTCTATCCCTTTAGATGATCAAATTTTGATGGGGGAGACATGTGGGTTATCGTGGAGTCTATTGACTTGATCCCCCATTATGCACTATTCTATCACGACAAGTATCACGCTGAGGATTGCGAGTCAATTGTAATAGACTTCATAAGTAGTATAAATTGATAGAAATATAAATTATTTGGGAAGTTTTGAACTTTTCCATTGACAAAACTAATGTCCCTATCTACGCGATCCCTCGGGATTTCAAGAAGACGACCATTTGCTTCCTCTAAAAGCAACTCCACCCGTGAGATTGCACCTCCACTTTGCATCATCGATAGAGCAACGATTGTTGTTGCTCTGAGCAAATGTCGGGAAGGTCGCAAGGGTCCTATTAGCAACAACTCACCTCTTTCTTGGCAACCAACGTTGCCTTAAGAGAGGAGAATGTCGCTCTATGCCTCGCAGTAACATCTCCTCGCCTCAACAATCTAGCTGAACCTCGGAGCCTTAGCAAATTGACCTCCACCAATGAACCTCCTACTCTATTGTCCATTTGAAACAGAGCCATTGTCGATAAGAATCGTACGAATAGGACCCCCTCTCCTCCTAGAAGCTAGGACCCCACCCTACGAGCTTTGGATGACATATCGACCTCCTTATTTGATCCCGCCATCCTGCTTCAAGACACTCCTCCACATTTCATGCTGCCGAAATTTTAGATGTACGATGGGTTAGAGGATCCCTTTGATCACTTGATGCACTTCCGCCAGATCATGACATTGCAAAGCGGTAATGTCTTTTCGTGTTTTATCCGAGAAATTTGTCACTTAATACATGTGTTCAGTCAGAATGAAGCATAGCGACTTATTCCACGTACAGATGGGATGATCCGAATCAATCAAAGATTTTATGTAGTGTTTTGGAGCAACAATCCTCCAACTCGAAGTAGTAAGCATAGATATCGTCTTGCAAGCAGTAAAGCAAGCCATCCGTCCTAACACTTTGTTCTTTGACTCACTTTCACTACATCCGCGACAATTGTGGACGAATTGTTTAAAAGGGGAAACCAATATGCCATGCTTACACAACACAATACTCTAACTAAGAGGATCAGAGCCTACATCCGATGAAGGAGCGATAGCAGCAATAGGGGGAAGGCAAGTCGTGATGGCTAGGTCAAATGAAGCAAGTGTGAGTCGCAAGAGCCTAGACGCACTAGCTCCCGAGGAGAGGCGGGGAAGACAAGAGAACGTGATAGCGAGAACTCAAGGTGGGATAGAAGCACAGAACATACCCGATTTACGCTAACCCATTCTCAACTCTTCTTGATCATTCAGTCTTTAAAGGGGTTCGAATGACTAAATCCATAGAGAGGTGACCTGGATCAAAGAGACAAGTCCAGATACCGTGAGTACCACAAAGAGCACGGACATCTGTCCAACGAATGTTGCTGACTGCAAAGGTTATTAAATTTCATGGCCCAAAGGTAGTAGTCGGACTGATCACGACGCCTGTTGGGGGAGATAGTTTCCATAACGACAGTCCTGGCCACCGCCCTTATTCCGCTTTACACACCGATGGACTCGTTTCAGCCACCATCCCAGTGTACCCGGGATTCACGCCATGAAGGCCCTGCTATCATCTTACCACCAAATGTTAAGCTTTTTTACTCCATTGGGCCAGATTGATATCAGAGGAGACCAAAAAGCCACCATAGCTTGTTATGTGGTCGAACAACAGAAAAAAGATCATCCATCCAAATAGCAACGAAAACTCGATGCTCGCTTGACCAAACACGACAACTCTAGAGTGGCAAAGCCTCTAAAATTTCATCCCCTGTTCGGACTAGGCCGATCTTAGTAGGTTAGTCTAGGAACCTCCCTTTCTCAAGAAGAAGTTGACGCCTTCTTATCACTCTTGTTGGAGTATTCCAATATATATGCTTGGTCACACAATGGTATGTCTGATATCTCCCTCACTATGGCATAACATCGACTCAATGTGTAGAAAGGACGTAAACCGATACAACAAAAGTTAAGGCGTTTCCATCCCCTACGCTACGAAGTAATTAAGGAGGAAGTTGACAAGCTTCTTAAGGCAAGTTTTATTTGAGAAATTCAGTACCTTGAATGCCTAGTCAATGTCGTAGTTCTCCCTAAG
This sequence comes from Tetrastigma voinierianum, assembly GCA_016808115.1. Classification (NCBI taxonomy): domain Eukaryota; kingdom Viridiplantae; phylum Streptophyta; class Magnoliopsida; order Vitales; family Vitaceae; genus Tetrastigma; species Tetrastigma voinierianum. The sequence goes on along the minus strand of JAEQBH010005114.1, from coordinate 1,097,324 downwards.
AAAAATGGGAAATGACGTGTTTATGTCGATTACTCCGATCTTAATGACACCTACCCGAAAGATACATTCTTCTTGCCCCAGACCAACCAAATAGTGGGCGCCATCGTCGAGCACGAACTGTTGTCTTTCTTAGACGCCTACTCGGGTTATTATCATATTCCTATGTCCCCGACTCGACTAACACGGTCTTCATAACACCCAAAAGGATGTACTGTTATAACGCCATGCCCTTTGGCCTTAAGAATGCCGAGGCAACTTACTAGCGCATGATGTCTCTCATGTTTAAGCCATTGCTGGGAAAGTCAATGGAAGTATATATTGTAACGCCCCGTCCCGAGAGAGTGTACAGTACATGTAACTGTAGGGGCGTATACGAGCACCAAGTGTCACATTGTGGTATCTTGGAGATGAACTTATGAAATGATAAATTTATGGAACCCGGAATATTGTAATAAAACAAGGGTAAGATTGTAATTGATCAAATGAGACATGTAAGGCATAATCAAAGAAGATAGTATGCCAAAGTAGAAATAAAACAAGTTAAATTTCAATTGTTGAGATCAAGGACCCAGGCCGGTACTATGATGTTGAGACTATAAAAGGCCATGAGACAAACCAAATATCACATTTTGTTCTCATTTGGCTAGGGCAACTAGTAGGAGAGGAAAAGAAGGGAGAAAAGAAGAGGAAGAGGAGAAAGAAGAGGAAGAAGAAGTGGAGAAGACCAAACCAAGGTATGTTTTCATCTTGAAATCATCGGTATTTTGGATTCCTAAGGTTTTGGTTTGGAGGTTAGCCCTTTTCTCCTTTCTAGGGTTTTGTGGAAGAGATCACCCAAACCTCTAGATTTGTTGAGGTTATGGGGAAAAACCCTAATTGGTGATAGAATATGGAATCCTTCTATTTATATCGCTTATGGAATTGGTGGACCTTGCTGAATTCATGATTTTCACCTGTGGTTTTGTGGATAGAGGCTCCAAACCACCAATACAAGGTTATGGTACTTGATGGATTCCATGTTGATTCTTGAGGTATGATGGAATGGAGAAGTTGTATGAAGAGAATTGGTACCAAAAGATGCAAAATTAGCATTTATGTTAAAACTACGAGGCGGAAAATTTGCATTAACAGGTGGTGGTACCGGGTGACCACCCAACGTGGCCAATCCAGACGGCACTAATACAAGAGGCACCGTACCACCATGCACGTGTTCAGACATGGAACAGTGGTACCGGTACCACACTGCCCAAAATGCCCAGATTTGTGTGTTTTTGCATATTTAAGCCCAAAATCGTACACCGTTAGGATAAGAACCTTACTAAATGATTAAGAGAGGTTCAAAGAAGATTGGAACTTAATGAAAAACGTATTACACTCGCCGGTGCTTAAGTCATGGAGGTGACCTGGCGCAGGGCGATTGTTTATGTTGTAAGAAGACACGTTTTCACCACTGCCAGTGTGTAGGCTAAAAGTAAAGGCGTGAGAAAGTGTGGAGTTGTGCTCAAGTTTAGTAAAGTAAAAGGTGAGTAATTAACTCTATTTTTTCAAATACTAGTGTATTATTATAAACTGTTTTACGCTGGTATTTAATGGTTTTGATTGTAAACCATATTTGAAAAGCAAGCAATGTGATTTAGAAAGCAAGCAAACAAGCAATGGTTTTGAATTATCAAACCATATTCAAAGCAAACAATGGTTTTGAATTATTAAACCATGTTTCAAGCAAGCAAGCAAAAAGAATATTTTCGAAAACAGGCCTAACTAAAATCCCTAGTTCTAAGCAAGCATACCGGCTGCAGGTATTTCATACGTACTCCGTGGTGTTAGATATTATTCATGCATTTTAGATTTGTCAAAACTTAGTTCATGCATCATGGTAATATTTAAAGGAGATCGTGGCACGACCGGAGTATATGGGTTAACGCGTTAACCAAATTCGCGGTGATGGAGACCCAAAATAATTCCACCCATATTTACCTGGTGGTGAGGCGATGGTGCCTCTGTGTCCTTCTTCACCTAGGTGGAAGGACCCAGTCCAGCCAACGAAGACAATCGATGCCTGTGCTCCCGTGTTCACTAGTGGTACAACAAACAGAAAGACCTCCGGTTGATGATTTATGAGCATGTTTCATACGCTTTGAAAATCAACCATCAGGCACGGTTGAGCCCAGACTCGTGTTTGTTTTGGCAAACGGTTGGAGCCTGTGCCCCGCTTTTATTTCAAACGAGTGGTCGAGCTTCCAGTTCGCCGATTTTAAAAGCAAACGGTCGAGCCTGTGTCCCCGCTTTTATTTTAAACAAGCTGCCGAAAGCTGATTCGCGCTACGTTAGGCCGAAAGCTAAAATCAACAAAATTTTATATACCTAAGTTCTCCTACTCGGCCGTAGTCAAGCTACCGCATTATAAGGGTTCAGTGGTCGAACACGGATGGGTTTTCATCCTAAGAATGATTTGCATAAGTGTAAAAGGTAAGGCTTTCTTACTGACTTTTTCGATTTTTGTTTCAAAACAAAGGGAAGTAGTTTAACCGCCGAGAAATTGTAAAACTAAAGTGAAGTGAAAAATTAACTTTGAAGATTTAGGTCACTAACTTGATATCATAGCAAACAGTTGTCCCTGTTTATCCCCTCGCTGCTATGACAAGAACCTGTAGTCCAGCCATAACCTATCTATGCTCAACTAGCAAACCTAACCCTAGAAACTCCTATTCGAGCTTCAACACAGAAACATGCATCTATAGCCCCTTTTAGTTTGAAACCCTAACATTCAACATCATTTCGTTGGCTCGTAGTTCATCTAAAAACCACAAGGTATCTAGCAATAAGCATATTAATCGTATCCTAAAGCATGGTAAGTATTTGCCAAATCAATGACATTAAATGATATTCAACCCTAGCTTGAGAAGATGGGAGCTATAAATACAAGACTGTAGTGATTTAACACATGAGGACAAACTCAAACTCCGCCCACAACCAAGCTAGTTACCTTCCCTCTTCTCAAAGAAAGAGGCTTAGCTAAGCATCTCGAGTTTGTCATCCTCAAGAGGGTGGCTCAAGTGCCCAAGAAAATAAGGGAAAGATAGAGAGAGAAGGGGAGAAAACCAAACCCTAACTAGTCATGAGGATATTATTTACAAAAATAAAACTTGCCAAAATTGCTTCTCAATTCGTTTAGGGTTACAAATGGGAGGGGCTATATAGGCCACCCAATGTATGAAAATACCATAAAGCCTAACAATTTGACTAAATTTAGGGACAAGGAGTAATACACCAAAATTGAAGCTCGCTTGCATTAATTACAAAGTGTGATTATGCGTTGAATTTCGCTAAGGCATACAAATTTCAAGAAGAACTAAAATTTCGCTTAGCTAGGTTTTCAAGAAGGGCTTAAAATTTCGCTTGTTAGGCTTAAAATTTCGCTAGCTAGCGAAATCACCAAGAGATATGAATCAGAATTTTCGCTAGGTTCCCGGTACTACATAGCACCCTCGCTAGCTTAGCGAAATTCTCAGAGAAGGAAATGCAAAATTGCCAGGGAAAATGTTATGGTTTAGCTTAAAATTTCGGGGTCTAGCGAATTGACAATTTTCGCGAGATTTAAATTTTCGCTAAGGTCGCTAAATTCGCGAATCCCGAAATTTTCACAATCTAGCGAAATTCTGAATTACTGACATTCTTCACCGCTGGCTGGCCCTTCACGATTACTTTTCTTCACTTTGCCTTCATTCTCTTTGATTGTATGATTGATAATGACAATTGGGTTCAATCTTCATGATTCATCATATGTCCTCGACACGAACCCCAAAGCAATTTTCAAAACCCGCAAACAACCAAAAAATAAACTCTAAACTATGATAAGTGAAACCAAGAAGACTTAAACACTCAATTGGCATAAATACATGATTAGTAAGAAAAAGCACTCAAACCTATCTAATATATGGTTCAAATAGCACTGGGCACTAATCACACCTCAACCGAACGGCAAATAATCCCAGCAATGCAAAACAAAAGGAGATGCATGTAGGATTTTCAAAAATGGTGATTCAAAAAAGATAAACAAAGCAAACATTACCTTTAAACTGGAAAATTGACACCAAGTTTGAAACCACATGAAAGCGTTAAAACCATACAAGAACAACACAGTCAATATCGTTCCATGATTCCTAACTCGAATTTCCACCTAAGTCTAATGGTTCTTTATATAACCGTATTAAGCCAATAAATTGCAAAATTTATCATCTCCCAACCTAGCACTGCATAGCCTAAGTTGTTGAACAACCTAGATAGGGTTGCTACTCCTTCTTTCTTTATCTAACGCAATGTGGTGCAATGCTTAAAATTCGATTTCACCAAAGTCCGTAACTGGTCCACCGATGACTCCCAACCACCAGGCTGGCACTGGCTGCAAGGATCATCGACCACAAACCTACAGCTTCACCCCTGACTAATGATTTCGAAAATCAAGCACCTGCATAAATCGTTAAACTCTACCTATCCACCCATGTAACTTAACACTAACCGATGACTTCAACCATGAAGGCATAGGCATCGGCTCAGCAGCTACGACACACCCCTGACCGTGCTCCTGGGCTTCAAGGCAAACCATGACTTTATTTTTTTCTTTCTTTTCTTTTTCTTTTTCTTTTTTGTTTTTTTTTTCGAAGACAACACGTCTTCAAATGCGGCAACATCCCATCCTAGTTGCCAACATACCTAAGGCTGGCTATGCAAAGTTTAAAGGAGGTATACAAATTCACAAATCTATTGGAACAATTTGGTGTGCAAGGTGTGAATTAGCATAAGGGAGAAATGTCTGCTGAAGTATGAACTTACACCTGAGACAAAAATCACCATGTGCATGGAATTTGTTCTAACATAAAGGTGACAAATAATGGATTCTATTCTCCAACAAAAGGCAATTCAATTGTCCAATTTGAAGCAATTCAATTGTTCAATTGAAAAGAAAAACAAATATACATGGTAAAGGCACAAAACATGGTATGCAAAAATCAATTGAGAGCACAGATCGAATAGTTTCGATATAGCCAAAAATGGCTAATACATGAATACAAAGCTAAATGATACAGTATCACGCCTACTATGGCTAATACATAAATCCCAACTAAAAATTAGTAGGCAAATGATAAAGTCGGTAACTATACAAAATCATAAAAGAAACCTAACCACCTCAATCGTTGCGGGTGGTGGTGGTCCCATGTACTGCCGTCGCAGCCCAAAACATCCAAATAGGCCGCAGCTCGTGGTGGGCTCCTTCTCCGATCAGAACACGAGGAAGGCCCAAGGCTATGATCCGTCAAGCATAGAGTGACACCGGGCCGCCTCCGATCCCGGGTCAGCTCGTAGCCGTTTAGTGAGCGATGGCATCCATCACACCCGCACCCTAGAACCCGGCGTGGAACATACCTAGTGAACGGTGTGCCGACTAGATGGGCCAGAGTACGCCCGCACCGCGATGGTGTGTGGAGGAGGAGATGGAGGTGACATCTGGCGGAGCCGACCTGCATCTCTGCCTCGTGGAAGGTACATCGTCCCTATGGAAGTCCTCTACCACCGACCACTACCTCCCGGGTCCCGTCGTCGAGATGGAAAGATACTTCGCATGGTCATCACCCGCTCTCGCCGATGTGCAACTGAGGGGCATCGAACTCTCATCTCAACTTCTAGCCTGGGAATCCTATATGCTCGAGAACCCGCGCAGTAGTCTCAGACGCAGAGTGGAATGCTCTCTGCTCGTACTAGGTCCTTCCGGTGGACCTTCTCCTCGAAATGCATCAAGGAGGTCATCACCAGCACAGAGGGGCAGAACCAATATCCCTCCGAGATCCGCTAAAGAGCCTCCAAGATGGCTCCCCTCCGCCGCATGGCCGTCAGAAAGGGAATGCACTGCCCGAATAAAATGGTCGATCGCCAGCGATCCAGGGGGAGCCGCCCCATAAAATACTGGTCTGCCCGTAGTGTCTCCTAGCCAAGGCTCGAACCCACTTCGAAGGAGGTGGTGGGCCCACCCTATAACCATCTGCATTGGCAGGCGGCACGCAGCTCCAAAGTCGCTTGAAATATCTACGCTCCGAAAGTAATTCCGGGCATCATCAATAGAGAACTGCAGCTCACGCGACCATCCGCTTCCTCGAGATGCTATAGAGCGATAGAACCGCAGCACCACTCGTGGTACAATGCGCCTCTGAGTCATGAAAGGCAAAGAGGAATAATCCTCAATCAACTCATGGACTCCTAAACCTCGGGATCGCCATTGACATCATGCGGCACGACTCCCGATGAAGCCCCTACGATGGAGTCGTGACATTCCCTGAACGGGTTCCCTACGAACAACGACCTCCTCGATCCCGAGGCCGGTGGACAACCGAGGAGATGATGTCGCCGGCAGCCGATGTGGACCGGGTGATGGCTTTACCGAGGAAGATGATTCGCCTCGCCCGATTGCGGGCCCGCTGGAGTGGTCGCCTCCTAACTCTCCTCCTCGAGGTACGTGATGGGGCCCGAGGTCCCATCCGCGGTCTCGGTATCGATAAACTCAGGCTCCTCAAAAATCGCCTCGTGGACCGGTGATGGTATCGAGCCGGACCGAGTCGGGCCGGGCCTCGCCGGTAATCAATCTAACCTGCGCCGGCTATGGATCCACCGAGTACGAACCATATCCTCGAAATCAATACCTCGAAGAGGGCTGGGATTCACCGAAATGTAACTAGAGTAATCGAATATCTGGAACCGGAGTACCACCGAGGCACCGGAGTCACAATCAAGCCGGTAGATGAACCAGTGTGGCTCACTGAGGCAACCGAGCTCACACTGCCGGTGTGATGAATCGTGGCTCATTGGTTACGCCACACCGGCTCCGAATAGCCAAATAAGGTTTCTAGAAAGGACTCAACCGCTCGACAGGTACAACTAGCCGAACCAAGAGCACAGGGTCCCCGAATCGGCGCGGGAAGCGTAATGAAGGCTCGCAGAGATGGCTTAGGTCAGCAAAGAGTCCACGAATACCAGGGCTCGCGGCAGCCGTTTGGCAGGTGTGTCTATGGACACCGATACCGCTATGGCAAGGTAGAGACCGGGGTGCAATGAGTTCCCAACGACGCACCGTGAATCGGGCCGTGCATGGCACCGGCTCGGGCAAAGTGGGAGTGACGGCCGCTGCAACTAGCAAAGGAACTCAGTATTACTTCGCAGAGGCCGAGAGGAATGAAAAAGCGCCGAAATTAAACACCCCTCCCTCCCTCTTATAAGACCACAAGGTACCGGCCGCCCACCGGTCGTCTTTTCGCTATTTTTGCGAATTTGGCCCAACTTGCCTCTCTGCAATTCAAAATTTTTAGATTAATTATTAGTACTATATGAAATAAAAATTATTATAATAAAATTTACTATATGAAACCATAATTAAAAATTTAATACAAAGTACTATAGTATATAAACAAAATTACTAAATATGGAAAATCGCTAAGTTAAAATTTTCTAAAATAAACTAAAGGTATTAAATTGACTGAATTAAAACAAAAATGTTGGAACCGTAATCCGGGTTTTTGGGAACACCGAACCGCTTCCAATCTCAAAATTTTACTCATGAGTGGTTAAGGAGAATGATCTCCCAACCCCGCAAGAAATGGTCGACCTTACGGTGTTTGCGTCCAATTGTTGAAGTGGTCCTCACCGATGGCTTTTGAATTGAGAAATTACTTGCAAAGGTGTTGATGGCAAGACCAATATCTCTTCATCTCCCGGGCCGATTACTCCTTGCAATTCCTGACACTCGTGGCTTCCTCGCGCATACTGACCATTTGAAACAACTTTACGCTTATTTGATTTTCATGTTCTAGCAACTTTTGCTTGTTGTTCAAAATGAAAGATGTTTAACTCCAAGGTCATGTTACCAAAGGTAAGTTGTATGACTCCATTCCGATTAATTTATTATTAAAAATGGGTCAGGCCGTAAATGGCTCCCTCCTAAGATGATTGGAAACATGATTGGGTTCACTTGCACTCCGCCTTGTCGGGCACTACAAAATCTACTGGTAGTAGAATCGGCTTCATTTTCACTAAGACATCCTCAACTATCCCCTTAGGATTTTAACTGATCTATCTACCAATGATAGTGTGATGTCAGGTAGGTTTAGTTCACTCCAAGTCCCAACTCGTTGTATACCGAATACGACATTAGGTTCAATCGGGCTCCTAAACTGCAAATGACTTGTCTATGCAATTCCACCAATATTATCTGAAATTGTGGGAGATCCCGGATCCTTGTATTTGGACAGGTATTTGCTTTGGATTATGGCACCGACTTGTCTGAGAAATGTGCCTCTTCTCAATGCCTAATCCTTCTTGATTTGCGGCAAAGATCTTTCAAAAATTTTGCATAAGCAGGACTTGTTTCGATTATGTCCACAGGTATGTTAACCTTCACTAGCCTTTAAGACCTCCTAAAATACCCCGCTTGCCGAGATGCCTCTTCTTACCTCTAAGTGGCTGTGGAAATGGAGGTGGTATACAGATTTCATCAATCCTCAGAGAATATGCTCGACCGCACTCTTCTCCTCGCCCGATTCTTCAATGTGCTTCGTACGGGCTGATCAACCTCTTTTCCACTCCTCGTATTATACTTTCACCTCATCCATTCCCCGAATTGTCGATGATCCTACCTCATGGATTCCCTTAGGGTTTGGCACGGTTTGGGAAGGGAACCTTCCTTCGTACCTCCAAGAACTTGTTGATCTCGTGATTGAATTCGTAGGTTATCAATTTTCTGGTTTAGATTGCTCTCAAGCCCATCTATTCCTTTTATCTTGTACTTTCAACAAGATCAATCCTTTCAGGCCAGTCAGACATTAATTCCTTTTGCTCTTCCACAAAGTTGCCTACCACCTTACTCAAATTTAAAATGGCTTCGTTCCACGTGAGATGAGGATGGTGGTGGTTGTGGTTGAAATTGGGAACCAACCGTGGTTCGCACCCGGGGTACATAAAAGTGTGGGGTCGGGGTTTCCGTGAGCACTGGTGGTGATTCCTCCAATCGAATTGTAGGTATTTCCATATAAAGTATCGTCAGGTGGGCTTATATCATCCTACAAGATTTGCACATTCCCGACATCAAATCCTTCATCGGCAATATAGGACACGTTTCTACCTGGATGTACAGGGGATTGGAAATCGTGGATCATTTGCGCAGGATTTTCAATACCGTCGCACTTCATGGAGCCTTTTCCTTCAAGCTCCTCCACTTTCCTAAATCTAAGGTTGAAATTTAGCTCATCATATCCGGCGTTGTATAAATCCCTCCCTGTGGTTGGCCGAGGGCCTCATTGTTTCCATTTCTGTGGTTACCCATCCCAACCCTTGTAGTTTCACCCACATAATTTAAAAATCCATGTGGCTCGCTGATGCTTACTTAGAAAGTCTCCTCCACACATGGTTTCCAAAAGGTTGCCTCATGGCAGGAGACATACCACCATAGAAATGGTTTACCAGCATCCATGTATCAAACCCATGATGAGGGCATGCACTGATGGTCTCCATAAATCTCTCCCAACACTGATAAAACCTCTCACCATCTTGAGTTGCAAAGGTATAAATTTGTTCCTTTTCAAATTATTAGTCTTATGAGCACTGAAGAACTCTTTAGAATTCCGTCAGCCTCACCCCAATTTCTTATGGTCTCTGCCTCACGAGTTGAGCCAAATCTTGGCCTTGTCCCCGGGGGTCAATGGAAATGCTTTTAGTCAAAGAAATCCATGTCCATCATACCTTCCTTAAAGGTAGTGCAAACCTCTCAAAATTCTAATATGAGTGTATGGATTTTCATTTTCCATACCATGATATGTGGGGAGTAGGGGCACAAATAAGGCCTCACCGCTACATCTTCACAGGAGGGATGATACAAAATGATGGGCACTAACTCTGAGGGTGGATGTGGATCCTCATGGTTCTATAGATGTCGGATTCATCGGGTCTCTGTTGGCCTCGTTGTTCCCCGTGCAAAGGATCCCACGTTAGTGTACACTAACTTCACCGCTAGTCAAGTTGTGTACTGATTCTATGCGCCCACCCGATATGTCTCTATCCCACTCAAGGTATAAACTCATACAAAATCAGAGACAACAAAGAGCACCCAACAAACTTGCAAAAAGCTTAAAAATTAGCAACTAAAACTAAAACCGACCAGAGGAAAACAAAAAACGCTAAGTGTGCACTACAAAGTGATGGGAAACTGCGCTCCTCGTAACCGGGTTACAAAAGAGCGGCAGTTACCTTCACTCTGTGATGTTGATCACATACACACTTCAACTCATCAAACGTAGTTCGCACCATCCCCTAAGAACGGCGCCAATTGGATTCGTGCCACAAGAAAATGAAGAAATCAACAAATTATATCTGTTCTCCTACTCGCCGTAGTCAAGCACCGCAGATGTGGTCTAGGGTCGAATACTGTGGATGGGTTTTCATCTCAAAGAATGATTTGGTGCGCGTAAAAAGTTGCAAGGCTTTCATTGACCTGATTGCTTTCAAAATGGGAAGTATGAACCGTCGAGAAATTGTAAAAACTGAAAGTAAAGTGTGAAAAAATTAACTTTGAAGATTTAGGTCACTAACTTGATTTCATAAGGCAAACAAGTGTCCTCGGGTTTTATCCTCGCGTTATGACAAGCAACCTAGGTCCTAAACATAACCTGGATCTATGTTTAACTAGCAAACCTAACTCCTAGAAAACCACTCCTTATTTGAGTCAACACGTGAAACATGCATCTATAGCCCCTTTAGTTTGAAAACCTAACATTCAACATCATTTCTGGCTCGCAAAGACCCATCTAAAAACCACAAGCAGATCTAGCACAAGTATACACCGCATCCCAAAGCATGGTAAGTATCGCCAACCAAATGACATTAAATGATATTCAACCCTAGCTCGAGAAGATGGGAGCCATAAATACGCACTGTGAGCATTTAACACATGAGGACAACCCGCAATCATTCCACAACCAAGCTAGTTACCTTCCTCTCAAAGAAAGAGGCTTAGGCCAAGCATCTCTTGAGTTGTCATCCTCAAGAGGGGTGATTGGCAGCCAAGAAAATAAGGGAAAGAGGAGAGAGAAGAGAGAAAAACCAAACCCTAACTAAAGCCGCGAGATATTTATTTACAAAAATAAAAACTTGCCAAAAATTGCTTCCTCAATTCGTTGCTTAGGGTTACAAAATGGGAGGGGGCTTATATAGGCCACCCAATGTATGAAAATACCATAAAGCCTAACAATTTGGCTAAATTTAGGGAATATGAGTAATACACCAAAATTGAAGTCTATTGCATTAATTACAAAAGTGTGATTAGCAAGAATTTCTATAGCATACAAATTTTGCTAGGGCAAATAAAATTTCTAGTTAGCTTAAAATTTCGCTAGCTAGCGAAATCACCAAGAGATAGCAAAATCAAGAATTTTCTCTAGGTTCTGGCAATTAAGCATAGCAAAATTTCGCTTAGCTTAGCGAAATTCTTGCGGAGTAGTTTAAATGCAAAATTTCATGAAATAGTGCTTAGCTTAAAATTTTGGGTCTAGCGAAAATTGACAATTTCGGCTAAGATTGCGAATTTCGCTAAGGTCGCGAACGCATCCCAACGAATTTTCGCAATCCCAGCCGAATTTTCAGAATCTTGAATAAATTCTCGGAATTGCCGATTCTTCACCGCTTGCCTCCTGCCTTCTACTCAGATTGATTTTCTTCACTTTGCCTTCATTCTCTCTTTGATTTTCGTATGATTGATGGTTGACAATTGTTCAATCTTCATGATCATCACAGGCCCATATCGAACTCCCAAAGTACGCCAAACCTCGCAAACAACCAAAATAACCTCTAAACGGCATAAGAAACTAAGAAGACTTGAACACTTCACTGGTATAATGACATGATTAGTGCGCAAAGCACCAAACCCATTCAATATAGGGTTCAAAAATAGCACTTTCGGCACTAATCATGAGCCCAGTTCCCAGGTTGATTTTAAAGCAAGCTACAGCCTGCACTCGTGTTTATAAAAGGTTTTGGAAACTTTTTAAAGCAAGCAAGAGATTTATGAAAAGTTTTTAGAAACTTTTAAAGCAAGCAAGCAAGGGATTTATGAAAAGTTTTTAGAAACTTTTAAAAGCAAAGCAAAGCAAAGCAAGCAAGCAAGGCTTCTAGAAAATATCTTGTGAAAGAGAGTTTCAAATGGGCGCCAGATGTTTTCCCAGAAGAGCAAAACATTTGGCAAAGATAAGACCACCTGAGCTCATTTAGCTCATTATTTTGTGTTTTAAAAACTATTTTCCAAGCACAGCACGCTGAAAGTTTGAGCAGTAAATTAGAATTCTCCTCGACTTTAGATAATGAATGGTATTAAATAATCTATGTAAGGAAATACTTTGAATTTGTATGGAGTACATATGCAAGATAGTATAGTTTTGTGAAATTGTGTTGAGCTTGAAGCTCTTTTGAAAGAACGTTGTTGGTTGCCATATTTGGAAAAGTGTAAATTTGTGTATACAGGATTTGGAATATGTCCTTATTTGCAGCTCTCGATATAAATGCCGAAGATTTATCAAACCATAAGTCGAAAGGAAAATTCATTTTAGTAGCAATACGCGCCGCCTTCGTAATTTCTAGTCATTAGAAGTAATGGCCTTGATTGAGGAACTTTACTGAACTGCCGCATAGTAGTAAAAGTCACAGAGTAGACAATATGTTGGTCAAAATCACAACTCATAGAGACCATCTAAATTAAGACAGTAGCAGGTTTTTCACTCACGAGATTACACTACCTATAGTTTAACCCCGACAAATGCACTGAGGTTAAATATAGGAAGTTCTAATTTTGTGAGTAAAAGGAATAGAAATGGCGCTAAGCAAACCACTGCAGTCATTACTATCTGGGTATATGTGTGGTGTGTTTAATAAAACAAAATTTATAAACCTAATTTCTCCTATCACTGTGAGCATAGCTTAATTCATAAGATTGCTCTAGGGCCGAACACAAGGGATGGGCTTTCTCTCAAACGATTTTGTAATGGCTTCAAAAGGTGAATTTCAATTTGGATTTGTGGTTTGTAAAAACAGTGGAGGTGAATGGTTTGCAGATTGAAAATAAACTGAAATAAAATATGAAAAAGAATTCCTTGAAGCATCGAGCTACTGGGGTTGAGGTCTTAAGGTAAGTGAGAGGTTCTCGGGTCCTTTTCCTCGCGTTGGGGAGGATGACCTATAGTCATTTCCGAATCGGATCTTCACTGGGCTAAAAACTGAACCCTAATTAATTTTTCCTTTGAAATATAGCATTTATTGACATTAATGCTCCCGATAGTGAAAACATATCTCCTTGATCTACCCAACAGTAACTAATAGGAGACAACTAATGAATCTCTGTGGATCTAGCACAAGCACCACGAACCCTAAAAGATTAACAAACATCAACAATCAAGGTGGTGACTGGCATTTAAACCTAGAATGAGAGATAGAAACATAATGGAAATAAATGCTTTGCATTAAAACAGAACCATCATTTTACTCCTTAAAATCAGGAGGGTCCCAGAGCCCTCCTATTCAAGGACGTGAGAGAGTTTAGCCAACCATCCTCAGTTGCCAAGAGGTGTGCCTAATCAACAATATATATACCTGGGCTCTTCCTACCGCGTAGCATAGCTACTGCAGGATAAGCAATGGTCGAACAATGGATAAGCTTTCATGTAAATTGATTTGGCAATGTCAGTGGTGGATGTCAATTTGGATTAGGGGTGTTGTAAAAATAGTGGAAGTGAATGGTTTGCACCGAAAATAAATCAACTATAAAAATATGAAAAAGAACCTCAAAGAATGAGCTACCAGGACAGGTCCATGAAATGAGAGGTTCCTGGTCCTTTTCTCACGCTGGGAGGATGACCTATAGTCATTTCCCGAACCGGATGTTCATTTGACTATAAAAACTGAACCCTAATAATTTTTCCTTTTGAAATATAGCATTTAATGAGCATAAATGCTCTCGGACAGTGAAATCACATCCCCTAAATCTACCATACAGTAACTAATAGAAGGCAACTAATGAATCTCAATGGATTTAGCAATAGCATCTATCAACCCTAAAGCTTGTCAAATAATAGTGTTAACTGCTGCACATTTAAGAGATTTAAACCTAGAGTGAGAGATGGAAACATACGACAATAAATGTTTCGTATTAAAAATGAGAACCAACATCTTACCAAAATCCTAGCCCAATAAATTCCTCCTTCAAGGATGGAGGGAGTTTACCCAACCATCCCTTGAGTTGTCATCCTCAACGGGTGTTTGGCAGCCGAGAAAGTGGAAGAAAGGGAGAGAAAATGAGAGAAAAGAAAAGGAGCGAACCCCGCCAAAGGCTCAGATTCCAATCAAAATGAAAGTCCCTGTTACAAGATTGGCTGAGCTATATAGTGCCCAACAAGCAAAATACAAAATACCCTCAATACCCATAATACATGAAGGAAAATTGAAAAATCACAAAAGGGAAGTCAAACGGGGTCAACTGGTAGAAACCAAAATCAGAGGGAAGCAACTTTCGTAGGGTGCGAAAATTTCGCACCTTGCGCAATTTTTCGTTCAGCTTCATTTCCTCGCCTCTCGTCTTCTTCCTTCCGATTTTTATCTGCCAATGCCGAGTCTGACTGACCTCTTCGTGCTTGGATCGACCTAACAAATTGGGTATAAATAGCTTGCAAAACTACAAAATTACACAAAATGCTATCAAGAGAATAGTTTGGACCTTAACATGCAACTGTTAATTTTATTACTAGCACAAAAAGTGCTCAAAACCTACAATAAATAGGGCTCAAAATAGCACTTTTTGGGCACTAATAAGTTCTCCAAATATAACCTCCTAAAAACAGGAAGCAAATACAAATTTTGATAGGAAAATTGGTAGCGTTGAACAGGTTCATCTCTAGATACTCAGATTGTCTCCGTCCTTTCTTAAAGGCTTGACGGCCTTAGGCCTCGGGTAGCCTAAGTCCCAAAAAGGCCACTTTGCCATGGCAACTAGCCCGTGATGACCCTATGCCTCTGGTAGCCTAAGTCCCAAAAAGGCCACTGCCTGTGGCAGCTAGCCCTCGACGACCCTATGCCTCAGGCAGCCTTAGTCCCCAAAAGGCCACTACCTATGGTAGCTAGCCCTTGATGGCCTTATGCCTCGA
Source organism: Tetrastigma voinierianum (assembly GCA_016808115.1). Taxonomy (NCBI): domain Eukaryota; kingdom Viridiplantae; phylum Streptophyta; class Magnoliopsida; order Vitales; family Vitaceae; genus Tetrastigma; species Tetrastigma voinierianum. The sequence goes on along the minus strand of JAEQBH010005114.1, from coordinate 1,082,106 downwards.
GTAGACTAAGTCCCAAAAAGCCACTCACTGGCGGCAGCTGGGGCCTCAACCGTCATAGTTTCTGAGTCGCCTAAGTCCCAAAAGGCTACTACACTATGGCAGTTAGCTCTCAACTGCCCTAGGCCTCAAGTAGCCTAAGTCCTAAAAGGCACTATGGTAGCTAGGCCTAGACTCCTGCAGCCTAAGTCCCAGCGCCACTTCGCCTCATGGTTATTGGGGGCCCCCGATGACCCTTAAACTCAAGCAACCTAAGCCCCAAAATGCCACTTTACCTATGGCAGCTATCCCTCGACGACCTTAGACCTCGAGCAGCCTAAGCCTCTGAGAGATTCCTAGCCTATGACGGGTAGCCTTCATCGGCCCTAGACCTCGGGAGGGTCGATGAAGATTGAATTAATACTAAAAGATTTCATTCAAAATAACAGCATCAACCAGGCATAACCCACCACGGTTAGGTACGTTACAATTCAAGAAGGGGGGACTGGATGGACATCTGCTTAAGTTAGGGGATCCGAAAAAACCACAACCTTTGGTTCCATGTCAGATGTTCCCTCGCCCACAAGTTCTTGCCGAGCCCATGCTTCCCCTACATAACTAGGCTCAAGAATGTCTATCATGGGTGGTCTAGAGCGTGCTCCAACCTTCTCCTTCCCCTTTGAGCCGATGGCCTCGCTCCATTGGGGCTGACTCTCACATCCCTCCATGATCATTATACCGCCCCAGGGTCGTGATGGAGGCCCATGAGCCTTCTGGGAGCAAATGGGATTCTGCCCATCCCTGCTCCGCTGAACATTAGGACGACCTCTCACCGCCGACCCGCAGACTCACTTTCAACAGGTCTCTCTATCTGAGCTCTTCCTCGGGTCGTCTAACCGGCCGCAATAGGGCTACTGGGAGTGGACAAAGGATACATGTTTTCCAATCATCCGGGGGCATTCCACTGCCGCCTCCCTAATCCGAACAAGAAGGCGTAGCCCGCACTCGCTCTCGCCGGGCATTCCTCACCTCGTGAAATTCAAATTTCAGACTTTTGAGGAACGGAATCTTCTAGGTTGTCAACGACCTTCCAGATATTTTTCGTGACACAGAAGCTCAAGTTCTTCCGGTGCCCGCGCTAAGAACCGGCACTAAGATCAAATCGCGGAGGATCGTCATCCATAAGCTTCCTCGACGTTGAATACCAAACATAAACAAAACCAAGAAACCTCAGGTAATAAATTGTATATATAAACATGCTCTATTTCCTACACCCGCACCCGAGTCAAGAACAGTTTAACCTAAGCCTCAGAGCATAGGTCCTTTCATAAGAACCCTGCTAATCGAATAGCAAAGCAAATACATCGTCCTCGAGGCTTCCGATTGTCATATCTGCAGTCATAAAGTTGCAAACGACTTGGCATTGGCAACAAAGTAGTATTTCCTTAGGTTATGTTGGTTTATGGTGTACGAATAAAGGACCTCTTCTAAACCTAGGCATATGTCATAGCCGCGATTCAACACATATACCCCCTAGCAAGAAGCGTATAATATTCACATGTGTGTGAATAGGGTGAAGACGGATGTGATAAAAAACTAGTGCACCAACGGTGGTAAAGGGAACCTTAACCCCTCGTTGATGTGGACCTCTGGCTAATACATGAAATTCATCCCGCCCATATCCTCCTTTGTAGAGGCTACAAACTAAGGTCCAGACGGAGGAAAAGAAACTTGAACATTACGAGGGAAGGAATATTTCTTCCAGAAAGTGTCGACTTGAGCCTCCCTGACAGGCTTGAGCCATGTTATAACCTCAGTGTCATCAACGTGGGAAAGAGTGCCCTCGAAGCCAGATGAGGATGTTTCTGGATTGCGAGGGCATTTGGGGTCGACCCCCCTACCACCTTCGATCATCCTTTGAATGCCTTCGTCGTTGACACAAGACAAGGTGGAATCACTAGGGTCACTCATTTGGCCACAAAGGAGGTAACTTCTGATAAGAAAAAAAAAAGAGGACAAAGTCGGCCAATTAGTCCACCCAAATTGGGACATCCTTTTCACGGTAGAAAAGACCCCTAACCAAATCCAAAAAAACCCAAAAAAAAAGGCGACTTTGTAAAAAAAAATAAAAAAAAAATAAAAATAAGAGAAGAAGGTAAGCTTTGCAGTTGGAGCACTCACCATAAGTTGATTGCTATGCATCCCAACAAGAACCCAACTGTAGAACCATTAGAAGTGAGAAGATTACCCATAGAAAAAAGCAAAGGAAGCAAGAAGACAAGAGCGTTACTCTTCGAGAAAGTGATCAAAGAAATCCCTAAAATCAAATTTTGCAGGATATTTAAGCCCCAAGATTTCATCATTGTTGGCGGATATTCAAAATAGCATTAAAAGTGGCGTCCGTACTAAGCAACGCACTATCTCCAAGCTTAACCAAATGTTGCCACCTTTACAAACCAGACACATGGTATCACAGGCGCAATCATGGCCAAAATACACACAGATACCAAAGCGACATAAGCGCCAATCCAACACTATTGTCCTGCATTGACACTATAGGGCCTAATAGAATGAGATAAGTTTACAATCCATGCGTGGGATACGTGAGCTAAACTAATGACCTCGAAACCGAGCCCACATACGGATCGCCCAATACCTATCAATCACATGTCGGGCATATGGCCCAAGGGGGTAAGACATCCCTCACATCTAGCATATCGAATATCCCTCACATCGAGCATCGACTGAACTTGCCTAAATCGAATTAGACTGAAGTCACCTCATAAACCACGTAACCACAATTGCAAATATGCACGTGGGGAGAAATGTGGGCAATCATGAGTCCATTGACTTGATCCCCCACTATGCACTACCTATCACAATGAGTAATCACATCGAGATTACGGTACAATTGTAATAGTTTCTCATGTGCACCATGGCAGTATAAATTGATAGACTTTTAATGAGTGAGACAAGAGAGCTTTGGTAAGCAATTATAGAGAAGTATAAATTCTTTAGGAAGTTTTTAACTTTCCTAATAATCATATGATATTGATTTTTTTTTTAATTTAGTTAAACACTTTCTATTAGAAAAATGGATTTGAACGCTTATTATTTTTTTAGCAAGGGGTTAAGGGCATTAGTAAAACTTTTACCTCAAACCTCTCGCTCTTACGATAGGATTCCAAAAAGTTCAGCATTTGTTTGATCGAGTTTTCATTATGCAGAACAAAATAATTATGATAACACGTTTGACAAATAAAAAACATATTTTAGATTATTTTAGCTTATTTTGTGGATTGTTTTAAAAATAATTATATGAATATAATTAAAAATAAAATACATCATTTAAAAACTATTTCTAAAGTATATTCTAAATGTTAAAAATATTTGAAGAAGATATTTGGATCGAAAATATACATAACAATTCCTTTAAAGCATAAAATTATGTGAGACAAAGAACACCATAAAAGTAGCGTCTATGGATACATTACTCTCAAACCACGCTCTTATTTATGAAAACCCCATATCACCAGGCCTTTTATAGTTTGTGCAAATCATAATGGGCTTTTAAAGAGAGTTGGTCCTCTAGTCCAATGGGCCAACTAGAGTCTTATAGAGAGTGTGACCATGGGTCCTACTACAAAATAGTAAAAAAGTAATTCCCATTAATGGCATAAAATTGGCCTTGTAAGTGAGTAATTGATTATTCTAAGTCCACAAATATTTATTTATCTAACATTCTCCCACTTGGACTGCATAATCATCAACACATATAAATATAATATAAAATTCACTTAATACAGAATCTCCCAAAACAAAATACCATTTCATCTAAATATATATTGCATGCCGACAGGGCACAACAACATATTAGACTAGGTATAGAGATTCTCTCAGTAAATCTCCCAAACATGATACCATTTCAATTGAATACTTTGCATGCCATAAACTTAGTCTAGGTAGTAGAGATTTACCTAACCATGTCTAATCCCCTAACACAATACCATTTCATTTGAGCATATTGTGTATTGGTAGGATACAATCCATACCTAAACTAGGTAGTAGGGGCTCATCGTAGCACATGTGGATCAACGTACACATATACATAGACTACAAGTCTCAAACAAACTTGTGAATGAAATGAGCAATAATATGTGTAATATATCATCTCATAAATAAATAATGATCCACATCCATCAATGTTTCAAAAATACTCAAAGAGACAAATAATAATACTCAACATGGATATTACTACAAAATACATAATAAACTCCCATTGACCCACAACAGTCTCAACTGCCTAACAATCCCATACGGGAAACATGCTCTTCAAATATGCCTACCGCTAAGGCCTTTGGTCAAGATCGCTAATTATGCCGTAAGTCGGCGTAGAACAACAAGACGAGGCCTCTTCAACTTTCTCCTTTACTACAAAGTACTTTACATCAATGTACTTCGTACTAGGGGTACCTTTTAAATTATTAGAGAAAGATATTGATGCAATATTGTCACAATACATCATAACAAAGTTTCAATCAGTTAACTACTCCAAATCAAGAATAAAATCCTAATGCCAAACTACATGACGAGTAGCTTCATAACACGCCACATATTTTACCTCTATAGTCAAGGATGCAGTCACATATTGCTTGGCACTCTGCTAAGACACAACTCCTCTTTCCATGAAAAACATATATCCAGTGGTAGATTTCTTATCATCTACACAGCCTTTAAAATCTACATCACTATAGCCAACTACATCAAGGAGCTCTGCATCAATATGTCAACATATGATCTTTAGTACCTTGAAGATACCTAAAGACCCTTTTAACTACTTGGTAATGAGTAAGACCAGGATTACTCATAAATCTACTAAGCACACCCATAACAAAAGCTATGTTAGGTCATGTACAAACTTGAGCATACATCAAACTACACACTGTTGAAGAATAGCAAACATTTTTCATCGAAATCCTTTCTAAACATTCTCAAGCACCGATCCTTAGAAAGTCTTTTACCCTTCATGACTGCCATACTTCCAAGAGAATAATTGTGCATATCAAACCTCTTAAGAATCCTATCAATATAGCCTCTCTAAGATAACTGCAACACATGATTAGTCCTATCTCGAACAATCTTGATGCCCAAAACAAAAGAAGCCTCACGAAGTCTCTCTTGTCAAAATGGTTGCACAATATTTGCTTTGTCTCCGCCAGCAGATTAGTGTCATTAGTAGCTAAAAGTATGTCATCAACATACAACACCAAAATATAAAACTACTCCTATTGACCTTCATATATATGCACCTATCAATAACATTATCTTTAAAATCATTTCTAATGATTACCTCATCCTACTTTATATACCATTGTCTTGAAGCCTACTTAAGACCATAAATCGACTTCTTAAGCTTACAAACCAAATTACCATTCCCCGTTTATTGGAAGACAACTGGTTGAATCATATACACATCCTCAAACAAATCACCATTCAGAAAAATAGTTTTGACATCCATCTGATACAACTCAAAGTCATAATGTGCCACAATCGCCATAATGATTCTAAAAGAATCCTTTGTGGATACGAGGGGGAATGTCTTTGTATAATCACTTCCTTATTTCTGGATAAACCCTTTGGCGACAAGTCTAGTGTTGGATACATAAAAGTGCAACATTTATATAGGGTTTTAATTCCCCCAGCTCATGTTTTGCTCTCATTTTGTAGAATAGTGCTCTCAATCGCTCTTTGTTTTTATGCGTGTGTAGGTTTTTCGATCCTGCATATTTTCGTAGGGTTTGGTTCTAGAGAACAAATGTAGATCATCGTTGTCGATTACAGCCGTTGAGAGGCCCCTGGGAAAAGGCAAGGAAGAGGAGCAGACATGAGGCAGGGTACCCTGGCATCAGTAGCAGGAGCAACATGAGGTAGTGGTACCGCAGACACTTACCCGGTACCATCTACATGCAAGGAAGCAATGGTACCAGCATTCAAATATAGTGGTACCTGGGACCAAGGTCAGAGTACCAAGCAGACTTTTTGGTACCGTACCACACTTCACTGTACCGATACCAACATGCGAGACCGTTGGACTTTCGAGTAATTTACACCCGTGCAAGGGCACGCTGCCTTTCCTCGACTTCATCACTCGAAGATCACTAATGAGGATTGTATTTAAGCCCACTTTAGGGCAGAGTGGAGGATATTATTGATTCTAGGGTTTGGTTTTAAACGGTAGGAGTGTTTTCTCATAAATTGCTAGGGTTCATAGAGTAGAGTACTTAGTTTTCTTCTGATTTTGAGTTTTTAATCACTTGTAATCTTTCAGTTGGTTTCTATAACTTGGTATTCTTTATGGGATTCTGTGTTTACGATATCCCGACCTTGAAATTGAAGTGTTATTTCTCAGTCACATTACGATTAGTGGCACATTAATCATGTGAATCGACTCTTGGTTTTTAATGGGTTCTAAACCTCCATGATAGGGTTCTGACGGTGGAAACTCACCTCATAAGTATAACAACCCTCAATCCCTCTTTTGTGCTTCAATGGGATTGTACGATGCTAAACACTTGCGAAAAATCTTATAAAACCTTAGTTTGAAATCTTCTTGACAACATGTGAACGAGAGACTCTCGGTACACATTGTGCTTGATCGAAAATGCAGACTAAGAGTCCAAGCAAATCGTCTGAACAAGTGTTTGTTTTCATCAATCGTTCTTTGTCTAAAAAAGTTTTTAATGTTATATCTTCCGTCGAAGACCGTTCATCAAATGGCTCTGAAGCGAGATTGTGCGTAGAAGTGGAACATTTACCTAGTCGGTGGTGAGCGAAAACTATCATTCGCCCTTCTTGTTTTTAAATAGTTAAGTTAATCGGTTACTCAATCAATCAATCACAACCCCCCAAATTTTACTTTAAATGCACATTCATTGGAGAGCAATCCCTAAGGATCACCTAGGAAACCACTTCCTGTGGAAATGACCTGTGGACTCCCACAGTAGTATAATGCTTGACGACATTAGTTCCTATGGTTGGGAATAATTTCAGCATACGAAAAAGACGAAGCATTTTTGGCGTCGTTGCCAGTGAGTGGCGAGCAATCTAGTTGATCCAAAGAGAGTTAGTGGTAATTTGCAATTGCATTGCAAATCTGGTACATTCTCTACCTTTTCTTTTTAATTCATTTTCGTAAATAATCTAAGTGGATATTTGTCTAGTTGGGGTAAGATTGGTGCATGTCGGTTTAGGCTCGCAACGAGCAACGTCGACTTGTAAGAATTATACCTCCAAGACATTAGTCGTAGTAAGACATTTGTTTGAAGGCCACTGCACATCCAAATGGACCATCCCGGGAGTCAGCAAACTCTCTTTAATCCAAATGCCCAAGGGTTACCTGTAACACCCCAAAATACACCCTAGCAGTTTTCGGACTTATTTAGGGTATATTAAAAGCTAAATGGAATTTTTCGGAAATAAAACGATAGAACCGGAAATTAATAAGAGAGCAAATAGGTAAATATGTAATTTACCACTTGTGGACCTAGTGGTCATAAATGGGAAAGACAAGGGTAAAGAGTGGTATTTTGCAGCGAGGACATAAAAGGCATAAAACAATAAGTTATATGCAAATATGCAATTTGAGAAAATATGAAATAGGGAATTAGAAAGAATGGAAGGACCTAAATGCAAAAAATGAGAAAACAGTTTAAAAATGCAAAGGCCAAACATGGCCTTAACAAAAAAATGGGATAAGAGCAATTGGTGTCTCATTTTTGAGAGTCCAAAAACGTAAAAGAGAGAGGAGAAGGGGAGAAAGAAAGAAGAAAGAGGAAGAGGAAAGAGAAAGAAAGAAAGAGAAGAGAAGGAGAAAGGGAAAAGCGAGGTATGAAACGCGATTATGAATTTCCATCTGATTGCATGGTTAGTAGCTTTCCCCAAACCTAGGGTTTGATAGAATTTCATCCCAACATGGGTTTCTTGTTGGCATTTGATTTCTTTCTAGGGTTTTGATAGGATTTCATCCTAACCCAAAAATTATTGAGAGTAAGGTGGGTAAAACCCCAAATGTACAAGAAAAACATGGAATCCTCCCTTTGAAATTTGGATTCATGGTTTTAATTGCAAAGTAAGGAGTTTGGAGTTAGAACAAACCTAAAAAATCCTTGTATTTGGTTTGTGTGGGTTATGACCCATATTAGAATGGTTTGAGGAGAAATTCATGGAAAAGTTTTGAAGAAAGATGTAATGAAAGATGAATTAGGTAAAATTGAGATTCTGAGATGGTATTTAGGTGGTTTTAGGCATATAGAGTATTAGGTTGATTTGGGTATTGTAATCTATGGAAAAGTGAGAAAACCCACATTTTGGGCGAGTGCAGGGTTTTGTACCAGTGAGTCGGTACATTGCCGGTGCGGAGTATGTTCTGTTTCTATTTTGACCAGTGTTCGTATTTTGGCCATAACTTTCTCATTTCTGATCCGATTTAAGTGATTCAAGTTTCTAATTAAAATAGACTTCAAGGAGAACCAAACATCATAAAATAGATACCTTCAAATTCTGATTCTATGTGGCCTAAAAATTCACTCAAAAATTAGGCCGTGTTAAGCCAAATTTCTAGTTACGTTTTTGAACATAGAGTAGTCCGATTTGGGTGATTCCGGTTGGAGAAAAACCCTTAGCACCTTAGTTTCAAATTAGTACAAATAAAAAGTGTCAAATGTGAAGTTAAGATCCCCGAAAATGACAAAATACAGTGGCTGCTGCTCTTTGTAGCTATAGTCTTGTAAGTTGCTTATTTTGTCACGAGGCTTTACAACTTAGCTATCATACGTTAGGACTCCATTATGGGTATTCTTGGACTCTATTGAAAGCTCATTGAGTCTAGAATCTAACCATAATTTATTTAATGGCATTTGGTGCCCACATCTTGGTTGAAACCAATTGTTTGTACTGAGTGTACCTAATCGCTTAGTTAAAGTTAATTAGAATACATAGTAGAAATGATGTGGATATGAGCAAAGAAATCTGCGACCCATGTATAGATGTGTTAAATGAAACATGAATGTGATATGGAAAATGAAAGCGAACTAAGCGTGAATATGAATATGAAGGCGATATGTAAGCAGAGCAACGTAAATGTGGTTAAGTTATACAATTATTATCATAACCCGGAAAAAGGTAACAAATGATAGAGAAATACATGAATAGACAAGTGATAGCCAATTAAAGAGAACATGAATAGATAAAGATCAGGTAGATCTACATAAATGATATGAAAACAGAATGTGATTATGATAAGTTTTGAGTTCTATTTGTGAAATATATATATGTATATATCGATTTGAATTATTGTTATTCGAAATGTTTGTCATACATAAATGACATGAAGACAGAATGTGTTTATGATCGATTATGAGTTTTATTTGTGAAATATACATATGTATATGCATATATCGATTTGAGTATTGTTATTCGAAATGTTTGTCACACATACTATGTGTGCATGTATTTAGACTATAAGTATAGAATTAATGCATAAAAATACAATTGATTTGAAATGTATCATTGAATGACCAACATGGCGGGATTCACCAGGCGGGTCGTCATGAAGGTAATCATAAATATTGAATGTGAAATCACATTTCTATTAAATGACCAACATGACGGGATTCACCAACTGAATTCGTCATGAAGGTAACCGTAATTGTTGAATGTGAAATCACATTGCTATTGAATGACAAACAGGATAGGATTCACCAACTGAATCTATTGTGAATGTTAACTTCTATAGCCATATGTGAGATGGTGATATTGAATCACGAGAATACATAGCTCTTGGGCTGTAAGCAGGGCGGGGATTCACAGAATGCTGTCGTGAATATTAACCATAGCCATATATTGAGATGGTGATATTAATGTGAAACCATTTACTCTTGAATGACAAACAAGACAGGATTCACCAAGTGAATCTGTCGTGAATGTCGACTTCTATAGCTATATGTGAAATCACAAACCGAAAAATTAATGACATTAAAAATTGTATTTGTTTAGGTATCTTTACATCACGGACATAGTAGCGTTATTTTGTAAATGCATTTTGTTAAATATGAATGTTATGGGTCTTTTGAATTTGTAAATGTTTATGGGATTGCCAAAATGAAGTGCTTCCGCATAATTAAAAAGTCTAAAATGGAATAACACAAACAACATGTTTTGGGAAGATAATTGAAAATGTTGGAGTAAACCGGGCTCAGAAACTGGATCATGACCAGGTCAGTCGAGGATTCGGTCGTGACACTTTTGAAAATGAAATTTCATAAAACCAAACAAAATGTTTTGAGATGATAATTGAAAGCGTCCAGATGCTTAGGAGCTCTGGCGGATCATGACCGGGTTAGTGGGGGATTAGGTCGCGACACTTTTGAAAGCGAAAAATTTAATAAAGCGATAACTAAATGAATTAAGCGATGTATCGATCTAATTTGACCCGGTATGTATGTGATATGACTTTGATATGTTAGATTTGCTGCATTGTATATGTATAAGTTTGTTTTGAATATGATCGACATGCATATGAAGATATGAATTGAAACTTGTAAGCGTGACACTGGAAGTAATACGAACAGATAATGATATGGAATAAGAAAGGATAAAATCTACATGTATAATATGATATATGAGTTAGAAGTCACATAACAATAGGCTTCGTTATATGCATAGGAAAAGTAAATGTAAAAAAGTGGCAGCGATTATTGTTGTTGGTCGTTCTTTGTCACATATGTTCCTACTAGCGTAAAAACCTTACGGGTGTTCAATCGTGTAGGTGCGAAAGAAGGAGATAACGAGGCCGGGACATTCCACACTTGTGATGCAATTAAGTCTCGAGAGATAGGTGCTCACCGGCCACTTGTTTTCACTTGATCTCGATGTTTTGTATTAGATATGTACATGTATGAAATATTTGTGTAAGTAAATGGGACTTAGCATATGTGTATAGATTTTTTAATAAGGTACACTCAGGTGGTAGTTCCTTTGTATATGTAAATGATTTTTGGTTATTACAAAAATTGTTTATATACCTGAGTATAAGTTCAACTCTGAAAAAAAAAAAAAAAAAAAAAACAGGTAAAGAGTCCCAGATATATGGTTTCGCACCCAGCGTCGGTCGGATCCATGTCGGGTCGGACGGAATCGGGCGTGACATTACACATTGACCTAAAAGACTCCATGAACCTCCACAATAAGGAGATGGTGTTGCTGCCCAGCAACCGACGGGGAGGGAAATGTTAATTTTCAGCAAAATCCAATATCGGGCTCCCACCTTTACTAGCATTGGAAAGAACCCTCAGAGATGCAGTAACCTCAGCAGCCATAAAAAATTCATGTGTTCGCCTACGAAGAGGCTAACCAATTCCTTATGAAGTGGAGATGATTTGCCTTCTCCACTGTATCAAGGGTCGAACTAAGGAACCCTACTCATTCATGAGAGATTTTGAGGATGTTTGTAGTGCTTTCCTTTCTACAGGATCGCCCCTCCATATAATTTGTGTGGTTTTATTCCCATTCTCTCTGAAGGAAAAGGCCAAAATATGTTTTCACTCGCTTGCGCCCAATTCAATTTTTACTTGGGAAGACATGCGAAATGAATTCCTGAATAAATTCTTCCCTCCCGCACGTACTAATGCACTCATGCGAGCAATCCAAAACTTTTCGGAAAACCCGGGTGAACCTTTACATTTGTTGTGTGGAAGATATGGGACCTCCATCACGCTCTCCCTCATCATAGTTTGGATGTTGGACAAATTTGTGTGTATTTTCTGGAATTGTCATGAATAACAAACAATACATCCAAATGATGTGTGCGGGGGAATTCTATGAGAAAAGTGCCAGGGAGGCAGTTCAATTTTTCGATACAATAGCAGAAAATGCTCAAACTTGGGAGACGAATACCTCCTTAGATATCGCTAAAGTGCATAGTACACCCTCTGAGGAGAATCCATCACTTAAGAAGCGATGACTGCGACGAAAATAACCAACTTAACTAGGAAGTTCGAGGCCATAGAATTGAGAAAGGTGAATGAGGTAACTGTTGTACCCCAGGTACCTTTGGTGCCTATGGGATCTAGAGTAGAGGAGCCATGCATGTTTGCGATGACGGCTCACTCTGACTATTAGCGCAACCTTCCCTCGAGTCAAGGGAGTAATCCAAATAGAGCAAGCTAATGCTCTTAATTACCAAAGGAAGCCTTTCAATTCTCCATACTTTGAAACTTATAATCCAAGGTGGGGTAAGCACCCGAATTTTAGTTGGAGGAATGAGGGAGGTCCACAATTTCAAACAACGAGGCAAGCTTAAGCGAGGCTTTTCAAATCAAGCCCCTCCGTTCCAAAATCAAGGTCCTCAAGGATTTCTTGTGAACCCTAACCATGGTTTGCGCCCCTCATCTCAAGGGAATTCAAACCCACAGCCTTACCATCCTCCACATAAGAGAAGTTTGAAGGACATTGTGACACAATTTGTCCGAGGCTTCGACAATCCGTCGACACGAATTTTCGAACCGCCGACTAATGTGAGATCCCGAATCACTAAGGTGACCTCTTCTGTAGAATTTTCCATGAAAAGGGAAACTCCTTCTCAAACCATGAAAACCCCCCCGAGGTCAAAATAGTGTTGGAGTCTCGGGTCAAGTGATGGCACCTTTTGAACATTACTTGGTATCCCCGCTCTTAGTGGAAAAATAGTGTGAAAACCATTCGACCAGGAAATGACACAAGATGTGCAAAATGAACCACTAAGGGATGATAGAGGTGTCGACAAGCCTCATGTTCCTAGAGTAGATGATGTTGAGCAAGAAGAGAAAGACAAGGCCCTCCCATGTCCCTCTTGCTCCATACCCTCATGGAGTTGAGGGCCCAGTGAACAATCGATACGAAATTTATGAGTTGTTAGGCATATTCTAAGTTAAGACATCCTTTTATTGGATGCCATTAAGCAAATCCCGTCATATGCCAAGTTTTTAAAGACTTGTGCACTGTAAAAAGAAAACTAGGTGTCAACAAGGATGCATTTATGACTGAAAAGTCCACCTCCTTGATCCGGAACAATTTGCCCCCAAAATACAAAGACCCAGGAAGCCCCAACTATTTCCATAGTGTTAGGGAATTCGAAATTAGGACATGATCTAGTGGACTTAGGAGCGAGTGTTAACTTGTTTTCATACTCGATATATGTTGAGCTAGGGTTAGGTGAGTTAGAACATACTAAGATCACCCTCCAGCTAGCTTACCGTAGTGTGAAAATTCCTAGAGGGATAGTGAAGGATGTATTGGTGCAAGTAGACAGGATTACAACCTGTGGACTTTGTTGTTCTTGACACTCAACCTGTGGTGAATCAAGGGACTCAGTTCCTGGTGATTCTTGGTAGGCCATTCTTGGTCACTGCTAATGCCATCATACATTGTAGGGGAGGACTAATGACATTATCTTTCGGTAACATGACTGTTAATTTGAATATCTTGATGTTATCGAGGAGATAGGGGATATTGATGAGGATAATACGTGAGGTAAATATGATGGCTACATTGTGCGAACTATGTAGATCATGTTTCATGCTACCTTGATCCTCTCAAGTCTTGTCTAAAGTAAGCCCAAGATGTGTCGAGAGGTAACCACATCGAATTGGGTTTACGCACTCCCTTAATTGAGCCTGTGAGTGGAAGCAAATGGGTGGGCACCTAGATTTGAGAAATTGCCACCAATTGAGGACAGGGTGTTACCTTCGGAAGAGAAACCACCTAAACTTGAGTTGAAACCCTTACCATCGCATCTCAAATATGCATTCCTAGGGGTAGAAGAAACTTTCCCGGTAATCATATCTTCCTCTTTAGAGTAAGATCAAGAGAATAAACTTTTGGAGTTATTAAGAACCCCTGAAACCGCCGTAGAATGGACAGTGCGAGATATTAAAGGAATCAAGCCCCTTGGTTGCACACAGGATTCACTTGGAAGAGGATGTCAAACCCTCTAGACAACCATAGCGAAGGCTGGACCCAATCATGAAAGAAGTGGTCAAGAAAGAGGTCTTAAAGCTGGCCGGAGCGTAGGTGTTATTTACCTGTTAATACAGATATGAGTGAATTCGATCCAACCAGTAGTTCTAAAATGCGGGTCCTTTGTGGTAGCAAATGAACCTGATGAGCTAATTGGGCTCGGGTCTACGAGGTTGGGCGTGTGCATAGACTATAGAAACTGATACGGGCACTGGGAAAGATCATTTTCCCTACACTTTTGTGGATCAAATCTTTGGAGAGAGTTGTAGGGCATGAATTTTATTGTTTTCTAGACCGGTGCTCGAGTGCAATCAGATTGAGATAGCCTTAGGGCCAGAAAACTACGTTCCTGCCCTTTTGGAACATTTGCCTTTAGTAAAATGCCGCGAGTTATGTAATGCGCGGGAACCTTCCAACGATGCATGATGGGGATTTTGATGATATGATAGAACACATTTTGGAGAGATTTTCATGGGCGATTTCTGTTTTGGAGGTCGTACGGGATACTTGGAGAATTCTGGAGGGAAATCTTGGAGGTGTCAGGAGAAGAGTTTAGTACTGAATTGGGAGAAGTGACACAAGGGATTGTGCTAGGCCACATAGCGTCGAAAGAAGGAATAGAGGTGGATAAAGCCAAAGTTGAGTTGATCTCCAACTTACCTACCCCTAAGTGTGTTAAAGATATACGGTCGTTCTTAGGTCATGCAGGATTTTATAGGAGATTCATAAGAGATTTCAGTGCCATAGCCCATCCTTTGTGCAATTTGCTTGCTAAGGACGTCACCTTTGCATGGTCACAGGCTTATGAGGGAGCCTTTGATAAATTGAAAACTATGTTAGTGTCCCCTCCTATCATGCGATCTCCTAATTGGGAACTCCCTTTTGAGATCATGTGTGACGCTAGTGATTATGCCATAGGAGTTGTTTTGGGGCAAAGGGAAGATAAAAAAGCTTTTGTGATCTACTATGCCCGTGAGACTTTGGGTCAGCTCGATCGATTCTGCGACTACGGAGAAGAAGTTCTTGGTAGCTTCGTCTTTGCCTAGAAAAGTTCGGTCGTACATTTAGCAAGGTCTCCTGTAACCATTTCCACGGATCATGTCTGTGTGTGCCGCTCTCTAAGCGGGATACTAAGCCTCGTTTGACTAGGTGGAATGCCCACTTTGTCGAAAATTTAGCATTAAGGATAAGAAGAGTTGAATATGTGGTGACCACGTCTCGGTTAGTTAAACGACAGCCGAGAGAGCCTACCATAGGTGACACTTTCCCCGATGAGCAACTTTTTGCTCTTGTCCACTGCCCATGGTATGCGGACATAGTAAACTATCTAGTGACAGGACATAGTAAACTGTCCATTGTTTTAGCATTCCTTGTCAACTACATGCATCTTATTCTCTGAGGAACACCCATACGTAGCTGAAAGAGGATTTTAGGCCATAATTTCTCTGTTAAACTTCTAAATCATACTGAGTCAACCCTTTGCACCCCTCTTGAGCCTTGAATTGCCAATTCTATTCGAACCCTAGGAATCTTGATCACGAGGAGTATGGCGGACTCCAAGGTAAGCGTGAAGGTGTCGAGAGAGTGTAGTACACAGTTTTGCAAACATAAGTCAGGTTGGAGGGGGTATGAAGCAGGGGAAAAAGCGAGCATCGATAAATCCAAGATGTAGAAATTACGGAAATTTCTATAAATTGATGCTTTTGGTACCAAGGCAAAAAAATAAAAAAATAAAAATAAAAAAGAAGAAGAAAAAGTGGTACAGTACCACACTTATTAATGTCAGTCTTGAGAGCAGACAGACGGTACACTTTTGATGCTTGATGCCGTGCAAAACACTAGTATTGCGGTACTACCGTGCGTGAATGGGCCATTTGGGTTTTTCTCCCCGAACTTTTGAACCTTTTCATATCTCCTCCACTAACTCCTATATAAAGCCTAACCTAATTTCCCCTCTCACCAAAGCAAACCCTAGGTCAAATGTTCCCCCTAGTGTCTCCATTGCTCTGACCCGGGGCATCCACAGTTCTTCGCACGCAGAGATTGGAAGTACTAGACCTGTAGTATTGATTAGGGCATCCACAGCGAACGGTATGGGGAGAAAGGTTCTGACTAATCCGGAAAGGGTGAGTCTGATACTGTTGGAGATGGGTTGTTGGGAGACCGTTGTGTGTGTATGGGTTATTCTTACTATATTCGCCATTTTGGCCATATCTATCAGCAAGATCAAGAACTTGGGAAGGGAAGGCTACTAAGCTCTTCATAGGGCGAGCCGTAAAAGCGAGGGTTGATCACTTCCGCAGTTGTAAGAAAGGAAAGGAAAGCGGAAAGGTTCCTCATCAGAGAGTGAGGAAGAAAGTGGAGCCGAAGATGAGAGTGAAGTTATGTTTGCTGAATCATCAGAATCAGAGCGAGAAAAGTGGGTCCAGTCAATTGAAAGGTGGGGTTTCCACTATGAGCGAGGAATGAGAATTGAAACGTTTTTGTTCACTCACCTCATTCGTGTCGTTGTTTAGGATCATAATCTACAATTTGTCGGTGAGGAGGTAAAAGGCTATTTACCGACCGTGGTCAGGGAATTCTACTCCAACTTGAGAGAGAATCAGAATGTAGACACCCTGTTGGAAACTACAATTTTAGGGACGGGTTAATGGTCATACGACTCGATGTTTCAATCGTGAATTATGTCATACTGCCCTTGTGGCCAGGCCTTACTCTCAGGGCTATTACAGAGTTTGATGCTAGTCTGTTTGCACACACCATGTGCACCAACCCGGTACCCATGGGAGGTTTTGTGCTCAAGGAGTTCACCTCGGGGAAATTAAAGCCTGAGTATGCATTGATGAACAAGGTCATTCACAATATGATTGGGCCGAAGGGAAAGGAGAAGTTGCTAAACGAGAAGAAATCAGTTTACGTATGAGGTAATGGCCCAAGGAAAAATTGTGTATGCTTTGGTAATATGGTGTATTATAAGGGACTACGAGGTCCCAATGAAAACATGCACATCCGGAGTCCCGACCTAGTTACAAACACAGTGGAAGTTTGTTGGGGATAGGGCTCTGGTAAGAGAGAAAAAGAGTTCTTGCGAAATTGGGGCCATCTGAAACAAGACATAAACAAAAAATTTGGCTGGCTTCCCTGAGGCCTCGGTCGAATGCCTTGGCTATTTCTGGGAGAAGCCGTCGTCGTCAACTCTTGGTCGATGAGTACATCCCAAAAAAGATGATGGAGCGTAGAATCAAAGGATGGTTGAATGCATCACGGGGAAGCGAGAAGCAAGCCCCGGATCCACCAGGTTCTCCTAGGCTTGAGAGTCACATCCACACCAAGGAGAACCCGTTGTTGTAGATGATCTTCCCACGACTTGGAAGGGAGTTCGGCGAAATTTGGATAGTGTAAATGAAGATGCATTCTCCTCGGCGAAGAGGAGGAGGACGTAGAGTGTAGTAGCATTTTGGAGTTAGAATAGAATTGGTGTTAGCAATTGGGTAGAGACCTCGGCCGTGTCATACCAACACCCATTTTGTTTTAAACCTATTTGTGTAGCCCATGGTCATTATACAAGCGAGACCTTTTAGTTTTAGTTACGTAGGATGTTCCTCTTTGACTTCTATGCATGTTAGTTTGCTTGGTTATGGTAAAATGTTTGCAGTTATAATGAAGTTCATTTCAGTTTGGTGATCTCATTGCAGCCCTTTTTCAGATCCATGGTCCTTTATATGAGTATCTCTGTTTTGAATAGTTTGTTATTTTTTCCATTACTTTGGGACTATGGTATTCATTTAAGTTCAGATGGTTGCATACTCTGTCAGGTTATAGCACTATGTTCATTTTTTCCCTTGTAGGACACTTGCAATGCCTAACTCCACCTTAGCGCATTTTGTTGAACCTCTGTCGAGTAAGGCGTTACCGATTCGTACTTGCTGGAATTAGCAAGTTGTAGGTTGGGGGGGGTGTTGGATACATAAAAGTGCAACATTTATATAGGGTTTTAATTCCCTAAGCTCATGTTTTGCTCTCATTTTGTGTAGAATAGGTGCCTTTGACCGTTTCTAGCATTTTTATGCGTCAAGTTTTTCGATCCCGTGCATATTTTCGTAGGGGTTTGGTTCCAGAGAACAAATGTAGATCATCGTTGTTGATTCTGTTCTTGTCAGAGACCGGGTAGTCTTTCTGATGAAGAGGAGGCATTTGCGGCGGAGAAGCGATGAATCACCGTACCACACTTCACGATACCGATGCCCGCATGCGGTGAAAGCGATAGTGCAGGTACGAATATAGTGTCTGCCGTACCCCAAGGCTGAGGAATTACGATTGCACTTTTCGTCACCGGTACCACACTTCTTGGTACCGATACCAACATGGGATCTCTGCGGGACTTGAGCAGAATTTCAATCTTGGTGCAAGGGCACACTCGTCTTTCAACCACCACTTCGAGATCACTAATGAGGATTGTATTTAAGCCCACTTTAGGGCAGTGAAGGATATTATTGATTCTAGGGTTTGGTTTTGAACGGTAGGAGTGTTTTCTCATAAATTGCTAGGGTTCATATAGTAGAGTACTTAGTTTTCTTCTGATTATGAGTTTTTAATCACTTGTAATCTTTCAGATGGTTTCTATAACTTGGTATTCTTTACGGGATTCTGTGTTTCTGATATCCCAACCTTGAAATTGAAGTGTTATTTCTCAAGTCACATTTACGATTAGTGTTTTATTAATCATGAATCGACTCTCGGTTTTAATGGAGTTCTAAACCTCCATGATAGGGTTCTAACGGTGGAAACTCACCTCCTTCAAGGTAACAACCCTCAATCCCTCTTTTGTGCTTCAATGGGATTGTACGATGCTAAACACTTGCGAAAAATCTTATAAAACCTTAGTTTGGCATCTTCTTGACAACGTGTGAGCGGGGAGCTCGATACCGTTGTGTGATCATAATCTGCGGACTAAGAGTCCAGCGAATCGTTTGAACAAGTGTTTGTTATCGCTCGTCGTTCTTTGTCTAAAAGCTTTTAATGTTATATCTTCATCGAGGCCGTTCATGATGGCTCTTAGGCGAGATTGTGAGTAAGAGTGGGTGTTACCTGAGTGGGTGGTGGCCGAAACCTAAGGACCACATCATTCGCCACTTCTTGTTTTTAAATAGTTAAAGTTAATGGTTGCTCGATCAATCGATCACAACCCCAGGATTTTGCTTTAGCGCCGCGTTCATTGGAAGCGATCCACACAGGATCACCTGAGAGCCACTCCTGTGGAAATGACTGTGGAGTCCGCAGAGTAGTATAATGTAGCGACATTAGTTCCCTCGGCAGGAATAACGGCCATCTGAAAAAGAATGAAACATCTAGCCTTATATGTTTTCAGCCAGTCATTAGAGTCTCTTTTAGTCTTAAAGATCCATTTTCACCCAATAGGCTTGCTATCATATGATAACTTAACCAAATCTCATACACCATTTGATGCCATGGATTTCATTTCATCTTCCATTGCATCTAACCAAAAATTTGAGTGTGAACTGCTTATGGCCACCTCATAAGTGATTGGATTTGAATCATCACTTATGTCAAAATCATGCTCCTGCAAGTAAACCTTATAGTCACCGGGAATAATTGATCTTCTAATCCTTTGTGACCTTCTCAAAGGCACATAAGGATCTGCAATAGCTGAAATATCATGCTTATCAACAACAAGATCATTATGACCAACTATTGGTTTATCAACCATTGAATAAAAAACACTAGGAATAAATGCACTTTCCTCTCTAAATTGAGGCTCCCTTGGACCATTATCAAATCCAAAATCATCTTCAAAATAAATAGCTCCGTCTGATTCCACAATTCTAGTTGTATGAGATGGACAAAAGAATCTTTAACCTCCAGATCCTATACAATAGCCAACAAAATAACCATTGATGGTTTTAAGATCCAACTTCTTAATTTAAGGATTATAAATTCACACTTCAACTTTGCAACCTCATATAAAAATGGTGCAAATTAGCCTTTTTTTCCTAACCACAATTCAAGGAGTCTTGGTGCATATTTGCTTGGAACTTGATTCAAAATATAAGATGTCGTCCTCAAAGTCTCTCCCCACAAGTAATCCGATAGCTAGAATTTTCCAACATAGAATGCACCATACCTAACAAAGTACAATTTCTCCTGTTAGCTATGCCATTATGCTAAGGAGTTCTAGGCATTGTGTATTGTGCATCAGCGCCACACTCACATACATAAATTGTGAATGGTCTCGAGTTCCATCCAGTTTGATCATATCTACTATAAAACTCTCCACCTATATCAAACCTTACAACTTTTACCTTCTTATTCTTTTGAAGCTCCATCTTTACCTTAAACTCCTTAAAGGCAACCTAAGAATCCGACTTCTCATGGATAAGCTCAATATATCCAAAACGAGAGAAATCATCAATGAAGGTAATAGAATACTTATAGCCACCCAAAGCAGTTGTTATGAAAAGTCCACATATATTAGTGTGGATTAGCTCCAAAACATCTCCACACCTTGCTACCCTATCTTTTCGTACTTTGGAAGTTAGCTTCCTTTTCACACATTCTACACAAGTCGATAAGTTGGAGAAATCAAGATTAGGAAGTATTCCATCCTTCACTAACCTTTCCATTATGTGCCTAGAAATATGTCCCAAACGTGTCATAACATTGAGGAATTATCATTAGCTCTCGGGCATTGAAGTACTCCTTCCTTTCTCCAATTTGATGAGGGCCATCCTTAGGCCCTTTAGACTTATTATAAAAGGAAGAAAGTAACATAATATGGTCCCTTAATCCTTTAACTCCATCATACTTAGTATTATTCAAAAGGTCCAAGTAATGATGCTTCTCATTCATGTCAAACTTGATAAACTTCTTTCTTATCTCCTCAAGAAGTCCCTTTGTTTTATCCACCTTAGGAATGCTAGCGTATACAGCTTCATCCATGCAATTCTCCATCATCATCATACAACACTTGTTAGAGTGCTTCAATCCTTATAAAGTTTCTAAACAGTTGCACTACTCTCATCAGTCGGTTTCTCTAGTGGATCTATTTCTAAAGCCAAATCTAATTTCATAAATGTCATATTCATAACTAAAGTCTTCTTCCACTTTCCGATAATTTGTCCCATCTAATTTCATCATGGCATTCATTGGCAGAACATTCGGAGTGCTAATAGTTGTGAGAATAATAAACACAACAAGACGTTTAAAATATATAAAACAATAACTATTTTCCAGCCCCTCAACACAAAACATAAAATCAATATCGCTAAGGTCTTTGTAGCACTAAAGATACCCTTTCGTGGGCCAGAGGCAGTTGATTGAGCTAATTTTGATTTTATCAACATAGACCAAAAGCTAATTGAGTTATAGCATAACAATTAGAAATTATTCAATCCCCAGCAGTCATGCCAAAAACTTGTTTGACTAAAGATATATAAAATCTATTTTCAGCTGTTTAGGTAATAATTTGCAATTTAAATTGGTTTGGTCTAAATCACTGCAAGTGCACAGGTCATACAAGTAATAAAGTGGATTTTTAAGTCCATATATCATTCCCACGAGGATTGATTAGAAAATTTAAAGATTAACTACCCTCACTACTCAAGATCTCACTATTTGAACTTCCAAATTTCAGGATAGATTTAACTTCTAAAGTAAAGTGAATCAAAGAAATAATGAAATTCTAAAATACATGATTAGAGAGTTTACTGGATTGAAATAACACTAGGAATGAAAACAGTGTTGTAACCATTACTTTGCAAGTTCCAAATAAAATATAAAGTATGGGATATGAGCCTTTGAATTATCCAACAACAAATTAGTGTAGCAATGGATTTCTTCTAACACCACACATTTCACTCTCCAGCTTACCATACTTCTATCTACGAGCTGATGGAGTGCGAAGGCTACTAGTATGGTCAGTCCTCTTTTAAGATCTAACTATTTTTCATTTTCAGTACTTCACAGCCATCTCTTAGGATTGGAAATTTCTTGCTCCCATAGACAGGATAATGCAAGCCCTCTCTAAAATAATTGGTATCTCAGCCATCAATTAGATAAGAATTCCCTCTCCCCTTGATTAGAATCTCTGCTAACATAGGGTTGAGATTGTTCCTCTCAACTAAGGTGAAACCTCTCAGAATTAAACTGCTAGACCAGTAGGTGGATCATATGCCTCGAGAACACACTTGTTGTCACCCAGTAGGGAACCTTAAAGTAAGAGGTTAGATCATCATTAGTGATATATCAAAGTAATCCTAAAAGTGCATTAGTTCAAATAATATTAGTGTAATTTACCCCAGTGGCCCACTCTTTGCTCTCGGGTAGTCCGCTCATGTGTCACTCGGAGGGTTCACGGAAATCGGGAGTAATGTCTGACTCTTTTGGGTACCAAACACTGATATTTAGAATAATTCAATGTAGAAGTAATATCAGTTAAATCACTCCAGTTTTCATACCCAAAAATCATTAAAATATTACAATCAATAATCCTAACAACAGTTTCTTCCCAGAGGGAGCTTAGCCTTTCAAATATGGATTACAAATGACAATGACTTGTTGATCAAACAAATTCATTGAGATTGTAATCAAAACTGAAGAATAATGAATTCCAAAAAATTTCCCAGATTCCATTGAAGTTCAGACAAAAATAGAAGCTTGAAATACATTCATCCAACTCGGAATCCTAGTTCAGATCACTACTCTAATAAGAAAACTAAATCCAAAAACAAACTAAAAAATAAAAGGGAAAATAAGAAAAAGAAAAAGACAAATAAATACAATGAGACTTCAACTCTCCCAAAAAGCATAAAAACTTGATGAAAAGCGGTTGGAAGCTCCGCACTACTCCCCAAGAGCTTCTATTTATAGGCTTAGGTCTTGGACCCTATAAACAAGGTGACAATTACGGCGTTCGAAAAGCCAAAGAAAAGTCTTGCCCTAGCACTGCTATTATGGCAATGTCGCGACATCATCGTAACATCGAAACAAGTATGTAGTGGGTTGACTCTGGTGTTGCGACATTAGCTCATTGTGATTGAACTTTGATGTCGTGCTGATGTCGCAACACTAGACCTGTTGTTCTAATCATTTCAGCTGATGTCACGACATTGGTCAGTTAAGTTCATCTTGACCACATTAAGCTGATGTCGCGACATTGCTGTGATGTCGCGACATTGAATCTTGATGTTCTGAAGCCTTCTATTAATGTCGTGACTGATGTCACGACATTGTTGGTCCGATGTCGTGACATTGAGTTGGTCTTACCACCTTGGTTGCTTTGTTCTGATGTCGCGACATCATTGATCCGATGTTGCGACATTGGATTTTTAAATCTCCAGTGTTCAGTCGTGGCATTGCTAATTTCCGCTCTTACAATCTTGCTCTGATGTCGCGACATTGCTTGGTAGTCTTGCTGTCGATGTCACAACATTACATTGATGTCTCAATGATGTCGTGGCGATGTCGCGACATTGGTCCATTAAACTTCACCTCCAGGCTGCTTTGATCTGATGTCACGACATTGTTCAGTTGATGTCTTCGCTAGTTGAGGCTTTGTTATGATGTTGCCACGATGTCGTGGTGATGTCGTGACATTGGTCAACTGATAATACCACTTGACAATCCTTGTTGATGTCGCGACATTGAGTTGTGATGTCGCGACTTTGAACATTTCAATTCTTCTCACTATAGCCAATGTCGTAGCCATGTCGTGACATTGGATGTATGATGTAGTTTGACTGCTGAGGCAGCTTCTGTTGTCGCGACATTGAGTTGTGATGTCGTGACATTGGTTTGGTGCCCAACAATGTCATGATGATGTCGTGACATTGGCATATCTTTGTCTTCCCCTCTTCAGCTGATGTCGCGGCTATGTCGCGACATTGTAGTAGTGTCAAGACCTTCTCCACACAATGTCATGACATTGGAAATCAGATGTTGCGACATTGGCCCTTTTTTTGGACAATGCTGATTTATGCTCTTTTTCTATTGAATTCTACTTCTTTTCCTTAATTTCTTACAAAACATAAATCTAGGTAAATGCTCCATAATTTTACATTAAACTAAACTCTTAAGCCTAAAATATACTTGAAAAATGGCTTAAAAATATATGAGTTTTAGACTCATCAAACTCCCCCAAAATTAAAGTTTTACTTGTCCTCAAGTAAAGAAAAGGCTATTTTTTTGTCCTCAAACAATAAAATTTTATTTCTAAGGACATTTTTCACTTTAATCATCTTATCAATAAGATCAGCATTTAGGCCTTAGTAGTATTTCAGTTGTGACATCAATTCTAATTAAGCTTCATTTTCATAATCCTAAAAATTTTCAATTTAGATCATTCAATACAGCATGTAATTCATAGTAAATAAACATATATAGTTCTTGACTCTATGAGTGTGTGTTGGTCTTCCCTTTATGACTAATTTGCAGATTATTTAGCTTTATGAGAATCACTATGTAGAATGGTATTCTTTTAGAGCAATTTAGGTCCCATAGGCTTGTTAATCATACTATTCTCCACTAATGTAGGCATTACACAACCTTTAGAATCAAATAGGACTTTTGAGCTTGCAATGTATGGCTAGGGTATTTGGGTAGATAACTGGACATTTAAGGCTCAAGTTTACCCAAATTTCTCAACATTTTGCCTTCACTGCCCATCCTATTTTTCTACTAAACTAGCCTTTCAAGCACCACCAAACTTGTTATGGTGCATTTTTATCTATTTTCTCCTCTGTGCCTTTTTCTTTTCCACTGCTATTTTCAATTATGCTCCATAAACTTTTTTCTGTTATTTTGTTTCATGTTTGGAATGGCGCAATGTTTTATCTTTTTAAGCTTTCTACTACCCCTTAACAACCTTTGGGTCAGTAACTCCCAGACCAGTTGGCATTAAGGTACTAGGTGTAGAACACCCCTACGGAATTAATTGCTCAAGGTAAGTAGGCTACAAGGTAAAACTCACTCCTCCTTTAAGCTGTCATTCTTTTTCAGCTTCTCAATTTTCTATTGTGCACCCCCTTTAGTACAAATTTCAATTCAAATTTGTACTCCCTCAAACTTATCCTCTTGATCATTTTTGTTGTTCTGATCTACATTATTGGGTAAATTCAAGGTTCTTTACTGTAAGGTGAGACTTAAGGAAGGTTTAAGGTTATTCTTTGGGGCTCTGATGATGAAACTGGCATTAGGCTCAAAATAGGTACTAAGGTATTGTTCGCCTTTTTCTATATAGACTAAAACCCCTCAAAATAACACAGCTACCAGAGCCTTACAATTCTCTTATACTCATGTCACTTTGGATAATATGGCTTGCTAAAATAATTTTCTCTTAATGTTCAAGATTAAAAAATAAGGGTTCGATCTATGACCACTTTTGCAAATTCTGCAGTCATACAAGTAGTAAATCACGAATATAAGTCAGGTATGTTTCCCGCAGTTGATAGCGTGCGGTCGACTACCGACCTCACCAAATTCCATACTATTTGGACTCAGAAACTCATAGTGAAAATTTTATGAAACAACAAAAATTAAATCTATACTATTGAATATGCTCAAATTAAACTAAACAAAGTGAATGACTAAAAATAAATTGTACATAAAGAATGGATTGAATCAGGTTCTTTGTGAGAAAGCGAAAAAACCATCAATGAAATACAATGGAACGGTCCCGATTCCGACGTATGTCATTACTCGTTCTATGTATGGATCTGATTTTTGTCCAAGATTTTCTAATTATTGGGTGGATCTCTCAGTTTCACTGATTTAATATCCTTGCTTCTCGAAGACAAAGATCAAACCAATAGAATTATTCCACATTTTCTTGCAAGATGCGGGTATTTTTTTTCTCAATAAGCTACTTGCCCATTTCTGTTGACCATGAGAACTTTACTTCACCTTCTCAGGATATTAGCTAAGTTCTGCTACTTAAATGGTGGCTCAACCTCCAGATCTATGGGTTTATCCCTTTCCCTTGATTAGATCTAAGCTAACACGGGATTGGAACCTATCCTTAGATTAAGGTGAACTCTTTGATGATTTATATTGTTAAATACACTGACTTCAATTATGAGAGCGAATGGGGGTTTATCAAAATGAACTCTCGGAGCTCGGTCGTCCAATAATGGTCGAACATACCCCGAGAAAAAAATCTTTCTCTCAAGCTCTCAGGAGTCTCGTGCTTTGTGTCCTTATGAGAGGGCATCACGGATATCGGAGTAAGATACATTCCCTCGGCGGTACTAGGTGCTACTTGTGGGAACTTATCCATTAAAAACAACAGGTAGTAAGGGCGGGCAAATTAATTCTCCATAAATGCGGGAAGGCTGTAACTAAATGTAAATCAAATCCAGTTGAGATGCGCTCTGATTACTGCATTGCGAATTAAGAAATGGAGTGCCGATCACGCCGCAAACCACTATAATTGCAATAAATGCGAAAGAAATGAATTCGAAATTTGTCTAGATTTCATAAATTTCCCGACGATATCTTGAAGAAAATGTCTGAGAACTAACAATCATTTCTAAGCTCGTCTACGCATGATTCGTGATTCAAATCCAGAAAATAAAACTAAAATAAATTCTACTCTAAAATATACAGGTTCTCTTTGCTTTTCCTTTTCTTTGGGTAGTGAAGGAGCTTCTTTACTGTCGAGAAATCTCTCTATTTATGCGCCGAAAGGAAGAAAGCGGTAGAATCAAAAAATACTCCAGTGGAAATCCGGATAAAAGCCCGGTAGCACTTTGTTACATGTCGCGACAGAATTCCCTTGATGGCTCATGATGTTCGCGACCTCTTCAAACTATTGCAACGGTTTGTCTTGCAAAATCACGATTAGTGGTCGTGACATCAGTGATATTGCGACATCTTTTGTTGATGTTTCTTCAATGCGTGTCGCGACCTCAAGTTGATGTCGTAACCAACATTATCTTCTTAATATTCAAGCTTCTATGTTGCGACATCGGTTTAGGTGCGACCACTTTCTGTTCTTAAAACTGACTTCATGTTGTGACCTTGATTTCTTGGTATAGTGCATTTAGTGTTTTTCTTGTCTTCATAACTTTCATTTATCGCGACCTCAGCCATTGATGTCGCGACCTCTTTACCTTTCCATTTCTTTTCTTGGTGCTACCTCGGTTCCGCGTTTACCCAGCGATTTCTTTCTTTCCAACTATTTTCGGTCGCGACATCAAAGTGATGTCGCAACATCCACCCTATTACCTTTCGGCTCTTCTTTAGGTCGCGACTTGGATGAGAGGTTCAGACATCATTATTCTTGTTAAGGCTGATTCCTGAAACCGTGTCGACACCATGCGTAATATTTGTAACACAATAGGAGGTGTACGGTATGTGTAACCGTATGTGCTGAGCTTTCTTAATTAATTTAGTATAATAGAATTTTGAAAGTTGTTTTTAAGGGTGAAATTATAAAGTTTTCAAAGAATTGTGGCACTTTACAATTAAGGAAAGTGGAGAAGTGAAAGTATAATTAATGGAAGTTTAAATAGTAAAATAATAATAATAAATTCTTAGAAATAGTTCGGGAAGTCTAGAAAATTCTCTAGATCTCGGATGACCAAGCAGACTGCTTGTAGTTAAATTAGATACCAGTGAAATCCTAGTAGCTTCGGGAAAGTTTCGTTAAATTCCGAGACAGTCGGAATATTTTATAAATTTCTAGGCGACGGGTTTAGAGTGAAACCTGAAAACGGGATTTTAGAAAAATCTCGAAAAATGACGTGAGTTAAAGTTCATTTAAAATAAGTGAACTGAAAAGAAATAAAATTTTTCGGGATAAAAATGGACCGAATGAGAACTGATAAATCGTATAAAATAATAATAATAATAATAATAAAGAAAAGATTAAAAAAGAATAGACAAACCGCATGGTGAGAGCAGGTGAGCAGATAAGCGTTAGGAGAGAGGTTTTTAATTTTTTTTTCTTATAACCGTTTTTCTCAGTTCACGAATCGGACCATAGGTTTTCGTCGGAGCAGAAGGCAAAATTGGTATCTGTGAGAAGAGGCTCTGGCATGGAGTACCAATATCTTAGCCTTTGTTAAACTTTAAAGGTAGAAAATTTGCCTACTTGTGTTATTTCGAGCCCCTAAATGCTATATAATGGGCAGAAATTTTCATAGAGCAGAGTGAAGGTCGTAAACTTCGATCTGATATTTTAGGCGAGTTTAGGAATTTTAAGGAATTTTAGGAATTTTGGGATTTGTGTTCGGACAGTCGGGGCTGAATTGGAATTGTTTTGAGCGATTTTGATTAAAATTTCGAGGTGTAGTCGGACGAGTCGGACGGAAATTTTTGAAATGTTTAGGTATTTTGGAGCTCTACGGAAAGTCGCGGAGTCAAAGTTTGCTAAAGCGGATAGTTTTTATGGGGCGAATTAATGTGTATGGACATTTTTGGTCAATTTCATCATATTATCGATATCCCATGTCGAATGGGACTAGCCGCGTAAAGTTTTGTTAGAATCGAGTTGGATTCGATATAGTCATTTGAAGCTACGTATTATGTTTTATGGCTAAAGAAGTTAAGCGAGGCATTTTAAGTAATTTGAATGAATTGTGTAGGTGATTTGAGCATCGTAGGGAATGCAAAAGTCTTGATAAGATTTGAAAGAAATTAGTCGAGAAAAGGTGAGTACTCGAAAATCCTTTTAAAACTAAAGTGTTTAAATTCTGAGTTTGTAAAGTGCTTTGAAAATATAAATTTATAAAGCATTTTTATTTACCTCCCAATTGTTATACTCAGTGAAAAGTTTGATTTCAGTATTTAAGAAACAGTTTGGCCTGGTTTAGCAAAACCCTTAGATGGCCTGACTGGAGTTTGTCGGATGTATTTCGGTTGTGCATGCGAGGTTATGGGATATTATGACTAACTATATTGCACAGTCGTGATTGGGGTTAGATCTAGAATATATAGTGGGTCGCCCTCTGCACATTCGGGTATATAGTTAAGCGCGACTTAGTACACATGCGATGAGGTGTTGGTTAGGGTTCCATCCTGTTATTTTGGTCGAGGTTCCGTATATTTATATAGATCCCGCCGTCTTCACGGACCATATTAGGCGGGTAGTGTTCCGAGGGTTCACTCGCGGAGTGCGAGATTTCGAGGTTAAAGGCTGGGGCATCACTTACAGAAGTGTTTGAGAAATGGGCCACAGTGGTTGGTACTTGATTCCTGATTATAGCACTTCGAGATATTAGCCACCACTGGCAGTTTTATTGTGAGAAATAGTTATCGAGCAGTTTGTGGCCGAAATTGGATTCCGAGCGATTTCGACGAAGCTTGATTTCAACGGCGAAATAGTTTTTCGAGCAGTTTTAGAAATGGTTTTCATAGCAAAAACTTCGGTTTTCTCATCATGGAGTTTACAACCATTTCTATCTGATTTTCATATTAGGGTACAAGCGGCTGACGTGACATTTTAGAACTTATAGTACTCAACGAACTGGATTTGGCTCACGGTTTTATGTTTTTAAATAATTTTTCGAATGCAGTGCTGAAGCTAGAAAGACCTTTCAAGGATCCTGTCTTAGGCTTGTCTTTGTGATTATATATAAGATAAGGTGTAAATTAAAAATAGTAAAAGTTAAAAATGTGGCATTTGTATATGTAAATATATTTTGTAAAATATTAAATGCATGGTTTTGAGAGAAAAAGCAGGTTCTTGTAAAATTATGTTAGTTGATCCTTATCTTATATTTTGATGAGGGTGAGGAGGTCCTTTATTGTTATGTAGTTGGACATTTGGAAAACATTGGGAATGTATATATTTTTATACGGGTGATTTTGTATTTTGGGCTTGACCGCTGGAGTGCGGTCGTTATCTTTGCTTGGGTTTTCGTTAAATCTAAAGGTGTGATTTTGATAGAAAAGTAAAAAATTTTATAACCCACGTTTTCCAAATACGGTTTTAAGCCGGTTTGCGGCTTAGGCACCATGGTAACTTGTCGGTCGGCGAGCTTGGTACGGGAGGTTCTTGTGGAGTTCTTGCGTGATTTGTCACTTGCTAAGAGGGTGCAGTCGACTTGGTATCAGGCAGTTTTAAGCGATAGTTAAGCTGTTTTGAGCGTTTTCAACGTATTTCCTATAGAATTGTTTTTATAATAATGATTTTCTATTGCAACCTACTCATTGTTTTGCTAAATCCTTGCATGCATCAAATATTGAAAGTGTCAGATCTTTTAACTTTGAAATTCACCGACGGTATGTGCGGGACGAGGTCGTAGAGGTCGATCTAGGACTTCCGCATCGGAGCACCACCAGAGAGATATGTTAGGCACCCCTAGATGCGAAAATGCTTTAATGAATCAGCCCCGGTGGGAACCATCAGGGTGTAGACCCCCGGATTAGCGGTACCTTGACGATGGATCAAGTTATCACAGATTATTTGTGAAACTAAAGTCGGTACAGGAGCCTCGAGAGACCAGAGGGGCATGATAGAGCAGCTAAAATGGGGCTAAAACTTATGATGAATGCAGACGACCAGGCGGCATACTTATGGCTAAACGGGGTTAGTAAAATTTATGCGTGATGGGGTGTTTAGATGGCTTGAAAGTCCTCTTTTCGGGGTTCTTGATGGCGGCCCGAGGCGGGGCGGTGGGAGGCCATTAAGAGGAGACACCCTACAGGAGTCACCCTACAGGAGTCACTTGGGACCAATTATGATAGGCATTTACAAATAGATTTTACCCGAGTAGTTATCAGGATGTTTCCATTGCGGGCAGGAAGGTCACTTTATCAGGGGCGTCCCACAGGTTAGTAAACTGCGAGAGACCTACGAGGTAGGTACAGTGGCATCACCCGGTACGAAGTCCCGGTCGGTAGTAGAAATTGGTTCGACGAGAGGGTGGCGATCTGACACACAGTAGAGGTCGCGGTATAGGGGTGCGCGGGAGCGGCGGTACAGATTGGCGGATCGAGTGGTACTCGTGCACCGAGGCTCGGGCATTCTGATCCTGATGAGGCGGTCACATCACGAGGCGTGATTACGGTATGATTTAGGTTCTGATCATGATGCATATGCATTGGTGAACCAGAGCCACTCATTCATTTATTTAAGTACCATTCCGAGCGCGGATAGAGTCGGCTATAGATGGTCGTATGGTGGTGAGGTGGTTTCGCATCTAATGGGATACTATGACATCCGAAAGGATAGTTCCAGTAGTAAGATTATGATCCGCACAAGGATTTTCCAGCAGACTCGATAGTGTTAGGTATCCAAGATTTCGATAATCTCGGTATGGATCGGTTATCCGCATGTAGAGCCACCTTAGATTGCTATAAGAAAGAAGTAAGATTGGTTCGACTAGAGGAACCAGGCGTGATATTTCGGGGAATCAGAAGAGAGATCACCCCTAGTCTCATGGCACGCATTAATCGCCGAAAATGCCTAAAGGCTGCCGTGGTTATTTGGCACGGTAGTGGATATGGGAGACAAAGAGGGACTACCGGGAAGACATCCCCATAGTCAAAGAGTTCCTAGATGTCTTTCCGCATGATATTTCGTGCTTCACTCCCTGGGATAAGAGAAATTGAGTTCAAGTATTGAACTAGTTCCGTGGACCGAGCTGATATCCATTCCTCCATATAGAATGGCTGACGAGAGTTGAAGAATTAGGCACAATTGGAGGAATTGCTAAGCGGGCTTCATCAGACCTAGTACCTCATAGTGGAGCTAGGTTCTCTTCGTAAAGAAGAAAGATGGAATCTTACGGTTGTGTATAGACTATAAATAGCTAATCGGGCGACAAAACTCAACCGATATCCGACTTCCTCGTATGAATGAGCTATTTGACCATTTGCATGGATCACCGGGTATATTTTAAGATTGACCTAAGGTCGAGGCTACCATCGATTGAGGTAGGAGAATGATGTTTCTAAGGTATCTTGAGGACGAATCTGGTCCTCTACGAGTTCCCTAGTGATGCCATTCGGATTGGTAATGCCCACAGTGCGTTCATGGATTTGATGAGCAATTATTGAGTCCGTGTTAGATAAGTTTGTGATATTCATTTGAACATTCTAGTGTACTAGACGATTCGAGGAGGAACATCTGAGCATCTCTGGATATTATTGATTCTTAGAGGCGTCGAGTTATACGCTAAGTGTATTAAAGTGCCGAGTTTGGTTAGAAAGTAGCTTTCTTGGGTCATGTCATTTCATTTGAAGGTATTAGTGTGGATCCTCGAGAAGATTGAAGCTAGTGAATGGAAGCCACCTGAAATGTTTATGAGTTCGCGGTTCCTTGGATTGAGTTATTACGAGGAAATTTGTTAATGGATTTTCGAGATAACTCCGTTGACGATCTATTGAAAAGATCGAGAGAATTAGTGGTTAGATACACCTTAGCATAGTTTTGAGGGTGAGACGAGAGATTGGCGAGCTCGGTATTAGCACTGCGTCGAGGAAAGGGCGGTTATGTGGTATATAGTGATGCCTCCAGACCAGGTTAGGGTGTGTTTTGATGCGGGATGGTAGAGTGATGACTTATGCTTCCCGTGAGTTAAAGAAGCCTGAACGAACTACTGAGCCCGTGATTTAGAACTAGCGGCGGTGGTTTCGCTCACGAAGATGCGGGACATTATCTATAGTTGTTCCTTGTCGGATATTCACCGATCATAAGAGCTTCTTGATATGCTACTCGAAGAGCTTAACTTAAAGCGTAGCCGAGTGGTTGGAGATTGATTAAGGATTATGATTGCACGATAGAGTACCATCAGGGAAGGCGATGTAGTGGCCGATGCATGGCAGGAAACCGGAGGGTTCTTGTCGCTTATCTGCGAGACGGTATATCTCCCATTGTTGATATAGTTGAGATCTTTGGGAGTTAGGTTGCGGAAGCGGCGATCTGGGGATCTTGTTGGCATCATTTATGTTCGTCCTCTTCTCGTGGATCGGATCGAGAGGTCGAAGCGGAGTTTCGGAGATGATTAAGTTGAGGCGGATATTGAGGTGGTAGGAAACGAGTTCCGGATCGAGAGGCAGAGGCGTAATAGTTAGAAAATTCGAATATTGTACACGAAATAGGTGAACTAAGGAAATCTGGAAGGGAAGCTCACTCTTCGACATATACCATACACCTAGTAGCACCCAGATGTATCATATACGGAGCATTATTGGTGGAAGGGCATGAAAAAAATTGTAGATTTAGTATCCGGATATTCTTTTGTCGGTGGCGAGGAAACACAGAAAGCCAGCGGGAAGATCGGCTGTAGATTCTTGTATGGAAGTGGGATAAGATTCTTGGATTTTGTTATCGGGCTTAGGGGGAACTCGGAACAACATGATGCCATATGGGTGATAGTGGATAGACCGCGAAATCGGCATTTTCTCCGATTAGCAATGATGACCGCTGGACAAGTTGGCCCGATTATATGTGGAGGAGATAGTTAGATTACATGGGGTTCCGGTTTCGATAGTGTCGGATGAGACCCCGGGTTCCACATCCGAATTTTAATTACAGTTCTGAGGATCTGTGGGGACTCGATTGCGCTTTGCTTACGACTTTCCATCCTCGGAGCGATGGTGTTCCGAGAGAACTATTCGGACGCTAGGATATGCTTAGAGCATGCGTGATAGAGTTTAAGGGAAAATTTGGGATCGCATTTATCTACGATGGAGTTAAACACAATGCGGTTATCAATTAAGCATAGGCATGGCTCCATTTGAAGCATTGTATGGCCCGGAGGTATGTCGTACTCAGTATCTTTGGGATATGAAGTAGGAGAGGGGCGATAGGCTAGAGTTGAATCTGAATTACCTTAGATAAGATCCGAGATTGTCAGAACCCGGACTTAAGATAGCCGAGGACGGGACAGAGAGAAAAGTTATGCGAGACAGCGCCAGTGGGATCTCAGTTTAATGTGGCGATGGGTCTTCTCAAGAGATTTCCCTTGGAAAGGTGTCCTCGGATTTGGAAGACGGAAAAGTGAAGAGGCCAGACCACATAGGGCCATATGAGATTATTACCCAGTGGGACCCAGTAGCATATAGGTAGACCTTCCTCCGAGTTGCATCTAAGGTTCATAATGTGTTTCATGTGTATCATGCTCGTAGTACATTCGGATCCCTCCCATGTACTGAGATCGACCAATTAGAACTAAAGGATAATTTGACCTATAAGGAGCGGTAATCACGGATATTAGGTCATGAAGCGGTTACACAACGGAATAAGGTCATTCAGTTAGTCGAGTTTGTGGGAATCATGAGATTAAGAGGCTACATGGGAGTCGGAGGCTCGAGATCTTGTGATCAGTATCCTCGGTGTTTTCGATTTAAGGTATCACTCTTTATGTTAGTTTTGTTCGTTTCGAGACGAAATGTTAGCAGAGAGGATTTGTAACACACATGCAGAGAGGGTGTACGGTATGGCAGTAATATTACCAAAGGCTTTCTTAATTAATTTAGTACCATAATAGAATTTTTGAAAGTTGTTTAAGGGTGAAATTATAAAGTTTTCAAGGTGGGGCACTTTTACAATTAAGGAAAGTGGAGGTGAAAGTATAATTAATGGAAGTTTAAATAGTAAAATAATAATAATAAATTGCCAAAATAGTTCGAGGGAAATTACAGAAAATTCTCTAGATCTCGGATATTGAAGCAATTGCTTGTAGATTAAATTCGTCTCGAAATCTAGTAACACAAGAAAGTTTCGTTAAATTCAGAGATAGTCGAATATTTATAAATTTCTAGGCTGACGGGTTTAGAGTGAAACGAAAAGCGGGATTTTAGAAAATCTCGAAAAATGGCGACAGTTAAAGTTCATTTTAAAATAAGTGGGCGAAAATAAATAAAATTTTAGGATAAAGAAATGAACTTGAGAATGGACAATAGAAATCGTATAAAATAATAATAATAATAATAATAAAAGAAAAAAGATTAAAAAAGAATAAAGACAAACCGCATGGTGAGACGGACGGGAGACGGATAGCGTCGGGAGAGAGACTAAAATTTTTTCTTCTCTTCGTTCTTTCACCAGTTCTGGAAATCGGTTAGTAGGCTTTGTTGGAGGCTTGAAGGCAAAATTGGTATCTGCGAAGAAGTCTTGTGGAATGCCAATATCTTAGCCTTTTGTTAAACTTTAAAAGGTAGAAAATTTGCTCTTTGTGTTATTTCGAGCGTCTTAATATAATGGCTTGAAATTTTCTTAGAGGCAGTGAAGTGCGTAAACTTGATCAAATTTTTAGGCTAGAGTTTAGGAATTTTTAGAATTTTCAGGCCCACGTGTTCGGACGATCGGGAGCTGAATTTAGGGCCCATTTTCGGACCGGTTTAGTTGAAATTTAAGTGTAGTCGGACAAGTCGGACCAGAATTTTCGAGAAATGTTTCGGTATTTTAGACTCTACGGAAAGTCATAAGTCAAAGTTTGCTAAAGCAGATAGTTTTTATGGGGCATTTGTGTATGGACATTTGGTCAATTTCACATCATATTATCGATATCCATATTGAATGGGATGTACGTAAAGTTTTTGTTAGAATGAAGTTGGATTACATATAGTCATTTTGAAAGCCACAGTGTATGTTTTATGGCTAAAACGTTAAAGGCGAGGGCATTTTCGTAATTTGAATGAATTGTGTATTAGGTGATTTGAGCATCCGGCGAGTCTAGAGTGTAACTGAATTTGAAAGAAATTAGTCGAAAAGGTGAGAGTGTTTTCGAAATCCTTTTTTGAAACTAAGGTATTAAATTACAAAGTTTAATAACGTGCTTTGAAAATATAAATTTATAAAGCATTTTTATTTACCCTCCCCAATTGTTGTACTTAAGCGGAAAAGTTTGATTTGATGTTTAAGAAACGGTTGGCACGGTTTAGCAAAACCCACAGATGGCACGACTCGATTTCTGTCGGATGTATTTCGGATTGTGCATGGCAAAGGTTATGGGATATTATGACTAACTATATTGCACATTCGACAATTGGGGGTTGAATCTAGAATATATAGTGAGTCGCCCTGCACATTCGGGGTATATAGTTAGGCGTGGAAAAGCAGTACATGGCGATGAGGTGTTGATTCCAGGGATTCCATCAGGGCATTTTACAGTTAGGGTTTCCATTATGTTATATAAGATCGCCGTGTTCAGCACGGACCATATTAGGCGGGTAGTGTTCGAGGTTCACCCTACCAGATGTAGGACAGAGGCATCACTTCTAGGGTATTTCAAAAATGGGCCACAATGGTTGGTACTTGATTTACAGTATAGCACTTTCGGGATAATAGCCACCCTTTGAAGCAGTTTCGAAATAGTTTTTCGGAAACCGAGATTTGTGTGAGGTGTTTGAGCGATTTTATTGTGAAACAATTTCCACTTGTGAAATAGTTTTGAGCAGTTTTAGAAATGGTTTCATAGTAAGCTTCGAGTTTTCTCATAAGCGGTTTACAACCATTTAATGCAGTTTTCATATTGGGAGGTACAGAAAAACGTGACTGACAGCATTTAGAACTATAGTACTCCACTTTGAGCCCATTTGGCTCACGGTTTTGTTTAAATAATTTTTTGAGTCACCAGTCTTTGAAGCCAAGAAAGACCTTTCGAGATCCTACTGTCTTAGGCTATTTGTGTTGTGATTATATATAAGATAATTATAAATTTAAAATAGTAAAAGTTAAAATGTAATTTTGTATATGTAAATATCTTTTGTAAAATATGCATGCATGGTTTTGAGAAAAACAGGTTGCGACAAAATTATGTTGGATTGATCCTTATCTTATATTTTGATGAGGACCAGAGGTCCTTTATTGTTGTAGTTGGACATTTGGAAAACATTGGGAATGTATATTTTTTTATACAGGTGATTTTGTATTTTGGGCTTGACAGGTGCGATCGTTATGTTCTTGGGATTTTTCGTTAAATCTAAAAGGTGTGATTTTGATAGAAAAGTGAAAATTTTACCAACCCACGTTTTTCCAAATCTGAGTTCCCGGCGATTTGCGAGCAGCTTCATGGTAACTTGTCAATCGAGCAAGCTTGGGTGCGGGAGGTTCTTGTGGAGTTCTTGGCCCGGACTCTGTCACTAGGAAGGGTGCAATCGGTCGCGACTTCAATTTGACCCTTTAATTAAAATAGTTGCGACTTCTTTTACTTCTTGAGTCTCTCTTGTGGCTTCATAGACAAATCCTTGTCGCGACCTCAGAGTTATGTCGCGACATCATTTTTCTTGTTTTGGCGTCGCGACATTGAAATGAAATCACGACATGAATTTCTTCATTTGACTGTTTCCTTTAATCTCGACCACGTCTTCTTTATCATGACTTCCTTTTGAGTCAAGGCTTCACTTGTTCAGTTTTAGTTTCTTCTTGAAAGCGGAATTTGTTGTTGTCGTGACTTGGAATTCTTCCAGGCCCGGAGAGCTTCATCGCGACAAATTCCTCGTTAATGACCTCGGTCTGCTGTGGTGATTTCTTACGATTTTTGCTAGAATTTGATTTTCTCTTGTATTTTTCACCTGGGGTGAAATTTGAGTCAATTATCACTTTTACGCAAGCGATTGACGTATTCTCATAATAAACTCAGAAAAATGAATTAAAATCTAATGAGTTTTTGGACTCATCAAATTCCCCCAAACTTAAAATTTTGCTTGTCACTGCTTGAAGAAAGGATTGTTTGTCGCCGAACGAATAAGGCTTAGAAAAAATTTTAAGGGCGTTTTTAGATTCGTACCCTGATCTTTCCCGTTCCTTATTTTGAACTAGAATTAAGAGATACCAACATTATTTTAAATTTCGAGTTTTGATCTGAAACGAGACATGAGCACTTCTAACCTGAAAACTTCTTGATAAACTAATGTATTTAAGCAGTTTATTTTACAAGTCTTGTTACTGTGTGTGTGTGCGAGGTCATCGATCTGTTTTACATCTTCATGTTGAATTTAGTAAATCTTGGGAGTTTTCTTAGGTGTTTGTCAAAAGTCCCGTAGGCTTATTTTTTCATATTGATCTCCGCTAATGTAGGTGAATTCAACCTATGTCAATGAGGTCTTTCAGGCTTGTAATGTTGGGCTTAGGTAATTGGGTAGATAATGGAAAAATTTAGGTTGAAAATTACCCAGTTTCCATCTTTTCTCTACACTTGTTGCCTCCAACTTTCACCCTTTTTCTTCTTTGTTCTTTTCTGATTCTCCTCAATCTTAGCCTGATTTATCTTTTTGAATTCTTTTTATGGAATTTCAATTTCCATATGTACTTGATTCAGGCAGATTCCTTTGTTCTTTAACTCCTTTGCTTTTATTTTTCTAAGATTTGGAATAGTGCAATGTTTTGTCTTCTTAGGCTTTCATTACTCTTAGAGAACTTTGGGCTAGCAACTCCCATACCAGTTGGCATTAGGGTGCTAGGTGTTAAAACACCCCTACGAGCTTAATTGTTGAAGGGAAATAGGCCACAAGGCAAAATTTATTCCTTATTTCACTAATTTCTGCTTCTTTACCTCTTCAACTCCTTCATTGTCAAAATTTGGAAATATTGTTCCCCCAAACTAGTTTCTTCCTTTATACTAAACTTTTTATGAACTGGAAACTGATAAATCAGCCTCCTTGTCGGTTTTTGTACAAGGGAATTTCTGGCACTTGTCAAGTATTGAAGAAATAAGGCTTATTTTGGCTCAAATCAAGGAACTAGAGAATATGCTTAAGCATATTTTGAGGGTAGGCTTAAAAAGCCTGCCGCCAAGGATGGCCTATATCATTTCTTTTTGCCTGTCAAGCTATCCAGGATTTCGTTTCAATAGATAATCAAAATGCTCCTGTGGACTATGGACTCTAAATCCTGAATCTCCCAGAAGATGTTCCTAATTCCTATCAAAGTTTCATAAGTTTTGTTGATCTAAGTGTATTATTTCTTCAAGACTTGTATTTATTTACTGTTTACTTACATTATTTTAACCTGCAAGATTTTGTTCCACGCAAGAATAACCAATTTTTCAATTTTTGCAAACTAAATCGAATTTAAATAAAACAGTAATACCCTAATTTCTAGTTTTAATTATTCAGACCCTGATTCTTTCCAAATTTCTGTTCTTGAGGAAGAACATAATTATTTATTTGATTCCTAAACAGAAAAGAAAATGACACAGAAACAAAATTCAGAGATCAAGAACATCAATCAAATTAGTCTACTTATCCACAATCCAATTTTTCATTCAACAAGTGAGAAACATCTAATAAGCAAAAAGAATACTTATAAAATGAGAATTCAATCAAACAAGGACAATTAGATGAACTAAATCGCTTTCCATTAAAATTTTTGGGAATGTATATATGTATAACATGCTAAACCTTCAATTTCTCTTTCTTCTTATATTCCCGGGGTATTATGTTCGAGGGTCTACATCAAATCGGCTTCACCGAGCAAACTTTGGGGAATTTTATTTCAGCCTCTTTGCTTTTCTAAGGCAGGAGATCTTGCCTCTTGCATGTTTCATTACCGATTTGCACTCGCATGAATAAGCGTATCTCTGCCTCTCCCACTTGATTTACTGCTCCTTCTACTCAGAGATACATTCAAGCAAATTTTGATAAATTCCGTTGATTAGGTCCATACCTTTCCAACCCCGTTTTCCTTCTATACCTCTACTCAATTTCCAAATTTCGATATCTTTCTTCTTTCATTATCTTCAAACTCTCGAACAATTCTTTATATATATGTTTGAACCCATCGATCTTTCTTAAAGATGCTATTTCCATTTCTTTCTCCTTCCTCCTTCATGATGTTTAGCAATTCAAAGATCTCTTTGAACTGATTATTGTGGTGAAAGCTTGCATGCATGTTTGTATTCTCGCCCATCATCTTCTTCTTGTCTTTTCAACTCTTCTTTGTGTTCTTCTTCTCTTATTCTCCACCTTCTTCCCATATTTGTTCCTTCCTTCTGGGTCGTAGCCTCCACGAATTCCTTTCTCCTCGATCCTTCTGTTGTTCCCATTTTAGTTCTTCCTCCATTTCCTTTTCATTGTTTTCGCATTTTGCATTATCTCAAGATTTCCTTCTATGCTCTCGGAGGTTTCGCTTGAACTCCGTACTGCCCCGCACTTCCGGAGAGATAAAGGAGATGTCATTTATCCTTATAGGTTCTTCCTCCCGTCGAAAGATAATTTGGTCTGGCATCACTCCACTTCTCTCATCACCAGATCTACCTCCCGCTCTTTTCTTCTTCTAATACCATCATTTCCTTCGCTTTCCCTTTAGCCCCAAAATTACTCCCTGTAAGGGTTAGAGGGGGACCCGAGGGAATATCTTACTTCTTCCTCCTGCATTCCTTCACCCTCGCCTGCAAAATGTAGTCTAGTAATAGTGGAAGGGTGAGTGAATCAACCCTCTTTTATTGCTATGATGGTACCTTTGATTTATTCTCAATTAGCATTCCCATGTTTTATTTCCTTGTGGTATCCTTCAAAAGGCATATTAAACATGATAGCTTCCTCGTTCCTCCGACCGTGCTAAGGTGTCCTGCAGGCACTATCACGTAACATATAAATAAAACCAAACCTTTGCTCCTTCCTTTGCAGGAGCTCCTTTGATGGCATGATGGGGGATTCTTCTTCGTCACTTCCACTTTCCTTCTCCTCCAAATTAACAGTTCACTATTTTTTATAATTTGGGCCTCCAACAATTTCAGATTTAGACCCATGCTTGTAATCTCTCGCCTTAAACGCTCATTTATGCTTCTATCGGGTCGGCTAGCACCCAAAACACTTTTCACGAAAAACATAATCATCTCATTCCTACCATGTTTGCATAGAATGCCCTTGGAAGAGCGTGAACCCCGGGTCCTTTGTGTTCGCAAAGAACTCCCAATTCCTTTGTTATTACTCGAAAATGCAAAGAAATTATTTGCCAAACCTCTTTCGCAAATAAAGTCTTTATCATACATCACCTTGTTCCACAATTCTTTGGCTTCTTGTGAAATGAAGTCTTTTCTTTCTGTTTCTACTCTCTCAGGTTGTTCCTCCGGGCCGGTTTCCTTTTCAAGATTTACTTCTTCTCTCAAAGCTGAGTCTCCGACTGAGTTTCTTCTACTACTTCGACATTATCTCGCATGATTTCGTCGATCATTTTGTTTAGATTGTTGACTTCATCTTGGTTTGCTGCCATGATTGAAGGTTTCTGAGGGGATTGCTGAACTTCTTGGTTCTAGGGTTTCAAAATTCCAAAGACGGATTGACCGAGTGTCGGGTTGAATTGCGCTTGTATCAAATTTGAAGTGGAATAGACGGGTTTAATGTCATGATGTTGCTCGGGGAGTCAAGACATTAACTATTGGGCCACTAAATCAATGATTGTCAATGACTTTTTATTTATTTATTTATTTTTAACTGCTGGACGCCCAAAATTAGAGGTTTTACTCTTCTCAGGCTTTTTGTGGTCACGACTTCAAAATTTTATGTCGTGACCTGAAAATTTAGGTCACGACAGGGAAAATTGTGTCAGCAACATAAAAATGTTCTTCCCTCCTTATTTCAACAGGACTTCAATTCTCATTATTATTCGACTTTCTTTTCCACTTCTTATCTCTTCACATCCAAGACTCTCGCTGCCACTTTCAATTAATGTCACACCCAAAACAAAAACACTAAATTCTCAAGCACTGCAATTTATTCACTTCCACTCAAAACAACTACAACTCAATTCATCTTCATTATGCAAAAATTCAACAAATTTCACTATGCATCATATTCAAAATTTAAGCACCCAAAACAAGATAAAAATTCCCCCAAACTTTCAATCATGCTATATCAAAGACAAATTTAAAAATTCAAATCAAGAGGAAGCAGAAGAAAAACTCCGTCTCTTTCGTCTCTTATGCCGATTGAAGTTTGATTTCGTATTCTCTCCTTTCGCACACCTTCTATTGTCCTCGCAAAAAATATATAAAATAAAATAAAATATTTACCTACTCTTTAATAAAAAAATTAGTAAAATCACAACAAGCTATTAAAAAATTTAAACATTAAATTGTAAACTATAACAAGAAAATTTAAAATCAAACCGATGTGGATCAAGCCACAAAGTCAGCCAATTTTTAGTCTTTAGTCAATTCCCTCTCGCTCTTTGTTCTTGCTTTCTTCAATTTTTCTCTCATATCTCGTAACTAAGGGTTTATCTTCCAATTGCTTTTCCCAAGATAAGCTTAATCTCCTCGACCATTAACTTTGAACTCCCCATGATCGCCGGTTCTAAGTGTCGCTCAAATTGTGCTTGATAACACTGTGAATGGTCCACCTATTTGATTTCAACTTCTCGGAAAGAGTCTTAGTCCTGGAGTCAATAACAAGACCTCGATCTCCGCCTTGAATTCTCCTCGTACCTGCTGGATCATGCCATTTTTTTTGTTTTTTATCTCAGAGATTCTGGCACCATTATAGGTTTACCTTCACCTTTCCAACCCCAGAGTAGCTCTATCTTCCTTAGCAAATTTAAAATCAAAATTAAGCTTCGATGGCCCATAGCTTTATATTCTAGCTCAAGAGGTAGGTGACAAGGTTTTCCAAAGACAAGTCTGTATGGGGACATTCCAATGGGAGTTTTAAAAGCGCCTCATGCCCATAGTATCATCAAGCTTCAAAGACCAATCTCTCCCGTCAGCTTACAGCCTTTTCCAATTTTCTTTATTTCCGTTGGAAATTTCAGCTTGCCCATTTGTTTGAGGATGCTAAGCCAAGCTCATAATGTGTTTGATACCATATCTCAAGCCATGAGTTTGTCAAACACCTTATTTGCAAATGGCTTCCTCCATCACTACCTTATAGTTCGGTGTCCCAAATCACGAGAATATTTCTTCAGAAACCCCACAACCGTATTGGCATCATTCTTCGACATGTCGCCGCTTTACTCCATTTTGATACACATAATCCACGCCTATATGTATATATTTCCAAATGAACTCGAAAAGGTCCCAAATCCATTCCCCATACATCAAACAACTCCGCACCAGATACTCAAGTAGGCATTCATGCCTTTTGCTAATATTTCCCATTCGGCATTGATCACAATAACTTTACCTATTCAAAACGAAATTCGGGAGGCGTAGGAATCCTCGATCGAGAATTTTATATCGTTTTATCTCCCCGCAAAGTGTCCTCCATAAGGTGATGCATGACATTCTTTTAAAATCTTGATTTGCTCACCTTCTGGTACACATCTCCTTATTATCAAATCATCTCCTCTTTTAAACAATAATGGATCATCCCAGATGTAGTACTGCCGCCCTTAGCTTTTTTTCTCTCGTTGGTAGTCGACCTCGTGGCATAATCCCACAAGCTAAGAAGTTCACAATATCAAGATACCTGTGCAGGATTGGAGTGACAACAAAATAACTACCATCCGAAAAAATTTTCGCTATTTCTCTTCCTTCTTATCAGGATGTTGTTTTCTCTACTCTTGACAAGTGCGATCGGCCTATCACATTGTCACTCCCTTTGTCTTTTATTTCTAAACCAAATTTCGCAATAATAGCACCCAATCGAACAATCTTGGCTTTGCTTTTCTTCGCCATTAGATATTTAATTGCCGCAGACGAACGCGTGTATAACAACATGGGACCCCAAAATGTATGGCCTCGAATCACATGCAAATACTATTGCCGCATCTCCTTTTCGCAGTAGAGTAATTTTCTTGTGCTTCATTAAAGGTTTTGCTAGCATAGTAGATGGCCTTGAACACGCTTTCATCTTTTATCCCAATACAGCCCCATTGCAAAATCACCGGCATCACACATGATTTCAAATTCTCTGTTCCAATCTGGTTTTGCCATGATGGGAGCTTCAACTAGTTTGGATTTGATTTCTTCAAATGCTTTATGGCAGGATTCATCAAAACAGAACTTAGTATCTCCTTCAGGAATTTTGCATAAAAAGGCATTTGGCTGATCACCTCT
The DNA here is from genome assembly GCA_016808115.1 of Tetrastigma voinierianum. Classification (NCBI taxonomy): domain Eukaryota; kingdom Viridiplantae; phylum Streptophyta; class Magnoliopsida; order Vitales; family Vitaceae; genus Tetrastigma; species Tetrastigma voinierianum. Next base: position 1,038,175 of record JAEQBH010005114.1, on the reverse strand, counting down.
GTAAATGGGATATTTATTTCTATTTTCTTGAAAATATCCAAGAATTTAGAAAACTGTTCTTCTCTTCTTGACTTCTGAAGTCTCTGTGGGAATGGCACCGCAGTGTATATGCCGGGTACTCCTTCCTTCTTTTCCGGTCATTACTCTTTCGCTTCAATCCGGGTCGTTTCTTCTTCTTCCTTTCAGCCTCTTCCTCTTCACTCTTCTTCTCCGCCTCGCCCTTCTTTCCTTCTGTTGTTGCTCAAATCCTTCCCACTTCTTAACCGAATTGCTATGCGCTTTGTCTTTCTATGTCACTAGGAATGTACCCTTGTTCGATTTATATATCTGGTGGCAACGCTCTACTTGTGTTGTTCTAAATTTTTCAATGAGGCACTAGCATTCTTCTCGAAACATTCGAAAGTATCGCACTTGAAAGATTCCAAGTCGATAGCGTTTCTGCTCATGGAATTGTAATAAATTTCTGTTATCCCCAAGTATGAATCGCAAAGATTCGTTTCAAATGGTTGCTCGACCCCGATATTCATTTCGCTCTTCACCTTGGTGTCACGCCGAACTCGTGGGTTGTTGATATCCTTGTCGAGGATGTCATTCCCCCGCTCTCGGGCCGTGTAATGCCCCTCCACCATAAGGAGAAATTTCATGGTTCCTCAGCCACGATTGTAAAGTGTGCAAGGTGTTAGATTTGGCTTGAAATGATAACTCTTTCCTCGCTCACGCATTTAACCTCCTCAAAGACCATAAGAATTTTCTTCTCGTTGGCACGTCAAGACTTCTTCATTATCTTTCTTTCCAGATCGCTCCTATTTCATGAGCAGTGTGCATCTTTCTCTCTTGTTTGTCCATCCTATGCATTATGGCATCCAACTTTGCTTTCATGGCTGTCATCTTGCTCAGCTCCATGACCCCTTTTCCTCTTGAAAACTCAGATGGAGCTTTCATATTGCATTTTGCTAAATCTTCGATCAGATCTCTCGCCTCTTCAACACTTTTTCGTTTGAATTCTCCACAGCATGAAGCATCGATACAATGCCCTTAGATGTATCACGAAAGCATGATGGCACGCATGTCCATCCGGGTCTTCAAGTATTCCACGGGCACCTCTTCAAGAACTCCTCGAATCTTCCTCCTAAGCTACATATAGGCTCTCATCTTCCCCTTGTTGGAATACTATTATCTCTCTTCGTCTCTCTGAAATGAGAGATGGGGGAAAGAATCTACCCAAGTAAGCTTCTACCAACTCTTCCCAAGTATCAACAGAACCATATGGTAATGATTTATACCATGTGGCTACTATGTCTCTAAAAGAAAATGGAAAAAGATGCGTTTTATCACCTCCGGGTCTCACACCGCTCGCTTCACTCAGATTCGCCATCCTCGAAATCTTCCCGTGTGTCTTATTGGTCTTCGGTAGGGATGACCAAGAACCGATGTTGGCCGAACCATTGTAATTAAAGCTGGCTTTAGTCGCAATTATTTGCATCCACGTAGGTCGTTTCCACTGCGTATCATTCATCCCGAATAATAAGCCTCCGTAAATCCTCCATTGTGTCGCAATGGGGGCCTTCGCTACTGGGCCCTTTGTTCCTCCTGTTTGTCATGTCTCTTCTATAGCTGCTTCTCTTCTCTTTTGTCTCTTCTTAAGCTCATGAGTGTTTTTCTAATTCGTTGTCTCATTGAATCGCCGAACCCCTGCTTCCTATGCATTAAAGGTTCTTCAAATCAAAGCATACGCATTAATGGGATTAGTCAAACTAAACAAATATTTCCAACATGGCTTGTTAAAATTAGCGACTATGTAGCCACGCTTGAAAAGCTATTTTTGTTCTTTTCAAAATGTCCAAATTAGTATTTCCTTCTTGGTCGATATTGATCTAATTAATTTTTCAATCCCTAGCAATCTGCCATAAAAACTTGTTCGCCTTTTCTATATAGACTAAAACCCTCAAAATAACACATACCTACTGCAGCCTACAATTCTCTTATACCCATGTCAATTTGATAATTTGGCTTGCTAAAATAATTTTCTTAATGTTCAAGATTAAAAATATGGTTCGGGCCTATGACACTGCGACAGGTCATACAAGTAGTAACTGGAATGCAAGTCCGTGTATCATTCCCACGTAGATTGATAGCGACCATGTGTCAACTACCCTAACTACTAAAAATTCCAAATACTATTTGGACTCAAACTCATAGTGAAAATTCTGGGACGAAACAACAAAAATTAAAATCTATACTATTGAATATGCTCAAATTAAACTAAACAAAGTGAATGACTAAAATAAATTGTACATAAAGTTAATGGATTGAATCGCTTATCGTGAGAAACGAAAAACCATCACGAAATACAATGGAAATCGCCAATTCCATGACTATGTCCATTACTCCTGCTCTATGTATGGATATGCTCTTGTCCAAGATTTTCTAATTATTGAATTGATCTCTCCGTTTTCACTGATTTAATATCCTTGCTTCTCTCGAAGACAAGATCAAAACTAATCATCTGTGATTCCACATTTTCTGCAAGATCTCGGGTATTTTTCTTTCAATACTTCACACCCATTTCGTTGACAGCCAGAACTTTTACTTCACCTTCCTCAGGATATTAGCTAAGTTCGACTATCACTTAAATGGTGGCCTGAACTCTCCGTATCTATGGGTTTATCCTCTTTCCCCTTGATTGTATCTAAGCTAACACGATTGGAACCTATCCTTAGATTAAGGTGAACTCTCCGATGATTTATATTGTTAAATACACCCCCAACTTCACTCAGGAGCGAATGGGATTTATCAAATGAACTCTCGAGCTCAGCCACACAATATCGCAATACACCCGTAAAATGCCTCAACTCTCGTGAATCCGCCTTTCAGGTCACGCTGCAGGGCATCTCGATATCGAGTAAGATACATTCCTCAACTCGGTACTAGGTACTACTATTGGGAACTTATCCATTAAAAACAAACACCGACATAAAACCGAACCTAAATTAATTCTCCATAAATGTGCGTAAAGATCAGAATTAAATGTAAATCAAATCCGTATGAGTCGCGCCTGACATCGCGCAGACGCGAATTAAGAAATGGAGTGCCGATCACGCACAACCAATCGTAATTGCACAACCAAAAGAAATGAATCTTAAATTTGTCTAGATTTCATAAATTTCCAAGCAAGACATCAAGAAAATATAATGTAACTAACAATCCAGCCTTCACCTTCTCCTCGCACACCGCAGCATTCCAAATCCAAAAAAATAAAACTAAAAATAAAACTAAAATAAATTCTACTCTAAATATATTAATCGAGTTCCTCTTCCTTTCCCTTTGCTAGGTAGTGAAGAAGGAGAAAACTACTTTACTATTCGAAATCTCTCTATTTATACTGTCAAAAGGAAAAGAAACTGGGCCGAATCCCCAAAAATACTCCAAGTGGAAATCCAGATAAAAAGCCCAGCCCACTGTTCTATGTCGCGACCTCAAGTTGATGTCGCGACATGGAATTCCCTTGATGGCTCATGATCACGCGACTCTTCCTTTTCCCTTCAAGGTAAACTAAGATGTCTCGCGAAATCCCTTATTAGTGGTCGCGATGACGAGTGATGTCATGGCATCTTTTGTTCGCGTTTCTTCAATGCCGATGTCGCTGTCTTCGTTGATGTCGCACACTATTATCTTCTTATTCTTCAAGCTCCGTGCTTTACATCGCTTTAGGTTGCGCACCACTTCACGTTTGTAAGATCTACTTCATGTTGTGACCTTAATTTCTCGGGTCGCACTTATATCGTGTTTTTCCTGTCTCATAACTTACACGTTCTTATGTCGCTGATTTCATCGTTGATGTCGCGACCCTTTGCTTTCCATTTCTTTCTTCAGTCACACTTCGCCCCACGCTGTAAATCAACATTTCTTTCTTTCCAACTACATTTTCCGTGTCGCGACATCAGCAAGATGTCGCGACATCCTTTCTTTCCTCGCTCGCCTCTTCTTTAGGTCGCGACCTGAATGAGTGGTTGTGACATCATTCTTCTTGTTAAGGCTTCAATTCCTGTTTTCATGTCGCGACCTGCATAGCATGTCGCGACTTCAATTTGACCCTTTAATTAAAAACTAGTTGCGACTTCTTTTACTTGCGAAGATCTCAGGGCTTTACATAGGGAGCGCATCCTTGTCGCGACCTCAGAGTTATGTCGCGACATCATTTTTCTTGTTTTGGCGTCGCGACATCGAAATGAAATCGCGACATGAATTTCTTCATTTGACTGTTTCCTTTAATCTCGACCACGTCTTCTTTGTCGCAACTTCCTTTTTCAAGTCACGACTTCACTTGTTCACGTTTCAGTTTCTTCTTCAAAGCCAAATTTGCTGGGTCAAGCGTGACTCATTGCTGGAAGCGAAGCTCTGGTCGCGACTTAAATTCCTCTGCTAGACTCACCTCACAAGAGTCGATTTCTTCCGATTTGCTAAAATTTGATTTTCTCGTGCATTTTCCCGTAAATTGAAATTCGAGTCAATTACTCTTTCGCAACAACATCTCAACATTATTCTCATAATAAACTCAGAAAAATGAATTAAAAATCTAATGAGTTTTTGGACTCATCAGGTATATGCATATAGCATATCAAATGGTAGTCTTTTTTAAAGGCTCAAACTGTTCAAAGATGGCCTAAATCACTTCCTGTTGGTTGCAATGCCTAAGATTTCGCCTTGAATAATAATGCATCAAGTTTTAGGACCTTTTGATATTTACTAAAAGTAAGTCCCATAAAGTGTTCCTAACCTAAGCACAATTAGTTTTCAAGGTACTTAAGACCAATGTGTAATTTAATCAATTTATGAGTTGTACTATTCAACCTGACTAGAATTAGTAGCCTTATTAGCTTTGATTTCAATTTCATTTTTTCAAAATCTAAAAATTTAGCTTATCTATCCTTGACATCACAACTTAAACCCGCCTAAATTTTTCAAATTTCATTTACTTCAGATTTTTTGCTTTGTTTGGTTTAAAACAGATCGGTTCGGTGTTATTTGCTCTCAATCCTTACGCCATTCGATTAATCACTCATTTGATCAACAACAATAACATCAACATCTCAACAAATTTCTTACATTCATTAAACAAGCAATCACAGTTCCCTTTAGAAAATATGCAACAAACATCCAAAAAATTTCAATCACAGTTAAACTCTACAGCATTCTTACATTCAACACATTAAATTCTCATTTATTCAAAAACAAACACAAGCTCATATTTATTATAGATATCAAACATGTAAAATTAAAAGAAAATAAGAAGAATAAGAAAATTATGCACATTAAATTCAGAAACTGCCTTTTTATTTATAGAAAGAAGAATTATAATGAATGGATTACAAAATAGAGCAATACAAAGAAAGATAAAGAGAGATGGAGGAATAGAGAGAGAGATAGAGCTTTTTTTTTTCTTCTTTGGTATTTTGAGGGCTTAAGATTGATAGGTTCAAACTTATAGTTGGCATTAGAGGGAGTGAATTCAAGGATTTAGGGTTCCGATTTTTTCCAGTTGAGCTACTTCCTCCCTTGTCAAAGAGATACCATTCTTGTGTTTGAATGTGTTGCTTGATGAGCTCATTTTGCCTTTGCCCAATAGAATTCAGGGATTGCTCAAACTCACCCTAGGCTTGATATATTTTTATCAAATTGGAATTTACTTGATCTATACTATCAGTCCAAAGTTTATCTCTATATCCCAGAGATTGCTCTAATTCCTCATCTCTCTTCATGATTAATACCTTGATCTCCTCTTGGTATTCTTTGTAGAGATATCCAAAGGCTTCTGCTTTTTGGAGCAGATTTTTCTCCATCTCTTTTTCCCTGATCTCCATGATCTTGATCAGCTCCTGATCTTTCATTAGCTAATCATTTACAAATGCCCTCTCATTTTCTTTCAGCTCTGCCCTTAGGGCTTTATCCCTCTTTGTCAATTCTTCTCTCATCTCCTCATCCCTCTATTGGAGAAGTGCTACCAGGCTCTCTTCTCTTTTCTTGTCCTCTATGGCTTGATTGTTATCCCTCCATCTAAGCTCTTCCTTGAGTTGTTCATCTCTTCTCTTCATTTCTTCTCTCATTCCAAGCAGAGAAAAGAACAAATTCATAATCAAGGTTTCCTTGCTCTTTTCCGCTTCTTCTCTTCCCCTCTTTTACAAGTGTTTTGAGTGTGCACTGCTTTAGCACTAAGGGAGAGCATTAGTTGCTCTAGGTAGTCTTCGAAACCCCCTCCCCCCTTTTTTAGTTTATGGTTCTTCCTCAGTTGCAAGGGTTGCCTCCCTTAGAAGTTCTGTAGTCGCTCTCTCTCTCTTTCTTGCTTTCTCTATCTCTTCACCCTATGCTGGAGTTTTAAGGACTCTAGTGAGAGTGAGAGGAGTGGCTCTTGGGCACTTTTCCTCCGTCTCGCTGAATGTTACACCCCCCTTGATGCACAGGAGAGTGATTAAGGCAGGGTGGGGGATGTTCCTTGAGAAGTTGTTCTCAACGTAGTCTAAAATGGACTATTCCACTATCTTCCCCACATTCAGACAACACCCCTTTACCAGTGCATACAAGAGTATGGCACGATCTTGTCTCATAGTTGAGACATACTTTGAGGGGGTGAGAACAAAGTTTACAAAATAGAACCATACCTTATTCGCCCTAATTAAATAACCTCTATCGATGTAGGCGTTACGGATGGTTTTAGTTCTTTGCCATTATCCCATACCATTTTTCAGCTCTTTGACGATTTCCTCGAACCTCTGGCTCTCTTGGAGTTGATCATACTCTACGTACTCACCCACTAGTCTTAGCTCTAAGAATTGGGAGATGACCATTTCCCCAAAAGGGATCCATCTCCCCCTGACATAGCATGTTAAGTTATTCTGCTCGCCTAGATTAGCGTAAAAATCTTTGACAAGAGCCCTTACCCCTGACTCCCTATGCTGGCTCACCTTCTCCCAACCTCGTCATTCGATTTCCTCCTTTAATGGCAACACCAACTGCTTGAAGCCTCTTTCCTCCACAAAGCCCTTCTTAGCTAGATGCTTCTGGAACGCTTCTGCTCCCTTGTCGAAGTAGAAGGTTCTGGCTTCTCCTTCTTCCACCATAACCTATATTTCCTTCGTTTTCCTCCCTCACTTTTTTTAAAACAATTTCCAGGTTCTCCTATTGTTCTGCTCTCTCTCCTAGTACTTTTGTTGCGATGTTTCCCAAAACTTCTTCTAAGGTCGAGAGTTAGGTTCGATATGGCTCGCTTCGCTGAAATTTGAAAATGGTAGGGCTTAGAAGTTTGAGAGATTACGTTTTAGAATGAAAATTTCTCGAAGTGTTCCTTATATAGGTGGGTTGCCCTAACTGTAATGTCGCAACATTGGAGTTATGATGTCGCAACATTGGAGTTGTGTTCTAAGTAACTCAGTGCAATGTTGCGACATTGACTTGATGTTGTGACAATGTCGTGGTGATGTCACGACATCACTCAGATTTTCTAATTGGCTTCACCTGATGCCGCGACATTGAAATTGCTATGTCGCGACATTGCTTAGGTTTCGTTATTTCTTCTGTGATGTCGCGACATTGGAAAATGCAATGTCGCTGACAATCTCGTGATTACTTCTTCGGGCTGGGCCTACCTTAGTGTTGCTCTTCTTATGGGAAATGCTACAATGACACTAACACACGATGTCGCGACATTGGGGAAATTGTTGGAACCTGTGTCGCAACATTGTTGTCAGTGTCACGACATTGAGAATGAGTTTTCTTCTTTTAAGTAGAAAATTTTTACTTGTTTTCCCCATTTTATTTCTATAATTCCAGTTCATGCTCGTGAATATAAGTCTATCAATATTGAAAAAAAAATCTCAATTCAAGCATGAACAATAACACTCAGATTTTCAATTCAATCAATTTAGCATATATTCATTGTATTGATGAAATTTTCACACAACTATTCAACAAGGGGACAATGAAGCTACTATGTAATTTCCAACTCAGATAAATTACACTCCACCAAACTTAGTATATGCATCATTTTCATATAACAAGTAATGGAAGTAGACTCCCCTTTGTAGTTAACTCTACATAACTCAATTTGGTTGAAGATGCTTCAAAAATTACCTTCATATCCTTTGCAAATCTTCATTATCCTCGCTTCTCGACATTCAGCTAGACAGATTAAATAAATTGAAAATAAATTCTAACAAATCTACTTTACTTCTAAACTATTAAAAACACACTAAATTGAACAAAATCACACTAAAAGAAAATGGAAATTGCTTGGGTTACCTACCAAGTAGCTGCTCATTTTTATGTCTTTAGCCAGACATTGCTGCAGTGTGTTCTCATTTTAGCAATTCTATTGATCTCTTCAAACCTGGGACTTTTCTTCATTTGGTCTTCCTCCCAAGTAATGCCTCAGCCTCTGACCATTTACTTTGAATCCATCTCCAAATTGGTGTTTAGTTTCACTACTCCAAAAGAGGTAATTGAAACTACTGTGTATAGACCACTCCACCTTGACTTAAGTTTTCCTGGAAAAAGTTTTAGCCTTGAATTGTACAGTAGGACTAACTCCTCAGAATCCTCTGATCATGCCACTTTTTTGTCTTATCTTTGTAGATTCTGGCATTATCATATGCGTCATTTCTCAGCTCTTCTAGTTTATTCATTTGGAATAGTCTCTTCTCTTTAGCAAATTTTGAAATCACGCTCGCTTGATGGCCCACATAGCTTTATATTCAAGCCTGCGGGAGATGCACAAAGTTTTCCAAATACTATCCTACATAGGGACATTCAATAGAGATTTATAAGCAACTCAGAAGCCCACAAAGGTATCATCTACCTGATCGACTAGTCTTTCCTACCGGTGTTTACCGGCCTTTTCCAATATGTTCTTTATCTCCCTATTGGATATTTCTACTTGTCCATTTGATTAAGGGTGATAAGTCAATCCCATAACATGTCTGATTCCATATCTGCTCATGAGTTTTGAAAACAGTTTTTTTGCAAAATGGCTTCCCTCATCACCGATGATTGTCCTTGGGGCTCCAAATCTGCTCAAGATATTTCTTTGAATAAACCCCACTACGGTGTTGGCATCATTCTTGGACAGCAGGCTTCCACCCATTTGGATACATAGTCCACAACTAGGAGAATGTATTGATTTCCAAATGAGGGTGGGAAAGGTCCCATAAAATCTATCCCCCATACATAAAAAATTTGCACCACCAGGATTCCCTGCAAGGGCATCTCATTTCTTCTATTTATATTGCCCATTCTCTGACATCTATCACAATGTTTAACCCATTCAACACAGTCTCTGAATAGAGTAGCCTAGTAAAAACTTGATTGGAGAATTTTCTAGGCTTGTTCTTTCTCCTGTAAAGTGTCCTCCATATGGTGATACATGACATTTATCAATTATTCCACCTTGCTCATCTTTTGGCACACATCTTCTGATGATCTAATCTGCCCCTCTTTTAAACAACAATGGGTCATCCCATATATATACTCCGCACGGGTCACCTTCATGGTAGCTGAAATCTGATGGCATGATTCCACACGCTAAATAATTAACAATATCAGCATACTATAGTAATTGACTCCGACACCGAAAAAAGTCAGTTTCACGTGGGAGATTTTCTTTATTTCTGTTCCTTCCTCCTCGCAGGTTTTTCCATTCTGACAAGTGATCGGCCATCACATTGTCACTCTTTCTTGTCCTTGATTTCTAAATCAAATTCTCGCAATAAAGAGGTACCCACCGATCACCTTGGTTCACCTCTTTCTTTGTCACTAGATACTTAATTGCTGCATGATCAGATGATGACATGGGACCCAAAAATATATGGTCTAAATTTTTCACAAGAAAACACCATTGCTAGCATCTCATTTTTTATAGTTGAGTAGTTCTCTTGTGCCTCATTGAAGGTTTTTCTAGTATAGTATATTGCTTTGAAAATTTTCTCTGTACTTTGTCCTAAAAATGCTCCCATTGCATAGTCACTAGCAATATCACACATGATTTCAAACTCTTTGTTCCAGTCTAGTGGTTCCATGATGGAATCTATAACCAATCTAGATTTAATTTCTTCAAATGCAAACCTGCATGATTCCTTAAAGTCAAACTTTGCATCCTTTTCCAACAGTCTTTCATAATGGTCTGGAAATTTTTGAGAAGTCTCATGCATCTTTTGTAAAATCCAAAGATGTCCTAGGAAACTTCTTTATCCATTTTAATGCTGTAGGTATGGGCCAGAGCTTTACACATAAACTTTAGCTTGGTCAACTTCTAGCCTAGCTGCAGAAATTTTATGTCCTAAGACAATTCCTTCCGTTACCATGAAATGAAATTTCTCTCAATTTAGAGCTAAATTCTTATCTTGGAACCTCTGAAGTACAGTCTCTAAATTTTTCAAGCAATGCTCAAAACTAGATCCATAAACTGAGAAGTCATCCATAAAAAATTCCATAGCCTCTTCCACGAAATCTGAGAACATGGACATCATACACCTTTGGAAGGTGGCAGGAGCATTACATAATTCAAATGGCATCCTTCTAAAAGAAAAGGTGCCATAAGGACATGTAAAAGTAGTTTTCTCCTGGTCCTTAGGCTCTATGGAAATTTGATTATAACCAGAATATCCATCAAGAAAACAAAAGTAAGGGTGTCCAGCCAACCTGTCCAGCATTTGATCAATAATGGGCAAAGGATAGTGATCCTTTTTGGTTGTTGTGTTCAGTTTTCTATAATCAATGCACACCCTCCATCCTGTCACTAACCTTGTTAGAATCGGTTCATTTTTCTCATTTCTGATGACTGTGAATCCACTCTTTTTGGGAACCACATGAACTGGGCTCACCCAAGGGCTGTCTAAGATTGCATAAATAAATCTTGCATTCAGCCATTTTAATACCCCATTTCTGACAACTCTTTCACTACCGGGGTTCAACTTCTTCTTCGATGTTCAATTGATGTTCTTGCATTCTCCTCCAAGAGGATTTCATGCATGCAAATTGAAGGACTGATCTCTTTCAAGTCTTCTAGTGACCAAGCAATGACTTCTTTATATTTCCTGAGAATTCTGGTCAGTTTCTACTCATTTTCTACTGTCAAGTCAGCTGCTATGATTATGGGTTGTGCTCTTTCAGCTCCTAAGAAGGCGTATTTTAGATGTTTGGGTAATTTCTTAAGAATTAGCCCTTCAGAACTTTTTTCCACTTCTTGTCCGCAATAGGGCTCGGATTGGAAAGTTAGAGAAGGAAGTGATACCTCCTTGATGAGATGTACCTATTTTTGGATATGAGACTTCACAAGCTTTCCACCGAGACCTTATTCACTCCGATCGAGCTTCAAATGAACAAGTTGAAAGAAATAAAGAGAGAAAAAAAGTGACCAGTTGGAGAATTTTAAAAATTTCGCCTTTATAAAAATTTCGTGTTATTTCTGGCTAGATTTAGATTCTACTCTCTCTAAGCTTTCCAACGGTACTAAGAACACCTAAAACGAAGTTCGAATGAGAAAGTTATGGGCGAAACAAAATGAGAGTGCAGCAGGCTACGAAATTTTCTCAAGTTGCGAATTTTTGCAACCGCGAAATTTTCTGGGCTTTTCCTTTGGCTCCAACATCTCCCCTGCTTCAAAATTTTGACATAAACTGCAAAAATAAACACCGAAAAAAAATTTAAAAAAAATTGTAGAAATGTGAAAAATAAGCTAAAAACAAAGATTAACTTAAAATTAGAGAAAACCTAAAGAGGAAAATTAAATAAATCAAAATAAAATAAGGAAAATTCAAAACAAAAAGTGTGGAAGACTGAGTCCCCCCGAACCAGTTTCAAAAGCCTTTGGAGGCTGTTGGAACTGGTTGGAACTGGTGGAGCTAGTGGAATTAGTGAGGTCCAAGTGCTCCAAATCTAAACCAGCACCTAAACCATCCGCTATGCCATGCAACATGAGCAACTGCCAATGTCTTTGATGTAGTGGCAAAAGTTTGAACAATGGCCACTAGCTTCCTAAAGTTTTGCACAGGCGGTGTAGATAGGATGGCCTTAGCAGTAGGTGTTCCATGTGTTTCATGTGCTATAGGTTTAGGCAGGGTGTGCATTGGGTCAGGAGAGGGTGTCAAGAAGGAAACCATGTGCTGGTTTGCCACAGTTTTTGGGCTCTTCCACTACTTCCTTTCCACTGCCTTCTTCAATCAGCAATGGGGAGATTGCTTCTTTCTTTTTCCCATGGATAAACAGTAGCAACAATGTCTAAGGATTTAGATAACCCTTCAGAATATTCAGCAAATTCCTCTATCAGCCCTTCTTGTAGCTACTGTTGACAATGCTCCTCCACCATGGTGTCAATCAGGCACTCTTCCTCTGGATTCTCTTCCTCTTCGTGATCATTCTGCTGATTGATGAGCCTTGAAATGGAGTGTCAGTCACAAATCTCTAGATCACTCGCTTCTAGGAACTCCATCTAATTTTTGGTTCGCAGAGTTTCACAAAAGGTCAATTTTGCTCTCCATTGTGTCAATTTTCTTATCGTCTGACATTCACTGCTTCTCTCGGCTTCCTCTTATAAAAGTATCTACCAATTTGCTAAGGTTTAAGATTGCTTGCTCAACTGGAGAAGTTAACTATGGTGGTTGTGGTGGCTAAGGAGTTGGAGCATAATGTGGAGGAGTAAGAGGTGCATACTGTGGAGGTATTGGTTTCCATGAGAAATTTGGGTGGTTCCCCTAACTAGGGGCTAGGCATTCCATATGGTGCATTTATTGGAGGCACCATGCATGAGGGCGCACTCATCCATGGAGGGTTTCTATAGTCTCTCATGGACTTATATGCATTAAGGCTTCTCTCCACTGGATACTGACTATGCTGCTCTTCATGTGGGGGTTCCATTTGATCACAATTCAAGCCCACTGGAACATGCACTCCTACAGCAAGAACAAGGCAAGCACAAGACAACAAAGAAACAATCCTACTTTTTTTTTCTTTTTTAAAATGTTGAAATGAAACTAAAAAAAAACTGACAGTAAGATACTAAAAAGAATGATACAAGAGAATTCACCAGAACTTGTAATGAGGGATCACAGTAAAGTTATTTCTTTATGTTGTCATTTGCACTTAGTACCATCTCGCAACGGCGCCATTTGATTCGTGTCGTGCAAGAGGTCGTGCCTAATCAACAAAATCTATAACCTAAATTCCACTAGCACGCCATAGCATAGCATCAAGAGTTTATGGTTCAGGTCAACACGTGGATGGGTTTTCTTTGCACAAATGACTTGTAGTGAGGTTCAAATTGATGAATTTAGTTTGGATTCAAGGTTTTTGGTAAAAACAGGGGGTTGTAATGTTTGGAAACTGAAAGTTAAATAAAATAAAATGTAAAAGAAGTCTCTTTGAAGTGTTAGGGTCAACGCTTCTGGATTCCCCTAAGGCAACTCGAGGGTCTCTGTGGTCCTTTCCCCTGCATTGAGTGATGCACCCTATCGGTCATATCCCGAACTGGATCTTCATTTAGCACAAAAACCGACCCAAAATAATGGGCCCTTTTGAAATGGGCTTGTTTCCTATTGATGGTCTCTTGACAAAGCAACAACATCACCGAATCTACTTTTCCAACAAGCTAATAAATATAATTAATGAATATCACCGCATTCAATAATAAGCATACAATGAACTTAAAGCTAACTAAGTAATCGATCGCTTAAAAGAACCGAAGGAATCAAACCTAAAATTTGGAGAAAATAAAAACATCCTCGAATCGGGCCTTCAATAACCCATAGATGATAACTAACTAATGTCAATGGATTTAAGGCTACATCCACGAAACTAAAAGTTTACGTCAAATCGATCATTCAAAGCAAAACTCCAAAGAGATTAAAGCCGATGTTTGAATGAACCCATAAATGGTAGAAAATACCTCCGTTAAAACATGGAAAACCTCACCGCTCTTATGTCCTCGCCCAAAGAGCTTCCACTCCAAGGAAGAAGGGGATTTAGCCGTCATCCTTCGATCGCCATCCCCTGGTGCAGGCTCACAGTGAGAAAGGGAAAGAAAGTGAGGGAAAATGAGAGAAAATGCAAGAGGCGGGAAAATTCCTACCATAATTTTATTACTGCCAAAAAGTCTCCCCCCTCGGTACAAGATTTGTTTAGAGCTTATATAGTGCTCAATTACAAGAAAATACAAAATATCCTCCTCACACCTATACTTTATATAGCTGAAGGGTAAATGGTAAATGCAAAAGTGGTCAACCTAAGTCAGTACAAAATCAAAATGCATGAAGCATTTTTGCAAGTCGCGGAAAGTTCACGCCGCAGTAAAATTTTGCATAAACGCTTAAATTTCGCAGCTCCACTTCTCAGGTGATTTTCCTCGCTTCTTCTTCCTTTTGGTTTCAACATCCGTAATGCCGAGCGTTCGACTAAATTCCTTCATGCTTGGATCGACTGATAATTTTGGCATAAATAGCTTGCAAAACTACAAAATTAGCCACAAAATGTGATCAAAAGAGAATAGTAGGGACCTTTAGTGTGCCAATCGGGCTAATTGCTTATTATGTATGCGCTCAAACTCCAGTCAAATGTGTGGTTCAAAATAGCACTTTTTGAGCACTAATCACTTGCATACATTGATCATCAAACTCAAAAGGCGCTCCTTCAACAAGCAAATTCAACAAGGGTTTGGCTATTTTGGAGAAATCTTTTATGAATCTCCGTAATCCCTGCATTTGACCCGTAAAGCTCCTTATTCCTTTTCATCAAGCATGGGGAGGTAGCTTCTCTATTGTTTCAATCTTAGCTTTATCTACCTCGATTCCTCTTTTTGAGATCCGGTGCCCCAATACAATGCCTTCCTTCACCATGAAGTGGCATTCTTAAAAAGTTTAGCACAAGGTTAGTTTCCTTACATCTTATTAGTGCCTATCACAGGTTCTCAAGACAATTATCAAAGGGCTTCCCTAACACAGAGAAATCATCCATAAATACCTCAATTGTTTTCTCGGCTTGAGAATATAGCCATCATGCAACGCTGAAACGTGCTTGGTCATAACCCAAAGGGCATTCACCTAAAAGCGAACGTACCATACGGGCATGTGAATGTTGTTTTCTCTTGGTCCTCTGGTGATATAGTGATTTGATTATAGCCCGAATACCCATCCAAGAAACAGTAATATTCATGCCCTGCCAACCTATCAAGCATCTGATCCAGAAACGGAAGTGGGAAAGAATCTTTTCTAGTTGCCTTATTCAATTTTCGGTAGTCTATGCAGATTCTCCACCCCATAACTATTCGAGAAGGAAGCAGTGCGTTATTCTCTGTCCTTATCATTGTGGTCCCTCCCTTTTTTGGAACAACTTGTACTGGGCTTACCCATGAACTGTCTGAGATGGGATAGATCACTCTATCTAAACCACCAATACTTCTTCTACCACTTTCTCACACGGGCTGAGTCTCCCCTCCGAGCCTCCACTAAAGGTCAAAAGCTCCATCCTCTATCAGATCTGGTAAACATACGAGGGGCGGATCCCCTTCAAATTGATTAGAGACCATCCAATAGCATCTTTTTGATCTCGAAGTACTCTCAAAAGCTTCTCTTCTTCCACTACTGTTAAAGTTGCTGATATGATTACTGGTAAGGTTGAGGATTCCCCTAGATAAGCATACCTCAAGTGACTACGTAGTGGCTTTCTCCCAACTGCGGGTGTGGTCGCCTTCAATCGGCGCAATCAAGTCCGGGTGTTCTCCCAACCCGCTTATAATACTTCTTTCCTGTCTCTACTGGAAGGAGTCCATCCATTTCACATACTCTTTCGCCTTTCTCACTTAGTCTCTCCCAACATCTCCCGCACAAGGCTAAGTTCCAAAGGGTCAGTCAAACCACTTTGGCTAAACACTATAGTCTCTACTGCCTCTATCATAAAACATGCACTCTCTTCTAGATGCCACACAGCATTGAATACACTGAATCTGACCTCATCATTCTGCACTCTTAATTTCAGTTCTCCTTTCTGCACATCAATCATAGCCCTGCCAGTTGCTAGAAATGGTCTACCCAGTATAATGGGTATCTCCTTGTCTTCCTCCATATCTAACACTATGAAATCGACTAGGAAGGTAAACTTATCTACCTTTATTAGCACATCTTCTATCACTCCCCGATGATGCTTCAATGATCTATTCGCCAACTGCAAGGTGACAGTTGTGGGTCTAGCTTCACCTAACCCTAGCCGTCTAAAAATGCATAAAGGCATGAGGTTAATACTGGCTCCCAAGTCACATAGGGCTCTCTCGAAGATCAAGTTCCCTCTTACATTGATTGGAACGCTCGGGTCCTTCAAATACCGTGTAATTTCAAGTATAGCACGACATTCCTCAGTAAGGTTCATTGTCTCAAAATCTAATAACCTTCTTTTCCTTGACAATATATCTCTCATAAATTCGACATAGCTGGGCATATGTTCTAATGCATCCGTGAACCGAATGTCGATATGCGCTTAAACACTCATGAATTTGGTAACTATCATTCAAATTTATTCTTTTTCAAACACTGAGGATACAGGACTAGTGCAAAGGGTTCGTATATAACTGCCTGTTTCTTAGTCTCTTTCCTTTCGTCTGATCTCTCTACTGACTTTTTCTCTTAGGGTCAAGCCCCTGCATCCGATCTTTCGGAAACAATTACCACTCCGTTTCCACTTCTCTTACCACTGGTGGTTGTCCCGGTGTAGCTAGTTCTCTACCGCCACACCCCGGGCCCCGGGTCCAACCCGGACATGAATCAAAATCGAAGTTCGTGCGAGACCATATACCGACTCTTACTTTTTTTTTTTTTTTTAACAGAATCAAAATATCATATACATATACAAAAGAACTACCACCGGAGTGGTGTCCATCAATATCTATACACATATACTGAGTCCCATTTACTTATACATATATAAAAACAACTTTACATTTCAATTACATATTCAGAGCGCAAAACCTACTGTGATGAACCCTTAATAGTGTGTTGGCCCAGCTATATGCGGATGTTTTCAGACGCCTCTCCGTACCTACGCATTAAACCCGTGCTGCTTTACGCCTTTAAAGGGAAACATATCTTATAACTTATACTGATACACATGCATTTATACTGAATCATAATAAACATATAACAGAAACATATATCAAAATCTTCATGAATTCCTGTAACACATTTACATACATAATTATCCTTACAACAAACTTATGCTTGTTCAGATCTCTAGTATACGATACTGAACTTATACTTATAGCAAACTTATACTTACTCAGATCTTACACTTATGGCAGACTTATTCTTATTCCGATCTCCCGTAGGTCACATACTTATACTTATCTCCCGTAAGACACATATTTATACTTATCTCCCGTAAGACACATATTTCCTCGTATGCGGTACTGAGCTTATACATATTTTTATACTTACCTCATGTAGGACACATACTTATTCAGGTTCCTCGTATACGGTACTGAACTTATACATAGACTTAGACGGAGGTACTTATCACGTACTCATACTTCTATCTATCATATACTGGTTCAGATCTCCCGTAGGAGTTTCAAAGCTTATGCTTATACAGAGGTACCCTTAGGTACTACGAAGCTTATACTTATACCATAGGGCTTTTATACTCTATACTACATGGGATTACACTTTGTTTGGAGGTACTCGTAGGTACTACAAAGATATTACTTTAACTTATCTCTATACGGAAGTACCGAGAAGTACTACTAGTTCAATCCTCCGTAAGACACATACTTGTACTTGTATCAGACGTATACGTATTCAGATCTCCCAAAGGACATCTACTTGAACTTCTGTCAGACTAATACTTATCCAGATCTTGCTTAGGAGTTACATTAAAGGTACCCGTAGGCACTACAGAACTTATTCTTGTACTTCGTATCTTGTACTTGTACTACGGAGCATATCCTTGTCTTACGGATATTATACTTGTATTACGGAACTTATTCTTGTATTTCGGATCTTATACTTGTATTTCAAATCTTATACGTGTATTACGGAACTTATACTTGTCTTACGGAACATATACTTGTATTTCGGAGCACATACTTGTATTTCGGATCTTATACGTGTATTACAGAACTTATACTTGTCTTACGAAACATATACTTGTATTTCGGAGCACAAACTTGTATTTCTGGATTCATACGCATTACTTAATCCTATAATTTGTCTTACAAATCTTATGCCCTCAGACATGAGACTTATTCTTATATTATAGAACTTATACTTATATTACTGAGATGTATACCCGTAGGTACTACAGATTTTACTTTTACAAAGTACCGTAGGTACTACGGTATCGCATACATGCAGGTACCATAGGTATTATCTGTGATCCTTACCATATTTATTTCTTTACTCTTATTCTTTATTCAGAGTCTTATCCTATAACTGTTGGATTGCCTAGACTAGTAATACGGAATGAGTAGGACAGAGCACAATAAGTACCCAAAGGTACAAGATAAAGATCGAGGTGTCAGAAGATGCAGAGTGCCAAGACCGACAGAGTGTCTTCGCACTAATCAGAGTACAACACATGTGTCAAGGTTAGAGAGTGTCGCCGCACTAATCGTAGAGTACCGAAGTACTACCGTGCCAAGCACGGCCGAGAGTGCCGCGCACTATTAATCGTAGAGTACCAAGTACTATACGTGGTTCGCCCATCGCACGTAGGTGTCATGTCATTCAATATCTCAGGGGTCTTAGATGCCTTATAATTATACGAAGTTCAAGAACTTCATCGTCTTATAATAGGGACATTCTTAGCCACATTATGTGTTCATGACATATTACATTTCATGTTCATGTTCATGTTTTAGTTCGTTTTCATGTTTCATATCATATTCTTGTTTCATGAACACAGCTATACATATTGCATTTCCTATATTTTTCCTGTTACTATTACATATGGCATTTCATATACTTGTATAGTATGATGCCTATGTATTCACACATCATTCATGTATTCTTGTCCTCTATGAATCTATTTTACTTAGAAATTGAATCAGTTCCAATTGACTATCCAAACTAAAAGTTATGGCAGCATTTTCACGCTAAACTAGTCAATTTGCATGTGATTTTACACTCGGACTGTTTGAAATACCCATTTTCCAGTGTCTTGACTCCATATTTGACACTGGTTCTTTTGTACCCTTTAAAGCTAAGGTGCTATGGTTCTCCTCTAACTGAATCACCCAAATCGGAGCATTGAAACCTTGCCATAGTCCTAAACAACCAGACTACTCTATGTTCAAAACTGCGTAAATTGGCTTGAACATACCCCCCACTCGAGTGAAGCTCTCAGGGCCACATAGAGTCATAATTTTAAGGTGCCTATTTCATGATGTTTGGTTCTCCTTGAAGTCTAGTTAAACTAGAAACTTGAATCACTCAAATTGGATCAGAAATGCCCAAGTTATGGTCAAAATACGAACACTAGTCAAAATAGAGCAATCGGTACCGGTGTCACCTCGTTTCGGGCACTAGTACCGCCCCTCAAACTCGGCAGCCCTAAAATGTGTGTTTTTCTTCCCTTTTTCCATATTTTTCCACCCAAACTAACTCAATACTCAACTGCACCTCAAAACCCCTTCATATTCATCTTGTAATCTCTATTATACTCAATTCATCTTTCAATACTTGTCTTTCTTCAAAAATCTTTCATGAATTACTCCTAAAACCACTCTAATATGGGTCATAACCTATACACAAACCAAACACAAGGATTAGCTAGGGTTTGTTCTAACCCAAACTCCATTACTTTGCAATTAATTCATGAATCCAAATCTCTAAAGGGAGGATTCCATGCTGAGAGCTAACCAATCTAGAGTTTTTCACCTCAATTTCATTCAAACCTAGAGTTAGGATCACCCCAACTAAACCCTAGGTTTGGAACTCATAAAATTCCCTAGAATTCCATACAAAACCATAAGATCCTTGCTTTCCATGTAAAATCCATACCAAAAATCATAGAAATCCATACCTTTTTGGCTCCTCCCTCTTCTTCCTCTTCTTCTCCTTCCTCTTCCTCTTCTCTTACGTGGGAGCCCTAACTCCCCTTTTCAAAGTGAGAAAAATCTCCCCTTAAGAGACCAATTTGGTCTCCTCTTATCCACTCCCCTTAAGGCCACGTTTGGAAAGCCATTTTTGGCTTATTTTCTCATTTTTTTGCTATTTAGCCCTTTAACTCATTATTATTTTCAATCTAACTTATTCAATTTCTATTTTGGCATACAATCTTATGAGATTATTACCCTTAGGTCCTTCCATTCTCTTCTAATTTCTATTCCATCTTTTCTCAAATTCCATATTTGCATATAAACTTATTGTTTTATGCCTTCATATCCTCATGGTAAATGACCATCTACTCTTTGCTCTCAATATTTAATTCACTTATATCGCTTTTCATATTAGGGTCTCTCTTAATTCTAATAAGACAAACTTAACTTATATTATACCCTAAACATGTCGAAAACGACTAGGGTATATTTCGGGGTGTTACACTACCACTTCTCAAGGTGATACCCTTAGCATGTTCCTTACCTTCACCTCCCTTGCTTTATCTCCCGACCATTTAGGCAAAGAACCCATCGCTCTCGCCACCGTATCGGGTCATTCGGCCCATTTGCACCTCCAGGTTTCTCAACTATGCCGCCTCGGTTATCTCAATGGGTCGACCACTTTTTTCGCATTCGCCTCTGTTTTGTCTCATAAAGGCTGTATGGGAAGTGAGCGCTTGAGCTTGCAAGCCAAATCTACTTTTTTCTCTGTTGGTGGTTTGTTCACTTGGGGAGGTGGCATGCTATTCTGATTGTTCCTCCATCCATAGTTCTGATTATTTTGATTATTCCACCAGCCTTGACTCGGGTCTGATTCTGATAGGTGTTACCCCCATACTGGCCCTATTGTTGCAAGCACTTAATCCCCAGATAGACATATTGTAGCTCTGCTCTCATCATTATCCGGCCCGATTACATTCTGGCACAGGTTGTCTCCAAGATGTCACATATCTCCCAAGGGTTACCTAAATAAAGATTTGATGTTGACTTTGCTTCCTTGTAACCATTTGGTGACGGTGTGACATGATTTACCAAATTGCTCAGGATCTCTATGTCCGCACCTCCCACTCTTCCTGTATCATCCTTATCCTCTTAAAGACCGTTACTATTAGTAGCTACATATACGTCAAGTTCAGATAATCACTCGCACTGTTGTAAAACTGCATGACTCAGATCCATCTAGTCAGCTCCTCCCAGACGTGACACCTCCTTAACACCATGAAATCTCTCCCAGCGCCCAAATGCAATAAGTTCCTCCCTCCAATCCTGATCTGGGTGCAAAGAATCTCTGCACTGGGCCAGGCGATTCAGGCGTGGGAAAATCCTGATCAGAAATTTCACACCTCAATCCATTCCATGAGGTAATGGGAATCAGGGTCGTCGGTCAACCAACATTTAGCTTTATCAAACAAAGCAGAGTAGGAACAATCTCACCTTAAGCGCTTCAGCATTCATTGTATTTCCGAATCGTTGCACACTTCAATGAAGTTTGTCAAATGTGTGTTTAGATTCTCATCAAGGCACCATGAACTAAATTGCCTCGAAGCATTGGTATATTAATACAAACTTCAAATTGTTCGCTTGACTGGGTATTCGGGATAGCGCATCTATGCCAACTGTAGGTGGTAAGGAAGTAAACTCTTCAGCAACATAAAGGATCATCCGTCTTATAAATGGCATGGGAGCATAATTCCTACCATTATTCCTCATGCATTCTATCCCCTTTGTACTATTTTTCTCGGCCTCGACCATACCTCTCTTCCCGGTTCCCGTACGAACATTAGATTTCTCTTAGTGTGCTTCTCTTGCTCTTACATAGTCAATTTCATGTTCTTCTCGGATCGATTCGAACTAGAGTAGCCTCAACTCTGACCATTCTTCAGATACACACACATCAACTCCATCGCAGAATCACACACAAAAACACGGAGACCAAATACTGCACTCAGGTAAACAAAATAAATGAAGAATCAGTAATATCTACCAGTTTCATTATCAACACGAAACTTCTCAAGAATCACACGCAAACTTGACTCGCTTCGATAGGTTATAAATTAATGTAAAGTCTTAAACATGTTTCAAGTATATGCGTCGTAGTTTATCGTAATATGCTGGTTTGTCATGTCGTTCAGCGCGAGAAGTGTTGAATACCGAATTGGGCCTCCAGAATATTATCCCGATCTCAAACTTTTGAGTGAACACTATGGCTAATATAATGAAAGCTAATATAAATAAATTGTTAACTTAATTAATTGGGATCTAGTATTTTGCCTCCCTTGCCACACTCAATGGATTACACCCAGATAGAGACTTGATCATTCAAGACATTAATGATCAACACGCTTTAGTGTGCTGATTCGTGTCACTAGATATCCTCTATCTAGTATATTCACCCATCTCGCTAGTAGGGGTTTCATCAGCATCTCTACATCAAACTCATTAACTCCTAAGACACTCACGATTAAACCTCAATCACCACACTGAAACCGAGAGAGGCCTCCAATTTACTTCAAGTGCTACCTCTACTCCTAATCCTTCTGGGAATCTTTATCTCTCATCTTAGATTTCAAGAAGAGCATGTTAGTTAACAAACACCACCATGTGATAATTCACAAAATAGAAAGCAAAACATATCGGGATCCATGATATATAATCGAATTAATGCACCAATCCATATGAATGCAATATGGTACACAAAAACCCTAAATAAAATCAACACATCATGTTGTCTATTACAATCATTTGGGTGTTTTTAATCGTAGAGCTCAGAAAGAAAATACAAATAAAAGCATGAACGTCACCTCTGAATCACGCCAAGGCCGCCTTCTTCGCCTCGCATCTCTTTTTGTCCTCTCATTCATTTTGTTCCTCCCCCTCTTATTTGAAATTCACACTGACCAAGTCCCAGCGACATCGTTAGAGCTGAGAATATGGGTCAAGCCTGATGGGTTAGAGTGGGTTGGCCCGAAATTTTTGAGGGCTACGCTAAAAAAATGAAGGCCCAAATAAATCCAAAGAGCCTGGGGTCAGCTCCTAAATAGGGCGTGAGCCACTGTTCGCCAAAGAAGCCCAATTGGCCCTTATATATATTATTAATTTTTCTACCATATAAATAGAATATTTTGATAATTGGATTCAAACCCTAAATATTTTCTTCCCCTTTCCGTCTTCCGTCTACTTCTCAAATGGCAACAAATTTCCATTTGATCTCGTTTCTCTCATCTCTCTCCATTTTTCTCACCGATCTCTCTCGCCAACCGTCAATCAATAAAGAATCTCGCTGACCGTCGAAGAATTTGGTGTTGAATCAGTTTAACATCGTCAAGAATTTCCGTTAAACAAATCAAGCCATAGAGAAAACTTTGAAAAAAGTTTTTTCAAACTCACTTTCTTATTCAAATCATAAAAGGTCAAGTTTTCCTTTTCTTTCCGCATTACGCTTCATTTTATTTTATAGAACTGCTTCATTTCAAAGTTTAGAGAAAACTCTCGTTTGAGGTTTTATTTGTCTTGGGTGCAAGGTTTGGATTCCTCAAGTAGTGTTTTGTTGGCTACACGCATATTAAAATGTCACACTTTCAAGTAAAGATGGGAACCCAACATGGCATCACTTTTTCTATGTTCTACATGTTGAAAGGAAATTTGAAAACTTGGGAAATTCAAGCTTAGTTAGCTTTGAAGAGAAAGGTTTGTTGTACTCACTGCCGCTTGTGTCCTTCTTGGGTCGACTTTGAATATCCTGAGTGAACATGCTTGGCCATATATTCCCATATTTGGAATCATCAACCCGGATTGTCTCTTCTAGTTTTTATTTTCAATTCCCTCTTTTATAGTTTCACTCATGTCATATGAGTAGTTTAAATACAATAAAACTTGTCTTTCCTAAAATAAAATTATGGAAGGCGTAGTGGCTAATAACGTTGACTGCTTTATTGTAATAACTAAGCAATAACTTTGACTAATAACAAAAGCAATAACTTAATTAATAACAAAATCCCAATATCCCATTCTTTGTTGGTCTACTTTTTAAGTTTTTATGGATGCGTCCTACATGCATCATGCATGACACTACTAATGCACGATACCCGAGTAACCCCACACCCCACTTAAGTCCTACAATGTGAATCGTCAGGCTGTCATTTGCTTCATCCGACTTAAGCATATATTTCATTGGTTTCAGACAATGCTTTTATACTTTTTTACCACCATCTTTGTCCATAAATCCATCCAGTTTATATATGGGTATCATTTGACCTTAAACTGCTCGGTCCCGAATTATATTTTTTGGTGTTTGCTTGGGGCTAAAATTATTTAATAATCTATTATTATCTTCAGAATCATTCTCTTCCATTGAGTTCTGAAATTATTGATGAAAGAAAAGAATCTATAGTAGATCAAGCTAAATAGAACATGATTATCAAGTGTAATTGACTAGTCTACTGCATACATATTCAAATAGATTTAATTTCTTATATTAATTTTTTTATCAAAATTTTCATATGGTTTTTTTTAATCAATAACAGACTTACATTATGACATCCTCTAGTGTCGGAAAGGAACCATCTATCATTAGTTGTGATGATGAAGATTGTGAAATGTTGTCGAATGCTAGTTTTGTAAATAACTCTAATGTTGATGAGAGTCATGAGACTAGAACCACAGACCAAAAGGGCTAAGACTTTGACCTCCGATGTGAATTGTTTTGAAAATCAGGGTTGGTAAAGATGGCAAGAAAAAATGCAAATGCAAGGCTTGTGGGAAGGAATACACTTATGCAAGTAAATCAAGAACTTCTCACCTTGCACGTCACATAGTACCTAAATTTCATGATATATGAGGGATGCTAATAGATTATGAAGGGAAGTCGAGGAAGAGAAAATTTGACTCTAAGATAAATCGAGTGATATTGTTTGAATTGATTATTGCACATGATTTGCCTTTCAGTATTTTTGAGTGAAGGATGTTTAGAAAGTACCATAAATTGTTGAATGAAGATTGTAAAAGTATTTCCAGAAGAACAACTAAATGTGATGTGATGAAGAAATATGAGATTGAAAAAGAAAAATTGAAGCAACAATTAGGCCAAATTCCAGGTAGATTGTGCTTGACTTCTGATTGTTGGATTACATGCACCAATATTGAGTATATCTCTTTGACTGCACATTATGTTGATAAAGATTGGAAGCTTAAGAGTAAAATTTTATCATTTACTCACATGCAACCTCCTACACACCGGGGTCATAATTTGGGTATCAAGGTACTAGAATTTTTAAACGACTAGGAAATAGAGAAAAATAATATTTTCCATTACTTTGGATAATGCATCTTCAAATGATAACATGCAAAACATGTTGAAAGAACATATATGCTTGTCAAATAGCTTGTTACTTAATGGAGAGTTCTTTCATATTAGATGTTCTACACATATCTTGAACCTTATTGTTCAAGATGGTTTGAAGGTTGTTAGTGATGCATTGCTTAAAATTAGGCAAAGTGTACAATATGTAAGGGCTTCAAAGAGTAGGAAGAAACAATTCTTTCAATGTGTTGAACAAGTTGGTGGGATTGATACATCAATTGGCTTGAGATTAGATTGTACACAGATGAAACTCTACTTATATATCGTCGAGAGTGTAATCAATTATCATCACCCCTTTTAAAGTTTGAGTTTGGATTGATAAAATTATAAGTGGTGTCCATCTAATGATGAATGAAGTTAGGATCAATTTCAATGTGTGAATTCTGAAGCTATTTATACAATGACCAACTTGATTTCCTGATCATCCTATCCTACTTCTAATTTGTATTTAGAAATTGAGGATAGAACTTCTTGACATCCAACTTGGCAAATGGGGATTTGTTGATTCAAAGTATGTGTAATAGAATGAAAGAAAATTTTGATAAGTATTGGAGTGAATATAGTGTGGTTCTTGCATTTGGGGCTATTCTTGATTCAACCAAGAAGCTTAATTTTTTAAAGTATACTTATTCAAAACTTGACTCACATGGCTATGAAGAAAGATTAGAAAGGGTTAAGAAGGCTTTATATGCAATTTTTTAGGAGTACAAAAACAAATGTGCATCAACTAACTTGACTCATTTTTCTTCTAATGTAAGTCACCCACCAATTGTTGTTAGAGGAGAAAGGAGATGAGAAGCTGCTTAAGAGATGATGTGGTAAGTTTCCTTTAACGAAATTTATTTACTTTTTTAAATGCAATGTTAATTTGTTTAATGAAATATTTATTTGTCATTTGATAGGATTTTAAAGAATTTGATTGCCAAGAAACTAACAATTATGGAAAGTCTCAACTTGATATCTTTTTAGAAGAGCCAAGAATTTCCTTCTTTGGAAAGGAAATTATGATGTGCTTGGTTATTGGAAAGATATAAGCAATAGATTTAGTGATCTTGCAAGGATGGCATGTGATGTTTTGAGCATTCCTATAACTATTGTAGCATCAGAATCCGCTTTTAGTATGGGCACAATATTGGCTCCCGTGTTTTGAACAAGTATAGGAGTTCTATGCTTGATGAAACAGTCCAAGCTCTCATATGCACCTGGGTTACTCGATTTGCTATAAGTTTAAATTTTTATTGAGGATTCATAATAAGTATTTTATTTATATAAATACTTATTATTGTATTAACTTATGTTTATTTTATTTTTAGATGATGATGATGACTCAAATCCAACATTGATAGATGTACATTTTTCTAATGTGAGTCAAATGTTGTTAGTTTGAGTATTTATTTATTGTATGAAGATTAGGGGAATATGGATTTTATTTGAAAATTTGGATTTGTATTTTTAAAGAAATTATTTAGTTGTTCTATTATTTATTAGTTAGTTTGTTGAATATGACCGCATGAATATATAGTATATATATATATATATATATATATATATATATATATATATATATATATTGTATGAAGTTCGTAATTGTATATATATGTAGCTTTTTAACTTGCTTTAGCCTTGTCATGTTGATGAGAATGAATTTTTACGTAAAAATATGACCGTATTCATTTTTCGCCTATTTTAGGCTTTTAGCCTGTTTTTAGCCCACAACCCATGTAAGGTCTGGGCCGGGCTTCAATTGTCGTCGTAATTTAAATAGTCAGCGACCGACCCATTTTAGCTCCTCTGGGCAGCCTTAAATGGGCCAGCCCCGCCTCTCGGCTCTAAACATCGCGACGTTGGGCTAGGATCTCCAATCTACTTCTTCAAGCCTCCACACAGCCTCCAAACACCGTCATTTTCACCTAAAATGCATAAGAAGCCAAGTATCAAATATAAGGCGATAAACACACTTATTAACGTAAGAAATTACCCGAAAGCATGTTAAACTATATGATGAGTGTTTTGGGCACTCATCACATCAGTGCTGGTGTGTAGTGGGTTAGAAGGTTGGTGTTGGGCTTGAAATTGTAACTTATGTTTCCACCCATAAATTGAGCCTCCTCTACCTGATAGGGACCCTTATGAGCATGTCCCTCATCAATGATACTCTTCTGCTCATTTCCTTCCATTGTTCCCACTTCATGAGCTAAATGCATTCTTCTATCCTGGTTTCCCAACTTGTTCATCAATGCATCCTATTCAGCTATATTACACCACCTCCTCTCAATCTATTGCTACTCCCTGAAGTCTCAGATGGAGCTCTATAGTTGCTTTTGGCCAAATCTTCACAGCCGGCCGGCCTCTTCAAAGACTCTCTTTCTTAAATGCTCCACGTAAGGTCGTATCTTGATAACTCTGAGTAAAATCTCATGATGCATAAGATGTCCATTTGTGTGGTCAAATCAATGTCATGCATTGGGCATCTCTTCAGCAACCTTTTGTATCTTTCCCAAGCATTGTAAAGCCTTTCATCTTCTCCTTGCTTGAACACAATAATCTCTTTTCTCCTCTCTAAAGTGAGAGAAGAGAGAAAAATCTACTCATGTATGCCTCCACCAGCTCCTCCCAATAGTTCACTGATCCATAAGGCAGTAACTCAAACCAAGTTGCTGCCACATCTCTCAATGAAAATGGAAAGAGTTGCAGCTTTATCACTTCAGGTCTCACCCCATTTAGTTTCACTGTGTTGGCCATTCTCAGAAATCTACCCATATGCTCTTTGGGGTCTTCACTGGGATGACTAGTGTGCTGATGTCGTTGCACCATTGTGATAAGAGTTGGCTTCAACTCAAAGTCATAGCCTCTATGGTGTGCTCATTTCACAAGAGAATATTCATCTCTACGACCGGCATTCCAAATCTTCCATTTGCTCGAGGTCTCTCAATTGCCAAAGTCGGGATGTTCCCTTGCCGTATTTCTCGTTGTCACGTAAGACTTTTGATTCATCACTTTTACTTTCTTCTATATTTCTAGTGGTCCTCTCCAATTTAGTGTCTAGTACGCACCGCTTCGGGTTTTCTACGATGATAGCTCCCCGAAATGGAAATACGTTGAGATCAAGTGAGATATAACATAAATATATTATGATATGCTTTCACAAAAGATCAGTAGCTAAGTCAGCTACTGCAGTTAAAACTATTTTTGAAAATTTTGATAAAAGTTAAAAGAAAAATGTCCAAACTAGAAATTTTCTCTTTGGTAAAAATATTGATCTTTACACTTTACTTTCATTTCAATCCCGGCAACGGCAAAAACTTGATTGAGGTGATTTTGATTTTATCAACATAGACCAAAAACTGATTGAGTTATAGCATAACAACTAGAAATTGTTCAATCCCCAACAGTCATGCCAAAAACTTGTTTGACAGAATATATATAAAACTGTTTTCTGCTGTTTAGGTAATAATTTGCAATTTAAATTGGTTTTGGTCTAAATCAATCGAAGCGCAATGTCATATAAGGCAATAAAACGATTTAAGTCTGGGGTTATCATTCTCACGATGATTGATTAGAAAATTTAAAGATTAAATACCCTCATTACTCAAGATCCTCACTATTTGAACTTTCAAATTTCATGATAGATTTAACTTCTAATGCAAAGTGAATCAAAGAAATAATAAAAATTTAAAATACATGATTAGAGAGTTCACTAGACTTAAATAACACTATGAATGAAAACAGGGTTGTAACCATCACTTTGCAAGTTCCAAATAAAATATAAAGTATGGGATATGAGCCTTGGAATTGTCTAAGAGCAAATTAGTGTAGCAATGGATTTCTCCTAACATCACACATTTCACTCTCCAACTTACCACACTTCTATCTCTAGACAATGGGTCTGAAGAGCTACTTGTATGAATTGATCCTCTTTAAGATCTGACTGTTTTTCCTTTTCAAAAGATTTCACAAATATCTCAGAGGGACTGGAAATTTTCACTTCATAGATAGGATAATGCAAGTCCTCTCAAAAATAATTGGTATCTCAACCATCAATTAGACAAGAATTCCCTCTCCCCTAGATTAGAATCTCTGCTAACATAAGGTTGAGATTGTTCCTCTCAACTAAGGTGAAACCTCTCAAAATTAAACTGAAAGATCAAGCAGTGGGATCTATATGCCTCGAGAATTACACTCTTTGTTGTTTCACTCCGGGAGGGAAACCTTGAAGTCAAAGGTTAGATCATCACCAGTGATATATCAAAGTAATCCTAAAAGTGCATTAGTTCAAAAAATATCAGTGTAATTTACCCCCAAGTGACTGTTATTTGCTCTCAAGTAGTCCATTTTTATATCACTCAAAGGGATTCCTGAAAATCATAGCAATGATACAACTCTTTTTGGGTACCAAACACTGATATTCAAAACAGTTCAATGTAGGAGTAATACCCTTTAAATCACTCTAGTTGTCATACCCAAAACATCATTAAAATATTACAATCAATAGTCTTCACAACATATTCTTCCCAAAGGGAGCTTAGCCTTTCAAATCTGGATCACAAATGATAATGACTAGTTGATCAAACAAATTCATTAAGATTGTAATCAAAACTAAAGAATAATGAATTCCAAAAAAATTCTCAAATTTCATTGAAGTTCAGACAAAAATAGAAGCTTGAAATACATTTATCCAACTCGGAATGCCAGTTCATCACTACTCTAATAAGAAAACTAAATCTAAAAACAAACTAAAAAATAAAAGGGAAAATAAGAAAAATATATACGATGAGACTTCGGGCCTCTCCAAAAATCAAAAAATGTCTGATGAAACGCTAAAAAAGCTCATTAATTACTCCCCAATAGCTTCTATTTATAGGCTAAGATCTTGGGCCCTAAACACAAGGCAATAATTACAAGGTTCGAAAAGCCCAAGAAAAATCCTACATTAGCACTATTGTCGTGGCGATGTCGCGACATCAAAACTGCTATGTCGTGGGTTGACTCTGGTGTTGTGACATTAGCTCATTATGACTGAACTTTGATGTCGCAACACTAGACCTGCTGTTCTGATCATTTCAATTGATGTCGAGACATTGCTAACCTGGTGTCACGACATTGTTCATCTTGACCACCTTAAGCTGATGTTACGACATTGTTGTGATGTCACGACATTGAATCATGATGTTCTGAAGCCCTCTGTCAATGCCATGGCTGATGTTGCGACATTGCTTGTCCGATGTCCCGACATTGAGTTGGTCTCACCACCTTGGTTGCTTTGGTCTAATGTTGCAACATCACTAATCCGATGTTGCGACATTGGTTTTTAGATCTCCGATGTTCAACCCTTTGCTGATGTCGTGGCATTGCTAATTTATGCTCTTACAATCTTGCTCTAATGTCGCGACATTGCCTGTTAGTCCTACTGTTGATGTCACGACATTGCCATCATGTTGTCCTACCAATGTCATAAGTAACATCGTGACATTGTCGCTTAAACTTTCACTGTGTCGCTGATATGATATCGCTACATTGCCTTGATATCGCGACATTGTTTGAATACGCCTTCATTATCAGCCTTGTTTGATGTCGCTTAATGACATGTCGCGGATGATATCAGCGGCATTCGTCAATCGATAATACCACTTGACAATCCTTTTGTCGATGTCGAGACATCGAAGTCAGTGATGTCGCAACATTGAACATTCTCTACCTTCACCATAAATTAACAATGTTATACCAAGTGTCGCGGGCGATGTCGCGACATTGAATGTTTGATGTAGTTTGACTACTGAAGTTCTTTCTTCTAATGTAGCTAATATTTAGAAGTTGTGTGATGTCATGATATGATCAAGTCCGGTGTCGCAATTGAGGTTCGTGATGATATCGCGATTACTGGATACAGCTTTGTCTTCTCCCCTCTTCACGCACGTCATAGCTACAAGTCGCGGACATCAGTAGTGTCAAGACCTTCTCCACAAAGACGCAAATATTGGAAATAAGGATGTCGCAACATTGAAATATGATGTCGCTATTATTACCTTTTTCTCGCATAATGTCGATTTCTACTCTTTCTAATTAAAATGCTTCTTTTTCTTAATTTCCTGCAAAACATAAATCTAAGTGAAAGCTTCATAATTTTACATTAAACTGAACTTTTAAGCCTGAAATATACTTAAAAATGGCTTAAAAATATATGAGTTTTAGAATCATCAACAGTCAACCAAATAACCACAATCAAATGCATTGAACTAAATTACCGATAAGGTAACTCAACCTGTGATTCATGGCATTCCATCAACTTCCATTGTCATTCTAGACGTCATATGTCAACCAAACTACAAAACAGTAGCCTAGTTATCCATATACACTCA
The DNA here is from genome assembly GCA_016808115.1 of Tetrastigma voinierianum. NCBI lineage: Eukaryota > Viridiplantae > Streptophyta > Magnoliopsida > Vitales > Vitaceae > Tetrastigma > Tetrastigma voinierianum. Next base: position 1,006,341 of record JAEQBH010005114.1, on the reverse strand, counting down.
AGTAAGTTAATAATGGTAAAATAACATATTGACAATTTCATGAAATAGGTAAAAATATCCGCTATACCAATACACATTACATTGGTACACATAACATAGACAAAAAATCTCAAGATAGGTGAATACCTAAAATCCCACACTACTATACCAACTAGGGACAAAGCCTCTTAAGGAAAAGCTAACACAATTCAGTCCCAACTAGACATTTAATTCTAATTTGCTAAATTTGAAATTGAATAGTAAGGAAACAAATAAATAAATAAATGAGATTAGGAATTTATTTATTTATCATGGGATTTACCAAATTTGTGTATTTAATATCAAAATCAAGGCTCAGAAAAAATCCATTTCATATTGAGAACACAATCATGCAATATCCGATTAGGAATTTATCAAGTCTTTCCATTGGGTAGAAACCTTAATGAGAAAGAAAAGAAAATTAAGAAAAATCTTAATATATATATATATATATATACTTTAGATATATATTTAGAATAATGGATTATTCTAAATATTTAGATATCAATATGTGATTATCACGGATATTTAGATATCTATTTACTTTGAACATTTATTCTCCAAAAAAAAAAAAATCATCGTTCGAAACTATTTCATTTTTCGATAAAATTGAAAATAAAAATAATAATAACAATCGGGTCACACATATATGTTTCACATAAAACTCATATTCAGCATAACAACATATTACAAAGGAATTTATTATGCATATCATATTCGCTTTGATACGAATTGTTAGAAATATTTGAAGAAGATATATGATCAAAAACATACATAACAATTCCTTTAAAGTATAAAATATATTAACCTCTAAACACAAATTACACTTAATCATATCGGTCTGTAAGACAGCAACATCAGAAAAGAAGGCTATTGGACAATAGATTTTATCACGACGAAATTACGAGACAGAGCTGGCTGGGTCTCGAAAATTTGGGATGTCAATTAAAATATGAAGACCCGAATAGAACCTGGTCATGGTCAGCCAATCGTGTTCGAATTGGCTAACCCATTTGGCCCATTTTTATTTTTTTAATTAGTGCTAAAATATAAATAGATCATTTGAATTGAAACTCTCTCATCGACCTCTCTCGCCGGTCTCTCTCGTCGATCTCTCTCGTGATTTTTGGAAATTGTTGCAGCCACTGCACCAAATCCATCGAAAGTTTGAATAAAGCTTTAGGTAGATGTCTATTCTTATCGGTTATCTTCTTATCAGTTTCCTTCTGTATTCACCTAGTTTATCTGTTCATGGTTCTTTTGGATGAATTGAGTAGGAAGTAGAGACAGTTGGATTGATGTTAGTAGGAGTAAGTGGATCATGAGTATGTCTGTTTCAAGGTTTCGTATCTGGACAGCTTTGGTGGTCGCCAACTGACAAGAGGGCACATTTTGCAGTGATTCACTGCTGTGGAGAAAGAAAGAAAAATGAAAGAAAGGGAGAAAAGGAAGGGGGAAAGAAAAGGGGAAAGAAAATAGAATGTAGATGTTTTTTTTTTTTTTCTATTTGATTGTAATCTAATATTCTAATGTCGTACTCCTTTTTTTAAGGTTTTTTTTAATTGTAATTCTTATTGGATGATAAAGATTGTTTTTTTTTTTTTTGTAATGAATCGGATTTTAAAGATTGTTAGTGATAATATATATATATAAAAAAATGTTCTTGGGTATATATAGTATTTTTAAATATTTAGCCTGGATTTGGTTTCGATGGACCTATGGTCGATGTAAGATGGGTTAGGACTGATAAAACATGCACTCCGAATACCGTCGACCTGGCTGCACCACTCACTGTACTGGGCGAGCTGGCCAAAGTGGGCAAAGATACTGCTTTCCACCTTTGCTGACAGATTTAAAAAAAAAAACTGCAATAAATCAACTGATAAAAAACTAAATCGAAACCTAAAACTAGGTAAATGATTGAACCGAATAAGTTTTAATTTTGGTTTTTGTTTTACACAAATTTAAGTTTTTGTTTATAAAATAGTAAAAAATCGGTTTCGATTATAACTAATATATATATATATATATATATATATATATATATATATATATATATATATATATATATATATATATATATATGATATATGTTATATATATATATATATATATATATATATATATATATATATATTTCTATTTGTGTAGTTGTGACTTTTTCAACTTTTATTGACGTTTTACTTTTTTCCTCTAAACCAAACTTTTACCATTTTTCTCTAAACTAAAGTAATATGGCACTTTCTTTGATTATTTTTTTCTATTTAAGTTGTTAAAACATGTGGTCGATTAAAAATCGCGATTAAATTATCTAATCGCATGCTTTATATATTATTTATGAATATATTATAAATGCAATAAGTGTCATGGGATTGCAAATGAATAGATTGTATTCATTTTTTTCTTTGCATTTATTTTATTGTATTTATAATAATTATTATAATTTGAACTTTAACATATAATTATGGGATTGAAAATTTAATTTTTAATTATGGTTAATCGAAAAACCAATATATGGTTAAACGAACAAATGGTTAACCAAAGATTTTGTTAACCATATTAACGGTTAAGTTTTTGGTTTATATAAATAACAAACTAAAAATTGATGATCGGTTTTTATTTTGTATCACAGTTTGAGTAACCGAACCATGCCCATCCCTACTAAGAATACACTACTCTAAAAAATACAATATATAAATGTTTACTTCTAGGCTTTTTATAATTTGTGCAAATCATAATGGGATTTTAAAGAGAGTTGGTCCTCTACTCCAATGGGTCAACAAGAGTTTTACAGAGAGTGTGTGGATCAAGGGTCCTGTTACAAAATAGTAAACAAATTATTTCCATTAATGACATAAAATTGACCCTGTAAATAAATAGCTCATTATGCTAAGTTCATAAATATTTATTTATCTTACATTAAAAAGATTAAATACATTTTAAATCTCCTTATAAATTTTATTTTAAAAAATATATTATCAAAATATGTTTTTAAAAAATTATTAAACGAGTCTCAAAAATTTCTCCAACAATAGTCATTATCTTTGCAGCAGCGATGCAAACGAAGACCCTGAAATAAATGCAAAATCAGTCCTCTAAACATCAGCTTACTAAGAATTATAAAAAATAAAAAAAAAATTATCAGCTTCCTGATTACATATCGACAAACCTTATCCACGTGTTGGTGGATAGAAGTGAGATCATTCCTTTTAATTAATTAATTGTTATTTGAATTTTTTTTAAATAAAAAAATGTATAATTTTTTAAAAAATTATGATGTAGTCTTTTTTATTGCACTTAAAAGAAGATAATTGAACCATTAATCAGGTAGGTGAGATGGTTGGGATCTCTCTTAGTTTTAACTAGAGGTCTTGAGTTGCAACTGTGTTATATGGTAGAATTTATTTTATCATCCTTATGATCAATTTCAACTCGAATGGAGATTAGTCTAGATGTGATATAGTTTAAAGGTATCTTCTGTGTGTACACGGACCCGCTCAAGACACCTCATGGCTTGATAAAAAAAGAGATTTTGGATTCGAGTTTCAATGGAACAATTTACTACACTAAAGTATTTAATTGTTAAAAAAAAAAAGATAACTAGTGACCTAAAAATAATTGCAAGATCGAATGAAAATGTAAGGGCTTGTTTTTAAAAACTTGTTTATGTTTTAAAAAACAAGGATAATAAGAAAAATATGAACATGTTTGATTAAGAAAAACATAAAAAAACATTAAATTTAGATAATAAGAATAATTTTTAAATAATACTAAAATAATATTTTTTGTGCAATTTTAAAAAATATGAACCAAACATACCTTAACTTTATAATATGAGGATGTGACAAATGCCCATGGGTGTCTAATTATCTTTTTTTTTTCTTTTTTTTTGATAACCTCGATTAATTTTATCGGGTTTTGAAGTGAATAACCGGATAAATACCCTAATGCCTCCAAAGATACTCAAACCTATAACCTTTGGATATCCGATCCCAAAATTTTATATCATCTGAGCTACCCTTAGAATGCCTAGGGTCTATTTTTGCTTAAGGTTATTATTCTTACGATGTCATTTTTACCAATGTTTTTTGGATTTGTCATTTTTAATCCAATTTCTGAAAAAAAAAACATTATTAAATTTACAAAATAACCCCAGATAGAATAGAGTTCTTTACTCATAGGGCAAGCAAGCCATCGACCGAATAAATAGCTCCATTCAGTGGTATAAAACCCTAGGGCAAACCCAAACGCTCTCCCTCTCTCTCTCTCTATCTCTCTCTCCCGATGGCGTGCATGATTGATTTCAGATGCTTGGACGAGGGCCTCGGCGGCCAAAAGAACAAGCGGAAGAGATCATCAGAGACTGAATTGAACGATGTCTCGATGGAGATCGACAAAGACAACGATGATGCCTCAGCGCCGTCGGCGAAGAGGCAAGCCATCCCTTCATCCGAGAACCCAGACAAGCCCAAATACGACGGAATAATCGCCGGAAAAGTATCGGGGAGAAAATGGAAGCAGCCGCGTCAGAAGCGAGCGTCGGCGTCGAAGGTGAGCCTGAAGGGAACGACGTTCGAGCAAAGGGCGAAGGCAAAAGAGATAAAGAAGGCGTACAAGGAGAGAATGACGGAGCTGAAGGAGGAGATTAGGGCGAATAAGGTGGAGAAGAGGAAGAAGAGGGAGGAGAGAGAAAAGAGGAAGCAGGAGAATATTCTCAAGTCTGGAACCAAGCTTCAGATCATCTCTAACCCTAAGACCTTGAAGAAGATTGCCAAGTCTAAGCAGAGAAAGCAACTTAAGGTTGTTCCCGATCATTTGGTTAAGAAGAAATAGTATTACATCCATGTACCCATCCATTACCAGAATTTGCAATTTTGGTTTTTCTTTTTATGCGAAATCAACGGATGTAGCAGCAATTATGCATTATTTTTCCTGAAATCTAATTTCTTGGGGTGATTGATGTTTCTTCACCTACTTTCATTGAATTTATGTCATCCATCTTTGAATTGGGTGATGGATTTACTGCTTTGCCTAAAAGCTGTGCATTATTGAACTTTTGTGCTTCAAATCAGCCCAAAATATTGAATAAGATCATAAATAAAGAGAAAAAGCTGAAGCTTTTGGAGTCTGTCTATGTGAATGGATACAATCACTTGGTCTACGAAAAATGTGTACTAATGGGACTTTTTTCATCCTCAAAGCTATCCCCCCTCTTTCAAAATTGAGATCTTTACCAGAAGTCCCTACAGGAGCAGAATCCATCTCTAAAATGATGGAACCTGGTTGAATCCCTAACTGTGATTTCCCTACCAACAACTTTTGAAATCACCTTGATGGCAGCATGGCAGTCTGTACAAGCTCGCAGGTTTTTCATCACCAGTATCGGTGACCCTTCCGGTGTACTGATCAGTGCAAAGGCGATTGCTAATCTCTCACTGTGATATTTAAGAGACTCTAATTTGAATTTCTCATCTTCATTGTGAAGGGCACAGCTTGAATCTGGTTTGTACCCTTGTTCTTCTATTTCCTTTGTCAACATGTCTATCTTCTTCCTGATTTCCTCCATCTGTGGATGACGCCTATCATTTGCAGAGAACATGTGTGTCTCATGTTTGATTTCAACCCAACTATAAGCCGGCACCTTCCTAACTCCTCGATCCCTCATCGCCTTCTTCACCTTACTAACACTCTCCCATTGCCCAGTTGCTGCATAAATATTAGACATGTTGACATAAGGAGCAGCATCTCTAAGCTCCTCCATATTGAATAGTTGGTCAGCTGCTTTTCTGGCTAATTCTTGGTTTTTATGAATCCTGCAGGCGTTTAGAACTGATGACCACATGACTTCATCTGGGGCAATCGGCATTTCAGTCATCAACTTCTCTGCTTCATTGAATCGTCCACTGCGGCATAACATGTCTACTACAGATGCATAATGGTCTCTTCTTGGATCAAGTTTATAAATTTCAGTCATGGAGTTGAAGTGCCGTAATCCTTCTTCAATAAGCCCACCATGGCTGCACGCAGAGAGTACCTCGAGGAAGCTAACAGAATCTGGTCTGAGACCTGATCGAACCATCTCTTTAAATGCTTTGAGAGTGGCCTCAGCTTCCCCATTCTGGGCATAAGCTGAGATCATGGCATTCCAGGAGACTATATTCCTCTCAGGCATCTCTTGAAAAGTTTGAACTGCGTCTTTTATGGACCCGCATTTGGCATACACATCTAGAAGTGCACTCCCAGAAAACACATTGGACATGAATCCCGATTTTACTATAAATGAATGCAACTGTTTCCCCAGAGATAGTGAAGCTATACTTGCGGAGGCTCTTAAGATGCTGGCAAAAGTTGCCTGGTCGGCGATTACACTGGCACGGCGCATCTTGTTGAATAGTTGAAGTCCTTCTTCATAGAACCCCTTCTGAACATAAGCTGAGATCATGGCAGTCCATGGAACTGCACTTCTGTAGGCCAATTTTGTAAATATCATTTCAGCTTCCTCAAATTTACCACATTTGGCATACATGTCTACCAGAGAATTTCCCACCAGAATTTCTGAATCAGCTGCTGTGACAATAGTGTGGGCATGGATTTGTCTACCCATTTCCAAATCTAATGCGTTTGATGCTAAGCTCAACATGGTTGCATAAGGGAACTGCTTCCTGTCAAATGCCGTGAACTGTAATTCTCGGAAAAGATTGAACGAGTCTTTATGTTGTTCATCCCATGCATAGCCTGTGATGATCACATTATAAGACACGCCGTCCCGCTCGGGCATCTCATCAAATAGTTTTCTGGCATCAATCACAGAGCCATGCTTTGAGTAGAAATCGAGCAAGGCGTTGCTCACAAACACATTCCAGACAAAATTCATCTTGGTCACAAGACTGTGAATTTGTTGACCCAGGACTATGTCATCTAACCCAATACTGGCACAAAGAACTGCTGCAAAAGTAAACTCCGTGGGCTTCAAACCTGATTTCTGCATTTCCACAAAGAGATTCAAAGCTTCCTCATCTAACCCTTCTTTGGAATACCCAGTTATCATCGCATTGTAAGAAACTGAATCTAATTCCGGCATTTTCTTAAAGAGCTGGCTAGCTGAATTCAGGCGATTAGATTTGCAATAAGAATCAACCAGAGTGTTGCAAACAATAAGCCTTGAATCGTACCCCAATTTGATGATCTGGGCATGAACTTGAGTTATTTGGTTCCCATTCTCGTGGCCATTGCATCCTGACAAGAGGGTGACAAAGGTCACATAATCTGGCTCAGTCCCACGCCTCTGCATCTGGACGAAAAGTTCAAATGATTCATTAAACTGGTTCTTTTGAGAATACCCACCAATCAAAATTGTCCATGTTACAGCTGTTCTTTCCGACATACCATCAAACAGCTTTCTAGCTTCACCAAGATTGCCAGACTTGGCATAGCCCGAAATCATCATGTTTGTTGAGACAGTGTTCTTGTGAGGCATCTTGTCAAACAGTTGGCGTGCTTGAGATAATTCCCCATTTTTTAGGAAACTGCCGACCCTGAAATTGGAGCGGGATGTGTCTGGATCAAAACCAGTTTTGACGATTCGGGCGTCGATGATGTTGGCAACATTGGGGCGTAGTTTTGTAGATTGAAGGCTTGTTAGAGAAGTGAAAGAAGGGAGGTTTTGTAGTGCATTTGGTCTGAATGGTTTCATAGGAAAAGACGACTGCTGGTCAGAATATTTATACGAATAACATGACCACCTCTGAATTGGCCATTGGGACTTGGGAGAGAGACGAATATAGGTGCGTCACCTCTGAGGCTAACTACAACCACCTCCAAGTTCCGCCAACATTTACCGGCTACCATCAGTTATTAAAAAAAAGGGTAAATTATGTAAAGGTGTGCCAAGGGAAAAATAATTAAAAAAAAAGTACGTCTGTATCGAAATTACTGCTTTTTGGAAAGAAAAAAAAATCTCATTTTGGTGCACTGGAATTATGCATGCTTTGAGAGGACAATTTTACCCTTTTTCAATCAGCGCACGTAGTGTAGGTTGCCTTTTGACACACTACAATAATACAACTGTTACATTATTAAAATTTCTCATCCATGTAAATATAACATTAACACATTATTAATAGGATATGATGGGACCCACTAGCCAAAAGGCAGAGGGTGGGTCCATTAGCTGGGGTCTTTAATTACATGGATGAGAAATTAGTTTAAAAGCTAAACAATACATAATTTATCCATTAAAAAAATAAATTTTGAAGACATTTTTTTAAAAACTAAACACTTTAACAACAATATAATAAATTGTTTTCACTATCACTCGAACTAGACCCCTCCCCTTTCATTGCTATACCTTTTTAAGAAACGTTTTTACAAAACTTTTCTATAGTACCTTTTTATTAAAGATCTATTATAGGTAACTCTATTTACCAACCTTTTTTAAAAATTTTTAAATTTTTAACCCAATTTTCACAGTTATCTAGTTATTTTTATACGCACCAAAAGAAATAAGTTAATTTAATTAAAATATATTGTAGTTTCCTGAATTTTCTAAGTCATTGGATCGTCGGAGCATCAACTTATCAGCATATACTTATAGAACACACAAGAAAGTGGCGGTGGTGCGCCCGTCACCTCTTCGATTCCAAAGTCAAATTCAGAAATCTAGAGAGAGAAATCAATCCGTACTTTTCAGTCAAGAGCCTCTTACCTTCTACGGAGTCACCCCCTCTTCTCTTATGAAAGAGGGTCGTTGTCCGCTTTACATGGGAAGTAGACGATTCCCTTCCAAAACGGATGGGGAAGGTAGCGTTTTGTTCGCGTGTTATGACTTGTTCTTCCCTTTATATAGCCAAACTGCCCTTTAGATAGCCAAACTGCCCTTATCTTCTACGTTTGACCGCCATCAGGAAGGCTACGTGTGTGACTCATGGGTGGTTATTTGTTTGAGCTAAGAGGTCGACCCATTTGCCTCCTTAAAGATGATAACCGACCATGAAAGTGCACCGGGTGCAAACCTATCTCTACTTGCGGTGAGGAAGTATGTTTGGGCCTGACTTTGTAAATGAAGATGATTGGAATTCAGAAGATTGAGCTCATGGTTTCAATTTCATACAATAAACTAACTAGGCCATTAACCTGTGGGATGGAGTCTATTAGGGCCTGTTGGCTAGAGGATATGGGCCAAAGCCCATGGTACCTACAATGCCCCCTTTTCCCGACTGGGGAGGTCATTCTACCCTGGTCGGGAAAAGAGAATACCTAGGACATGTTTGATGTGGGGATTGGCAGAAAAAGAGAATATTTGGGACTTGCTTGGTGTGGGGATTAGTGAAGCGTTAATGCAGGGGTGTTCCAATGTGCACATTACTGGGGAATTTGCTAGTTTTTTATGTCACATTGATGCGGAGTTGTTTGCAGGATTATGGCTGAATCTACATAAGGTTCTGGGGAGGAGGATTTCTTTGTGCTAATGGGTATTACTGAACACGCCGGTGTGGTGTGGTGAAGGCGTTTTGGTCGAGCTTACGTGATTCTTTGCGTGGGCGGCGTATGAAGAGAGTTAATCATGATTTTCAAGCATGGAGCAGCCCGAAGTTTGCATGGTTTGAGCGGAGTCGAAAATATTTGCGTTGGGAGGGATATTCTTGAGTTACGTGCCCTGCTTTGTGGCTGCGTAAACTCGAATGGAATCCTCACACAGCAGAGCCACCCCCTCCCCACATCGTGAGGTTTTTGTGTTCCTTTCCACCTTTTGAATCAACAGGGGATCCTTATGTTCCTTGCCATCTTCCTTTCTCCTTTTTTTTTTTTTTTCTTGTGGCCTCTGGATTTGTTTCGGATAATATGATCACATTTGTGTAAATGTGGTTATGTAGCTATGAACACCTTTTAGTGTAATTGATGAATTTACATTTTCTGAAATTTCCTGTGTTCCTACCCTCATTGTTCTCATGCTTCCCAATTCCCGGCTAGTGACAAGGATGTATGGTATGTGATATGCTTCGAAACGGATCGGTCTAGAAGTGATATGGTTGGCCATTCTTCGGAAATGGCGAGTCTGAATATAGTTAGTCGATCTGACGTCAGGTACATTAGGTTATTTCAAAACTGAGGGCTGGCGTATTTGTTACTTTGCCACATAATGGCGGAAAATCTGCAAGATTCAAATTGATTGTGGAGCGATGGTGTGATGCATTAAATGTAGTAGTAGGCTCTAGACGCTTAATATATAAGGAGCCATCATTAGATTGTACCCCTTCCTGTACTTGTTTCTTCTAGGTTATCTTGTTTCCTTATTGTTGGAGATTGTCCGTGGATACTCTAGTGCGACGCTGCGTGCTTTCGTGAACCGTCTTTCCAGGTGCTTATTTTGGTTTTGTTTTACTAGTAAACATTATTTCTCCCCTAGGTCTACTAATATTTGAATATCGGCACGTTTTCGGCATCGGGATAGCGTGAGGGGTCATTCTTAGAGCTTAGTAGGACTGGATGACTCCCACCTAGGCATAGTGGGTTTGTAAGTGGTTTTGCCTTTTATCAGTGGGGTATCAGGGCTTCGAGCAGCTGATTGCAGTTTCCCTTTTTTTTGTCTGTCTACTTGTAGAATTGAGAGAGGTCAGGAAGAGACTTCCACCAGCCAGGCGGGTCGCAATAGAGGGCCTACCCGGGGGACGCCTTCTACAAGAAGTATCATCTCCTCCTTATCCATGGAGGAGTTGAGGGCCTACTGTGAAATTCCCAATGACATTGACATCATGCTATAGGATGGCCCAGCTTAAAATATTGTAGGCGGAAAGGACAACAAGGTTTTTTTCACTCGAGAGCAATTGGCAGCCGGGCTTCGCTTCTCGTGCCATCTCTGGTAAAGCAATTCCTCCACTTTACCATAGCGCCACCAGCCCTTGTTCACCCAAACATCATCTGGATCTTGATTGAATGTTGTGTACTGAACCTTCTTTACCATCTTAATCTTTCTTTGGTAGAAGTTTGTTTTATATAGGGTGGCATGGGTGGTCGGATGTCTATGTCGACACAGAGTCATTTGGTTGCAATTTGTTCGCGAGGACTCACACGATGTCCGGTAAAGAGAGTGAGGCAAGGGGTGATCCCTAGTCGAGACATGGGGTTGGGACAGATTCCCAGGCCTTTTGTTTGATGTTAACCATCGTCTTTCGGTGTGTATAAGTATGGGGCACGCTTTGTCGATGTATTTTTAAATACGTCTATTCATGTACATTGTGGGTTATTCAGATAGTGGAAAGTCAATGTGGCAAACCTAGATCATGAGAGAGCCAATTTTGCGAAAATCCATAGGCTGTTGGAGATTTTCGAGCAGGAGTGGCATCATGAAGTCCTCTTAACCGTGAAGAATTTGCATGATTTAAGTCGCCACTCGTCTCCTTACAGCGTCCCAATAATCCCATGTCCTCTACCCTCAGAGATTGTAGAAGGTGAGCACTTTGTGGCTGCGAACTTTCTGACCTTAATCCTGGGTGGTTCTTCCCTAGCCAGGGAGACAGAGAGCGAGGTAGCGGGTCGGGAATTGGTGATCAGCACCCAACCCACGCGAACTCCTTCCTCCTCGTTAGTGAGGATTCCCAGCCCCGCCCCTGCACCCGGCCTGTGCGTGCCGAAGGGGGTGGCCGCTTGAGCGCCCCCTCGCACAAAGTGACTCTGCCTCGCCTCGAGCATTAGAAGAAAAGTGCTAAGGAGGCGATAAAAAGTCGCTTGAGAAGGCGAGGACTTCATCCAGGTCCTCCAATATCCCGTCGCTCCTTGAGCAGGGAAGAAGAAGAAGAGGAAGAGGGCGATATGTTCAGCTTGGTTCACAATTTTGCTGCTCGGAAGCGGAAAAGAGATGCTAGCCTTAAGCAAGCGGCTGATGTCGTACCCGAAGTGGTTGGGAGATCAAAGCAAATTCTCTTACCCGAATCGAGGGTTCTGAGGTGCAGCCATCATTGGTCTCGTTCATTGAGATGGTTTCAACAACCAACTGGGCCTCTCGGGAAACATTACTCGTGGAGTCCGTAGAGGCATCTCCTGCCTCTCGGCCAGCCTCTAGGTGGTCCACCCTCCGAGCAGGCCACTAGTTAGTTTGATAGGGACAAGTACACCCGACTACATAGAAGCCACCGCTTCGACCGTATGTCAGGAATTCAGATCTCCTTCTACGCGCCGGCCGCCTCCATGGAAGAGGTAACCCGCTCCCTGGATCGGGTGCTCAGAGAATATTAATCGCGAGGCCCTTCAATCGGGGCGACCTTCAACACCATCTTGACAATCCAGACTGACGATGCCGCGGATGCCCAGAATCGTCTCGCCGACGTAAAGCGAAAAGTATAATATCTCGGTCCCTGCTGGTACTATTAAGAAGATCTTCAGCAAATGATCGAAGATGGAATGCAGGTTCTCAACCGTAATTTTGCCTCGCCTCGACTCCGACCGTAAGCTTCTGGAAGCGCTTTTTCTCGTTTCTAGCATTATTTCTTAATCATTGTTATATCACTAATATGTTTCTGCGCATGCGATTGCTGCCATCCAGAACATGGCCTTTCAGCACCGAGATTTTTGGACCCGATTGAGGGAGGCGGAGAGACCACGGCTCTACACCTAATCAGTGATTTTTGATAAAAGGCCTCGGAGCGCTTCCCTACCCGAGGCGTAGTCAAAATCAAGGCAACTGAGCAGCTGAGAGGTCAGCCGAGGGGCGCCTGTGGCCGGCTGGAAGAGATGCCGCCACGCGGCGGTGATGGTCTCGACCTGAGATCGACGCGTAGGCGCCGCCCCGGCACGATGGAATCTGGGCCAACCGGTCCAACGTGCCTTAGCCGCTTTAAAAGACGCCTCCTGCACAGAAGGTGAGTCCGAAAGCTGACGTGGCTCAAAGAAAGCCGTCGCCTAGAGAGGCTCATTTGGACCACGAGGAGTTAAGCCAGTCAGTTCGACTTGATGAGCTGCTCCTTACTTATGCAGCCTGGGCCACCGCTGATGAGTCGGGCTGCTTTCCTCGCAGAGGTCTCTAAAGAGAAGAAGGCTTTTGAGGCAGAATACGATGTTGGCTTTGAAGTCATCTTCAATTATGGATACGGATGTTGTGCCTTTACGCACAATATTTGTGGAAGTGTTTCTGGGATTCCGTGATGGAATCGGGCACGCCACCATTATTCCGCAGTTCTTCGCTGCTCTCGCTGGGATGTTGTTGTCTAAAGGCTGCATTAGCGAAGAGGTGTTACACTCTTCCGTCGCCAGGTCAAGTAGATGATAACCCCGATTCTCTCGTCCAGGTAAATGGGAGAGGGAGGATCCCTGCATCCGGCAAAGAGTTGTGGACGATATCTCTCAGGCATTTGATCGGGTGCCACAAAGAGTATCGAATCAACAAAATTTATATCCTAATCCTACCGTCAGAGCGGTTACCGCAAAGATAAAGGGCTCTAAGGTCGAACACAGAGATGAGTTTTCTTCATACAAATGATTTGCAATGATTCAAAAAATGGTGAATTCTAATTCGATTTTAAGGTTTGGTAAAAACAGGAATCGGATGGTTGGAACCGAAATAAACTAAAGTAAAACAAGAAAAATAATAAGAGATCTCCTTGAAGTATCGTGGATACCGGGCTTAGGGATCCTCAGGCAACCGAGGCTTGTGTCCGCTTCCTCGCGTCGGTGAGGATGACCTATAGTCATTTCCGAACCTGATCTTCATGTGGCTATAAAAGCAGAACCCTAATGATTTTCCTTTTGAAACATAGCATTTATTGAGCATTAATGCTCCCAGACAATGAAAACGTGCCTCCCTGATCTACCTCACAGTAACAAATAGAAGACAACTAATGAATCTCAGTGGATCTAGCAATAAGCATCCACTTAACCCTAAAAGATTGCCAAATACTAGTCAATCAAGGCACATCAAAGGAGTTCTAACCTAGAGTGAGAAATAGGAACATAAATGCCAATAAAAAATTGCGTTAAAAATGTGGAACCAACAATACCTTCGTGATCCCCGCAGACCCACAGCCTTCTCCTTCAAGGAGGAAGGGTTTCTAGCCGCTCATCCTCCGAGTTGTCATCCTCGGAGGGTGTTTGGCTGCCTAGAAAGTGGAAAAGAAAATGAAAGAAAGTGAAGCAGAGAAGAGAAGAAGCGGGAAAGCTGAAAGCTTCCCGTTAATTTTTATTGATTGATTGAAAAGTTCATTTTACTGAGCTCTGACCCAGCCATAGTGCCTAGAAAGGGGAAATTACAAAACAAACCAAAACCAAAAGCTATTACAAAGGATAAATGGAAGAAACAAAAAAATTGTAACAAAAGGCAAAGGTGAAACAAATAGGAGGGGTGAACAAGTAATGGGGGAATGTGAATGGTGACGCAAGAAGCAAATTCGCAACCATGTGAAATTCTTTTTGTCGTGCTCCATTTTCTTTGTATTTTCCGCTCTTCTTCCTGTCTCAATCGCAATGCCGTAGTTTGAATTCGAATTCTTCGTGTTTGATCGACTCAACAATTTCTAGTGATAAATAGCTTACAAAAAACTCATAAAATTAGCCATAAATGCGATCAAGAGAATAAGAGGGACCTTAATGTGCAACCGGGTTAATTATGTTGATTAGTACACAAAAGTACCTAAACCCGTAATAAACGGTGGTTCAAAATATCACAGCACTAATCACACTTCAACCCACACATTGCTGGGCCCCTTAAAGAATGAAAGAAAGAAAGAAAGAGAGAGAGTTCATACAAAAACAATAACAAAATTATGTTCACCAAAATTATTTCAAAAGGTTGTGAATGAGTAATGTCTAACCCTAAGTAAGTAATCATCAAAGCCTTGCCCAATAACCATCCTTCAAGAGAATGAATGCCATACAAAAATTAAGTATCAAAAAGCAGAAATCTTATCTGGGTGAATCAACCAGAAACTTCCACCAAAACCTAAGTGTTTTGTTTGATCAGTTCTCAACAATAAACTGCCAAACTGCACTCTTCCCCTAACCAAGCTACTGCCACAACCTAGCACGCCAACCGACTCAAATAGATCAGGACCCACTCTTATTCCATAACTCTTTTTTTTTTTTTTTTGGAGGGGTGCAATGCTGAGGAATCGACCTCACCAAAGTCCATATAACGGGGATCTACCGATGACTCCCAACCACCAAGCGCCAGGCACCAAGTCATATGATCTTTCGACCACTAACTCTTCAGTTTCACCCCTCGACTTCGAATGAGACTCCAGCACCTACAACTTGCTCAACTCCACCCATCCACCCATGTAACGGTGAGCACTAAGCCTGGGCTGCTCCCAACCAATCGCTTAGTAAGTACTCAGTTTTAAAGGTTTTCACATATACCCTCTGACTGCGGTCGTTTCAAGGCAAAGTGTTAAAATTTTTCTTTCTTTTTTCTTTTCTTTTTTTCTTTTCTTTCACTTCCTTTATTTCGAAGACACATCGCCTTCTATTCATGGGGGGGTCCTTAACTCATTAAAGGTGGTCAATGAAGATAGGGTAGGTTATTGCAAGACTTAGCGAGGTTAGGCAAGTCAAAGTTATTGAAGAAACCTCGATGCACTGTGGTGTGGTTAGCCAAAGGTGGAAGAAAAAGGTCGGTGCAAAGAAGAATTCAACTAATCATCCACTCAATTAGGCATGGAACCAATCTAACACCAATAGAATTGGACAAAGTTTCACTTTTTCAAACTACAGGTAGGCAAAACACACAAAAAAAAAGTGGGTGCAATTTTTGAAAAAAATAAGCTGTATAGTATAACAGCTTCACAAAAAGAAAAACCAGCAAGCCACCGAACATCACAAAATGGGCTTGCTCAAAATAATAACAAAAACATAAATAAATGCCACTTCTTTCGCTAACTCACCCCCCAACCAAATGTCACATTGTCCGCAATGGGGCTTGGATTGGAAAGTTAGAGAAGGAAATGCTACCTCCTTGATGAGATGTACTCGTTGTTGGATAGGAGACTTCACAAGCTTTCCATCGAGACCTTATTCACTCCATTTGGACTTCAAATAAACAAGTTAGAAGAAGAAAAGAGAGAAAAAAAGTGACCAGTTGGAGAATTTTTAAAATTACACCTTCATGATAATTTCAAAACTGTTCTTTCTAGCTATATTTGGATTCTACATTCTCTAAACTTTCCAACTGCATTCAAAATACCCAAAACAAAGGTTCTAATGAAAATTATGATGAAAATAAAATGGGGCCGCGAAATTATAGCGTGTCGAATTTCGTAAGTGCGACTTTTTTTTAAACAAAATAAAAAACATTTTTTGAAAGAAAATTTTTTCAAAAACAAAAATAAAATAAAACCATTTTAAATACGATTTTTTGCTACAAAAATAAAAACATTTTTGAAAGACAAATTTATATATATATATATATATATATATATATATATATATATATATCACAAAAGGACAAAACATGAACAAGCAAAGAAATGAAAATTCTCAGAATCTGAACGTATATACGGCCTTCTCGCAAGTTGCAATTCTCAAGAAACAATGCAGCTCGCGAATTTTCGGTGAGTCTTTGACCTCCCGCGCCAAAAATTACAAAACCCGCAAAATAAACACAAGAAAATTTTTTTAAAAAATGCAGAAAAATGAAAATTAATCTAAAAACAAAGATTTACTAAAAATTAGAGGAAATCTAAGAAGAAAAATTAAAGAAATAAAAATAAAATAAAATAAAATAAGAAAAGATGAAAATAAAGCTGGGAGATCGTGCCCCCAAACCACCCCTCAAGCCTGAGGTCGGGCTGAACTCGGTGAGCTTAGAAATGCCGAGGTTCAAAAACTCCAACCGAACCAAAGACCAACCATTCGTTGTGTCATGCATGGGCAACCGCCAATGTTTTTGATGTAAAGGGCAAAAAGCCTAACAATGGCCACTAATTTTCCGATGTTTCTCAAGACAAAAAGGTAGATGGGGGTGGCCTTTGTGGTCAGGTTTCAAGTGCCGTACGTGGTGTGTAAGATGATGCACCGGCAGTAATGCTGGTTAAGCAAAGGCACTAGGATCCAAATTTATGAGGATTGGCCGAAGGATAAGCTTTGGGCTCTTCCTCCGCTTCCTTTCTCTCCACTCTCCCCCCTCGTCCCTCGTCGACGCTTCCTCGTGAGCTTCTACCGGTTTCCTCGTGACCAATTCCTCCCGAACCCGCCGCAGCTTGAGTCTGCCACCCAAAAATAGTGCTCGGCCGCCCACTCTCCTCTGTCCTCCTCCTCTTGATGAACAAGCTGATTTGTGAGCTTTGAGATGGATTGCTGCAGGATGTCAAATTTTTCATCAATTTCACTTTGGAATGCATCCAATTCCTTGTTCAGGAAGCTCTCCACTGTGTCAATTTCCTTGTTGGCCTGGACATTCACTGCCCTCTGCTCCTCTTTGAAATTATCCACTAGTTTGCTTAAGTTCAGTATTGCCTGCTCAACTGAAGATGTCAAATCCAGAGTGGCTCGTGGCCGAGGAGTCGAGGCATAATACGGAGTGCCAGGAGGTAAATCGTGGAGGTTTTGGTTCCCATGAGGAGTTTGTGTGGTTCCCTCAACTAGGGTTGTAAGTATTGTCAAATGGTGCATTAGTTGGGGAAAACTGCAAAAGGGTGCACTCATCCATTAGTTTCTATAGTCCCTCATGGACCTAGATGGGTTTAGATTTCTCCCCAAGGGTCGCTGATTCTGCCATGGAAGGTTTCTATAGTCCCTCATTGACATGTATGCTCTAGGGTTTCTCTCCACTAAACACTCACTGTATTGTTCTCCCTCTGTCATTTGGTTGCAATTCAAACCCACTAAACATGCAATCCTGCTATATAAATATGGCACACAAGACAACACAAAAAAAAAAAAAAATCTTGCAGCACTGTTTTTTATTTTTATTTTTATTTTTATTTTTGTACAATGAAATGAAATAAATTAAAAAAAATTGATAGTAAAATAAAATAAATTCACCAATACTTGTGATGAGGATCACAAGTGTTCCACAATTTCTGTCAAATGCATCTCTAGCACCATCCCGACAACGACGCCATTTGATTCGTGCCACGCAGGGTGCATCTAATCAACAAAATTTATATCCTAAATCCTACCGTCAGAGCGTAAAGCCTACCGTAATATAGCGCCTAATACGAACACAGGGATGGGTTTTCTTCGTACAAATGATTTGCAGTGATTCATAAAATGGTGAATTTCAATTTAGATTTTAAGGTTTGGTAAAAACAGGGGAATTGGATGGTTGGAAACTGAAAATAAACTAAAGTAAACCAAGAAAAATAATAAAAGATATCTCCTCAAGTATCAGATGCCGGCTTAGGATCCTAAAGTAACTCAGGCTTCAGTGGTTCATTTTCTCGCTGGGCTGTATACGACTCTATGTACCATTTCCCGAACCTATCTTCATGTGGTTATAAAAGGTGAACCCTAATGATTTTCCTTTTGAAACATAGCATTTATTGAGCATTAATGTTCCCAGACAGTGAAAACGTGCCTCCCTGATCTACCTCACAGTAACAAATAGAAGACAACTAATGAATCTCAGTAGATCTAGCAATAAGCATCCACTAAACCCTAAAAGATTGTCAAATACTGGTCAATCAAGGCACATCAAAGGAGTTCTAACTAGAGGAGAAATAGAACATAAATGCCAATAAAAATTATGTTAAAAACAGTGGAACCAACACTACTCCTTAGATCCCGCAGACCTGTACAGTTCTCCTTCAAGGAGGAAGGGTTTCTAGCCGCTCATCCTCCGAGTTGTCATCCTCAGAGGGCGTTTGGCTACCCAAAAAGTGGAAAAGAAAATGAAAGAAAGTGAAGCAAAGAAGAGAAGAAACAAGAAAGCTGAAAGCTTCCCGTCAATTTTTATTGATTGATTGAAAAGTCTATTTTATCGAGTCGACCGAGCTTATATAGTGCTTAGAGCATGGGAAATTACAAAACAAACCAAACCAAAAGCTATTACAAGGGATAAAATGGGAAGAAACAAAAATTTTAACAAAAGGCAAAAGCGTGAAATGTGCCAGTGAGGGTGAACAGTGGGCCGAAATGTGAACAAGGCAGCAAGCGAATTGCACCTAGAAGCAAATTCACAACCGTGTGCAATTTTTGTCATGGCTCCATTCCTTAGTATTTTCTCGTCTTCTTTCCTTTCCGGGTCTCTAATCTCGCAATACCGAGCTCACTCGAATTCTTCAGGCTTGATCGACCAACAATTTCAGATAAATAGCTTGCAAAAACTATAAAATTAGTCATAAAATGCTATCAGTAGAATAGTAGAGACCTTAATGTGCAAACTGGGTTAATTATGTTGATTAAGACACAAAAGTACTCAAACCCGCACAAATGTGGTTCAAAATAGCACTTTGAGCACTAATCGGCTCACCTGCCTCGGCACCTGCCCCATTTTGTATCCCAACATTTTGATATAACATAACCGGGCTTCTTAACGAATGTTTTGATTTTGCTGATCTCCCTTTTGAACCGAGTAGTTTACTTTTGTTTAACCGGATGGCATTGATGCGTAATGAGGAGGGCGTGAGTCCAGCCTGGCAATTGCTCCCCTGCTTATTCGCTCCCTTCTCGGCTCATAGCCTACTCATCCGCATCAAATGAATCGGGTCCCGGGTAGGGTATATCTTACTGACATCAGATGAGCCAGATGGGCATCAATTATGATGAGCTGGATAGAGAAATAGCGTCATCCGGATTTCATATTGGACTAGCTGGGCATTAACTATGCTGGGCCGGATAAGGCATGTAGCGCCCTCCAGACTTTATTCCTGGGCCAATGGGCACACATGTCGCCGCATTGCACGCCGTAGCACGTCTGACTTTATTCTAGCCAACTAGGCACACTACGCCGGGGCCTACAGCAATAAGGCCACTCGACTTTATTCTCGTGGGACACCAAGATTAGCTACGTCGGGCCGATCAGTGGCATGTAGTATCATCCCGACTTTATTCCCAGTTAGTCACATTAGCCATACTCAAAGCCGAACAGTGGCATGTCGGCAACGCCCGGACTTTATTCTGGCCAACTAGGCATTAGCCATGCTCGACCGAACAGGGCAATAGCTTCACCTGGACTTTATTCTAAGCCAACTGAGCATTAGCTATGCCGGGCCTGGATAGGCAATACAACACCAACTTTATTCGAATTAACTGCACTAGTCACGCCAATGAATAGTGGCAATAAGGCCACTAACTTTATTCGAAATAATCAGGCATTAGCCATGCCGCACGGATAGTGGCACAATCTTACCCAGACTTTATTTTCTCGGGGATAAGAGGGCATTAGCTACGCCGTCGAATAAGGCATGTAAGGTTATCCGACTTTTATTCCTGCCACTGGGCATTAGCCATGTCAGGGTCGACAGGTACGTAGCCTCCGCCCAAACTTTATTTTCGCTAGTCAGGGCATTAGCCATGTCCAGCCGGATAGTGGCAACAGAGCTTCACCCTGACTTTATTCGAGCCGGCTTACAATAAATAGCCACCCGTACTTTATTATGAGCCGCCTACATTAGTCATACCGCACGATAGTGGCAATAGCGCCACCCTGACTTTATTCTCGACCACTGAAGGCCCTGCGCCCTCCGAATAGCATGTAGGTCATCTGTGACTTTATTCCTGCCACTGGGCATTTCACATGCTTCAGCCTGGACAAGGCATGTAACAAGACCCTGACTTTATTCGTCAACAGCACAGCCATGTCAATGGATAGGGCAACAAATGGCCGCCTGACTTTATTCCCGAGCCGCCAGCATTAGCCATGCTAGCTCCGGGATAGTGGTAATAACAAGAACCCGACTTGTAAATTAGATTTTGAGATGAAGATACATGTAGAAAAATATATCATCTTTTTATTGATAGTATCTTTTGAGGTGCATTGCATTCCATATTCTAGGTACAAGTGTTCCATCTAGCTTATCTAAAGCATATGATCCGGATTTACCGACTCGTGTTACAATATATGGTCCTTCCCAGTTGGCCTGAAACTTTCCCGCCACTGGATCAGCTGTATTTTCGAAGACTTTCCTTAAGACTAAGTTTCCTGGCTTGAATACTCAGGGTTTCACACGCCATATAGGTTTGCTAAAATTCGATCGTATTCTGATAAGTTCCGATGGCTAACGCTTTCTGCAATTCCATCTACCATGTCTAATTCCTTGATTGTCCTAGACTGAATCGTTTCGTACATCCATCTTGAGCGTAGGCATACCGATTTTTGTGGGGATTATAGCTTCCATCCCATAGGTAAGTGCGAAGGGAGATATACTGGTTGGTTTGCGGGCGGTCATTCTGTAAGCCCAAAGGACCCTAGGAAGTTCGTTCACCCATATGCCTTTAGCTGCGTCTAATCATTTATTTAAGGCCGTCAATAGGGTTCTATTAGAGGCCTCTGCTTAGCCGTTGCTTTGCGGATACGAGGGGTGGAGTATAAGTTCTTTATTTTCAATTCTTGGCATAAGTTTTTGTAGACCCGACTATTAAATTGGGGCCCGTTGTCTGATACGATTGTCCGGGGAATACCGAACTGGCAAACAATATTTCTTTAGATAAACTGAGTGACCTCTTTATCCTTAATTGATGCAAAAGC
Source organism: Tetrastigma voinierianum (assembly GCA_016808115.1). Lineage (NCBI taxonomy): Eukaryota > Viridiplantae > Streptophyta > Magnoliopsida > Vitales > Vitaceae > Tetrastigma > Tetrastigma voinierianum. The sequence goes on along the minus strand of JAEQBH010005114.1, from coordinate 984,713 downwards.
CTCGGCCTCTATCCATTTGCTGGCACCGTTGGCTACTAGCAACGCTTTTTTCGAGTCGGCAATAGGGAGTGGCCTACTACAATTTCCACCGAAAGCAAAGGGCCATGGCTTCGAGATGTACATTATATCTTAAGTCGATCGATCTTAAGATGGAGCTTACACGACATCGGTCACATTTTCGTATGTAATGCGGCACGCGACCTCACGGTCACAATACCTTGAAAGGGCCCCAGGTGCCGAAGTTACTGATGATCGCCACATATTCCCTCAGGCAATTCATCCAACACATAATCGGCCTCGTTTCGCAGTTGCTTGCATTTCGCTCGTCGGATCGCTTGAACAACCGCCCCACCAATTAAGGAAATCTAGCAGATCGAACTCGACCTCGCGAATTGCCCCCTCGTTAGTGGAGTTCTCCCGTGTTGATATACTGCAAGGCTGGGTCCATCCAGAAGGGGAGGCTTTGGCCACCCTACTTACTCCAGACAATGGCTATCGAGGAACTGACCGGGTAATATATGTGCATAAATATTTTTTCTCACATGTGTGAGATGCTTACATAAAGAATAAGGCATATGCTCTTTCATTAGAGTCCTTGGGAACATGCTCGAGCTTCCATGTTGAAAACTACCTGGCCAGTTGCTAACTGCAGTTACATATTTCACATTATTCGGGGTCCCTTGACTCATACTCTACGTTCCTCAATTCCTACCACTAATTGGGAATCATCCGAATTATAAGCTTCGCGTAAAGTGCAAATAATTCAATCCCGGCCGTGATGGCGATATTCCGACATTCATCAAGCTTGGAGGCGCTAAAGCTCACCGATACCGCTTCGATCTTATCTCCACCTTGGGACTTTAATACAGTTAATAGATTAGTACCCAACAAGGCTATTTTCGAGCCCCGTTTATTGCGGTGTGTTTGCTAATTTTTGTGTACTAATCAACTAAATAACCAAATTGATACATCGAGGTCCCTAGCTTGCTACTGATCACATTTTATGGCTATTTTTGTAAGTTTTGTAGGCCAAATAAGTCATTTTCTTCGAGTCGATTCAAACACGACGAACCCGAGCCGAACTCGAAGATGCATGATCATTTCAGAAGACATTTGGAGCAAAAATTTAGAAGAGAAGGAAGAAGAAGGAAGAAAACTGTGGAATTTTGCAGTGTTATAATTTTTGTGCCGCGAAATTTCGCAACACTCCGCTTCCCTCGCACTTCGTTGTCGGGATCGCTAATTCACTGCGGGTTTCATACAAATCTACCCTTGATATAATTTTGGTCCCTTTATACATACTTGTACTTGCATCGAGCATCTATATAAGCTCATACTGCTTAAATATCAATCAACTATCAGTCCATCAATCACTCAATAAAATTGGATGCCAAGTTTCCTCTCTTCCCGCTGGCTGCGGTGATTTTCTCTCTCCTTTTTTCCTTCACTTTCAGACTTTCTCACCATCTAAACACCCCTATCGATGACAAATCTTGGTGGGATGCTTGCCAAGGCCCTCATCCTTGAAGAGGAAGGCCATTGGGTACCAATCTTAAGGTAAGCTGGTTGTTCTCTTGTTTTTCATTTAAGCATTTATGGGTGTTTGCATTCCTACTTCTCACCTTAGGTTAAAATCTCCTAGGCATGCCCTCACTAACGTGTAGTTGGCAAGCTTTTTGGTTTCAGAGGATACTTAGTACTAGATCCACTGATATCCAGTTAGTTGTCTCCTATTAGTTATTGTAGGGTAGGGTAGGGTTATGAGATATGGTCTCACCATCAGGGACACTTATGCTCATTAAATGCCATTGTACAAGAGGAAAAATTATAGGGTTTAGGTTAAAGCTAAATGAAGATCCGGTTCGGGAAATGACTATAGGTCATCCTCCCAACGAGGAAAGACCTTGCACATGCCTGCTGACTTACAACCCTAAGCCTAAGTGGCCCGCACTTCAAGGAGTTCTTTTATACTTTATTTTCGATGATTTTCGCCTCACAACCATTGAAACCCACTGTTTTTGCAAAAATCCTGAAATTCAAAGAGGAAACACCATTTTCAATCCACTACAACTCTTCTCTCATGAAGAAAACCCATCCCCATGTTCAACCCTGCATCACTTATACCATAAGAGCTCGCTATGGCGCAGGAACCCTAGGATACAAATTCCTTGACTTTGACACCTACTTTGCATGCGAATCACTAATGTCGGCTCCTGTTTGCCAAGAGGCCCCATCTACACTGAGAGTCCACCAATTTAGACTGCCAAAGCTTGTTTCAAGCTAAGGGGCCTCTCAAGCAGAAAGTCGACAGACCATTTCCCTTCTTAGCTAATCTTAAATTTTATACAGATACCATATTCGCTACTGATCGCCTTAAAGAGCCATTCTCCTGCATAAGTCAGTTTGTGCATGGTGCTTCGAAGGAAGGCTGCTTAGCACCACAATAGGTGTGTTTGAAAGTACGGGCGAAGCTTCTTAGCGCTTATCCTGAGAGCCATACTGCTCAAGGTGGTCAGATCTAGTTTCGCTTCGCTTAAGGACTTTCATGATGAAGAACATCGGGTTCGACTTCCAACTTCACTGCCTTTCACAGACGACACTTACTGTAACATCTAAAACTGCTAAATATATGAAGAGTGTCTCTCCAGCTTCAGGACTAGCGAGAACTGGGTTCCGCCATATAGTGTTTGATTGACGCCAAGGCCTGATCACACTCTTCATTCCATCCGGTCCGGTTGGCCCCCTTAAGGGTGGTGAAGAGTGGTTTCAGACGGTCTGTGAACCAAGAAATGAATCGCCCTAGGGCGGCTAATTAGTTAATTAGTTGTTGTACCCCTTTCCTTGAATTGGGAGCCGGGGATTCCAGAATTGCCTTGAGCTGAGCAAGGTTGGCTTCTATGCCCCTCTAAGTTACCATGAAACCAAGAAATCAGCTCGCGCTGACTTCGAAGGCACACTTGGAGGGATTGAGTTTAATGTCGTATGCCCTGAGGAAGTCGAAGGCTTCCCGCAGATGTGTAATGTGATTCGAGCGCTTCTTGGATTTTACCAACATGTCATCAATGTATACCTCCATGGTTATACCCAAAGAATGGTTCAACATTTTGGTCACTACTCGATACGTAACACTTACATTCTTATCCCAAATCCAAGATTACATTATAACAAGAGTCTCAAAGGTGATAAAGGTTGCTTTCTCCGCTGGGGCGTACATAGGATATGATGAACCCGAGAAGGCCCAGAATGACAAAGATCTCATACCTCGCATAAAACTTTGTCTGGTCTGCATTATATAAACTAAAACCTTCAAATTAACATAGTTACAAGAGCCTTACAATTCTCTTGCATCTTTGTCTACTTGGAATTACTTGGATATAACTGATAAAATTACTTTATATTGCTTAATTTGAAAATGGTTTTAATCTAAGACCTTGCAAGTGGACAGATCATACAAGTAGTAAAATGGATGTAAGTCCATATATCATTACCACAGAGATTGACAAGTATTTGGAATCAACTACCCCAACTACTCAAGGTCCACATTATTTGAACTCCAAGTGGATAGTGATGGTTTAGTCTACAAGATAATAGTCCTAGAAGATGCATAGGAATGTAAAAGGAAATTAAATGTTACCAACTAAAAATAAAGATCAAATACTGGACTGAATCAATTCTCTATGAGAAATGAACACTATCAAGGAGGTACCGTGAAATGCCCACCCTCGCATTAATATAAGATACTTATTCACATGGATGTGGATTTGTCCAAGATGCCTTACAATGCAATTAGATTTCTCCATATTCACCGGTTGTGAGGCCCCCGCTTTCTCAAAGACAAGGATCTAATCACACTTCAGATTTTTACCTTCTCGCAAGATCCGGCATTTTTCTTTCTCAATACTCACACCCATTTCGAGATCACGACAGACCCGACTGGATATCCTCCCAAGATTTCCCTGGTGGTCCTGCCTAGTGAAGTCCCACCATACAATCCCTAAGGAATATCCAATGGAACCCCACTTTGGGGCGAAAGAAGGTAAACACATGTACGAAATATAATAATTCTCAAATATATTAAAAAGATCCACAACAGCTCAAATCCACAACCGACCTATCTTACTGTAGGTCATAACCACAAACACACATAATAAAGACTCATATGAGTTCAATACTAAAATCAGAGCATTTTAAGAGTTTTTGCGAATTTAGGGGTAAAAATGAAAATAAATAAGTCAAATCAAATAAAGACAGATAGATAAGATAGAATACTACAGCTGTCGCAGAAAGAGTGATGTAGAAGCTAAAGACGAGGTAGTTTCTACTTAACCGCCGACCTAGGGAACGGATTTAAAACAATAAAACGTGATATAATAAATCTCAGTGAGTGGCATAATTTACAAGGAAAATAATGTTTTTATTTTCGAAAATTTCTTCTCTCAAGACCTCACGTCCACTCCTTTGCAAGGTTTCCCATTTAAAATCATTTCACGAAACCCAAACTTATACCCAAGTCAACAATATGAAATTCATGCTTAAAAATTTAACCAAAATTATTATTAAGAAGATTATAACCTGAATTTATTCACAACATAAAAATTGAGCATAAAATATATAAACATCATGTCGTAAAAATAATCAGAACATATGAAAATACACACCATAAATATTGAAATGGTTATAGCCTAATTAAACCAACAATGTACCATACCATATAAATCTATCATAACCGTAGGATACCCCACCTCATCAATTTCACATCAAAGTCAGGGTAATAATAATTAATAAACCGTCGGTAAACCCGACCTCACGGTCGTGGAACAATAAATAACCGTTGGATGAACCAACCTCACGTAAAACCGTGGCAAACTCAAGCAGAATAAACCGCTTCCGTAAACCGACCTCACGACCGTGGAAATAATATATAACCGTTGGATGAAACCAACCTCACGACACCGTGGCAAACCCAGTGCACTGTAATATAAATACTGAATCGAACCTCTGGTACTATATAGTACATCAATTTATAACCACCAACACAATATCCTTACTCACATGTACTTTTCCAACGATACTGTATTATAAATTAAGAATTTATAAATTTAATTTCAACAACTCAATCAAATATATTGACGAATTTCAATTCATCAATTCGTGCCGAAATCGAAATACCACAATGAAAAGAGTTCACTGATAATCAATTTTAAGCACATAAAACTTTAAAAATATTATACATGCTTAAAATCAAAAATCTCAAAAATCTATTTAAATCAATAAATTTTCAAAGTGGTTTAAAACTCAATCCATGTACCAAAAATATTTAAATACTAATAAATTTATTCATGAACTTAGTAAAATCCTAAAGATTTAAAATGTTGACAAAATTCACATGAAATGATAACTCTTGCTTATATAAAACGTATAATTATATTTACGCATAACCAACCATTATCTTCAAATAATATATATATATATATATATATATATATATATATATATATATATATATATATATATATATATATATATATATATAATAATTAACCACAATTATATATCATAATAATACCCCAAAGCATTTAATACATATAAACCACTCACAGACTATAAATGCTCAGTCCTACTCCCCTGCAGGATCGTCTCCAGGCTCAGCGTGAGTGTCTGTAATATAATAAAAATATCATTTAGGCTCCAATAGCTAAACCAAAGACTTTGGGATGCCCCAAATGTCGTAGCATAATTTTTAGAACTATGAAACTATCTAAATTGGACTCAGACATGTCCAATTATACAAAGGTGCCCTACGCACCCTGCACTCCAAAATCGGGCTTTTTATCAAGGCCAATTTTTCGAAATCGAACCCTCCAATAAATCATAAAAATATCCACTTCACTACAATCCATCTTCACTTTGCTAATTTGACCAATCGGGTCCCACTTCACCAAACATTTTCAGAATTACCCCAATGACCCAAAAATGGAAATCCAACTAAACGACGTCCAACATTTACAAAATTTATATCAACTGTGAAGCCCAAGAGACCAGGAACACAAAGAGTACCCTCACCTTGGTCCAAAAGTTGCCGTGGTGGCCTGGAACGATCCAACCGATCACAAACTTCCTCTTCAGATTCTTCAAACTAGAAGGAATCTCACGAAAGGACCACGGAATGAGTTCAGGGTCCAAAATCTGGGAGGGAGGTACTGGCCTGCTGAATGACCGAAAAACAAAGAAAAACCGACGACCCATCATATGTCGTCGTGACTGGGCCGTCCGATCCGGCTGGCCCGGCGGGCTGGCCGTGAAATTCCGGGGCTTCCCGGAAGACACCATTTTGTAGGTCTCGTCGATACGAGTTCATAGAAAGGTTGAACGTCAAAATCCGACTTACGGATAAAAAGTTATGACTCTGGGGAGTTCAAACAAAGAAGATTTTATCGCTTGTCCAAGGTCGTCCCGCTTACTCCGAAAAACGACCCTAGGCTCTATATAAACCTAGTTTTGCGTGCCAAATAGAACCCTCACCCCAAAACACTCATTTTCAGCTCCAAAACCATAGAAAAAACTCCCCAAGACCGTGGACCCCGAGTCAGTCAAGCCGACCCGCTTTCAAGCCACCTGGCTAGCTCGAGACGATTCCGGCCACCACCCTTGCACACGCGCCGACCAGGGAGGAAGAGCAAAGCGAGGTGACCTTCCTGGCACAACGAGAACGCTTGGTGGTCTCGCACGTGGGGGTGTTTGTCACATCCCACACTCCATAGGGAGAAACTTCCGCACTATATAAGCAGGTTTCTTCAACCTCACGCCGTTTAAAGCCGTGAGGGCCCCTTAGCCCGGCCGACAATATCTACATGGTCATCGTCGTTATTAATCGCTAGACATTTCTCGCTTCCTTCACAAGGTTCACGCAGTGACTTCTACAACTCCACCGATGACTTCATCCCAAATCTAATGGTTCTTCCCTTCCCTTGATTAGATTTTTGCTAACACAGGGTTAGGAACTTACCCTTAGATTAAGGTGAAGTCTCTGATTATTTACATTGATAAATATTCCCCTCCAAAATCAATTATGAGTGAAAAGGGAATTTATCGAGGTGAACTTTCAGAGCTTAATAGTTCATCAATGGTAATCTATCATACCCACAAGTGGGAAATGTTTCGACTCTCAGAACTTCCATCTCTCGTGTCACAGTGGCCTTCTCTCGAAATCGTAGGAAACAATCCTGAAATGGTATTATATGCTATCACTGGAACCGCCATTCAATAACAACATCAATCAAATAAATTCCAATCCAAATATTTCTCTCTAAATTATGCAGAAAAGACTATAACTAACGGTAAATCCAATCTAGTGAAACTGCGTTCTAAATACTACATTATAATCGACAATGGATCATTGATCAAGTACACCCACTATAATTGTAATAAACTGAAAAGAACAAATTCCATAAATTTGTCCAGACTCCATTAATTTCAGGTAGTAATTGTAAGAGAAAATCATAAATTAAATCTAGCTTCATTGTTTCTACACAGGTCACTGGTTCAGATCTAGAAAAAGAAAATAAAAGAAAAGAAAATAAAAATATATATATTCTAAAATATACAAAGTGAGTCCTTCCTTCTTCTCATTTCCGGGGTATCAAGACCTGAGCCGCTTTACTAAAACTTATAAGGGCTATTTATAATCAATTCCAAAATCAAGGCTTGATTCCAAGCTCCGTGTGGATTTCCTAAAAGAAAGGCCTGGGGCCATTGCTTTCAAGTCACGCACCTCAAGATGGAATCGCGACTCTGAATTCCTCTCATTCGCACTTGTTTAGTCAGCGACCGACATCTTCGCTTGTGACTAGATCCCGTACCGCTCGATTAGTGGTCGCGACCTCAAACGAGTCGCGACCTGGCTCTTTCGCCTTCGTCAGATCTCGTCGCGACCCCATTCCAGTCGCAACCATATTTCTGTGGCCATGTCTTCAGTTCTAAGTCATGACTTCTTTTTCTGGCTGTGACTTCTTTGTTTGAGCTTCTATCCTCATACATGTTGTTTGTCACGACGTCGATAACAGGTTGCAACTAAGTAATTTCTCTTATCATAGCTTTTCTGGTCGCAACCTCAAAAGAAAGTCGCGACCTTGAATTCTTTACATTTAGTCTCAACCTCAACGTTTTGTCATAACAGGTCCTTCTTAGTTCTATCGATGTTCCTTGTCGCAACCTTAGAAGCACGTCGCAACCTCTTTGTTACCTTGTCGACCCTTGTCTTCGTCTCGCCATATACTTTAGTCGCACCGATTATCTCTCGTGGGCGACCTTCTATCTTCATTAGTACCGAATTTTAGTTATATGACTAAACTAGGTCGCGACCTCAATCGATACTCCTCGCCTTCCTTCCGTCGCAACCCCTATTTTTTAGTTGCAACGCCTCCTTGCTTGCCATTTCAAGTCACACCACAAAATGGTGTCACACCTTATGGTTGCTCTTTTTTGTAGGTTTTTGTCCTGCAAATGTAGTTGCGACCAATGTGATTAGTCCGCAACCCGAAAACCCTCCATGTGTGAGACCCTTGGTCTTATGCTCTCATGTCGCGACCTCAAAAGCACGTCGCGACTTCGAGTTGAGTCTTTCAATTAAGAACTAAGGTAACTTCAATTTTCCCGCAAAGCCCTATCTATACCACTAACCGCAAACGCTCACCTCAAGTTTATGTTGCGACTTCAAGGCTGCCTTCATTTGGCATCGCACCTCGCATTCTTCCTCGAATATTTTTTCTGTTCCCAAAGAACCCTCTCCGGGGTCGCAATCGCCTGGCTTCTCGGTGCCTTAGTATTTCCGGGTCAAACCTCACTTTCTTTGTCACGACTTACTTGTTGTGCCTTCCATTCTCCCTCAAGACTAGTCTGTGGTGTCGTGACCTGGAATTAATCGAATCGAAGAGTTCCTTGTTGCTTAATTTCAATTCTCGCCAACTTCACCCCGCTAGTGCATTTGCTGTTCTGTCAGGGCTGATCATTGTAATTCGCAAAATTATATTTGAGTAAAATATTCATATTTCTGCATATTAATCAGCATTCATATTATCATTTAAATTATAAAAATTGATTAAAAATCCAATGAGCTTTTGACTCATCAAATTCCCTCAAATTTAAAATTTTGCTTGTCCCCAAGTAAAGAAAAGAAAGAATTGTTTGTCCTCAAACAATTGAGCTTTATTTTTAAGGACATTTTTCTGATTTAAACCACAGTCTTTCTTATTTTACCATTTGACTTGAACAAGAAGGTTGCAGAATTATCTCAAATCCAATCATCAATTGAGAAAAAGGAAATGTTTCCAACCTTCATCACAAATAAGCTGATGAAATTTGCATGTAAACAGACCAGTCAAAATAAATCTTGTTCTGTGAGTGTGTGTAGGTCTTCCTTCCTATTCATCTTTTTGTGAAATTAGTTAATCTTCTAGAATTCTCCTGGGCTAATTTAAGCCCATAGGCTTGTTTTTTTGTACGGGACCTCACTAATGTAGTCAAACTCAACCTTCAAGATCAAAAAGGTCTTTCGGGCTTGTAATGTTAGGCTTTGGTAATTAGGTAGGTGAATGGAAAATTTTAGGATGCAAATTATCCAGATTCCATTCTTTCTTTATGTATAATGGCCTTCATCTTTCATCCTTTTCTTTCTTCTTCTTGTAAACTCTCCCACCTTTAACTTATCAGTTCAGTTCCTTTTCATTGAAACTTAGTTCAAAGAATTGGAATAGTGCAATGTTTTGTCTTATTAGTCTTTCTATCACTCTTAGAGAACTTTGGGTTAGCAACTCCCATACCAGTTGGCATTAGGGTACTAGGTGTCAAACACCCCTACGAACTTAATTGTTCAAGAGAGATAAGCCACAAGAAAAAACTTATTCCTTTTTCAATTTCTTTTCCTTATTTCTTCAATTTATTTTTCCTCCTTCATCCTTGTAATCTAAAAGAAATATTTTCCCCCAAACTTGTTCCTTTCTGCATAATAAACTTTCCTTTCTCAAACTCGTAATTTTGTGGTTCTTTTGTGGTATTAGTTCTAAGAAGGAATTCAAGTCTTCAATTGCCGCTATTTGAAGAAATTAGGCTTTTTGAGTCTAATCATGGAACTAGAGTGTATGCTTTTGCATATAATAATGATAGGCTTGAAGAGATTCAAACTTCCAAGGATGGCCTCTATCATTTCTTGTTAGTTGTTTCTGCCTAGGATTTCGCCTCAACCAATAATCTAACAAGTTCTAGGACCATATGTTTTTGAGTTTGGATCACCCCAGAAGATGTTTCCTACTTTAAAGTATTATATTTCCAAACCTCAGGTGATAGTTTTTCCAAGATTTGTGTGGACTTAGTTGTTTACACTCAAAACTCAATCATTTTCTTCGGCTTCAAATCATGCATTTTTCCCCATTTCAATTTAAACCCGGTTCAACTAGTAAATCACAGAACCTCTTATTCAGTTCCATAGTTCCCTGCTCTAACCTTTCTCACATGCTGTTGTTCTCGGGATCTCATTAGTGGTAATTTGTGTCATTGTACAAAGAAAGCTCGAAGATATAGATCACTTTCACAGACAAATAATGAATGACAAACAACACAATTCACTTAACTGGCCTATGAATCCAAAACAAATCACTTTATTAAGCAACCGGAATCTCATTCATTCAATAAATTCAAATATCAAACACTCCACACGTAATAACTGGGACTCATTCATACAAAAACTAATGCAAAAATGCAATAAATATCAGACTAACTAAAGGGAAAATTTCATTCCTTGATTCAAAACCCTATGCCTCCTCCTGGTCAGAGCCCTCGCTAATCGCCTCTCGATCACTAATGTACGGTGAAGAAGGGGTTGATAGAAGAGCACAGACTCAACAAGGTGAGCCTTTTCCTCGCTCTCCTTCTCGGTCTGAAGCCTGACGATGGAGTCTCGTTAACCCTTCTGGCAATTTCTCCATCATCCATCTTGTAATGATATTTCAAATCATCAAGGACCTGGAATTGGCTTGTTTTTCGACTCATTCATTCCATACGCCTCCTCTCGCATTTGCACCCTTGAACTCACCTTTCATCCTCCTTTTTCTTCATTTTCATTGCTCATTCTATCTCCTGTCTTCCCATCCTTTATAGTGACCTCGGGTTCTCAAGAATGAAGAAGCTCTTAAATCTCTTTAATATTCCCAATGAATGATTTACAAAATTTTCTAGATCCGAGCGCCTCGCTATTTCCAACAGAGATTTTTAAGAAAAAGGAAAGCTTTTAAGGAAGTTTTACCTATTTTCTTTAAGAGGCATTTAATATCTGATTTCTTTCGAAAATACGCTAATTTTAAACTAGTTCCTTCAATTCCATTGTTTCTGGGTCTCAGATAATAACAAATTTCTAGCGAGGTTCCAATGAACTTTCCTCTCCGCCGACATACTAATGCTGTAATCTCGATCATTCCATTAAGATCCAAAATATCGTTTCGATTTTCAGATCCACGAATGAAAATTGGGAGGGTAAACTTGCCTACACTTCAGCTTAGGGTTTAGATATTCAAGAGATAGAAGTATAGAAGAGTTGGAAGAAGTGAAGACACCAGTTTCTTGTATGAATGGCTTTGGCTTCAGACTTGTTTTCATGGGCTCGAGGTTATGATTGTTTGAATGAAGGTCGCACATTAAATTCCTTGGTCACTACACTAATGCTTTCAATAACCCTCAGAATCTGGGTTATGTCTTATTTGAAAGTGAACCTAAATTCATTGGGAGTTAACTATATTTCCTCGGGTCGCGACTCATCACTTTGTCGAGACTCTGAGATGATCTTTCAAATAAGGATTGATGTCGCGAATTCGAAATTTTCTAACCCTAATTTACCAATTTTATTTCACAAATTCAATCTAATAAATCCGAATCAAAACAGGCAATAATTCATCCTCAAAGATTCGTGCATTCACCAAATCAACCTATAATGCAACTGGATGAAAATCGAACTGTAAATTAAAATTTCCCCCAAAATTCAATCATGATTTATCCGAAACACCAAGATTAATCAGAGAAGAAACATCGCCTTCTCATTCCTCGTAGATCTGAAAATTTGATGCAGATTCTCCTCAGATACACTTTATTGTCCTTACAAAAACATACATAATATTAAAGCAGTAATAATAAAATCATACCAAGCTTACTAAAAAAATCAAAAATTTCTAACACAAAACTCAAAACTCAAAACTTAAAACAAAATGTAGTGTGGGTTGCCTCCCACAAAGCTACTCTGTTTTGAGTCCTTAGCTGGACTTGCTGTTATTAAATCCTTGTTTCCTCAAATTTTTCTCACTCAAAACTAGGAATCATTTTGTTATCTGAATTTCTCCTAGGTAGTGCTTCAACTTCCACCATCAATTCGAATTCTTCTCCATCATAGTTCGTCACTACCCAAAGGTTGTAGATTTGATACCACCGTATATGGTCCACCCATTTTGATTTGCTTTCCCCGAGAGTTTCTCTAGTCCTGGAGTTGAATAATGTGACTTGATCTCCTACTTAAACCCTCTCCTCAAAATCCTCCGATCATGCCATTTCTTTGTTTTATCTTTGTAAATTTTAGCATTATCATAAAGCCTTCCTCAGCTCTTCCAATTCATTCAATGGAGTACTCCTTTCTTTCTTTAGCAGCCTTGAAGTCAAAATTCAGCTTCTTGATAGCCCACATAGCTTTATATTCCAATTCTAGAAGAAGGTGACAAGGTTTACCATAGACAATCCTGTATGGGGACATTCTAATAGGAGTTTTATAAGTAGTCCTGTATGCCCCCAGTGCATCATCAAGTTTCAAAGATCAATCTCTTCTATTGGAGCTTACAGTTTTTTCGAGAATTTTCTTTATCTCCCTATTAGAAATCTCACTATTCATTTGTTTGAGGATGATAAGCCAAGCTCATAATGTGTTTGATTCCATATCTGTTCATGAGCCTATCAAACACCTTATTTGCAAAGTGGCTTCCTCCATCACTGATAATAGTTCTGGGCGTCCCAAATCTACTCAAAATGTTCTTTTGTAAAGCATCATTTTTGGAACAAGCCGCTGCCTCAACCCTTTTGGATACATAATCCACAGCTATGAGTATGTATAAATTCTCCAACCTAGTGGAAAGGGACCCATAAAGTCTATTCCCCAAACATCAAATAGCTGCACCACCAGATACTCATAGGGCATTTCATGCCTTTGCCAACATTTCCATTCTTTGGCATTGATCACAAAATTTCACCAATTCAAAAACAATCTTGGAAAATAGTAGCCAATAAAACCTGGGATTGAGAACTTTGTGGTTATTTTTGTTTCCGCAAAGTGTCCTCCATATGATGATGCATGACATTCATGTAAGATCTTGCCTTGTTCACTTTCTGGTACACACCTCCTGATTATCATATCAGCTCCCTTTTAAACAATAATGGGTCATCCCATATGTAAAATCTGTCATCCCACTTTTTTTCTCAAGAGAAGGTTCTGCAGCATAACCCCACATGCTGGGCCAAGTTCACACACAAGATACTCAAGGTGATTGAGGACAATTGAAATAACCGCCATCCAAAATGTCTCCGCATTTTTCTTCTTCTCAGACAAAGAAGCTTTTCAACTCTTGACAAGGATCACTATCACACACACAACCTTCGCTCTTGATCTCCGCATCAAATTCCTATAATAACAATACCCACTCCGATCGCCTTGGCTTTGGCTTCTTTCTTTGCCATCAGATACTTAATCGCAGCGATGATCAAAGATGGATAATGACATTGACCCCAATATGTATGGCCTAAATTTTTCACATGCAAACATTATGGCCAACATCCCTTCGCAGAGTCGAGCAATTCTCTTTAGCTTCATTAAAGGTTTGCCGGCATAATATATGGCCTTAAACATCTTGCCTGCCTTCCGTCCCAATACGCCCCATCAGATAATCACGGCATCACATGATTTCAAACTCCTTGTTCCAAATCAAGCCGCCATGATGGGAGCTCAATTAATTTGATCTGATCTCTCTTCAAAAGACTCGCAAGACTCATCAAACTTAAACTAGCATCTTTTCAAAGAATCTACATAATGGCTTTGCAATTTTAGAGAAGTCTCTCGATAAATCTTCCAGAAACCAGCAGGTGTCCCAAGAAACTCTTATCCCTTGGAATGTTGTCAGGTGGCATAAGATTTTATAATTGAAACCTTGCTCGTCTACTCACTCGTTAAATCATAGCTCAAGGACAATGCCTTATGTTACCATAAATGGCATTTTCCAATTCAGTATGATTCTTGTCTTGGCATTTGTGAAGCACCGTCCCTAAATTATGCAAGCAATTTCAAACTGGATCCATATAATCGTGGAAATCATCCATGAAGATCTCCACAACTTCCTCCGCCAAACTGAATATGGACATCATGCATTCGAATGCAAGCAGAGCGTGACACAAACCAAATGGCATTCTTCTAAAAGCAAAAGTACCAAATGGGCATGTAAAAGTGGTTTTCTCCTGGTCCTCAAGTGCAATGGCAATTTGATTATATCCAGAGTATCCATATAGAAAACATAAGTGAGGGTGTCTTGCGAACCTGTCTAACATCTGATCAATGAAAGGCAAAAATGATCCCTTTCTCGCTGCATACAATTCAGTTTCCATAAATCTATGCACAATCTCCATTCTGGCCACAGCTTCAGAGGAATTAACTCATTCTCCTCATTTCGATCACAAGAATCCACCCTTTGGGAACTACATGGACCGGCTACCTAAGAGTCAGTTTCAATATTGCATATATAAAACCTACATTCAACCATTTTAGCACCTCCTTTCTGACAACATCTTTCATCACAGGATTCAGCCTCCTTTGGTGTTCAATAGAAGTCTTTCATCATCATTCAACAATATCTTGTGCATGAACGGGAGTGGACCGGACACCCTTTGCATCCTCAATCATCAAGCAATAGCTTCCTTGTACTTTCTCACTTGGCAAAGAACTTTGTTCTTCAATTTCAACACAAAAAATGCACATTATGATTACCGGGTTTTCCTTTTCTCGGTTCTAAGAAAGTATATTTCAAGTGATCACAGTACCCTTTTTAATATCAACCCTTCGTACTAACTGCTCAAGCAGCCTTTGCTCCTTTGTCGTATACATGTTCTTGATCGCTTTCATTCAAGCTCAAGATCGATTCTTTGTATCGCTAATCGGAAGGCACACCATAATCACTACTCTCAAGATACCGGAAATTCATCTCAATTCCCATTGATAGAATGGTGAAGATTACAACGAATTCAGCCCAACACTGATAAGACTACTATTTTACACTCCATACAAATCTCCGCATCAACACTGCTGTTCAAGCTGTTAAAGTTAAAGTGCACTATTCATCTCCTACCCTTAAGGTCGCCACCCTTTAATATCTATCTATGTACCCAGCTAAGTTAAGAAGGTCTTCCAAGCAATATAGGAACTCGGGTATCCCTTCCATTTTCATGATCACAAAGTCCACAGAAAGATAAATTTCCCCACCTTGACAAGCACATCTTCAAGAACACCTTCTGGTCGTGCCATGGATCTATCGGCCATCTGTAATGTAATTGTTGTTGGGATGAGTTCCCCTAAACTCAATCTCTGGACTACTGATAGAGGCATCAAATTGATACTGGCACTAGAGTCACATTTCCCTATGGAGCAGGGAATGGTAAATCTACCTGGGTCCTTCATTTTGGCCGAAGACTTCTTCGATAACTCCGCACCGCAAGTGGCGTACCAAGCTCACTATTCCTTCCTCATCAATCTTCTTTTCTTACTTTCAAGATCTCCTTCAAAATTTCAGACACCTGGGCATTTGATTGATTGCTTCACAAAGGGAATATTGATTTCATTTCTCGAATATTTCCAAGAATTTAGAAACCGCTTCCCTCTCCTTGCTTCGAAGCCTCCGAGAAATGAACCATAGGTGTAAGTCAGACTTTCTCCTTCCCCCGGCTCTTAGCTCTGGCCAAACTCTTTCAGCCTCGCCGCTTAGCTTTTGTTTTTCTGCATCTGTTTTCTTTCTGACATATTTTTCTCTTCTTCTCTTCCAGTTTCTTCTTCTTCTTCGTCGATCTTTTCCTTCTTTCTTTCTCACATCAAGTGTTCAGCCTCTTCCCACTTCTCAACCTAATTTCTATGCGCCCTTCGTTTTTCTATGTCACTGGGGAATGCACCCTTGTTCGTCTGTGATATTCAAGGCCGCCACCCTATCAGGTTTCCAAGTTCTTTGAATGATGCACCTGTGTCATTAAAACATATGAATTGGATTTGGAAATTCTTCCAACTCATTAAGTTGCTCATGGAGGTTTACCGCTCTTGTTATCCCCCCATGAACCGCAACATCCGCCAAAGACTGCACTCGACCCCGATATTCATTCCGCTCTCTCCCTTGCCGCTGAACCTGCCGCCGATACTCTTGCTGGTACTCCCGCCCCATGCCTCAAGCCCTCGTGATGCTCCTCCTCCATATGAGAGAAGTTCTCATGACCCCGAGTGTCGGATTATAGTGTGTAGGTAAGTTGAGATTAGGCTCGAAATGATATCTCCTTTGTTCATTCAAGTATTTGGCCTCCTCAACCTGGTAGGGATCCTCTTCAACTAGTCCCTCAGCACTTCTTCTCATTCCTTCTCTGTCTACTGCTCCTATCTCATGAGCGGAATGCAACCTCTCTTCTGTCTATCCATCCTGGGCACGACAGATCTAGCTTTGCTTCCATGGCTGTCATTTTGTTAAGTCTAACATCCTACTTTGCTCTATCAGCATTCCTCAAGATTCGGGATGATTTCTTCATATTTGCACCTGGCCAGTCCCTCTATCAAGTCCTGGCTTCCTCCTGCAGACTTTTTTTCTTTTGAATGCCCCACAACAAGAAGAATCAATAATACCCTTGGAGGTATCATTCATGGAGTGGTAGAAGATGTCCATTTGTGTCTGGGATATGGCGCTATGCATGTGACATCCTCTCAACAATTAACCTTTTCCTGCTGTGCATAGGCTCATCTTCCCCGGACAACACACCGATCTCCTTCCTTCTCTCGAGTAGGAGAAAATTGGGGGAAGAATCTGCCAAGATAAGCTTCCACCAGCTCCTCCCAAGTATTCACTAAGCCATATGGTAGAGAATCAAACTGTGGTCGTACGTCCTCATGAAAAAGGAAGAGTTGTAGCTTGATCACTTCTGGTCTTACACCATTCAATCCTTACAAAGATTGGCCATCCCGAGGAATCTACCCATGCCTTGTATTAGTGGTCCTCATAGGTGGCTCAGAATTGATGTCATGAACCATTGTGATCAAAGTCGGTTTAACCCTGTTACTGCTTCCACAACAGGTTGTCTAATCACAGTATTCGCTTGATGATGTGTCTCTAGAAATCCTCCATAGTATCTCTCGCTTTTGAAGTCAATCAAGGTCGTCTCTCTTGTTCAACTGTCTCTGACACTTCTCCCATCTCGCTATAGTTGCCTCGCCGCTTCTTTACTTTCCTCAAATTCCTCAGTGTTCTTTCCAGCTCAGTATCAAGAGTAGACAGATCTGACTCTGGCTTCCTGTGCATGAGATACCTTCCTGAAATGGAGATACACTAAGATTACATGTAGTCAGTGGTATTAGTAAAATACTTCGATTAAGCTTAAAAGATATGGTTTGTGCAACCACTTCCAAAGAAAAACTATTTTTGTGTTTTTAAAATTCAAAGAAAAATGTCCAATTAGCATTTTCGTTAGAATATTGATTTGTCAAATTCTTTCAATCCCTAATGAAGGCTATAAAAACTTGTTTGCCTATGATTATATAGACTTAAAACCTTCAAATTAACATAGTTACAAGAGCTTCTCTTACAATTCTCTTTAAGATCTTTGTCTACTGAATCATTCTGATATAACTGATAAAAATTACTTTATATTGCTTAATTTGAAAATGGTTTTAATCTAAGACACTACAAGTGCAATGTGACCACAAGTAGTAAATGGATGTAAGTCCGTATCTCATTCCCACAGATTGACAGAACTGAATCACCTACTCCTAACTACTCAAGGTCCACACTATTTGAACTCCAAGGATATGCACATACTTCACAAGATAATAAATTCCAAGATACATGTGAATTAAAATAAAATTAAATGTTACCAACTAAAAATAAAGACTGTGTAATTGACTTAATCTGCCTTCTATGAGAAATGAACACTATCAAGGAGGCAATCGTGAAATGTACCCACCTCGCATTAATATGTATTACTCATTCCGTCATTGATGTGGATTTGTCCAAGATGCCTACAAATGCAATGATTTCTCCATATTCACTGGTTCGTAGGCCCCTCGCTTCAAAGACAAGGATCTAATAGTTATTTGTATTTTCGACCTTCTGTGTCCGTATTTTTCTTCTCAATACCACACCTTACATTTTCTCAGATCAGATTTCATTCCCTTCACTGTGGTTAACAATGCAAAACTCACAACTCAATTCATGACTCATCCTTTAAATCTAATGGTTCTTCCCTTCCTTGATTAGATTGCTAACACGTGGGTTAGGAACTTACCTCGCATTAAGGTGCGCTTCGACATTATATTAATAAATACTCCAACATCAATTATGAGTGAAAAGGGAATTTATCGAGGTGAACTTTCAAAGCTTAATAGTTCATCAATGGTAATCTATCATACCCACAAGTGGAATGTTTTGGACTCTCAGGAATCTCCATCTCTGTGTCACGCAGAGGGCCTCCTAGAAATCAAAGCAGGAAACAATCCTTGAAATTGTATTATATGCTATCATTGGGAACTAGTCGATTCAATAACAACATCAATCAAATAAATTCCAATCCAAATATTTCTCTCTAAATTATGCAGAAAAGACTATAACTAACGGTAAATCCAATCTAGTGAAACTGCGTTCTAAATATTGCATTACAATCGACAATGGATCATTGATCAAGTACACCCACTGTAATTGTAATAAACTGAAAATAACGAATTCCAGAAATTTGCCCGTACTCCATTAATTTCTGCGCAAGAATTGTAAGAGAAAATCATAATTAAATCCAAATTTCATCGCTTTCTACACGTGTCACTGTTCATCTAGAAAAGAAAATAAACAAAAGAAAATAAAAAAATCTATTCTAAAATATACAAGTATGTTCTTTTCTCTCCTCTTCCCAGCTCGGGTATTGGAAGACTTTATCTTTAATAAAACTTATAAGGGCTATTTATAATCGTTCAAAATCGGGGCTTGATTCCAAGTCGAGGTGGATTTCCTAAAAAGAAAGGCCCATTTGGTCGCTTTCAAGTCAGCCTAATCTTGGGATGGGAGTCGCAACCCGAATTCTCCTCATTTGCACTGCTTAGTTGCGACTCCTACATCTTTAGTTGTGACTAGATTCCGCAATCCGCTCGACAGCTGTCGTAACCTCAAATGGAGTCACCACCTCAGGTTTCCTCTTTTTACCTTCTCTACTCGATTCTGCCAGACTCCTATTTTAGGTCGTGACTACATTTTTGTGGCTGGGTGTCTTCGCCTCTAGGTCAGTGACTCTTTTTCCGGGTCGCGACTTTATTGGAAGCCATTCGATATACTGCTTTCACACGACGCCGATAACAAAGTTGCAACTAAGTAATTTCTCTTATCATCGCTTTCCTGGTCGCGACCTCAAAAACAGTTCGACCTTGAATTCTTTACATTTAGTCTCAACCTCAACGCTTTGTCATAACAGGTCCTTCTTAGTTCTATCGATGTTCCTGGTCGCAACCTTAGAAGCACGCGTCAGAACCTCTTTCATAATTGTCGAATTTCGTTCTATTCCTGCCATATACTTAGTCGCTGATAATCAATATCTCTCGTGGCGACCTCTCTCTATCTTCATCAAGATCGAATTTTTAGTTGCGATTCCAAACTCGGGTCACACCTCAATTGATACTCCTTGCCTTCCTTCTGGTCGCAACCCCTATTTTTTTAGTTGCAATCATTTTCTCGTCATTTTATTTCAGACGCGACTCACAAATGGTGTCGCGAATTTTATGGTTGCTCTTCTTTTTTTTTTCAGAGTTTTTGTCCCGCTGCTTAAATGTAGTTACGAATTCGAATGATTAGTCGCAACCCGAAAACCTCCATGTAGAGACCCCTTTGTCTTTATTTCATTGCCGCGACCAAAAGCACGCTGCGACTGAGTCGAGTCTTCAATTAAGAACTAGTCGCAACTTCAATTTTCCTGCAGAGACCTCATATCTATGGCTTCATCAACCGATAAACGTCGCGACCCCAAGTTTATGTTGCGACTTGCGTTGACCTCATATTGGTGTCGCTACCTCATATTGGTGTCGCGACCTCATATTCTTCCTTGAATATTCCTTCTATCTCAACAACTCTTCCTAGGTCGCAACGTCTATTTCTGGGTGCCTTAGTATTTCTGGTCGCAACCTCACTTTCCTGTCGCGACTTGGCTTGATGCAGCCTTCCATTTCTCCCTCAAGACTAGTCTTGGTTGTGTCGTGACCTGGAATTATATGAACTGAAGAGTTCGTCAGCGACTTCAATTCACAGCAACTTCACCCCTCGCTAAGATCGCTTTTCTTTTAGTTCTTGTCAGCTTTGATTCTCATTGTAATTCTCTCCAAAATTATATTTGAGTAAAATATCCATATTAATCAGCATTCATATTGTCATTTAAATTGGACAAATGGATTAAAAATCCAATGAGTTTTTGACTCATGAGATAAAGCGTCAACAATCTAGTCTATGTAGGGCAGCTTTGAAGTCGCCTTTGTAAGTAAGCTGCACGAGATTCCAGATAGCTTCACGCGATACCTCCACTTGACCACCTTCTTCGTACCACCACCACATTAGCCATCCATTCAGGATATTTGACTTCCCTGATGAATCCTGCTTCCAAAAGGTTATCCACCTCAGCCTAAATGATCTGATGGCGATTCGGGTGGAAACGCCTTACTCTTTATCTGACTGGTCTGGCAGACGGGGCAACATTTAGTTTATGGGAAGCATGAGTGCTAATGCTTCACATGTCCCCTACCGCAACCCGGTTCTTTTCCTTCCGACAAGAGGAGCTCTATTATTACGCTGGTGTTTATCCTGGGCTTCGTCTGAGTATTGATTTGCGGGATCCATAGCTAATTGTTCCCTGTCCTCCCTCTCTGCCTGGGTAGCGAATTGTGATTACTACTCTGGAGACTGTGACTAGGTGGCCAGATTATTGGGGGTTGCACCTATCTCACACTCCTGTATTAACAGTTGATAGCATTGACGAGTTGCTAACTAGTTTCTCAGGAGGTCAATCTGTCCGACATTGGTTAGGTAACTAATCGTCTGATGGTAAGTTGAGGGTACTGCTTTCATAGTATGCAGCCAGGCTCGACCAACGATAACATTGTATGGCCCTAGGTCTTTGACCATTGAGAATAAAACTTGCTGAGTAACCGGCCCCGCCTTGACGGGGAGAGCAATATCACCCACGGTTAACGTAGTCGCCCCATTAAATCCAGATAAAACTCTATCAGCCGAACTGAGTTTATCAAGTGGAACTTATCCGTCCAAGGTCGAAGTCAGAACAAGTCGATCGCGCCTGTGGTCAACGAGCACTCGTAAACATCAAAATTTTTAATGCATAAGGTAAGAACAAGTGCATCGTGGATGTGGGAGGATAACCCCGGATCTGCTTAATGGAGGAAATGATATGGGGCGCTTAATCTACGTATCACTTTATTGTTATCATGGGTGCCGTATTGTGTTCACTGGTTTCAACTATTGTCGCCGCAGCAACAACTTTTTCCTTTGGCGACTGGGGATCGACACGGTCATTGTCAGCCTCCCAATATGTAATCGATGGTGGCCGTGGCTCCTGACGGAGCTCCAATGTGCCACTATTCTTTCAGCCACCAAAGGCTTCGATCGGCGTGGCGACCTTTGACATATCCTTCCGAGGTGTCTAGCTCGGATTAGTTTCTCCACTAGGAACTTCAGAGTCCAGCATTTGTTTGTTTCATGCCCGTGGTCCCTGTGGTAATCGCACCTCAGAGATCGATCAGGTTGTTCGGGATCCGACCGAATTGGTGGAGGCCAGACAAAGCCAAGGTGATCTTAGATAAGGGGGAGGAGTCTGTTGTAGGGGATGTTCAATGGGGTGAACTGGGGAGGTTTCGTCTTCCTTTCTGATTGTTCCCAAGAGCTCTTCGTCCTTGTCTGCCTCCCTTGCCCGACGCCCATTCTCGGGTCAACTCGATATTCTGGCGGTAATCACACCACCGAGGCCGCCTTCAATATTGTCTTCCAAAGCAGGTGAGTACTTGTCCACCCGTCTATATAGTTCTTCCATCGTTAGAGGCGGGTCCAATGATAGCGACAGGAAGAAAAGGGTAGTCGGTCCAAAACTTCTTCCAAAGTTCTGGAGGACCGTGTCCATGCCGGGAGGCGGTTACACTCGTTTGACAATCACCCAAATCTCCTAGTAGTCCCTTATATAATCATCCTCCGTCAAGATGGTTTGTGAAGTGGAACCGGATGTTTCTTGCTTTGACTGAAAGCATAAGCATTGGAACGGTTGCGCCCACAACTCATCAACGAGTTTACGGATCCTTCCTGGAGTCGGCGGAATCCAGCCAGCGAGTCCTTCGTTGGCCGGAATACACCCGCACGTAAGACGACACTCCCAAAGGCTAAGAATCATCACCGGTCAAGTGCAACATGCCGTGGTACCCTTTCCGGCCCGCGATCCGTTATGATCCAACCGAGTCCGATGCCTTGTTATCACTCAATCACTCAACAATCTTGAGAAAGTTTATTTCACTTGTGTGGCAAGCCCATAAACATTTACATTTAACCAAAATGCATTTACAGTGAAGGCATTCTATGCCTTTTCAAATTAATTTACAAAATAGATATTCAGAGTTCAAAATGTTTTTGCAAAGTATCAAAGTTCAAAAGAAAACATGGAACGACGCAATACGCCGGAGCATAATTCAAATTTCCTTCTTTATGACTCGACACTCCTCGATCTCGTCCGTCGATCACCATCACTTCTACCTACGCATTGGTAAAACAATACGCTAAGCATCTTCATGCTTAATGGTTCTATACAAATCCATTCTTCAGTTTCAGTTTAAATCAAATCATGCAATTTAACACTTCAAAACTTTCAAACCTTTATGAATGATCAATGTAAATACAATACATATATTTGTTTTATATACAATCAGTTATAGTTCATTGATCATCCCAAAAATACATTTTCATATTCAATATTTCACAATCTCAAATCAATTCAAATATGCTCACAAATTCACCCGCCGCAATTCAATTCGGCCTCTACCCCAATCGAATTTAACCCATGCCTTCGATATACAGATATCGTAGTCACCTAAGACTGCCCCGCCACGTATGCCGCAGATAAAAACATGGTTTTATAACACAAGACGGCCTGTCATCGACTCCTGGTTATTAAAAATCAATTAGTAAACACTACCGACACGAACCCGCTTAGGTCGAATGGAGTGACACATCAATGCAATCATTCGCAAAGATCGCTATTTCACCTATCAGATACCAATCTATCCTTAATACGAACTACAAACTAAGAACATTCACATGGTTAACAAATCTTATATCAAAGTACAAGCATACTATGCGCTACTTGTAAATAGTCTACTTTCAATAGTCATGTAATTTTCATATGCAAACATTTTACAATCAGTTTCTTCAAATCATTTAAAACAATTCAATATGCTTTTAGAACAAACATTTCAAATATTGAAACGAGAATAGGAACATAACAAACACATGCAAAAACTTGAAACGAGGAATAGAAGTTATAGAACAAACCCAAAAGCTTTGCACTTTGATTCCAACTCGGAATCTCAATCTCGCTTAGCTTTTCTCCTTGTCGCCCCTATTCCAAAACCATTAAAGAACAATATTATTCGTGTGTGCTAGTGGTTTTGGTTAGGATTGATTTTTTTGGAGTTTAATTTGAGTTCCAATTTCAACAAGTTATATATAGATGGATTCTTGACTCGATGGGCTTTCCATAGAGTCTGCACCCGAAATGTAGCTCGGACGGCTAGTTATGACCGTTTGAGGTCACACGTAATCAAACCCAGCTAAGCTGACCTGACTTGGCCGAGGTGTCCTGACCTGTCCGAGCTCAGCCTGACACCCACTGTCCTTCACATGTATATGAATGGAATCTTGACTCACGACTTCACAGAGGTCCAAGAAACAACCCAACTGACTGGATTTAAGAAGCATGACCTTCCAAAGTCGGAGGTCACATGGTCACACCCAAACAGCCGGACCAATCCGACCGAGCTTAACCCGACCTCGCAAAGACCATAACTTGTCTACGTAGACGAATCTGCAAACTAAAACCTAACATCATCTTGACTCAACGGGCTTCCATATAGTCCAAGAACACCCGAAATGTAGTTCGACGGCGGGAGCATGACCTTCCGGTTAGGAGGTCACATGTAGTCACACCCAACCGAGCTGACCTGACTTGGCCGAGCTGAACTGACTTGGCCAAGCTGACCTGACCTGGCCGAGGTGCACTAGCCGAGCTGTATTGGCCGAGCTACACTATCTAGGGAAAAAGGGCCATAACTTGGGCTACAGAGCTCCGAATTGAGAAATTCAAAAGCCTAACATCAAGTTAATTGATGTGGCTACAATTTACCAGAAGGACTCACTGCCAAATTCCATTTATTTCTTACCCAAAAATCAGTTCTAAGGTCCCATTAATGTGAGGATCAAAATAGGAAATTTTCTTGGTTCAAATTACAACTTACCTTTCAAAAACACATCTATGGGGGAGCCCTTAGAGTTCTTCCCCTAACTCAACTCCTAACAAGAAATGAGTTTGGGAGTTTCCAAACCTAAACCATATACAAGATAAAGGGTTCCAAACCATATATCTATTCTTTCTATACCAAAACTAGACAAATCCATACTATTGTACAAAAAAAATCGATACTTTTCCATACGAAACTTAACAAGTTCCACACACACATAGTTTACATACCTGTGATCTTCTTTTTCCTTTCCTCTTTCTTTCTTTTCTCTTCTCTCTCTTCTTCTTCCTTCTCTCTCTCTTCTTTCCTTTTTTTTTCTTATGGATCACCCTTTAATCGATTTTAAAAAAGGAGGAAACTTCCTCCCTTCCTACATGCCACATGCCTTTCCTGGGATTTTTTCTCTTCTTTTCTTTATTTATTTTTATTTAGGTCCCTCCATTTCTATTATTCCTCATTTAAGTCTCCTATTATTTTCCCTTGCTCATTTATTTCCTAATTTCACTTTAGATACATATAAACTTATTTACAATTGACCCTTAGGGTCCCCATTTTACAATTTCCATATTTTTTTTCTTTTCACTCGCTTATTTCCTGATTCACAAATTCTCATTTTAGCATATAATCATTTAATCAATATTCATATAACAATTCCCAGAAAAATACCCAAGTTGGCTCAATTATACCCGGAATATATAAAATTTTTATTATAAAAATTCTAAGATATTTTTGGGGCGTTACACAACATGTGGTCGTATGGGTCAAAGGAGCCATCATACATGGCAAACGGTGGTATGGCAAAGTTGCCAGGTGGCTCATAACTCGTGATATGTCGCCTAACGGGATGACAAAGATGTCTCAAGTCCCTAGACAACAATAGGTATAGGCATAAACGGGACGAGTGCTGCTCCGAAGGCCAGATACCCAAACAAAAGCGGTGGTGCCGTGCCCCCAAGCCACGCGGGTATGTTTGCAAGGGCGCACTCCGACTGCTGCCTTTCCCTGTTGAATTCTCTTCGCACCAAACAAGGCATGCCGCTAACAGACCGACTAGAGCATCGCGGGGGCCTCTTTCTCGACTCGACCTCCACATTGTTCTTTAGGGCTACCAGATCCGTGCCGGGAGCTACCGTAAGATAACTCATCCATCAAGTAGCCGTTGTTGTCTTCAAATTCTAGATAAAGTTCTCGCTTTTATTCTGTTTAACTGGGGGTGCTGTGTGGCCACTCCCTCGTACATTTTCGAATCTGCTCACCTCCCAGCGAGTCCGCTGGCGATTGCTTCCTACCGCAGATGGTCGCACGTGGCTATGCAGCTCAGCCATCTATCCGCCTATTCCTCCACTTCGCCCATTCGCGCCGCAGAAGGAACCGACCGCCGAGGGACTTTGACCTGGGTCAGCTGGCCTGGCGATGATAAAGTCCAACGGTCCGGTGGGTTGATCGGGAACTACTAAAGCTTCAGGGGATAGGCGATCACTTGAAAGCGGATGCAACCAAGCCCTCGCGAATCGACGAGCTTTTTTGCTTGGTCGCTCCTACGCATCGACTTCACCAGTCTCATGAATTTTCTAAGTCACTGGATCGGGCCGTAACATCAACTTATCGCATGTACCGTTAACACACAAGAAAGCAATGGCAGCGTCCGTCGCCCTCCGATGCCAAAGCCGATTCGTAAATCTGTAGTAAATCAATCTATACTTTTCAATCAAGAGCCTCTTACCTTCTACAGTGTCACCTCCTCTTCTCTTATGGAAGAGGGTCGTTGTCCGCTTTACATGGGAAGTAGGCAATTCCCTTCCAAAATGGAAAGGGAAGCAGAAGCTGCTCATGCTACATGACACGTTCTACTTTATTTAAACAACCGTCCTTATCTTCTCGCTGGACCGCCATCGAATGCTGGGCATGTGTGACTTATGGGTGGTTATTTGTTTGACCGCCATCAGAGAGGTCAACCGCCTCCTTAAAGATGGTAGCCGGCCAGGAAAGATTGCACCTAGGCATTATATCTCTCGCCCGCCGAGGAAGTACTGTGTTTTACCAAGACTCAGAATTAAGACGATCGAGTCCGTAGACGGCCAGAGTTTTAGGCCCTATAGATTGACTCTACTGGAGCATGCGTGAGAGATGGAGTCTGCTAGGGCCTATTGGATGTAGGATCTGGGCCAAAGCCCATGGTACCCACATATATTACAAAAAACTTTGTTTTCATGAATAATAAAATACTGTTCTGAACTTGTTGATGAGAACCAAAAATATTTTTAGAAATAGATTCTAACTCTTTTACCAAATTTCCTTAATTTTATTTGAAAAATACGTACAAAAATGAGCAGGGAGATACCAAACATAAAACAAATATTTAAATATTCAGATAACTCAAATTCATCACCCTTGTCAAAACAAGCTTTCATATCTTATTGAATTATTGATTTTCCTCATACCTTATATAGCTATATTGGATTCCTAGAAAATTTGTAGGCATATGTAAAGGGAAGAAAATAGTGAGCAAAAATAGATGCAAACAACGCTTCTTCCAAGAGGAATTTGCAATGCTATAGATGGACTTATCAGAAAAATTTATGGAGAAGGGCGAAAGGTAAACAGAAGGTGCACCTCATAAACTGGAACACGGTGACAACGGAAAAGGAGAAGGGTGACCTTGGTATAAAAAAGATGGGGACTATGAACTTGGCTTTGATGGCCAAGCTATGGGCCAAGGTCATCAATAGTAAATATATGAAGGGAGAAGCAAGCATCCCAAAGCTGGTTCAAAAAAACCAAGCATCCAACACATGGAGGGGCATAATTTCGGCAGCCAATATTATCCAGCAAGGGGCAGGTATGTCTATAGGGAATGGCAAAAATTCTTTCTTCTGGAAAGAGAAGTGGTTGGGATCCCCGACCTCTAATTGAAGTAGTAGTAAGAGGTCCCTATGATTTATGTCATATTGCATGGTGAATGATTACTGGGATAAGGAAAGAGGCTGGAAATGGGACTTGATAAATGAAATTCTTCCCCATCATATCCTAAACTGGATGGCTACTGTTCTCATTAGAGAGGAGGAGGAAGTTGTAGATGAGATTGATTGGGAACCATCGAACACAGGTAGATTTACAATGAAATCGACATATGCAATGGCGGACCCAATAAACAAAGTCAGGAGAGGCATAATAATTTTAAAAGGGACATTGTAGCTCAATGGTTAAAGAATTTACTTCCAAACTATCTCACATGGGTTCTTAACCCTAAGGGTTGTTGGAGAGTTGAGGAGAGTGGGTTATCGTTTTGAGTTGCTCCTTGTGACCATCTATAAGTGATAGTCACTTAGAGTGATCTTACACTATTCGCTTCTACCTCATGTAATCTGCTTTAACTAGATATTTGAACTGAATAATGACCCTAATTATAAGAATATACAACCCGGTGAAATTTAAAAGGATTGATCATAATGTTCTCACATGCAGCTCTACTTGAGTCAGATACTTACAACATGATCAACAAAGCGCGTTCTCAGAAATTTTTAAAGTAAATGAATTTCGATATTTTTTATATAATGCCTAAAATTACTAAGACGATTCATGGTGGTGTGTGAGTGGATTAAGAGGACTTGGTAAT
The DNA here is from genome assembly GCA_016808115.1 of Tetrastigma voinierianum. Lineage (NCBI taxonomy): Eukaryota > Viridiplantae > Streptophyta > Magnoliopsida > Vitales > Vitaceae > Tetrastigma > Tetrastigma voinierianum. The sequence continues at coordinate 956,256 of JAEQBH010005114.1, read as the reverse complement.
CTTCCCAAGTCACCATTCTTGAATGAAAGTTTTCACCTTGAAGCAATTGGTTCACTATAAGGGTCTGATTGACCAATCGCGAGCTTATGTTCGATTAATCCCACACAGCCAAAATCGGGAAGCATCTACGTCCCCGGAAAACCCATTTGTAATTGGTCAGTGTTACGAAAGAAGATAACATCCATACGGTTCCTCTCAAGTCTGGCTTTTTAGTATTAGTGAGCAGAACGTTATAATTAAGCCTAGATAAAGAAACTGTAGCGCTTTAATTAAGCACTACTCGAACTTATACTACTCAATTATACGCCCAAGATATGTTTGGTCCTGTTCCGCCTACTAAACCCATTATGGGGCAACATTATATTTATATGAAGGACAAACCATTTCGTATAAGAGATTATTTCTACGCCCTAGATCTTAAAAGTAAAAGCGCTGACATTCGGGGTTTCACATTTTATTGGGCTAAGTGACCAGAATTCCATATATCACTGGGCATTCTCCATGCGACCGGGCCTTCCATTCCGATTAATATGTATTTTAATTTTTTGTTTTCATTATATATGAAATCATAGATTTCTGAATTGATGTCCTAAGATTCCAACAGGTAATGCTTACGAGTTCATGGAGTTGTAATCAAACCGTAGAAGAGTCAAAGGACGTGGCAGATGCTTTGATTGGGGGATAGCGGGAAGTGAGTGAGGTAGATAACTTGATCGGAGGGGAAGAATTTGCAGGTGTGGCGAAGCGTGAGAGGGAGAAGAGTGGGTGAAAAGGCACAAAGCTGCCTGCATTTTGATTGGGTTTGTGTAATTTTCTGGGGTAGAGTGAGTGTGATCTGATTGCGCAGGAAGTTGCTGATTTATAGGATAGAGTGGAATTGGATGGTAGAAGAGCAAGCCAAGATCTTTGTGGGGGTGGATAAGGTTACTTTTTCCTATAAGAGATGGAAAATTCTTAACAGGTGCCCATCGTTTGGGAGATTTTTCCTTGTCTTGTCTTTTTCTATCCCTTTTTCCACGCAAATTATCTTAGTTGCCTCATAACTTGATGTTCTCAACTTTTAGGATTTTGGTTTAATAATTTAAATATCATCTTTTACACCCTCCCTCACATGAAGACAAAAACAAACCAAACCAAACAAAATTTACTATGGACTTTCGACCAACCCATCAAAATCAAATAAACCAAACAAAATTCACTAGACTTTCAACTTCAACCAAACTTTGATATCATATTAATGACCAACTTTCTTAAAAACTCAAGTTTATAAGATTTGGGTTTAACATGAATATCATGCTTTACAATTGGACTCTTTTGATCATAAGATCATGACAACCTATTATGCCAAGGGGCTAGCCTCTGATGAGACATCTTAAGCAAGTAAGCAATGTATGATTTCAAAGCAGCAGCTTGGATACAAAGCCTTTTATGACTACAGTAACGTTCTGTGCTGCAAGCCATGTAAACAAACCCATATCCGCAAAATCATTTCATCTTTTTTCTTAAACAACATACCTTGGCTGTAGCAAATGTACATGTAAACTCAACAAAAATAGCACAACATGAACCATACTTTTCTTTTTTTGGATTGTCATGAGTGTGACATTTCAATATGGCCCGATTTTTCAGTAAAGTTACACATGTTACAAAAAATTTCCTCACCTCTATATGTGAAAGGGTTGAGTTCCTATAATGCCTTGCACATTTTCTGAATATGTGGGTGGCACTTGGGCATCTCCTTGAGATTAGAACAAAAAAACAGTGGCGGCAAAAGGATCCTCATCCAAGAATCTTGCTGAAGTTCTTTGAGGAAATGAAGATACACTCCAGTTGGGTCGACTCTCATCCAGCAAAATATAAGAAAACAAACGGGTGTGTCAGCCTACAAATTTGGTCATTCCTTGGAATTTAGTAAGGAATGCCTCACGCATACCAGATCATCCAATTTGTTGCCATCCATTTTGTACATGGAAACACCCTCCATTTGAAAATAGTGATCCCTGGCTTCCCTTCTTAAACTCTCAAACGGCATTGCCTCCCATTTACTGTAGTCTGAATTTCTCCTAAGATCAGTCATGTCTGGAGATCCTGAAATGGGTCCACTGTTCAAAGGGCCTCCGTTGCCCCACACTTTACAATTACCAAATTGTCCCAAATCTCCAGCCTGATCGATTTGACCCCTTTTTAGGCGCAAGGCTGCGGCATGTGCTCTGCTAATCATTTCTCGACTTGGCACATCTGACCAATCTTGCTTCCTCTGAGCTCTCATGGGAGAATGAATTCTAATGACCTGACGAGCATAAACCCCAGGAATAAGTCATTTTGAAATCTTAATTTGTTTCACATAAAAATGTATAATGTCTACACAGAAAATGATTTATAAACATATAATTGGGTTAAGGAAAAAAAATTCCTACACCAAGGCACTCTAGAAGCTGGTAATATGCCCTTCCTTGAAGTGGGTTGTGTCCTTTCCTTGGTGTCGAGAAGTATCGGGTCCTATAAGAAATAACATAAAATCAATCAAACAGGGAAGCAATATTATACATTGTCCCATCAGTTTAACAAGCAATAGAAAAAAGCCTATAATTTGATAAGGAAGAATTTTATGTATCAACAATAAGCAAATACACCCAATAAATAAACGAAAATCATGCATTGAGAGGTACTTGAATGACAATAAAGAAGTAATGAGAAATATATAAGAAAAATGAAAATGCTTAACTGACATAAATATTAATGTAAACTGTTAGCTCCAATTTTATAAATAGACTTACAGGATTTGCAGTTCCATATACAAGAAAAAGGTTATGTGAAAGGATGTTATGAATCTTAATAGAAAGCATTTTAAGTTATGACTTTTGAGCAAAAACACAAATACGAAAAACATGCACAGGGTATCATTTAAGACAAGGGATAATGTTATAATTGAACTGACCATTCTGTATAACCAGGATCAACGGTGAAACCATATATGTCAACAATGTCACACATGGAAAGTGCTAGTTCTATAGATTTCATTCCAGTTCCTTTGGCACCTCTGCGAAGAACAATACCTTGGAAAAGATAAACTGGATTTCGAATACTCTGAAATAAGTTGACAAAAAAAACACATCAACCAATCATGCTTTCGAGAGAAGGATTACTGCTTCAATAAAGACACAAGAATCCAAGCAGAATGAAAAGAGAATGATTCCAAAGAGCAATGTATTCATCAAGGAAACTAGGTAGAAACTAGTGTGTTCTTTTTTTTATGATAACCGTGGATGTCCGGGTCAGCTTGCACGCACCTCGACTAATCCCAGAGGGCCCTGAAGTTAACAGCCAGGTAAAAGCTCTAGTGTGTTCATAACAGTTCAGCACACAACAATCTCTCCATCTTCAAGTACACAATTATTATGGCCAACCTCAAAACTAATCAAATCTCATTTTCACTTAATTATCTATCTGAAAAGTAACACATGTTGTGTTTGAGATGTAAACTCACCTTTATCATTGCATTGAAATCTCTATGGGTCACACTTTTGATGATGAGAACCTCGTCATCTGCAGGAAAAAAGGCACTAAGCATTAAAATTTTGAATATCTTTTGATATGAATTCAGGTCTCTATCTTATTAAAATGATATGAAAAACAAGGATAAAATCTCTATACAGAAAAACATAATAAAGAGAGACAGAAGATCAATAAAAATATTTGTTGCTCTCACATATGAACTTTGTCTTCTCTTGCTAACGAATCTAGATTTCCGCCCAACAACTTCAGACAAGAAAGGATCAGAGCATGGGACTTACAATTCTAGAATACACTAAGAATACAACTTATAAGCATGTACAAGAATTTTCCAAAACCTTCCACACTACTCCAGGGATTTCCATTAAACTTTGGAGATAAGTGGATGTGGTCCTTTTAGAAGCTTCTTGCCTATAACAAGGGCAACTAAGGGCTCATAGTTGAGCAGGGTGTGACAGAATAGAGATATTTAAGAATGCTTGAAACAGAAAGGAATTTACATGAACTCACCAGATCCTTTGAGAATGGTAATCATATTACGGGCAGCACCCCTTACTACGAGTCGGAAATCCCTCTTCAGTCCAACATACTTGGCATATTTCTACAGTTTTCAATAAAGGCCAATAAATATTTGTATGGATTACTTCACTATTACCTCCCAAGAAGAAGAAAGTAAACACTCCGAGAACATACTCTTAACCATTAGAATGAAGAGAGAAAAAAAGAAAGAGAAAACTAATAAAATAAAACTTCACTGAGAATAGTAGTCATATTCTTATTATAAAGTGGAAATACAAGTTCCAGCCAACATACTAGGCACAGTTCTACTGTGTTCCTAAAAGTCAAATAAACACTAAAATGTTAATTTACCTCAGTAACAGGAGCCTCATTCTCTCGTATAACCACATCATGGCTATCAATCTCTTCTCCAAATTCTGTCTTTAAAAGATCTCCTGAATTTCCAACAACAGCACATGTTTGAAACTGGCGAGGGTGAAAAGGGGGTTTTGCTGGTAATAATAAATTAAGATGCTCTTCACAAAGAGTCCGGTTGGAGCAATCGTTAGCTCCCCTACAAGAAGCAAAATAGAAGACATACTAACTCAATACTCATAAATTCTCATCTCATCAAGCCTAAAAGGGATAAGTAGATGTAAGAAATGCAACTAATAAACGAGAAGGGCATTGTTCATAAACATACAATTGAGCTATCCTTTTTGCAGCATAGTTCAACCATCCATCCGGCCGAACATCTAGGTATTCTCTTGTCAAAACTGTAGTGATGTTACGATACTGTATTCATAACAATCCCAGTGAATATTACCTTATCAAAGTATCAATTTGCACAAATCATAATAATAATAAATATAATAACATAAGTAAATAAATAAAAATATAACCTGCTCCCATAGCAAAATTGTCTCGCAAATATCATAACTGTATTCCAAGGCTTCATATTTTTTAAATTGTGGATTGTACTGGGAAGGAAGTAGAAAAGAAAAGAAAAAAAAATCAGCATCCGAACATAAAACTAACTTAGTGCAGAAAATAAGGGCCTAGGTTAAGAGGGAGACCCACCCAGGTACTGTTAGTGCCTTCAGGGAACTTGAGAATCAATTTGCAGTGGTCAATAATATGAGCCGTAATTCCGAATCCTCTATTTGCCTGTACAAAACTTTCCAAGTTTAGCCCAAAAGATGAAAAGCCTATCCGAAAGACTAACTAAAAATTGCACTTCTAGAAATAAACTGGAACCCTGTACTCACGGAGTATCGTAATTAAAAAAAGCAACATTTCAGTTCCCTAAAATTGAACTTTCATTTGAAGCTAAACATACGCAATTCTTCAGAAATCAATTGCAGATCAACACACATCACGAGCCTCAACTCAAATCAGATATTAAGCATAGCCAATTCAACTCAATGGATTACAAAAACTACTAAACCCAACTTATAATAAAACATCAAACAGAAATTAAAAATTGGAAGACCAACCATGCATTGCCGAATACTGGACTGGAAATCCAATAAAATCGGAATGTTGATATTATGCGAACTCTTGATGCCACCTGCAACCGCCGCATTTCCGGTATAATTAACAAGGGAATGAAGAATAGAAATCGGGGTTTAAAAGAACGAAACTTACCAGCGAAGAAAGAGGACTGAATGGCGAAAACGAAAAGAGAGAAGAAGACGGCAGCGCCGATCAGATTGAGAAGAGTGAATCTCATACGGTTGGAAGAGGGCCTGTTTGGAGGATGAAGAGGTCTCATGATTGAGATTCGAAGACGGATTTCTAATCAATTTTCGTGTAGATCTCTGCTATAGCTGATAGAGAGACTGTCTACAATTACTGCTTCCTGGAGCTGTACCTTTTGGGTTGAAACTAGAAAGTGTGATTCTGTGAGTGGTTGGGTTTTGATTAATATTTACACTTCGAAGGGTCTACATATGAAACTTTAAAATAAACTTAAAAAAATTTAAATATTCTTTTTTTTTTTATGTTCTTCTATTTATTATTATTTATTACAGTAAAAAAAAAAATTCATACAATGAAGTTGAGATAAAAATAAAATATTTTAATTACTTTAAAAATATGTTTTAAAAAACATTAATTTCAAATATAGCTTTAATATCTAATGTTGTATTTATAATATTCATATATAATTATTTTGTAATCACATAATGATTATAAACAAGTAAAAATAATAAAAGATAATTAAAAGTTGTTTTTAAAAAATTTATATTTTCATTTTAAAGAGCTGCATTTCGACTCTTTACGATACATACATTACAATATTATATCAGGTAAATAAAGAAGAAAAAAACGTATTTTATTTTATTTTAATTTTATAATGATCAATTTTACTAATTTCTTTTTTATTAAAACGAATAGATATTAAAAATTGTAATGAAAAATGATAACATTATCATTTCATCTATTTCAAGTTCATTTAAATAATTTCATTATTTTATATGATATAGGTTTTTTTTTTTTTTTTTTTTTTTTTATCAGGTGGAGGGGTTACCCCAGACAATTAAGTTTTTCAAACGGCTTTTCCAGGCCATTTTCTTCCAATCTCATCTTGGTTTAGGATCTCTCCAATACCGAAGAAAATCTCTATTTTCTTGCTTCAAGGATAACTTTATCATAAAGTCGACTACTTTGTTGTTTTCCCTATAAATATGTTGGAGTTTGACACTCCAGGGTTTCTTCATTAGATCCTTGCACTCTTGAATCATACTATTGTACTTTGTTTCTTTCAAACCTTCCCTGAAGACCCAGTTGAGAACATTAAGAGAATCAACTTCTGATATGAGGAAACGAATTCCCTCTTCCTAAGCTTGCCTTAATTAGGCCTTAAAGTAGCAACCATAACACAGCTTCCTCAACAGTGCAATGTCCTAATTTGACTAAGAAACCTCTCAACCAAATCCCCCTGTGATCCCTTAAAAGACCTCCACTTCCAGCTAAGTTCTCCTTTTCTTGCCAGCATCCATTGGTATTGAGGGTGTGCCAACCCTGTTGAGGAGGTGTCCAACCCACCTTAAGTGTTTTCCTTCCTTCTTGTTCCCTTTGCATGAGGCACTGATTAGTGAAGGATGTTTGAACTTCCTTGCAATATTCATGAACAAGTTGGATTTTCCTCTCCAACAGGGTTTCTTTTTTGGTAAAAACTTATTCGTTCCTCCATCGCCACAACCACCATAAATAAATGGAAAACTTTTCCTTCCAAACACCATCAGAGGATTGCTCCTTCTTCTCAATGAGATTTTCTTTCGGCCATACCATAAAGGGTTGCAATTGCATCTTTCTCTAGTTATCTTCCGTCAGCATTTTTCTCCACAAAGTCTTGGCTTTATTGTAGGTTCAGAGTATATGGTCAAGATTCTCGATGTTCCCCGGGCATTGGTGGCAATGAGGATCGGCTGTGAACCCTCTATGAGTTCTTTCTGCATTCGTCAAAACATTTCCATGCAAACTAAGCCATATAAAAGCTTTTATTCTTTGCGGGATTTGAATCTTCCAGATTTCTTTCCAAATTCATTGACTATTGGAGTCCGAGTTCTGCAAGGAAAGTGAATATGCAGATTTTGTAAGAATTTCCTAATGTGGGTTTATTAATTGAAATTAACTGAATTAATTTTATCTTTAATAAAGTGCAAGATATAATGATTCTTAATCAGCCTAATATGGTCAAGCCGGTGTGTACGAGTACGCCCTACGGCAATGCGAGGGCCCGTGGTCTAAACCTATAAATAAGCGCCAGGTTCCTCCCTAACTAACTCAACTCGAATCTCACATTTTGACCACATACTGCCAGAGAAAACACACTCTGCATCGGATGTTAATCAGATTGCTCAAAGGTTTTAAATAAAGGGGATAGGGGAGAAGAACTCGAAACCGTGTCTGTGGACCGTCAAGTAATTCTCGCATCAAGCATAATGGATTCCAAACTAGGTATCGCGATCGCATTAAAATCTCTGCTATTCCGTTTTTGCTTTCAATTAGTGGTGATCCAGACTTGGCCATTTCGTACTACATTTAGACGTAGCCTACTCATGTGATTAGAAACTAACATAAAAAATAAAAAAACGTTGTTTGTTTTTCTCCGAGAGGTTTTTGGTCCAAGCCACATTTTTTATCCGATGAAAGCTGAATATTATTGCATATTTGGAATCTACTGTCGAAACGAGAAAAATGATGGCGGCACGTTTGGCCGTGAGGAGGCCTACTCGCCACGCTACACGCGCCGCCATGCGCCACCACGCCGCAGTGGAGGCGACGTGGATGACGGATAACGCGCGGCTGTTTCCAACCTGGGCTGCCTTCTCGTCCGTAACTCGCTTTGTCGACGCCATCCGCCGACCCGCTCACCCGCCCGACCCGAACACCTCGACTTTGACCCGCCCAATTTTGACCCGATCCGATGACGCCATATCATCGACCTTCGCGACGCCATCCGCATGAGATCCCCGACCCCGACCCGATTCTCACTTCGACCGACCACCGGCTCAGACTTCCACCTTCCGGAGAATACGCAAAGGTCCGTCCGCCGTTGGACGATCTGGTACCTGACGCATTATCGATGCTCTACAATGTGGTATATTTATTTTACAGCTTGAAGCTTTTACAAATTCTGAAAAATAATGAGGAACTCATGTACGCGATTTTTAGGTATTTTTACGTATTTTCTTGTATTTTTATGGTTTTGGAATATAAGACAGCTCATGATGTATATCACCACATAAGTGGATCGTAGAGTGTAATTCATTGACTATTGCGAATTAAACAAGATAATTAGCATGACATGTAATAAAAGACATACGCCGTTTTTACGCCCGGCATTACATATATATAGTGAATGTGGACACATAAAGCTTATATCCTCAGATGCAGAAATTTCGCGATTCAATCGTGGGCCACACCGCCAAAGTGGCAATTTGACTCGGGCTCGGTAAATATTACCTGATACTGCAGGATGTCTCCTGTTTTTATCAAGGATCATACTCCCCAAAGGAGATGACCTTGTGATAGTTCACAGTGGTACATGTATAGTATGTGCTTGAGAAATGACTGATCTTAGTGTCTATACACCCAAAGGTGGTGATTTCACGAAAAGATTAGAATATGCGTTCTCGGCCGCCATGTGGAGAGTGTACAACCGCATGTCATATTTCTCTTCAAAGGTGATTAGTGTGATGATGTATGTAATTCATGATGCTAATTGTATTGTTTGTTTTGTTTTCCACTACTTTTCTGAAACTGCAATTCCATTTGGATTGAGGTCCCACTGGATTGAACTTGGGAAATGGAAAGAGGATTTTCTATTTGGAATGGACGGGGCAGATGTTCACATCGCTTCTTTCAAAAAGCATGCTTCTAAGTAGAGCATCACGTGCCACCAAAAGATTTAAACTCAGAAAATAGATTATGTCGCTGGAAAAAGAGCAATTTGAATTTGCTTATTGACAATGAAGAAATCCATTCAAGAACACTTAAAAAGTGGTTTACCAAATTGACCGTGATCAAGTATGAATGATAGTTTCTTAAAGTATTAGAAACTCCGCACTTCATCCAATGCTGAGGTTGGTACACTTCTTCAAAAGCTCTTCAATATGAAAAAGTATGATGGTCTCATTGCTAGATTACGCCCTAGAATGGTAAACCCATGCATCTAAGCTTTGAAGCCTAATGTTTATCTGATGCTTGCATTGTATCGTTCTAAACACCCTTCACCTGATTTCGGGATTATGAAGATAAATTACAATTCTACTATGAGACTTGGTTTACCAATGACTTGATAGCAAGGGTGGTGGTGAAGAGAAACCAGATGTGGCACTGACTCCGGTGTCAACTGGGAAGCAAATTCAATCACTATAAAGCGGATCAGATATCTCACTCAGATCTGACATATAACCGTATATCTCTTGTGATGACTACTTGTGAAGAGCAGTAGTGACAGAATGAGATTGTCGTCCTGAGTCTACGTGGTTGACTTCACTCAAAGGTTCAGAACGAACCCACGGAGCAATCTTGATCGAAGCAGATCAACCGAACATGTCATGCTTACCATGCACAGGATTCACAAACTAGAGGAAGCCAAACTGACACGCTGAACTCAAACTCACCGTAAGTTCAACAGGTTCTGATGCTGCTCAGGAGATGTAATCTTGATTCTAGACTCGGGTTTTACGGCTTTGCAGCGACACTTTAGTGGCCCTCTCATTTAGACGGAACTTAGCTCGTGACGTGTTTGGACATGTATGACTACTCTTTGAAATCAAGAACAGCGTTATTTCTTCGTTTCTTAATTCAAATAAGGTCGGGTGGTCGCTTTTTAGCGTCCAACTATAATCGCATGATTGTAAGCCATCTCCCACTCTGACATATACGCTTATACTACCGAAAAGGTTGTTTCTAGAAGACGACACGCAAGGAAGGTCACTTTGCGCATTGTGGCATAAACGACGTGGCCATCTCTGTAAGGATAGAGTAGAAAGGTCGATAGTTATCTAACATCCCGCCCGCTTCTTAAAAATGAAATTTAGAGACATGCGAGACCGCCAGAGTAAATGATCTCAAGATAAGAAGAAAGAAAAAATGCAAATTCAAAGTTCGACTTGTCGAGGTCATTCAGCTAATCGATATAAGCGGATCTCAGAGACAAGAACCTTGTGTAGAAATCTTTATTTCATCACATTTATTGATGACTATTCTCGATATGGTTATTTGTACTTCGATTAAAGAAAGGCCGAGTCTCTTGATGTCTAAGATTTTTCTTAATCAAGTCGAAACAAGCTTGGAAAAGTCATAAAGGTTGTTGATCCTCGACCGAGGTGGAGAGCATTATGGCAAGCATGGCGATGCCGGACAGCTTAAGGGGTCATTCGCCAAATACTTAGAGGATTCTTGATAAGGCAATGCTCTTACTATGCCCGAGAGTCCCGAGCAAATGGTGTAAATGAAGTAATTGCACTCTATGGAAATGGTAAGGAGTATGATTAGTAGGACAAATTTGTTCGGTTTTTCTCAGGTGTGCTTGAAATAAATGAAGGTTTCTGAATCAGTGTACTCACAAAAATGCCCATCAATTCTTTCAGTTATGGACTGGCGAAGTCTAGCTGGTGAAACCATCTTAAGGTTTGGGGATGTCCTCGCGATAAGTGAAGGTTGTATAATCCAACATTAAGTAAGTCGACTCCGTAACCACTGCGTTACTTTGTACCTTACCCGAAATATTCAAGGGATATCGCTCTATAATCCCAACGGAGGCACAAGAATTGCGAATCCACAACCAAGTTTGAGTTTGATGGTCAAGGAAAGTAGTCAGCCGCTGCATCATTGAGGACATACAGTACTGGCATTATGGCATCTTTATCTCCCTCCATACAGATAATTGTGGAAAAAATCCTACACACCCATATCGAACCTCGCTGAGGCTCTGATCCCTTGGCCATTGTCAGACAAACCTCCCATGAAGTTCACCATACCTCAGTGTATCGGTAATTGTTTGCTTCACTCACCCCGCCTCGCTCCTGGGCCTCGAAAAGCTCTCTACGGCTCACCGTGGAGCTTGAACGAGCCGAGCTGGAGCCTTAATCAGCTTGATAAATCCCAGGCTCCCACGGCCCGCCGAAAAGCTCGCTCAGCCTCGCCGGACCCATTCGGTCAGCCGGGAATGAGGCTTGCCTAAGATCTCCGACCCAGGATCCCGCCACCGGTGGGATCCGACTCAGCAAGGCCGGAGTGAAATGCCCAGTCATGTGTCCCAGAGATCGATGTAATGATCCAAGCTCTAGATCCACGCCGATATGGATGGCAATGCGAACCACGGTCAGCAGAGGCGCCGACGACAAAGACTCGAAGCTTCGAGAGAACTCTTACCATCGTTTAATGGGGGATCAGATTTCCAGATTCCATTCCACAGAATAAAATGGTACCTAATGAGTAGCGCCAGCGGTGTCGCCAGACGTATGTCTCAAAGGTGGATAGATGCAAGAAGGTGCCGCAAGTGACGTCGTAGCGACATGGATAGTTGGGTATGCACTCCACTCAGTACCATCGGCCGATCCTAGTACAAGAACCGTCACAAGGAGGGTATCAAAGCCCGGAAACTATGGTGTCGGTGGCCACAGCCTTCGACATGCCATCGATCTCGAAGAAAGATTGAGGGCAAATGCACCCGACCCACCGATACGATCGAATTGCTTCCCGCTTGAACTAGGATCCAATCTCAAACTGGGGTATCAAATCCTCGGATACCGGGTATCGACTGGAACTCCAATGCAGATCTAGGCGTGTATGGGCAAAGGCACTGGGCGGTGATCGGGGTGGGGTTTCATAGAGAAACAAGGAGCATCTAGACTGCCAGAATGTACGCTGTGTAACGCCGGAGTGCCATCGCAGCCGGGCATGAAAATTTGGGCCGACCGGCTCGACATGGTGGGCATCGATCTCCAATCTAAGAAATGCGGCTAAGTGGGTCTTGAAATTAATCACAGAGCTTGGTAGTCGGAGGGTGGAAATAACTTAATCCATGGCAGCAAGATATTGCCAGCTTCATGGTTACTTGGGCCGAGTTTGCTCGCGTGATCTTGTTGATATATTATTTCTTTATTTAGATAATCGATTAAAACCAATCATGTTTCTCATTCAATGATTTCAGTATCTTATTTCTTCACTGCAATTTCTACTTGTTTTAATTCTATTTCATAATTTTTCACTTCGCAAGTCGCTTAGCAGTGGGAATTCCTCGTATAAAATCTCAGAAAGTGGAAACAAATGTCAAGGAGGTGGCTTTAATGTTCTTTAAGATCAACGCTAAATCAACTGGGCGTGAAACAAACTCTTACAGAAAATTATTCCTTAATCGATGTATTTGTTATCGATTGATTACAAAGTTAAAAAGTATATGGACTTGAGCTTGAGGATTGATTACAATACAAACTTGTATAGGCTCTGGATTAGCTTGAGCTCGAGAGTTGCTTCTCTCGAGCCTCAAGCCATATGGAAAACGAGCCTAATGAGCTCAAGCCAGCTTTTTTAACCGCTGCTTGAGCCCGATTTTAAGCCTGCGAAAGTCGCGAGCTCGAGCCTGCTGATAAATTAACAAGCCTAGCTCGAAATGTTCAAAGCCTCGGCTCCGCCGGCCTGCCACCAACCCTACCTCAGCACAAGACGTGACTATTGCCACCCCAAAGAAGGAGATCCATCAGGAGAGACGATCAGCTATACCACCTGACCATTTTTAGTCTATATGAGAGCAAGACTACGAGCATCATTTGAGTTGATCTAATAACTTATGCGAAGCTGTTGGTCTCTCAATCGTAACCTGTGATTGATGCACGAGAGATGAAATTCAATCTATGAGGCATAATGGAGTTTGGGAACTTGTTGAATTACCTGAGATATCATGTAATCCATTGGTCGAAATGGGTGTATAAGACTAAAAAGGACCCAAAGGAAAGATTGAGAAGTTTAAAGCCGCAGAGCCAAAGGTTTCACTCAGAGTTAAGGAGTAGACCTTAGCTAAATCCTTCTCCTGCCTCTCTAAAGATTCTTTCAGAGTGGATCATGGCATTACTTGCCTCATTTCGGAGATGGAGTTACACCAGATGATGTTAAAAGTGCCTTCACGGAAACCCCACAAAGAAGTCTATATGATGCAACCCAAGGTTTGTCGCAAACGACCCCAGTACGCTGTATGTAGACCGAAAGTTCATTTATGGTCTCAAGCAAGCTTCTAGACAATGGTACGAAAGTTTCATAGTGTTGTTGCTTTCCATCCGGTTTTTGTTGAGAACAAAGTAGATCAAATGCATATACCGCAAGGTCGCTGGGAGGAAATCTTACTTTATACTCTATGTGGATGATATCCCGCTTGTAGCAAATGACTGGTTTACCATGATGAGACAAGCGATGTTGTCAAAGAACTTTGAGCATGTAAGGACCTTTGGTGAGGCGTCTTTTGTCCCGGGCATTGAGATTCACTGTGCTTGGCCTCTGATCACTGTGGTCATATCTCGCAGGCATATGTTGATCAGATTTAGAAAGATCTCAACGCAACAATGTAAGCCATGAATTGCTCCTGCCTCGTAAAGGTGATAAGTCGAGTCCTGGCACAATGTCCTCATTCCATATTGAGAAAGCCTTAAATGAAGAATGCAGTACCTTATGCCAGTGCACTTGGGAGTATTATGTATGCTCAAGTATGCACTAGGCCGATATTTCCTTTGCAACAGTGACTTGTATGACACACAAACTGGGTATACAATCATCAAGGCTTTAAGAAGGTTGGCGAGGTACTTAAAGAGGGCAAAAGACTATATGTTGATTTACAAACATGTTCGACCTACAATTTAGCTGGTATCTGATCTCGCACTTTGGTCAGCCGGTCAGATGAAAAGAAGTCAACAACAGTTACATCTCAAATTAGCAGGAGGTGCAGATCATGGAAAGTGAGAAACAGGCCGTACAAGATCCTACCATGCAACAGTTTGTAAAGATGCTTTTCAGCCACTACTCCGCACTGGCTCAAACCTCATTAAGGAGTTGACCGTATTTGATTTTGTGGATAGGGCCCATACAACTAGATTGTGACACACACTCTGTTGTTTAAGTTAACAACAAATGTAGGTCTTAAGGGTCTAAGCATAGCTGGAGGTCAACATTCGACTATAGCTGAAAAAGTTCAGACTAAGTGACATTGCAAGGGAGCACATTTCCTCACCATTTATACGATCATAGATCTCATGAACCAAAAGGCCTTCGCTCCTTTGTATATTCGATCGACATGTCATTAACATGGGCTTAGGAGTATCATGTATTACCGCCAATTAGTGGAGCCGCTAGCTTTGTTGCTCTATGAAGTTTGTATCTCGATTTCATTACTTTTGTAATATTTGAATATGTATCAACTCTTTTAATTCAATTATATTTGTGAATGTAGATTTATCTGCCGAAAGTACATATAATTGTCAAAATCTCGAGGCATTGTGTAAACCTTGAGTACAGTTATGGGGCATTTCGCATTAGCCTTAACAATATGTCTCTTGCTATACATAAAAGCAGCTTAACTATCAAAGTAAGACATATTTTCGTTGGAACCATGATATATCTTCCGGTGACACACTAGGTTTTGTGACACTTAAGGAGAGAGAATTTGGACTAACAAAATGGATAATACATGAAGTATCACCATTATGAGGTATTGTCCATTTTAACACACTACCATATTGGAATCCATATCGCAGTTGAAAGCTCCTCACCATGGAAGGCTCTACGTGAGTATATGCAGTTACCGCCATGATTCGGTGTTCGAGACTTTATGGGATGGGATTGACTATTAAGAATAATCTCTAGACGAATATGAGGGTGCGCATACGCCTGCTTCACTAATATCGCTGCGGGAGAATGTAAGAATTTCCTGATGTTTATTAATTGAAATTAACTGAATTAATTCGGTCCTAATAAAGGTAAGATATATGGATCTTAATCGCCTAATATGGGTCAATAAAATGTAGTACGTCTCACAGAATGAGGGCCCGTGGTCGGAACTCTATAAATAAGTGTGCTCAAGTCCCTCCCCAACCAACTAATTCACATTTTCGGATCACATACGGTTTTAGAGAAAACACTCTGCATCGTGAGGGCAATCTCATTAGGCCGTGTTTTAAACAAAGGGGATAGGAGAAGAACTTGAGTCCGCGTTCGTGGATCAAGCCGCTTATTCTGTAAGATCAAGTATAATAATTCCAAACTGTGCAATGCTTAATCACAAAATCTCTCTAAGTATTCTCGCTTTGTTTCACCTATGGTGATCCGTGACTTGCCATTTTCGTGGGCCTACGATTTCCATCGAAGTTTCATATGAGGTTAAGTTCCAGCACATTCCATCTCTAGCCTCATCATCTTGTCTAAGCAACATTGTTGCAAAGGTGTTTTCAATATGGGAAGGGAGTATCCCTTCTAGTAACTCCCATTTCTAGCTTGCTCCCGGATCCCAGTAATCTTGAACTCTCCTAAACGAATATACACATGTGAGTTCTTTCCTTAACAGGTTGATCAGTTGAGTATCACCTACCCAAATATCTCTCCAAAAAAGGATTTCTCTTCCATTATAAGTTGTCATCTTCATACCCTTATTTAGGAGATCTATTGTCGACGTTATGCCCCTCCAAGCATTGGAAACTCCTTGTTTTCTCCCCAACTTCTTGATGCTTAGCTCACCTCTCACATATCTGTTGGTTAGGATTTAACCCATAAGCTTTGGTTGTCCGACAGCAGCCTCCATGCAAGTTTGGCCATGAGAGCCGTATTTATATTATGTGTCTTTTTAATCCCAAGACCTCCCTGGGCTTTCTCCTTAGTAACCAAGTCCCAGTTAACTAGGTGTACCTTTTTTTTGTCGTTAGAGCTTCCCCAAAGGAAATCTCTTGCCCTTCTATCTATCTTGTTATGGAGGTTGATCGATAAGAGGGTTGATTGCATGGAATATATAGGGATTGAGGTTAGAGTTGCCTAAGCCAAGACGTTCCTTCTGTAAGTGATAGTACTGGATTTCCAAATTTCTCCAACTTGTCTCCAATTGGCCCAAGAGGGTCAAGTGCCCTTGAGCGGATTCTTAAATCCATGAGATATGGGGTGTCAACTGATAGGCCGATAGCGCATGTAAGGATTGTATAATTAGGTAAAGCGCCTATGTGCGCAAGTGCACGCGTCGTATGAGAAGTGCGTTGACTATTGGAATTGGCCCTATGATATTATCTAGACTTAAACTCTTAATGAATGTCTAACTAATGTATCGAATTAAAACTAAATCTAATTAACCCAGAAACATTTTTGTGGAAACTAGGGCTCTTGCCTCTCCCCGCCACATTTTGATGGATGTTTACCTAGATGAATTATTATTCAGTCTATTGATGAATTCTTTGACGACAGGTGATCGAGCTTTTGCGCATACTCCTCTCTCGAGGTATATCCGCCTATCTCGCCAGTAGGGTTGAGTGCATATATGCCCTGACCCTATACTCCGAAACGCTTAAATGTTCAAACCCTAATCGCCACACTCGGAATCGGGATATCTCTATTCACCGATTGACCAAGGGTCGCTTACTATATCCCTCGAGTCCTTATCTCTCGATCTCGGATTCCCAGCAAGAACATGTCAATGTTGGCCAAACATCACCATGAAAATTAACCACAATGCACGAGTTTAATCGGGATATAAATCATAAATAAAATCGAACAATATTAGATTTAAACCTAATCCATAACCGGGTAGGTTCAAACAAAACCTCAGAAATAATTCTAGAACATATCGGAATTTAATATGTTATAGTTTCATATAAGTAAATCATTAATGGTTTTGAGAAGAAAAATACAAAACAGACGAGTCTTTTCAATCTCTTCGGTTCCCTCGCCCATTTTCCGCTCCCCGTTCATACGTCCTTCGATAATCTCGAAAATTAGGTCTCCCATGCTTTTTATAATTTCACGTGAATCGCGAAACATTCATAAATTGCAACGCCGCGACGCTAGCCAGCTCTTCACTTTTATCATATCGACCAAACGTCACGACGTTGTCAGCCGGGCTCACTCTTCTTCTTTTACTATAAAGCTTCTAAAAACCACCATATTCACCTGTAATGCACACAAGATCCAAACCTAGGAGCATCGTGCACAATGCACTTTATTAATATATAAAATGTAACTAAACATAAGAAGGACGCTGATATGACATGAGCCGCTGACACCATCACACTCTAAACTTAGCTTTTTGCTTGTTTCCAAGCAAGAAACAGACTCTAAACCAGACACACAAGAAACTAACATACTAAAACTTAACGACATGATTGTGATGCACATGTTGCCAAAAGGAAGGATCAAAATGGACATACTCATAAATCTTGCCCTTTTATACAAATTTCAAAGGAACCATAAGGTTGCTCGACTGAAGATCCAGCTGAACACTGCTTGGTTGGATGACTCAACTCTCCTAAGTTTTCAATAGCCTTCCCAAGGAGTCTATGCATTTGATACATGATTCTATATATAATCTGCCTGCATTTCAAACTTCTGAATTCAACTTACTTATTCGTAGAGCGCCCAATCACGGAAGGATAAGAGCGCACCCTTTTATTCAATCCAAACCTACCTACTCTCGTGAAAGAAAATGGTTGAAGTGCAATTTTAAGTTTATGTTGAGTGTTTCTATAGTGGGGATTCGTTGGTGACTCCCCACCAATTGGTTAAGGGCACCAAGCATTCAGTTCCCCTCGAACGTCACCCCGAACACTTAACCAAACCTAAGCGCCCTAGGCTATGGGAAACTTCCATCCTCTGTCCTATGTAATGGGCAGTGAAGTCAATGGCTCCCAGCCAATTGGCTCAGGGCATTAGGCTTTGAAAAGCCCCTCGGACTGTGCCCAAGATTCCGACTAGAAGCTCCCACTTATTCTATTCATACTTTCTCTTCTTTTCTTTTTTTTTTCTTTTTTTTTTTTAAACCGAGGATCGATGGCAATCCTCTTTTTCTAAGGTGTCCCATCGCTTTGGTATTTAGAAACCCCCAAGGTTTGTTGAACCTAGTAAGCCAGTTCGGTTTCCAGCATACCCCGGAGATCACATGTGTGTGGGTGCCAGACTCAAGAGTCAGTTTCGAATACCCGTGAGGTGACTCCACTATGTCCCCCTCATCCATCTAACATGTAATTCCCGAGCATCTAACAACCCACGGATCCTTTCTTGATTTATACTGTGTTTTTCCAAAAAGATTTGAAGAGGTCAAAAGGGATCCTTGATTAGCAATCATGACATCACTCACACAACTACCTAAAACCTGAGACAAACTAAAACAAGGAACCCCCAGTAAACAGAAACACATAAATAAACACAAACATACACAACCGAAGACATCGACATAAACACCAAAGAAACCCTAAACATGACACACATAAATAAGCAAAGAAATAGACACACTAAAGCAGAAAACATAGAAATAAACACAAAAACAAACCGATCACCCACACCCCCCAAACAAGTGCGGATAGTGTCCTTAATGTCTATGGAAGAACAAGAGAGGGTGTAGTGAACTTCCTTGGTGAGCGGCCGGATCACTGCGGTGGCGATGGAGGTGGCATGTGAAAGGCGAGGACCTGGCTAGTTGGATCTCGAGGGGATCGCTAATCATGAGATGGTCGCCTAGTCAGGCAAGACGCATGTGCATGTCACTGGAGGGGCATCCATATCCTGGCTTATGAGGACCTAGTGCTCCTGGCTCTCATCCCAGTAGGCATCAAATTGAGCAGTGAGGTCCTGCACCTGGTCCTCGAGTGTAGTGGAAGGACTGACCGGTCCTCCCTCCGGAATGGTCAGGGGTGGCGGGGTCATGGGAGGACTCCTCGCTTCCCCTCGGGTGCCTATGAGGATCCCAAACCTAGACTAATATGCTCTCAACTCATCCTCATCGGAGGGCTCATTTCCCGAGTCGTACACCTCCTCTGGCCTTGGTACACCCGGTATCTTTCTTAACCATGATTGCTTTGACGAGTGTGTATCCCCAAGCCCCACATCTTTAAGGGCACCCCTACTTGCTCAGATAGGGTCAGAATAAGAAAGGGGTGCCCGAGATTCATCTTGGCATCCTTGTTATAGTGGATTGCATTCTCTATAACCTGCCCAACATCAAAGGGTATGTCTTGGATAATGGCATAGTTGAGTAGGGCTCTCTTGGCCGTCACTTCACACACATTAGTCGTCGGAATGAGACGTGATGTGATGAAGTAATGCCATACCTTAGGAATGTGGGCCAAATGTTTGGCCTTGAAGTGCATAGCGTTCCCTTCACTGTTAAGTTTCCACTCATCGTGCCCATTGGTCAACATCCTAAGGACCTCGGTAGTTACAAAGGCTCATGGAGCCTATCAAAGGCCCTCAGGGCAACCCGCCTAGGTTATAAGACGGCTGATACTTCACATCGAAGTCTACCAACACCCCGCGAACCTGAACCTTTTTCAATACATGGGAGGCGAGATTAGCGTAAAACTCTTGTGCCACACTTGTGGCAGCTGGGCTAGGAGGTTGGCATAGTGCCCGCCATCCCTTATTCGCAATCGTTTTACAAAAGAAGTCATCGGGGTGGTGAAACTGTAATAACCCATCCCAAAGGCATAACTATTCATGCATGCATTCATGCACAAAGACATACATGTATACAATAGATATGTATTTGTCATGATTAAGGGGTTAAAGTGGACAAAATTGAAAGTTAGGAGCATGCTAAGTCAAGCAAATCAAGGACCATTTTGAAATTTTGTCAAATATCTAGATAAAGCTTTAGAGTTGTCCGTAACCTTTAGCTTCTCTTTTCCTTTTCGTTGTCCGATCAAGTGTGATAGAGAGGAAAAAACTGGCAGCAAAATTCATCATTTTCTAATTCAAGCTGACTTTTAGGTAAACTCGCTTTCTCGCATCTGTTTTGCACCTCTATTTTCGGGTCTTTAAGCTCTAGTTTTGGGAACAAGTTGTAAATATGAGTTGTTGGGTTATGTCTCTTCTAGGTATCTGTAAAAGGGCTTGGTAATTTGTTGTGTTTATCTCGAGTTATGATCCGTTGACCACCGATTGCCCATGCTGTCCTCGATTCTGCACTTACCAGTGTGAAATTTGAAAGCATGTTTCTCCTTGTGTATTTGGTATTTGGCCCTAATTTTCTCAGATATGTTCTACTTTTATATGTCTAGTTATTTCTTGAAAATATTAGTCTTGATCAAGTCTCATTGAGTTATGGTGGTTTGTTTAAAGGTCAGTTTTAACAGGGACTGATACGCTTAAAGTTTGAAAATATGGTATAAATTTATATATGGATATGAAGCTGATTTACATATGTTAAAGAGGCATGAGTCTAGTTTCTAACAAAAATAATCATGTATTTTGATGTATATGTTGAGAGTTATAGCTAAAAGAGTCAAGAAGGTCCGTCAGAAACAGGGGTTAGTCGACTTAGGTTATATGTTCTCATATGTTTCGAAGTTTTGGAAGTTTATGCATGATATATGACTTATGTATGATTAATATATGTTTTAGACCACGAGGAGCAAGACGTACAAGACGGGCGCTGCATGGAGTGATACGGACGCTACTTTGTGAGGGATATGAATGTTTGATACCATGTGCTCTTGTTTGTCATTTGATGTGAATGACTTGTTTTTGTACGAAGTGATTCAATGTTCATGTATGATATATGTTATGGGGACTATGCCAGTTGTTATGTGCAAGAATGTGTTGATGAACTATATAAGTTCTGGTTGACAAGCTATGTGATAAACTATGAATGTTATTATGTACAAGTACATGTTATATGAAAGATCCATGATGCATGGAAGATAAGAGAATAAGGTTATGACCGACATGTCCAAGGCACCTGAATATTAAGTTACAAGGACCCAATGGGTCAAATATTGTTATATGGAGTCGCCAAGAACACAAGTTTACAAGTTACAAGTTATCATATTTACAAGTTCCCAGGCGACATACTTGATGTGTTTAGGTCATAACCGATAAGAAATGGATACATGCAAGCATTGTGATATAAGAATACATATGAACTATGAATGTGCCTATGTTTGATGTTATGAATTATTAAGTGCTCTCATTTGATGATATGAATGTATATGAATAGGAGTTATGTAAGTGCTTTGTTTGATAAAATGAATGGGCTTATGATGATGATGTGAATGCGTATGCGGTATCATGCTTTATATCCTCTATCGAGGCAGCATCTCATTAAAGTGCAATATTTTAGGGTTCCACGGTCAAGAAGAATAAGTAGTGTTTTGTCAAGCCATCGCAGACATCATGAGTGATAGGTCGACCGGGCGACTTCCCTCTCCTCTCTCTCTCATCATGACATATATGTATTCTGGTGAGACTTTGAATTGTATATGTCAATGTATATATGGTTACTCCTAAAAATTTTGGGCCATGTTTATATAGGAACAAGAAAAATGTGTATATAAGTGTTTTTGGGTTGAGTTTTAACGCTTTAAAAAAATCCCCACTGTTTCTATTATGAGGTCGTAACTTCCCTAAGTGACGTTTTGTGGTTAATTGAATTTTCTATAATTAGGATGACTTAGTTTTTCTTTAGGGTTATAAAGAACCAAGATTAGGACATTACATAAACCCCTTCTCCTTAATGAAGGACCTATTTTTGGAGATGAGACTGAACTTCTCAGTCGCGCTTTCATTGACAAATTTGTCATGATCATAACTATGCGCAGGCTCCTTACTTGCCCGACCTCTCTTTGAGGTCATCTTTTGCTTCTTACTCGAAATTGGGTACTTATAAGGTCGGGTTGAGATGGTGGCCAAAGTTTTTCTCACCTCTTCTTGGCCTCTAGACCTCCTAACACCCGTCTAATGCAATGGAACCAAACTGCCCAAATGAAGCCGCCCAACAACTCACTTAGGCAAACTGTCGAACACCTAGGTTGCACTTTTGAGATGGGTGTCGTGACTCTAACCTATGGCTGCCATTATCCCTAACCACTCCTAAGGTGCCTTCATAAGCCCCAAACGAGACACAAAATACAAAAACCACTCACTACAAAGTGAATCTGAGCCTTTACTTACCCGTAACCAAACAGGGAGTAGGGCTCCAAACGAAGGTGGGCACTAGTGATTGGTGGATCTAGGGACGTTTATAGGGCTTGTGGGGGTTTCCTAGAACCAGTTGGGACAAGCCTGGATGTGTTTTTTAGGTACCTACAAAAATCGGAGGGGTGTTAAGGCTTGTTCAAGGTTTACGAAATGAGAAGAATGAACACTTCTGTTCATAGGGGAAACGTCGCGACGTTCCTGAGAGTTATAATGCCAACGTAGCGACGTTAAGATCCAACTTTACGATGTTCCAGAGGGTGGAAGTTCCAATGTCGCAACGTTAGGATCCAACGTCGCGACGTTCCCGAGAGTCACTTAAGCCAACGTCACGACATTGAAATCCAACGTCGCGACGTTCCCAAGCATGTTGAAATCTGACGTCGCGACGTTACAGAGATGGTAGAATTCAAAAAAAATTTACAAAACTTTCTAAGTCCGAGAAAACTCCCTAAATGAAGTTCCAACCTCGTCGTATTCCTGGAATGAGCTTCTCGAACTAGCTCTCTGCTGCCACTACTATCTCAGGTCCTGAAAACAAACAAATAAAAGAAAATTCCGATTACAGAAAGAAACAGAAAAACATGCCAAAAACTATAAACACTCTAAACTACGCTCCGGAAAGAAAAAATATCAAAAAGCTTGGGTTGCCTTCCAAGTAGCGTTTTGTTTAATGTCGTTAGCTCAACTTCCCCAAATCTCAATGTTCCCGAGATAATGGGACTATACGACTCCCTATGGCACTATTTATGGTGTGCTTAGACGGATGGCCTGCTTGCTTGCATGAAACTCCCCCCCAAAGTATGGCTTCAATCGGTGTGTGTAAACTTTAAAGGTCCCTTTCTCTAGGTGCATAATTTTCGCTCCTTCATACGGGAAAACCTAAGTCATAGTAAATGGTCCCGACCACCGTGACTTTAATTTCCGGGAAAAGCTTAGTCGGAGTTAAATACAGGACTCGCTTGACTCGCCTCAAACCCTTTCCTTGCGAGTATGTTTGTCAGGCTGTGCTTTCGTCTTTCATATCTTCGCTCAGATTATACCCTTATCATGAACCTCTAATTCACTGAGTTGCAACATGCATTTCTGGCCGACCATCTTACTATCCATATTCAATTACGTAGTTGCCTAGTATGCTCTATGCTCCAATTCCACCGGCAAGTGACACACCTTCCTGAACACTAGCCTGAATGGTGACATTGCCAATGGTGTCTTGAAATCGGTTCTATATGCCCAGAGTGCCTCATCTATCTTTTTCGCCCAATCTTTCTTCAAGCTATTAACTGTTTTCTCTAAGATAGACTTGATTTCTCTACTCGACACTTCTGCTTGGCCATTAGTCTGTGGGTGGTATGCAAGTGCAGTCCAATGCCGGACACCATATTTCCTCAACACGTTGTCAATGAGTTTGTTATGTATGTGTTCCCAATGCCCTCGGGAGTTCGAACCGAGTAAATATAAGGATCAAGGGCAAAGTTTGCTACCACTTTAGCATCATTAGTTCAAGTAGGTATGGCCTCCACCCATTTAGAAACGCACCCACGGTACTTCTCAAGAGAATGTATAGGTTGTCGAAAGACGAAGGAAAAGGACCCATAAAATCATCCCTATATATCAAACAAATTTCTACTCTAAAATAGGTCGCAAAGGCGGCTCATCTCGCTTTTTTAATATGCTTCCCATCTTGGCATTTGTCACAAGTAGACACAAAGTGGTGTGAATCCTTGAATAAGGTAGGCCAATAGAATCCCGATTGAAGCACCTTTGCAACTGTCCTATTTCCCCAAAAATGCTCCCCACTGGCTAGCGCGTGACAATGAGCCAGAATACTTTCTATTTCCCTCTTCCTCGGGACACATCTTCTTATCATCCGTCGTAATGCTTATATTGTGATGGTCCTTCCTAGTAGTAGTGCTTCAAATTTCTGCGAAAATCTCTTCTTCTACTGATAATCAAATTCGGGGGAGCACTTTTAAGCTCAAGTAGTTTACTCAAACTAAACTATTAATACATTTCATTTTTCTATCTTTAATTGCCAAGAGTCACTTCGTTGGGGTGGAAATCATCATTGATATGAATTTCTTTACTCGGCCCTTCTAATCGTGAAAGGTGGTCTGCTACTAGATTTTCAATTCCTTTCTTATCTTTAATTTCTAAGTTGAACTCCTAGAGTAGTAACACCCATCGTACGCCTCCTTGCGAAGGCCCCCGTCATCGTGTACTTAATGGCGAAATGGTTTGCAAATTATGACCCACTAATTAAGTACAATGGAATCTACAACTGCAAACATAATATACTATAAGTTCTTTTTAGTTGTTGCATAGTTGAGCTACGCATCATTCAACGTCCGACTCGCATAATAGATAACCTAAAATATTATGTTCCTTTTTTTGCCTAGAACTGCCCCTATTGCGTAATCACTTGCATCACAAATTAGTTCAAAATGAAGATTCCAAATGACGCTTTACTGGCTAATATGGTGCCGATAATTCACTTTGTTTGAGAAACAAGAACGCTTGCAGGCATTGATCATCAAAATCAAAGAGCGCTCCTTAAACAAGCAGATTCGACAAGGGCTTATCTATTTTGCATAAATCCTTTATGAATCTCCTATAGAATCCTGCGTGACCTAGAAAGCTCCTTATTCCTATCATTGAAGATGGGGGCGAGTTTCCCATTGTTTCAACTTCTGCCTCATCTTACCTCGATTCCTCTTTCTGATATCGGTGCCCCAATACAATGCCTTCCTTTACCATGAAGTGACACTTCTCCCAATTCAGTACAAGATTGGTTTCCTCACATCTTATCAGTGTATGTCTCAGGTTCTCCAAGCAATTATCAAAAGATTTCCCTAGCACAGAGAAATCATCCATGAATACTTCAATTGTTCTCTCGACCATGTCTGAGAATATGGCCATCATGTAATAAATGTGCTCCTGGGTATAAGAGATAGCCCAGCGGCATTCGCTTAAAGCAAACGCACTCATACGGCACGTGAATGTTGTTTTCTCGTCCTCCTAAGTGATATAGTGATCCGATTATAACCCACTACCCGCTTCCAAGAAACAAGAATACTATGCCCTACCAAATCGCCCTGTATCCGATCCAGAATGGAAGTGGGAAATGATCTTTTCCGTCGCCTTATTTAACTTCCAAATAGTCTATGCAAATTCTCAAACCTCAGAATCGCTCAAGAGGAAGACGCTACTCCTGCAACCGTGACACCGTGGTCCCTCCCTTGGGTGACAACTCAGATCGGGCTTACCCACGAATCCATCGTGAGATGGGGTAGACTCACTCCCCGTGACCCAACCACTTCAATACCTCTTCTACCACCTCCTTCATTGTCTAAGGTTTAGTCTCCTCCGAGCTTCTACTCGACATGGTTTGTGCCCATCCTTTAGTAGGATCCTCGACGACACTCGAGGGCAGATCCCCTTTAAATCAATCCAAAAGACCACCCGAAGGGTTTTGTGATCCTAAGCACTCTCAAAAGCTTCTCTTCTTCCACTACTGTCAGAGATGCTGATATGATAACCGGTAGGCTGAGAATTCCCTAGGTACGCATAGTTCTCAAGTGACTAGGGGTGGCTTCGTCTAATCGTGGTGGTCGTCGACCGAGGGCACTAAAGTCCGGGTGTTCTACCCCACCCCGCCTCATAATACTTCCTCATGAACAACGGAAGGAGTCCATCCACTCACATACTCTTAAATTTCTTCACTTCAGTTCTTCCCTTAGCATTCCCACACAAGTTAGCCTCCAAAGGGTTAGTCAAACCACTCTGGCTAGGCACTATAGCCCTTACTACCTTTATCATGAAGTATGCATCACTCTCCGCTAGATGCCTCACCGCATTAAATACTCTAAATATGACTTCATCATCCTGCACTCTTAGTTTCGAATCTCCCTTCTCGCAGACATCAATTATAGCCCGCCAATGCTAGAAATGGTCCGCCTAAAGATGATGGATATCTCTTTATCTTCCTCCAAGGCTCCAACACTATGAGTCAATCGAAGATAAACTTGTTCACCTTTACTTCAAGACATCTCTACTCACTTCGAGGATGTTTCAAATGGGATCTATCTACTAAATAAGAAGTGGTGACCGTAGTAGGTCTAGCTTCATTCAAAAAACCCATTGCCCTCAAAATGGATAAAGCACGAGGTTACTGCTTCCTCTCGGCTCCCTTAAATCACATAGTGGCTCTCTCTAAATATCGAAGTTCCCTATCTTAAGGTGGGATTGTAAAGTCATCGGATCCTTCAACTTATGTGGTAATTTCAAAGTATAAAGACTACACTTTTCATAAGATTCAACTGCCTCAAATTCATAACCTTTCCGGAAAGTATATCTTTCATGAATTTGACGTAGCTAGGCATAACGCATCTGCAAATGGAATGTTGATATGTAGTTTCTAACACTTCCACAATCAGTAAACCGTTTATCCTAGCTTTATTCTCGCCTCAACCGCCTGGGATATGGTACTGTGCATGTGGCCCAACCTGTAGCTACTTGTTTCTCAACTTCTTTCTTCCCATCTAGTGTCTCTGCTGGCTTCTCCTCTTAGGGCTGCTCCCCTGGCCTCTAATCTTCCCGACTGAACTGTTCCACTACCTCAGTTCCTTCTTCTCTTACTATTGGTGGTGGCCCTCGTGTAGCTAGCTCTCTACCACTTCTTAACATGATAGCCTTAACATGTTCCCTACTGTCACCCCTAGGGTTTTTCTCTTAATTGCTTGGCAAGGAAACCTACTCGCTCTCGCAGTATATATTAGCTTATTTGCCCCATTTACGCCTCCCAGCTCAACTCAGGCTTAATTATTCAATCAAGTGGCCTGGCTTTGTATATTCGCCTCGGTCTCATTCATAAAGCCGGTATGAGAAGTAAAGCATTCGAGCAAGGGCTTGTCTCTAAGTCCACTTTTTTCTCCGTGGCGTTCATTTATCGTGGGCGGCATGTTATTCAAATTGTTCCTCCATCCATAATTCTGATTGCTCTGATTATTACGCCACCCTTGGCCCTGATTCTGGTTTTGATAATTGTTGCTCCCATACTGACCATGTTGTTATGGCTGATTAAACCTCGACACATACTGGACATGCTCTACTGTTTGTTGTCCCAACTAACATTCCATACTAATGTGTTGTCCTCCCGCAGGGAATTCCCATAACTTCCGTGAGGGTACAGATGCAGATAATTCTACGGTACCTTCTTTGTTTAGTGAGCTATGTGACATGAGTAACCAGATTGCTAGAACCTCGTTATCTCATCCCCTGACCTTTACCGGTGTAATCCTATCCACTGGGCATTGATTACATTAGTAGCGTCACTGATTTCATATGCTTGGTCCGTAGTTTTCTTCATTAATGCACCTCCTGTTGAGGCATCTATCATTGTTATGGTCGCATCCCTCAGACCGTTATAGAAGGTATGGACTTGCATCCATCTGGTCAGCCTGTGATGTGGACACTTCCTTAACAGTTCATGAAATCTCTCCCATGCTTGACCAAGTTCCTCCCTCAATTGCTAAAAGTATTGATCTTACTAGTTAATGCGACTTTCATGGCCGAGAAGAACTTTATTTGAGGAACTTTTGCACTCGCTGATCGTTCCGTGAGGCGCTGGAATATGGTGGGTAGCATGAAGCGGTGTTTAGCTCTATCACCTAGTGAGAGAGGAAACAATCTCAGTCTGAGCGCCTCTTCAATCACCCCATTGTGCTTGATCGTGTCACATACTTCGATGAAGTTGGTTAGGTGCATATTTGGATTCTCACTTGGCAATCCATGGAACATAATGTTCTGAAGCATGTGCAAGGTCATTGCTTTCAACTTGATTGTTGGCTTGAATGGGTGGTCTTCGGATAGCAGACTGAACAACTGTAGGTGGTAAGGCGAACTCTTCTAGCTACATAAACGGATCATCTGGCTATATAAACGGCCTGGGCACATAATTCCTACCATTATTCCCATTGCGACCTCCCTACGACTCGTTTTGTTCTTGGTCCTGATCGTGCCCTTCATTGTTCTACATGGTTGTTAGATTTCTTTGTTGTGCTTCTCTTAGTTCTCTGCGTAACCAGTGTAAGGTTCTTTCTAGTTCAGGATCAAATGGAGGTAGTTCAACTTGACCCTGTCTGAGCTTACATTCACAATAATAGCATCACTTTGTAGTCACACTCCTGAAACACAGAAAACTGATTACAAGCACCCATATAATCAAAATAAAGTGAGTCGAATTAATTGAGTATATCTAGTACAACGCTATTGTCTCAGTATCAACACACAAAAAAACTTGTCCCCGACAATAGTGCAAAAAAACCCAATAGGCCGATAATAACATGATGTGTGTTTTGTATAAACTAGGTAAAGCGCCTATGTGCGCAAGTGCATGCGTCGAATCAAGTAATATAGTGTACCTAAGTAAGAATATCGATCCACAGGGAGAAGTGTGTTGACTACTGGAATTGGCCCTATGATATTATTTGGACTTAAACTCTTGTGGATGTCAACTAATGTGTATCGAATTAAAACTAGAATCATTGCTTAACTTGTGAAATTACTTTTGTGGCTGAGTTTGCCTCCCCTGCCACATTTGATGGATTATTACCTAAAGGAATTGTGTGATCTATTGATTCCAGGTGACGGGAGTGAGTCGTGCCTACGAGATACCCTCGAGTATATCAAGCCTATCGCCCGGTGGATCTGGTGTCTCACACTTTTTGGGCATATCTTTACGAAGCGTTTC
Organism: Tetrastigma voinierianum; assembly: GCA_016808115.1. NCBI lineage: Eukaryota > Viridiplantae > Streptophyta > Magnoliopsida > Vitales > Vitaceae > Tetrastigma > Tetrastigma voinierianum. The sequence goes on along the minus strand of JAEQBH010005114.1, from coordinate 926,831 downwards.
CCAAATGTTCAAACCCTAATTGCCACACTCGGAATCGGGATATCTCTATTCTCTGATTGACCAAGGGTTGCTCTACTCATATCCTTGGGAGTCCTTATCTCTCGATCTCGGATACCCGGCCGAATGTATGTATTGGCGGACATCCCCATGAAAATAAACCACAGCGTGAAGGCAAATGCGATATAAATCATAAATAAACTAAATAATAGCCAGATTTAAACCTTGATCCACTACAACTAAAGCGGGGTTACGAGCTTAAAACCACAGAAATAATTCTTGAACATATTCGAATTCAACAAAGCATAGTTCTATAAATCATTAATGGTTTTGAGAAGAGAAATACAAAAACCTGCGAGTCTTTTTCGATCTCGGAGTTGCTCACGCCGTTTTCCATTCCTCGTCAGTACATCCTTCGATAATCTCAATTGGGTCTCAGGTACTTATAATTCTAATGGGGAATCGCGAGAGCATCGCGATTACAGCGTCGCGACGTTGGGTCGGCCTCTTTGACTTCGATTGTTGATGGCGTGGCGACATTGCAATGTCATGTATTTGGAACATCGCGGCGTGCCATAGCGTCATAGCGTTGCTGGGTTTCCACTTCTTCTTCTTACGTGTTTTCCATAAAGCTTACGAAAACCACCATATTCACTGCAATGCATAAGATCAAAAATCAAATATCAGGTAATAATGCACTTATTAATATATAAAATATAACTAAAACGTAGTAAGAAGGCGGATATGACATGAGCGTTTTAGACACTCATCAATCGATAAGAGGGCTGATTTGATGGAATATATGGGGATTGAGGTTAAAGTTGCCTAATCCAAGACGTTCCTTCTTGTAAGTGATAAGTACTTGGATTTTGACTAACTTGTCTGCCAGATTACGTGTCTGAAGAGGGTTGGAAAAACCTGGTAGACTTTACCATGAGAGATGCGAGGTACCAAAGTATTGTCAGTTAGTGGTTCTAGGAATATTCCACGAGTTAGATACATTTGGCTGTATATCTGCTATGCTTCCTAAGAGAAGATATATGTCGGACTTAGCGATTTTTGACTTGAGGATGCACAAAAAGATCCAAACACTCCGATAATTGTCATTTGATCTTGGTGGGGCTTATAGAGTCGGTTGGGAAAAAAACTAAGTCATGAAGGTGAGGAATACTTTTTAGAAAGCTTGATAGGTTTCCACTTGCCTGTATTCACTGCTTGATTTATAATATATCCTAGTCTCTCCGTACAGAGGACAAAGAGGTAAGGTGATATAGCATCGCGACAATCCCCTTGTTGGCTTAAGAGCCAATCAATTTTTCCATTCGAAAGTTAGTGTGCTTGTTGTTTCATGCAATTCATGATATTTGATCCAGTGTTTAGGAGGGCGATTTTCTATATTATCTCTTGTGAAGCTCTAGGATAAGCGATCATAAGCTTTCTCTAGGTCAATTTTTATGAGCATAGTTCCCTTGCCTTTTGATTTTTTCCTCATGAAATGGAGGACGTCTTGATGAATGATAATATTGTCTGTAATCTGTCTACCAGGTATAAAGCTACACTAGAAAGGTGCCACCACATCCTGCATTATATTTTTAGCATGTTTGTGAGAATTTTGGTGATCACCTTGTAACCTACGTTACAAAGGCTAATAGGACAAAATTAGAGGATGGTCTCAGGATATTTTACTTTGGGGATGAGGGCCAATAAATTGTCATTGGAGCTTTTGAGGAGGCTTCCGGTGTCAAGAAAATCTCAGACATATCTTATTAGGGATTCTCCAACTATTTCCCAAGATTTTTGAAAAAACCCAGTGTTAGATTATTATATATGGCAAGTTAGATTATTATGTATGGCAATTGTATATTTTCCATATTTAGGTTTGTGTAGCTTAACTTATATAAGGCCTCATCTTGTGCGTGTAATATTCGAGTTTTAATATCTAGAACTCGAGTCTTTCTTCATGGTATCGAGAGCGAGGTTCTCGATTTTTATGGGTCACTCTCACGGTCTAGGCATTACGCCATAGTATGGCTTATTTTCCGACCGAACATCAGCGTTTTGCTCTTTATTTCCTACCAGCCATGAAACTGGCGAAGTTACGGGCCACTCAATTAAATCTTGTCGAGACAATCACCGGTGTGCGTGATCCTCAGCGAGAACTCCCACGCGCCGCTGAAGTCGCGTTGTCCCCGCCATAGCACTGCGCGAGCACGTCGGATCCAGGAGCCACGGAGGCGTGCACTTCATGCCTTCGACTTTGCTAAGTCTTTACGTCAACACCATGTCGACCCAGTCGGACCAGCTGCCCACGTACCCATCGCCACTTCCACTGCTGCGACTACGCCACATTCGCCGTTAATTTGCACCACCGTCGCAGAAAATTTGACGGTGCGGCTGAGTGTTTTCCGGCGTCCGGCTCGTTTTTCTTTATCTGTTTTCGTTCGAAATTTAGATATGTCAAGTGATGAGATTTCTTGTCCGATTCATGTTATTTTTTATGGAGATAATTTTTCCCAGTGGTCACAAGCCATGCACAGTTATCTCAAATGCCGCAAGCTGTGGCTTTATGTCTGCAGTGACGTCTATTCGGAAAAAGTAGACAAAGCGGATTACGCTTGTGCCATTCGTATTGAGGATTGGGAGAGTGCTAATCATCATATCGTCACTTGGTTTACGTAATACATCCTATTCCATCCATTGTTGATGAGTTTGCTTAACATTGGTATTACAGAAATTTGGGACTTATGTTTTCGGTATCTTTGGACGAGTGGTGCTCTGACAGCTCACACGTCGACTGCTCCAGTTAGCCCGGGAATCGGGTGAAGCGGTTCGTATGAAGCCAATTAACGTCTATTTAGGATCAAACTGTTATAGCCGAACCAATTCTCTCTCTCCAGATGCACTTTGACACCAGATGATTTTATGTTCACCGTGAACAAGGACGGCTGTTTCAGTTTCTAATAGGGCTTAGTGATGGTTGATCGGCCCGGAGAATTATATTCTACATCGAGGATCCTTCCACAGCCAGTCTCACGAGCTATTCATAAGTTAGTTGATGATGAGACACATTTTCAAATTGATCCCATTTCTATACAAACCATGGTTCTTGCTACTCTAGTCGTTGTTCCGCAAACTGCTACTCCTGTTTTTCCCTCTGCCAGTTCATCTACTTATGTTTCCAAAGGCAAAGGGAATAATGTCATACGACATAACAATAATAAGTCTCTTCTTATCTGCAGTTTCTGTAAGAATAAAGGTTATTCAATTGAAACCTGTTATAATCGTCAACGTATTCTTCAAAACACTGCTACTTTGACGATGCGAATTATTAATATGGAATCTCATTCCAGTGAGTCTGTACGTCTCTCTATAGCATATCTCTGAGGATAAGATTAATCGAGGTTCATCTTCCATCTTCCAATGCATCCAACTTTCTTTGGCACTCTCGATGTCGGGTACTTCTCCTCGTGGTTTCTTGATTCGGCATGCTGCGATCCTTGTGACTTCTCTGATGTTGTCTTCACACGCCACAACCTCTCCCTATATATCTTATGAAATGGTTCTCCCAGCCATCGTCTCTCATCTTAGTAATGTCTCTACACTAGCCTTGTATGTTTCCAATGTTTACCAGATTCCCCAACTCACTCATAATCTTCTATCTGTTGGGCAACCCACTGAATTTGGTTTTTCTTAAACCTTTCTTCTATTGGTGTGATTGTGCAGGATTCTCAGACGGGACAGATCGCTAGGACCACTTGTAAGGTCGGAAGGTTGTTTGATCTCATGGCACAACTTCATCTAAGTCTTCTCGTCTCTCTCTTCTTCTTCCGTCTGATCTGGAAGCACCTCTTATAACTTGCTTTATGGCATTCTGCTTCCTTAGTGCATTTATCTACAGGGTTAACGCTAGTTTCTAGAGAGTTCGTTAGGTTCAGTTTCAAATAAGAGTTTTGATTGTATGCCTTGTTAATTTGGCAAACAAACTACTTTACCATTTAATAACAATGTTTCTCATGCTCTCTCTCCCTTTGATCTTGTCGTTCGATGTATGGTCCCTGTCTCCCCATTCGCAGGGTGGAGTCACGTCATTTGTTATTTTGATTGATTTTTCCAATATACTGGATTTATCTACTGAAAATCAGTTTTGAACTTTATCCGATATATCATGACTTTTGGGAATGATTGAAACAGTTTTTCTAAACCTATCAGTTTCAAATCGATAATGCCCGTGAATTTACCTCATTCTCCATCAATTTGTTATTGTTCCTCATTATCTTGTCTTTGAACTCTGACAAAATAAGCGGGGTTGGCGCAAACTTCATCATATTCTTGACTTTATTCGTGCTACTACTCCTTCGGTTCGGGGATTTGCTTTTCGCCATTTACACCATCATTCGGTGTCCGCTTCTCCCGTGTTCATAATCAAACTTCTTATGAGTGCATTTGTTTTGGTTCTTCTCCTCCTATGACTTACTTAGAGTCTTTGGATGTGCAATTTTGTTAACTGCTTGAGATCATGAAAGAAAAGAAACTTAGGTCGTTCGTTTGTGTTTTGGGTATGGAATTGGTGAAAGTTATAAGTGTTATGATTCAATTAGCAAATGTCTTCGTGTTTCGGCATGTGGTCTTTTAGGAGCAACTCTAACTCGGGTCTTCGAGTCTCCCTTATTTATGGATGTTCCTTCCTCATTTGATGATCTTCCGCACCGATCACTCTAGACGCAGCTCCACCGACACGCCTTCCCCAGCCCATGGATCCTCACGATCCTTCGACTCCAACGTATCTCATTCCATCTAAAATTACTTCTTCTCACCTTCGTGACTTCCATTGCTTTTTCACTTGCCTTCTCTAAGAACTTTACTTTTGTGAGGCTTCTAACCCTTATATGCAAGCTATGAAAGAAAAGTTGGATGCACTACAAGATCGAACATAGGATTCGTTTGATCTCCCCTGTAGAAAACTGACATCTATGTAAATGGGTTTATAAGATCAAGACCAAACTATAATATTGATCGCTACAAGGCTCGCCTTGTTACCAGGGGTTTTACTTAGGAGTATAGGATTGATTATGAGGAGACTTTTTCTCCCGGTGTGGCCCTGACTTCTTCTCTCTATCAGACTCATTGTCGCTTTCAGCCACAATGGCCACTCTTTAGATTGATGTTAAAATGTTTTTCTTAATGGTAGTCCCCAAACAGTCTATATGAAGCTTCCTCCTGGTTACTCTCATCCTCCGGGGTCTCTCATGTGCTATGTCGACTCACGCCAGCACTTTATGGTCTTAAACAAGCTCCTCGAGCATGGTTTGCAGTTCCGCTCTACTATCTCAAAGATGGTTTTTCGTGCACTTTTGATGCCACTTTTCGAGACTATTCCGATCATGATATTACTATTCTCCTCTTATATGTCGATGATATGATTATTACAAGTGATGATATGTAGGGTATTCAAGATCTAAAGCACTTTCTTGGTTGTCAATTTAAAATGAAAGATCTCGGCCCTCTTAATTACTTGTTTAATGAGCTTTTCACGTGATGGTTATTATCTTACTCAGCCAAGCATACCTCCTATCCGATTCTCGGTTAGTATCATCAAATGATAGCAAGATAGTCGACACACCTATTAAGTATAACCGGTCGCTCAATTTCTCATGATGCCACGAATCACCATCCGATGCTACTCTACGCACAAATTCTTGTCGAGAGTCTAATCTATCTTATCACATTTGCCCCGATATTTCCGCATCACTAGTCACAATATACGCCCTAGACTCTCATTATGCCGGGCCGTTTCCTCGTGATTCTTCGATATCTAAAAGGCACAATATTTGATGGTTTTCATTTTCTTCTCATTTTCATTAACTTTCAGCATATTCAAATGCGTATTGTGCGTGTGATCCCACCGGGATTACTTAGACTACTACGTGATATTGTTTTCTTTAGGTGATTTTATCTCTCAGAGGAAATAAGAAAATGCAAACAAATAGTTGCTCTGCTCCAGCACCGGCTGTAAATAGAAAGCACTCTAGCAACCACATGCCTAAACTTATTTGGTTACGTTTGGTTACTACAAGATCTCGGTGTCGACTGCTCCACCGCAACTAAACTTCAATGATAATCTAAGTGTTATTCAAATTGCTCATACGATGTCTTCCATGAACGACTAAAACATTGAGATTCGATTGTCACTTCATTCGTCATCGTCCATCAAGGTACACTCATTACCAAATTGCTTCCTCTCGTAATTAGTTAGTTGATACCATCAAACCCTTCCTCTTAAACTTTTCGAGTTTTTAGCTCCAAATTCATAATGTGGCTTCAAACCACCAAGTGAGCCTGGGAGGGGATGTTAGATTATTATATATGGCAAGTTAGACTACATGTATGTAATTGTGTATCACATTTAGATCAGATAAATTAACTTATATAAGTGTCTCATCTTCAGACGCAGAATATCTGGGCCAATATACAAAAACTAAAGTCTTTCTTCACCCAGCATGGAACCCTTTATTCCTCGGAGCTTTGAAGGGTGCCATGTCAAATAATGCATACTTGATTTCTTGGAAAACGGTTTCTGAAGGATTGATAATTGTTATTTTGTGAGTGGCGAGAAGCCATTTGGTATCTGAATCGTAGTTTCACCATTGTCTTCTTGCTTGAGGAGTTTCTGGCAGTAACCATGCTTTCCAGTCTAACCTGGTCTGTGACCCAGACGCCTTCACTATTTCGGAGTGCCTCAACTCTATTCTGATGCTTTTTTATCATGGTGGAGACATGGTAAAACTTTGTATTTATGTCTCCGGATTGCATCCATTCTTCTCTGGACCTCTAGAACCACAAAAGCTCTTCTTGGTTGAGTGAATCATTCAGGTCAGTTTGAAGTTTTTTTTCGAGCTTTAGAAGGTATCAGGGTCCTTGTACAGCAAGAGATTTTTGGATGCTAGCTAGTCTTGCCCGAAGTTTTTCGTTTCCGGTGTTGAATGAATCCAAAGCAGTCTTTATTCCATTGGAGAAGGAAGTCCGCTAGGGTTTTGGTGTTATCTATAAAGGTGGAGGTACATATCCAATTCTTCTTGATGACTCCTTGCCTGAGGCTAAACTAAGCTGCTTGAAATCTAAACTTACTACGATGGTGTTTATCTTTCTGGAGAGATTCCTAATGCTGACGGGAATGATCCGAGTTAATCTTGGGCAAGATAGTCACCTTTGTTTGGGGAAAGCAAAGTTTCCATTCCGTATTACATAATGCTTTGTTAAGCTCGTTTACAAGGTCAAAATATCGGTAAACAAAGATATATTGATAATTGGATTTTACTGATATATTCAATAAAATATCGGTGAAAGGTTGGGCTCGGAGTATGCTTCTCGAACTGGGTCCATTACAGTTCCAGACCAAGACATCCATAGAGCACAGGAAAGGTTGAGCTCGGACTATACTTCTCTCACCGGCTCCATTATAACCACTTTAGTGTAAACTATTACTCTCCCGCTTTTTTAAAACGTTAGAAAGAATTTCACTAGCTGTTAAAATTGTATATTAAACGTTATTTTCAGAACTCAATAAGGTTTTGCACTTAAATAAGAGCTAGCTTCCAATAAGAATAAATTCAAAGGTATTTTAATAATCTAATGCTATTAAAAATATACCAACTTTAACGCTTATATTTAACGAAAGTATATTTTTTCATAAATTTATCGTAATTTAACGGATATATTTTATATATAATAATTTTACTTAATTTCACTTAACTCATTAAAATTCAAATTTCAAATTTCAACCGTTGAAATCAAATTGAAAATTCTAACCGCCAAAATAAAAATTAAAAAAATTATAATTGCCTATAATATAGATAATTTATTCCATGTTTTTCATCCATCTATCTTACATTCTCTTTATAAATTCAACACTCTTTCTTTGACTATTTATCCTTTCAGTATTTTCGTCATCAAGACATGAATCAGCTTTCAATATTTTAGGAGAGATCATCAATAGGCCCGCCGTATTCAACACTTGGCTACTTATTAACCTAATACGATTAACCGACAAACGGGTTTGGGTGAGACCTAAACGAGTTCGAGTGGGATAAACGGCCGCATCAGCTTAATAAATCCGGGTCGTGTTCTGTGAGACATGCTAACCGCGTATAACCCGGCTACCCGTTTAAATAAAATTAATAAATTAATATTTTTCAAAAAATTTATCATTTTTTGTTTTTTTAATAACATAGAAAAATATATAAGGCAAAATTTTCTTAACCTAATCCTCGTGACTCGTACTTCTCGCCCCTCCCGCCTCGACTCAGCCCTCCTCCGTATCGGCCCCAGCCACCAGCCACTCCTCCCCTCGCACCCTCCACCCACTTCACTCCTTCCCGCCACACTCCACCCACCCACTCCTCCCGCAACACCCACTCCTGCAACTCCTCCTCCGGCAACCTCCCGCCACACTCCACTGGGCCTACCTCCACTCCCCACACCCTCCACCGGCCACCCCTCCGCTTCCTTCGAGACGCCCCGCTTAACCCGTTGTTCCTTCTGGCCCACTGGATTGGGGCCCGAGCAAGAAGTTTAATTCGTTGATCAGCCCACCAGCTGCTCCATCGCTTCGCTGGTCAAATTTCACGGGCTTCCACTGAAGCAGAGGCACTGGACTCTGACCTCGTGGGCAACTCTCCAGACGCAGCCGTGAACGACGTGGGTAAGTCACCGTCCTTTCACCGATCGTGGCGCTGCTCGATCCGATCCAATAGATCTGAGCTAACCTAGGTCACATTCATCTGGTTTTGAACATCCAGCTCGTTAGTGCGCACATTAGCAACTGCGCACATTAGAAACCCATCATTCTGGAACTTTTTCAAGGCTCCACTTTATATCGATGATCAAAGATCTAACAAACCTCGTGCTGTAAGGAGTCTCTATTTGGAGACACATATATATCGTACCTTTATACCCCAATTTCAAATTTGGGGGAGAATACACCTTTTTTTGGACAATAGATAGTCCTAGGTTCAAAAGAAGACATTTGATTTCATATGAATAGGTATATATGTATTTTCATAATTGTGCTTTAAGAAGAAAATTATGGATGTAGAAATTTGATTTTGAAATGGGATGTTCTCAATGTGACCATAATAAATCCATTGCCAATGCAGGCCTAAAATTTAATAGTATCACCCAAAGATGCGAAAAGTAGTTGACACTATAATTTGTGGATATATGAACATCATATTTGCTTAATAAAATGTATGTGTATTGAGCAAATGGATTCTATTTAATTCCCTATTTTTTTTCGTCTTAACAGATGGATTCTCCGATCACAATATTATAATTTCTCCATAGAAGAAGATCAAAGTCACATGAATCTAATGTAGCCGCAACCCAAAGAACATAGACATCAATCGGTGTACAACTACGTAAAAAGGTAACTAATCGTAGTTTTACAAAAGACTTTCAAATAGTATGGAACTACTTTACGTAATTAAATGAAAATATCCAAACTACAAGAAGCGTGCCGCATGTAATATTTAGGTAATCAAACATATATATGAGTCTAGCCATGGAACTCGGTAACATGCATACCTGCATGGAAAATGTGTGAAAACCATGGGATATTGACAATTGCTTCCGAGTCACAATAAGGATCTATGCTAATGCGATCCACAAAAATTCGATCCCTAAAAGTTTCAGGAGTTACTGAAGAGGCAATACTTAAGCATGATTTGTACTTATTTCGATTTGTCCAATATGGGGAGGGTATTAGAGCAATGTTCAAGTATGCGTTTATGACAATATCAAGATGCTTCTTGTGAATACCGCAAAATCAAATGTGTTAAAATTTCATGCTATATAAGGATAAACTTAAAATTTGTCAGTTCCTTTCCGAAGAATTGTTTGATATCCTGATTTATAACTCTATATCGACTGATGGATATGTTTCTCTAATGTACCTCATTATGTTGATCTAAATTGAAGTTGCGTAAAATTTTTGAACTTTGTCTCATGCCCCTCCCACACTGGTATTGCATTGTCTAAATAAGAAAATTTATACATTCGATCGATCGGGAATTTGAAAGAATTATTTTCTTTTGACTTTGGATAATGCTTCTAGTAATGATTGTTTTGTTGAGTTGTCAAGAAGTCAACTTAACCTTAAAAATGCTCTCTCGAGGATGGTGAGTTCTTTCATGTCTTGCCAGCACATATTCTTAATTTGATAGTCCAAGATGGATCAAAATGAATCGTGATAAAAATTCGAAAGCATCAAATATACAAAGGCTCATCGGGAAGGAAAAAAGTTCATGGATCGTATGTTCAAGTTTCATTGTGAGAGTAAAAAAGGTCATAAGGGATGTTCCAACTAGGTGGAACCTCAACTTATGTTATGCTTCGACAAAGGCACTTTTTATCGCTGCATTTATTCATTTACAAATGGAGTGATTCTAATTATGTATTATTGTCCTTCCTAAGAAGAATGGAGCAAAGTAGAAAAGATTTCAATTTGTTTCGAGGTAGTTTCATAAAGTTACTTGCTTATTCTCTTCTCGGTACATCATATCCCACAACTAATTTGTACTTCCCTCAAGCGTTCCTAATTCAACATACTTTTGAAGGAGGTATCGATGACAATGATAGTTTATGAGAATAATGGAAGTCATATGCATGCCGTTTGATGTTGGTCAAAGTATGTTGTGATTCTTTCACTGCTATCTTCTTAGATCCTCACAAAATTCAGTTTAGATTGGGCTTATTCAAAACTTTATGGTGGTGATTCCTATGAATTCAAGTGTGTTCAAGATACTTTTATTTGAGCTCTTGAATTGTACTGGTCACTTGTCACATGCTGTTCCAAGTATCACAGTGAGAAACAAGAATGAAGACTCATGATCTGATGACCAAAGCCTTTTTAGGTAAAATAAATTTATTTTGTTTGAATTGAATGATCAAGGTAGTTTATTGTATACAATAATGACTTTGTATAAAATGTGATTTGAAAACGTGGAAGAAGAAGATGCTCCTGCTTTCTCGAAAGTGACTGAAAGCAAAAATTGTATTTAATGAAAAAGGTTTGAAAGAAAATGAGTCGGATATTCTAACTTTTGGAAAGGAGAGCATTTACATCCTATATTGTCTCTATGGCTTGTGATGTGGGATATACCTATTTCTACAAATTTGCATCCGAATCGCATTTAGTACCTGGTGGTAGAGTTTTGAATAAGCATAGAAGTTCACTTTGCCGTAAACTCCGTCCAAGCTTTTGATTTGTACTAGAGATTGGATTCATGGAAGAGCAAAGTATTTGATTCCGCTTACTAGTATTATTTTTCTCATTATTCTAATTCATATGATCGCTGATTCATTTATGTTTTGTAATTTTGTTGTGCTTGGGCTTGTAGATGATTCTAGTGATGATTCGTGGCGGAATTAGATGATGATGTTTTCAATCAAAATATAAGTCTAATAAAGTTATATCCGTCAATGCTCTAATTCTATATCTATCATTGATCATGACTCAAAGAGAGAATGTCAGTTTTTGCACTGATTAGTTATGAATTTATTTAATTATTAATGTTATATAATACTTCATTTTAATTTGTGTAGGCACTAGAATCTCTATATTTGCAAGGTGGGTGGGTAAGGTGCGGCTCTCGCCTCCCTCTCTCTCTCTCTCTCTCTCTCTCTCGCTCTCTCCCTCTCCCAGGCCGCCGCCAAGCTGAAACTCCGCCATTGTCGGAGGTGGAGATTTGATATCTTTCACGGAATTTTGTAAATCATGGAATTTATAGTTGTTCGAGATTGTAATTTGTAATATGATTGTTATTTCTGATTGTATTTATGATTTGTAATATGGTCATGTGAATTTATACTTTGATTTAAATATTTAGATTTAAATTGTACTTTATTATATAGTGGTGTGGTATGAATGATGTTCTAAATATTACATTTTTTGTGTTAGTTTGTTGTGAGGAGTTAACATTTAAATAAACAGTAAAATTGTTAAACCGTGGTTTACCGTGTTAATGGGTCAAACGTGGTAAACAAGTAAATGGGTCAAATGAATGGTTTATCGTAAATTAACCCGACCACCCAACCCAACCCGCTAAAATTGGGACGCGTTAAACGAGTCGCGGTCGCGGCCCGCTGATAAACCGCTCGTGTTCGTGTTTCAATTTTTTACCCGTTTATTAAACGTGTCGTGTACGGGTTTACATATTTTTCACCCGTCACCCGTTTAACCCGTAACCGTTTAACCCAACCCAACACGTTTGACACCCCTAATCATCAATATTGAAGAAGAAGATAATGATGACTTGGATATATTGTATGCTGCAACTAAAAGGTCCGAAGGGTTTAGTCAGGAATGGATAAGAAGGCATCGTAGTTCCTTTCCAGGCCACACAATGGTTAATTTTAATAGAGTTGAAGGTCACGAAGACCTCCTATCATGACTATTTTGCTAAATTTCCTTGTGTATATGAAAGTTTTTAGAAGGAGGCTCGAATGAGCTCGTCCTCTTTTTCTTCGAATTGTAAATGAGGTTGAACACACATCCCATACTTCATCCAAAGAACAGACAATATCAGTTCTATTACTATCCCTTCAAAAGATAATGTACCGTTTATGTAATTTCGCTACTTTAACACCTACAGATTCTCCTGATGAATACATAAGAATCGAGAAAGACTACACTGGCAGGAGAGTCCGAGAAGGTTTGTGAAAGTTGAAGAGCAGTAAATGTTTGGCGACCCGGCTACCGCAGTACACCAAACACATCGATATTGTTCTATCATACAAACTGGGAACAACGGGTTTTCCTCGCATGTTGGGGTGGGAGCATTGATTGCATGCATTGAAGTGGAAAATTTGTCCCATCAAGGTGGCAGTATGTATACTAGCCATTGTCATGGAACCAACAATCATTTTAGAAGCCGTGGGCATCTCAATATCTTTGATATGGCACATGCATTCTTTCGGGTCTACCTGTCACTAATGACATAAATGTTCTATAGGTCCCCTGTTTTACATTATTAGCAAATGGTCATGCTCCTCCAAATAACCATATAATTAATGGTCAAGTGAGTATAGAACGGGATATTATCTAGCCGATGGTATTAACCAACCTACGATATTTGTAAAAACAATTCCGCCCACAAGGTTTGAAGAAAAACATTTTGCTAAAGCACAAGAGTCAGACAAGAAAGATGTAGAGCGCATTGGGGTACTTCTTCAAGCCCGCTGTAAATTGTGCGTGGATCAAAGACGTTGACGAAGAACACTCTGCGCATATTATGAAAGTGTATACAATGTATAATATGGTCATCGAGGACGAAAGAGATATTTGGTAAATAATGACTTTGATGGAAGTGATGCAACCGCTAAGGCTATACGCAGATACACCAGAATTAGAAGACTTACGCAAATCCATTATCGATCGTGGACAGTACTCTCATTCTCAAATCAGTAGTCGATCTTATAGAGCATTTTGGTGGGGAACGACATGGCGACTAATAACCCTATCAATTTCTGTCAGTCGATTTTCACTCATGTCAGATTTTAATTCCAAATTTCACTCTCACGTCAGATGTTAATTCCAATTTCACTCTTCATGTTGTATTTTCAATTCCAATAAGTTATTCATAATTTTTAAACATAATAAATAATGACTACAAATTAAAAATATTAGCTAAAACATAATAAATAACTAATTAAAAATTTAAAATCCCGCTTTTATAACCTCATCTTCTCAAAGTTATTCCAATATGCTTAAATCGGGTCTGTTTTAGACGCTTCATCATTTTCTATATCTCATTTTGCATTTGAATCTCTCAGACCTGCCTTTCAATTTCTAATTTGCTTAACATGTTGCCCAATGCTATCTCCGTTGACATAAATTGGTCGTGTCGCCAATTTTTGTCGCTCCACCGCCATTCTTCATTCCAATTGTGGCGATGATCTAGTGATCTTTCAACATCGGATTGTTTCTGTTTTTAAAAATGTTCTTCAAACCTTTCTACCCAATGGCCTATCTAGGTCGGGACCGACGAGGTTCGCCACATTCCTAAATATGGAGTTGAATAGCGGATTCAACATAAGCTGATCTCAAACAGGACTACCAGCTTTGAATGAGTTTCGCTCTCTTATTGCCGGTCGACACGGTCACTCGCTCCATTTTCAATATCTTCCAACACGCTCGTATTGAAATGGTTTTCAATAAATCTAAACATTGGCTTCATCAACTCAAAACATATGAAATTATCTTATTAATAGTTCAAATATCAACCATACTAGTGTCTAAATTAAGTTTTCATATATCTTACATTATTCGTCGACGCGCCCACTTTGTCTGAGTCTTTCAATTTGATTAAAACCGACAAATTTGTCGCATTTGTATTTATATCACCAACGACTTTTGTCGAAGATTTAACGCTCTTCGCGATCGCTTCCATGAAGCTCTAAGTATCGTAATATTCTTTGCGAATGCACCACCTTGTTGTTCTATTTCAGCGAATGCACTGCCGCACAAGCCACGCACACAATTAATTTATCTTCTCACGTTAAGTTCTTTCGTCTCTTTGCAATTTTCTCAATCTTGGAACGATTTCATTTTGTACAGGCGCCAATACTGTGGGATTGCTTTGAATAGTATCATCATATAAATCTACAGTTGCCTATGCTTAAAATCATTAAAGAACCGCTATTGCAAATTCATCTACAAAAAAAAAAAAAAATTCTAATCAATTTAAAGAATGAGGAATTTATAGCATACAAATAAATCTATCAATTATAAATTTATAATTAATTTAAAGAATACAATTTATCAATTAAAAATTATCATTTATCAATTTAAATTTAAAAATCAATTTGTCAATTTAAAGAATGAGCAATTTATTAATTAAAAAATGGTAATCAATTTAAAGAATGAGCAATTTATAAAGTATACAAATGAATCTATCAAAATAAAAGTATAATCAATTTAAAAAATTAGCAATTTATCTATTTTAATTTAAAAATCAAATTTTGAATTTAAAGAAGGCAAGCACCGTTTCTTCCTTCTTTATTTCTTCCTCTTCCTCCTCCTTATTTCTTTCTTCCTATTCCTCCCTTTCACAGAATCCGCCTTCCGCACAACGACATCAAGCAAGCAAGACCAGCCTTCTTTCCTTTCTTTCTTTCTTCCTCTTCCTCTTCCTTCTTTCTTTCTTCCTCATCCTCCCTTTCTCCTACGACTTTCTGCACAACGATAACAAGGGCTATAGTTCTAGCGATAGCATTCTCAGTAGTTAGGGAATAGCAAGGATTCACAAAAGTTTTTCCCTTGAATCTCCTCAGATAGTAAATCGAAATGTAATAGCAATGCTGAGAGAGCCCGCTGAGATGCACAGAGCCATCAACTAGCTATTTTGCATCCTCTCACCCTTTCTCCATAGTTGCCAATATAGATCCCAAAATCACTGATGACATTTTGCCACCTCGATACCATCTCGGAGCAAGAGCCATGATTGGGCAATATTTTAAGAAGCATTTTACGACACTGACAAGAACTCAACAGAGTCGCCTTAGAGCATTCGCCACACTACAAAAAAAGTTTAAACACTATAACTAATAAAATAGACAGAACATTTGATTTTTTTTTTCTATTAAAAAATATCAGTAGATTATTTTTAACGAATTAAGAAAAAAAAAACCAAAAAACAAATAATACGGTAGAGTGTAAATAATAAATATTCAATCAAGCAGCAATGCAGGTAACTGTTTCAGTTTTTCTTTTTCTTTTTTTTTTTTTTTTGTCTTTTTCCTTTTCATGCTTCTAGAAAATCGGCCTTACTGCTTTCATTATGAGTATCGTGTGGACAGCCAATCACGTACCGTGGATTACCGTGGGAAGGCATAATAAACATGCAAATAAAATAACCGCCGGATTCCTTCATTCCTCCAATGAATTCAAGCCACGTGGGACGCGTCGTTGTCTCTACTCCGGCTACTGGAATCCGCTGCTTGGTTGTTTGACCACTATCATCAGCTTTCACGGAGACAAATGGGAAGAAATCTTCTCTCTTATGATCCTCTCTCAGCTAATTGTGTTGAGATTTAATACGGAGATTAACATACAATATTCTTGATCATTGAATTCAAACTCATCTCTGATAATAAAATAATAATAATAATAATAAATATAAATATTACATAATCGCGAAAAGAACACGTAGCCATGGTATTTCCTTTCGCTTATGTATCTTAAATCCTTTCATCTCTTTCTTCTCCTTATCAAACTTTCGAAGGCTACGTAATCGTTTTCCGTACCAATTCAAGAGTCATTGTAAATACGAAAGAGCTTTCTATATATATAATCTCTATCGATAAAGAGTATCGTATACTCGCAATACACGCTCAAAAAAACCGTTTCTAATACGTTATTCGAATAACTGCTAAACATATTCGAATAACTGTTTATTCCAAAATAATAAATTATATTTTATTATTAATAATCGTTTTATTCCAAAATAATAAATTATATTTATTATACTTACCCGTTCTATCAAGGGTAAATATCTTCATAATAGTTTAAAGATATTGGCTATTCTTTTAATTAGCTAAATACTAGGTTAGTGGCCTCCCATTTAATTTTAACGTGGAAATAACAAATTGGCCTTATTTTAATCTTTTATACATGGAAGAATGAAGAGCAGAGTTGCAGAGCGAGAGGAGTACGATACCAACTCACCAACACCAAGAATAGCAACAATAATGGTGGCTGAGGACTGAGGCATAACCCGTTAAGAGGTACCTCCACTCCAATTTCCCTAAGTTCTTCTCCACATTTTTCATTCCAAGGGTTTTCATTCACGCCCAAATCAAATGCACACCATTTTCCTACTCCCTGTTTTTTTGTTTGTTTGGTTGCCGAGAATTTTGAGGGTAAGAATGAGAAAAGAGGTTCAAGATTGGACTTCTTAATCTTTAGAGTGTGTTGTTTGAAAGAAAAAAAGAAAAAAAAAAAAAAGCAACCCAATACCCATGATTTTTGCTTTTGATTAGTTTCTCGATCAATTTTGCAGGCTCTTCAAGAGGGAAAGCTCAAGAGCAATATACATTGTGGGTAATTTTACCTGTACCTTTCGTCTACGGCCAAGAATTAAGTTTTGCATCAGAAAATTTCTCCCCAAGAAAGCGAAGAAGAAGGAATGGATGACTGTGAGGGGAAGGCTCTTCAAGAAATAGAGGTTGTTAAAATGATGATTGCTAAGGAGGATTACATGGGTGCTAGAACCAAGTTACATGAACTCCGGCGTAATTTTCCGGCTCTGAATGGCATTTCAGGGATGATCACCGTCTGTGACGTGCTATCCTCTGCAGGCTATGGGTTCTTAGGTCGTGGGACCAACTGGTACTGGGTGCTTCAGGTCATGAGAGCTGCAGGGGAAGCTGACATTCGGTATCAGTTTCATAAATTGAAGAAACTTTTGGATCCCATCAAGAGTAGCTTCCCTGGCACTGAATCTGCTCTGAAGGTTATTCAAGGTGCATTTTCTGTGCTTTCAGACCCGGAGAAGCGTGCAGCGTTTGATTCGGATTTGGATTCAACTTTTAAATGTGGATTTGTTGGAGAGAATGTTGTTCAGAAAGACGATTTAGCACAAATTTCTGCCAGGTGCAGAACATCCGGAGATGGGATCAATGAAGAGGGCAATTCCAAAGAAAGTTCTTCAAACAGGATAGTAGATCAAGGTGATAGTGATCATCTTGGCGAAATGGAGCCTCCTCACAATGCTGAAATTCCTTCTCTAACTGAGATGATTAATGGGATTTATGATGCCTTAGATGAGAGGGATGCTTGCAATACTGAAATACCTGCTCAGATGAAGGTCACAGATGGGATTCATGCTGGTGAAGAAGAGAGGAAAAGGAAGGTGATCTCCACAGGGGGAACAGACATGATTTCTCCTTGTGTGAGGAGGAGAGTTACTGTTGGAACTGAAAAACCTGCAAACAGCATGTCCTCCTCCATAGTTTCTGACTGTTCCAGCGATAAGTCAAATTGGTCTGTGAGATCGAAGGATGGTAAGAATCGTTCTCCAGTTTTTTACAATTTTGAGCATATCAGAAACACCCAATTATTTGCAGTTGGCCAGGTTTGGGCTGCTTATGATGATGAGGAGATGCCGCGAAAATATGCTCGAATTAATAGAATATATAAGTCTCCTTTCAGGTTGCACATCAGCTGGCTGATTCCTGAACCAGCTTCTGCACATGAGGGAAGATGGTGTGAGGTGGGTTTACCTGTTGTGTGTGGGTTTTTTAATGTGGATGGCAAGGAAACTGTTGTTACAGAACCAAGAACATTTTCCCATATGGTCAGTTGTTTTGCAAGTCCAAATGAGAAACTTCAAATTTATCCCCAAAATGGTGACATTTGGGCAATATACAAAGATTGGAAACCATTTGAATGGTGCTCTAATCCTGAAGCTAGGAGAGGCTGCACTTTACAGATGGTTGAAATCATTGCAGGTTGCTCCAACCCACCTGGGGTTGTGGCAGCAGGGTTGGTGAAGGTAGAATCGTTTAACAATGTCTTTCAAAGATATAAGAACAACGGGAATGAGCATTCTTTTCCTATCCCTGTGAAAAATTTCTATGTTTTCTCTCATAAAGTTCCAGCATTCAGATTCAGTGGAGGAGAGATGGATAGAATCTGCAATGGGATGCTTGAACTAGACCCTTTGGCTGTTCCGGACTGTATTAAGGCGAAACTGGTAGAAGGGAGTTCAGGCGGTTCGCCCGGCCTCCATGGCAGCCGTCCTACTCCTCCTCCTCCTCCTCCTCTTCGTCCTTCTGTGCCAGAATTACTGAATCAGAAATGGTCAGCCAGCAATTTTGCTTCTAATCAGTTATGGGCTGTATATGCTGGTCCTGATTCCATGCCTCGGAAGTATGTTGTAGTAAACAATGTGGTCTCAAGGTCTGAAGTTTGTGTGACATTCCTGGAGCCTCATCCCAAACATGATGATGAGGTCTACTGGGTTGGTGAGAGGCTGCCATTTGTTTGTGGGTCATTTACTGCTGGTAAAACGACCATCAACTTGGAGATGTCTAGGTTCTCACATTTGGTGAAATGTGACTACAGGCCAAACGGGTTTTTTTATGGAATATATCCAAAGAAAGGCGAAATCTGGGCAATGTACAGAAACTGGAAGAACAAATGGAAGTACTCTGACTTCTGTTATTACCAGTGTTGTATTGTAGAGATCGTTACGGATTTTTCAGAGGAATCTGGGTTGATGGCGACCCGCTTAGTTGAGGTCCCAGGTTACACAACTTTCTTTCAGAGACAGGTGTTTGATGGGTTTGAGACGATCCGAACCATTTCAAGAGCAGAAATGCTCAGTTTTTCTCACCGCATATCGGCAGTTACTGTCCCGGGAGTTGAAATCCTTGGTATTCCTGGAGACTCTTGGCATCTGGATCCTGATGCATTGCCTCCCAATCTCAGCAACCAGTTGAAGTTTCGAAGGAGGACATCTAGAGCTTGACTTCTTTTCTTCCCTCAAGCAGAAAAAAATACCGTCTTTCTTTGGTGTCTTTAAATAAATGTTCATATTACACTCTGACGTTAAGTCATGGCTCAGGCTCAGGCTCCGGCTCCGAATATGGCACTCTTGAAACTTGAATAGAACATCTAACATATGCTAGTACTAGTAGTGTGGATATTCGCTCAGGCAGGCTTGCTTTAAATTTCTAAACTTATTCTGGAGCTGATCGCCTTGATCAAGAAGCTGAAGCCATTTTCGTTCTCTGATTCCGAACTACATAATATTTCTCCCTTCTGTGATGTAAACTGACAGGTATATTTCCAGGCCTCGTGCTATATCAAAAAAGAATGTGAACTAACAGATAAACTTCCAGGCCTCGTGCTATAAAAAATGAAAGGGATGAGGCGCATAATATCCTCGATTGGCAATCTCTCTTTCAAGGTTGATAGGCCGAATTTCAGGCCACCACGAGATCGTGGACTCTGCTTGCATGGCCTAAGTTCTACCCGTTATGAATCCAGGGATGATGGTATTCACTCACTGTTGAGGAATGAATTCTGTACTTGACTGTGATGATGGTGATTAGCCGCTACATTGCCTTCTCTTCCTTCTATGATCAATTACGTCACTTGAATCCTGACGTTTCATGAGTACCACTTCCAACAAAGATGGAAGAAAATATCTCTATTCCAATTGGAAAAAATCTCCAACAAACCACTCTTTTCTAATTTGTATAATACATACGATGCATTTTTCTTCCATTCCTTTACATGTCTGCCACCGGCAGTCGTCTTATACATTCACTAACAGTTCTGAAGCAAAAAGACCTAACGATTCATGAGAAAAAAGATGGATGGATATCCAACAAGAGTAAACACAAGGCTGTAATTGAGCAATCGGTCCAGGGAGGATATCTAATAATAAGCAAGGGTACGGCCACAGTCGATGATAGCATTCTTTCGGTTCGGGTTTTCAGTAGCGCCGACCACCAGCAGTTGACAAAAGAATTTGACTTGACTTCTTCCCCTTTTTCCCTGCGCCAATTGTCTTGGATGCATCCAAACTTTCAACAGATTTCCCTCTTGATATTACATTGGCAAATGTTGGCGTACCTGCATTTCTTGAACCTACAGAAATTCCCAATAAATTGAAATTTGAATTTGCTAGAATAGAGGAGAGAGGGTAGCATGCCATTTGATTCAGCTATGAAGTTATCGAGATATTTATGAGATATGATTGTACAAAGCATATATGCTCTAATAGACAATAGAGAAAACGGACAGCCTAATATTATTAGTCTTCGAGAATACCAGTCACACTGGAAGAATCACTTGCCACACTGGTGTTTTGCACAGAATGAACTTCCTCGGTTTTCAAGCCTGGAGAATCATGCGCAGCTGCAAAACCTAGTTTGGTGACATTTGAGAATAGTTTTCTTTCCCCAAATATCGGAGGCTTGTTGATGTCACCACAGGACTTCCTAAAGCTGCTGAACAAAGGGGAATATAGAAATAAACCATTACTCACCAGTAATAATTGTCAAGCAAAACGATATAATTACAAATGTATAAAACAACACTACTAGAGTAGCCATCATCTACGAAGCCAGTCATCATTATACCAAAAGATTCTGGACAAAGAAATACCAGAACATGACCAAGGCTCAGGGAAACATAGCTTAAAGTAGAAGCAAGCTATTTGAAATCTTGGGAGGCAGAGTGTAAATCTAATTGCAGGCATGCCACATTCACAGAAGAGCACAATATTACCTTCAAAATCATCCATGGAGAATGTAGGGGGGGCATTATACAAGTGCTCTCCAAAACTGGATAGTATGGGCAAAGAATCTGCTGCAGTGGCAGCTTCAGCCTTAAGTTTCTCCTTCATATCCTGAAAATAAGAATACTCTGTAATTTTAATTGATTTCCTCACAGACATCATCCGGGCTAGGATTTTTCACAAGAAACAGAAAAATTATATTTCAGAGCAAATAAAACAAAGGGGTAAAAGAAAGAAAAGAACCCCTTTGAGAATACAAAGGCCTCCCAAAAGGCAAATCTGAGACAACACCATCCACCCAGCCATTCAATTTTTCATGTGATAGTGATGAATAACTAATTTTTCTGGCCCAATCATAATTAATAAATAAATAAATTCTGGAATTACTAGTGCGAAATTGCTTCAGTTACATGACAAGTCACAGAACTGCAGCTCCATGAATCTGTGTCAAAAGGCGCAGCCTTTAAACTATATAATATAGATCATGTGCCATTACCTTCCTGGCCAGTTTCTTCCTCTGTTTTTCACGCTTCCTGATTTCGTCTATAAAGAGGAATGAGGGCACTAAGTGAATTGCTCTTTAAGGATCATTTTGCAGCTATGAAGTTTTTGAGGCAACCCATTAGAAAGAATTAAGACCACAAAAACATATTTTAAAACTTAACAGAAAGAAAAGAAATTACAAGGTACCTGAAACGTTGTTGTCAAAGAAAAATGACTTAAGTAGCGATAGCGCCTCCTCATGGCCTCTGACTGCGTCACTGTCTCTAACTCTAAAATTCTTCCACTTATTCTGCAATTGATATATCTTAGTTACCAAGAAAGGCCATCAGCAAAACACATAACTATGAGAAGTTTAAGGCATTCATGCTTTAGTAAAATCTTGCATAAAACCAAGAGGATATAGTTGAATTTATATATACATTAATATTGTTTGAAAGATGTGAAATATTAAGGTGACCATATTAAATTCAATCACTAAATGATCAACATTACAAAATGAACTGTAACAAAGCATTTGACACACACATAAACTTATTCAGCGAGGCATTACATAGTCAAAATGTAACTAGTGGTATATTATTGATCCAAAAATAAAAGAAAAAGAAAAAAAAAAAAAAAAAGAAAAGAAAAATTCCTCATGGCAGCGACAAAAACTTTAGCAATAAGCAAGCACTATTATTAGACTGGGGTTCTGGAAAAGGTGAGGATGATAAGTAGTGTAATTCAGGTTTAAAGGCGTGATAAGATTAAGGCAGCGCGAAGTAATGGTGGTGACAGAATTTCCTTCGCGGATAGAAAGTGATGGCAAAAACTGTAGTCTCAGATGCATTTACTTAGAAAATAATGCATGATCGTAGTGGTATGTCTTGGTGCTTTGGGCAGTAACCACAGCAATGACAAAAGTATAGTGGAAGGGGTGGTTATTGATAGTAGCTATTGACAGAGGTTATGGTAATATGATGCTAGCAGTGACGCATGATGGTTGTGGCAAGGTGGTGGCAGTGTTGACAGTAAGTGATGACTTAAAAGTATGGGAAGTGGCGATTTGTTATGCACATGCACTTTTATGTATTTTCATTGCTTATCCTAGAAACAAAAAGACATTTGGAAGTAGCAATTTTACAGCAGTGGAGTAAAATGTTTTCATTAAAGTTACAGGTAATGATCGATAGAATTCTACCAAGCATTAAGAAGAATCAGATAAAATTAGGTACCCTTCCTTTAGAAAGAAATAGAATGTATAAATTGGTAACATATAAAGTTAGTTTTCTCAAACCTATAGGGGAGAAATGCATAGCCTCCATAATGGTGTAAAAGACACTTCATATTTAAAGGATGAAGAATGAGGTGCTGACCATCAACTGCCTGAAATAGAAAACAAGCAGAGCATAACCATAACTCAATAAGATCCCTTTATTTGAATAAACAGAAAGCATATGAAAGCAACATCCAATAGCAACTTATATGGGTGTTGAGAAAGGCATGAATAGGGACCAGCTTAGAATAACTCATGCATCTAATATACAACATAAGATCATTGATTAGATATGATGGTGCATGTCACTATAGGATAATATCTTTGTAGCCACTATCTTGTCATTTAATTTTGGAAGCATAAAAGATACAATTAAGATATACCCATTTACAAGAAGCATGTAATTTATTTACGTAGGATTCACAATCATCACAAACCTTCCTTGTCCTTTTCAATTAAGTGCCTTCAGGAGCAGAGGAGTCCATTAATGCAATGACTTGTTTTGTTTAACCATGCTAGTGATAATAGTAGACTTTATTTAAATTGGTTAGTGACAGTATCATCCATTCAAACTGGTTGCACTAATTTGGGGACCTTGAAAGCAGTTAAGCCATCATGCGCGAAAACGAACCTCTTACAACAAGCAGTCAATAGAAACAGATCTAGTGTTGTGCAGCTATTTTATTTAAAGATGGTTTACTTAAAGATCATAACATAAACTCTAAGGGAGTAAGAAAAGAAATAGCATATCGATGAGCATGCAAATGGAGCATATTGTCTAGATTCACGGAGATATGTCCCATAGCATGAATCCACTTCTCATCAATGATTGATCCAAATTTCATTCACTTCACTACTAAAAGGACAGAAAAAGAGGAAAAGGAGAGGGAAAAACTAGTGTCTCCATATCCAGCACCTGGTAGAAATTGTACGATTCATTGTCCTTCACATCTTTAGAACCACTTGAGCGCCCCTGCAAGCTCTTGCTTTCATCACAGGAAGAAGATAAAGAACTGCATTGACCTTCTAGCTTTTCACCTGTGTAGTCAGTTTGAACCAAACATTCTCCTCCATCTAATTTATCTGGTGTTAATTTACCCAAGCACTTGGTTTTCCCATCCACATCAGAAGATGGTGATCCATATCTGAATCCACATGCTTCATAATCAGAACAAGCACCATTTGTGGTGGATGGGATTACATGAGATCCTGGCTGACAATCAATTTGTTTAACAGATATGGTGCTCTTACAGGTTCCATGCTCATTCCAGTACTTCTTTCTCTGTTCTAGTTGTTCCATTGCAGCACAAACATATGGAAGCGGCTCCATATCATCAACAAGCCCTGAATCTGCTCTAACCAACCAATTGTCAAGGGCTGATATGGCTTCTCTGACAGACATATCCACATCTGATGTGAATATAAATTTCGAAAAGGAATCATGGACTTCACTTTTACACAGCATGACATCTGTCTCTTGTTTATATTTCTCAGACAGAGTAAATGAATCTTTTTGCCTGGTTAGAAGCATAAACTCTGCAGTATCACCAACACAATACTGTCTAACATGCTCAATATAGAGGGTGTACAGATCCTTCAGAGATATCATCAGAAAACATAGGGGGCATTTCTTCCAGCAGTCACCTTTTTGATCCTCCTTACCCATTAATAAGTATCGCAGAATACATGGGAAACAAAAAATATGTCCGCATGAAGTTATCTGTGGACAAAGGGGGCATTCCAAACAAATTGGACACTGCACAGGCAACGGAGTGTAATACCTAACACAAATGATATCATCCCACTGTAGCATTTTATCTGGATCCATCAACTCCGATACCTGGTTTCCTGTATCTAAGACAACAAACCTGTAATTTGCTTGGAGGAATAGATCTTTGTTGTATGGCTTTATCTTCTGCTGCCGTCTTGGAGGTGGAGCCCTTGGTCGAGGACGAGATATAGGGTCATAATGAAAATTCAACAAGTGGTTGCCATTCATCTGGTTTTTTCTTCCTGCAGAATGAGGAGTGCTTCTGGTAGACCCACTAGCTTGTTGGCTGCAAGGAGAAATAGTGGGTCCAGACAGTTTCCCTCTGGATCGTGTAGATTGAAACCCTCGACCAACTGGGTGGGACCATGACTGGGTACCTGAGTTTTCGTGAGGCGAACTCTTTGTACTATGGTGGACACTTAACTCAGTCACCTGAATAGAAGAAAGAGAATGGCAAAACCAAAAGGATTGGTCAATAATCAAATATAGAATCAACAAGATTCCATATTGCACTAGAGATCTAAGAAGTAAACTACACAATAAGTTTCAAAATAAATATACTTTTTAATCATTGAAAACAAAAAAGTGTCCCAAATAGCTACCAAGTTCAATAAGATACTGCATTTTGACCCCTACCCTATTCACAAGTCTTTTCTCCTTTTCCTTGGCAGCACTAAGCACAATCAATCAAATTGCATTTCAAGACAGAAAATTTAATTCCACCAGAATAATCAACCATCTCATTCTATAAATAAAAATAAGACCCAACTTGTCATGGTCTCAAACTATGCCATTTAAACAGGTATTCAAAGATCTAACTTAGAAGAGGAAGAATGAACATTAAAAGATATACCTTTCGGGAAGATCCACGGCATCTGCTGCAGCTGGAGCCAGAGACCCTACAAAAGAGAATTAAGAATATATGAATATGTGTTTAGTTCTCATGATAATGGCAACACGTAAAGCAAGAAACCAATCACCGAGAAGCAGTTAACGCACATAGACTCAACTGAATGATAAAAGTAAAAAACATTGCCTAACCATGTTAAATATCACATGCTTGAAACAAGCTAGAGCTACACCCTTATTCAGGCAACAGTCGAGTTATCAAAGAGGAGTTTCATCATCCCCTCCCAGGAGGCTAGCACATTATTTATCTGGATTTAGTGAATTCCAGGATAGTCCTTTAATTCGTTACACAATACTGAAACATCAGCAATTAATATAGAAGAAAGCCATTTTGATCCTACACATTTCCTTATTTCACTACCACCCTTTTCTTTGCTGATTAGGGAAAAATTCTTGGATGATAGTAAGACAGGAAAATTATCCACCACCCATATATACTGTTGTGCTGTTATGAATGTCCTTTTGTTGGCCAAAAAAAAGGTGAATTAGCAATGCTACTCAAAAGGAGTGCAACCATAGCACAGAGGAAGTATCCAAGGTGCACCAAGGCGAAGAAAGAAGAGAGCAAATAAAAAACTACCAAAGACTACTCAGCACCCAAACCTCACAACCCCTAAAACAGCTCAACCATGGGAGTAATTGATGCAACATGAAAAGTAAAATGCTAGAAGAACAAAGTATGATTGACTAGTCACTCCACACAGGAAACCTGAGCTCCACACAAGGGCAAACACTAGGCTACACCAGGGCAAACACTAGGCTGCAAGATATTTTGTATCCACAAGAGATTGAAATAACCAGGAATCACCTACAGGGCCCTAGGCTTCACACCATAGAGATCTTTGCATGCAAAAAGATTGAAACCTAAAGTCCTCCCTCACAGACCCTAGCCATCACACCATAAGGATCTTTGCATCACACAAAGACTTGTATTTGCTGGAAATTCTTTATTCATTCATTCATTCATTCATTCACCAAGACTGAATGCAACCATATATATAGGTGATTCTATGGGACCCATTCCTCTTAGAACTACCATCTAGTAAATGAACTTGAAACTAACAACTTTGACTTTACTTCTAGGACCTCATAAATACTACTAGAAAATGACAATCATAGAAAATGACAAGCCTTGGAAAATCACAATCATTGGAAAGTCACAACCATTGGAAAATGATACTAACTTATGACATTGACAATGGTTAAATAACCCATTTATATGAGATCCTAACTAGAACCCTTATCATCCAAAGAGTGCCAAATTAAGGCTTGAGCCTTGGAGCCCTTGCATTTGCGGTAAACTTTCAAAGGTGGCTGCCACTTGTCTCCATCAGCAATCTCATTGGAAGAGGTTTTCCATTGCTAATAGAGTACGCTAATGGAGTACTACACGAACCTCTAACTTGACTTCATAAGCCTCTAACTTGACTTCATAAGCAATGCCTTATTTAAAATAGCTAAATCTTTATTCCAAACCATCTTTCTTCTTATTCATAAACAAAATCGAACATTTCAAGAAACAAGGTCTGTTCATCCCAAGCTCCTCTCTACAAAATGAAATCTTTTTTGGATCTTCAAAAGTCTCAAGCACACCTTTTTTTTTAAAACTTTTAGAGATATATAACAAAATGACAAACTAAACATGATACTTTTAATCAGTACGAGCCTTCCACCCTCTAAAAGACATTGTCTCTTCCACATAGTAAGCCTACCAATAAATCTTCCTTCACTAACTCCCAAATTGCTTACAACTTAGGTGAAGCTCCCAACGGAAGATCCAAATGAAGGGCCCTCAACCATCATTCCCTCTTGGGCTTCTTAGGAAAAACCAGTCCCCGGGGACTGGATGTGTAGCTCCCAATAGTACTAAGCCTGGATAGAGGGTCATGCCTTCTCTTTGGTAAAATAGAATACAAACAGAGATTTAGTTGCACAAGGTGCCTCTTTGCTAGAGGAGTTTGCAGAGATTTTTTAATACTCCACAAAATGTATCTTTTTAAGCTTTCCTTGTGGGGCTCTTTTTGACTTCTGGATCCTTGGGTTGTGAGGTTCTCTTTCTTGTACTTCTCTATTTTCAGTACTTTGAAGTATGGAAAATCAGGAAAAACAAGGACTACCTCTGGTGATTTATGCAACTAAGCTGGGAAGAGAACTGTCTTGTTCAACACAGAAAAGAAGAGAACCACCCACCAGCATTTTTATAAACAACCAACCATTTGAGGAGGCACAAAAGAGCTCCTTGACATACTTCTTGGCTTTTAGGTGATTTATATATTACAGAAAAGAATAACGATGTCTGACACATTCAGACCATTAATATTCTTCTTGCATTTTTTTTTTGATCGGTAAAAGCGGTATATGGGATGAAAGCATTTGAAATCCCAAAGAGTACACAAGAGGAGTACAAAAAGGAGAACACAAACACACTCTACTATACTTGACCAAGTCAAAAACCCCACCAAAATTTAAGTTATCAACACTATGCAGCAGCCCGACCACAAGGTAAACAAAAAGGCAGATTTCATCCTGTGAGTAAAGGGGGCCTCATTCTCAAAAGCCACTCTATTCCTTTCCTTCCACAGCGTCCAGAATAAATATAGAGGGGCCGCCAACCAAACTCTCTTCCGTTTTTTGCCAACACTAGCACTTTGCCAAGCAAGGAGAAGTTGGCGAACCGTTAGAGCAGTTGATCAATAATGGCCAAAAAGATCAGCGACATGTGCTCTCGAACAATGGATAAGTAAATGGTCTATTGTTTCCTCATCATCTTCACATAAAAAACACCTGTTTACTAGGGGGATTCCTCTCCTCTTTAGCTGGTCAAGAGTAAGCACTTTGTCACAGGAAGCTTCCCAAGGAAAAAAACCCAATTTGGGGAGAACGATTGGGTTCCAGATGGAACGACAAGGGAAATCTGTAGGGAGAGAATGCATCAACTTACGGTACATGAGTCTAACTGAAAAACCATCAGTCATAGTCTCCTTTAATAACAATCGATCCTCTTGAAAGGGCCTAATTTTCTTGTTGTGAAGGAAGTAAAGGAACCTTTCCACCTCCCAATCATTAAAAGGTCTTGGGTAGGGCGACCGTGCTCCCCTTGAGGAATCCCAAACATCTGCTACCCTAGCATTTTTTGTGTACTACCAAATTGAACAAAGTGGGGAAGGCATTGCACAGCACAGTCTCATCGCACCAAGGGTCCTTCCAAAAACCCAGCCTCCTTCCATTTCCTAAGGAGGAAGTAGTGTTTTGAGAAAAGGTGAGCCATTCTTGCATAATTTTTATATTCTTTATTTTCTTTTCTTTTTTTGGCCCAGTAAAATGAAGACAGAAGATTTACAATGCCTGAATATCCCTTCCAAACTGCAGTTTTATCATGATCAATGATCTTCCCTGGAGGTTGCTCTGAAACAGAAAGCAGTCTTCGGCTGAATACATTGAATGCAAGGTAAGAGCCTTCTCTCATTTTTAAAATATTGACAATCACAGACTGACTCCTTGTCTTCCATTCTGATTCCATCCCCCCACACTTAATAAAGTCCTAAATAGGGTCAGAAGTCCAGCTAATGATACCTGGCTCTCCCCAGCCTACCGAGTGTA
Source organism: Tetrastigma voinierianum (assembly GCA_016808115.1). Taxonomy (NCBI): domain Eukaryota; kingdom Viridiplantae; phylum Streptophyta; class Magnoliopsida; order Vitales; family Vitaceae; genus Tetrastigma; species Tetrastigma voinierianum. The sequence goes on along the minus strand of JAEQBH010005114.1, from coordinate 897,490 downwards.
AACTGCACAACCCTTAAAAACGATGAAACCCCATTGAACCAAACGATTCCTACCTAAACTAATAAAGAAACATGATTGCATATAAAAAGAAACTATATATCCTCAAACCATTACTGAAGCTAAAATCAAGGAAATTTAGCAAGAAGCTGATGCTACATTTTTCTGTTCTGAGAACTGTAAGAAAAGAACTCAGAAGTTCCAATTCTACTTAGTGAAATTTTGAGAGAACAAAGCTCGATTCACTCAGCCTAACACAACTATTAGCGAATGCAATTCAAGTTTCTCAACTTTTTTTATAATAGGAAATGACTACTTTTCTTTCTTTTTTATCCACTTCTGTGGAACAATCAGGCACCTACGCGAGTCTAAAATGGCAGAATCGTAACTACTAAGAATAAATGCCAAAATTCTAGGGTTCCTTTCACCTTATAGACAAAAAAAGACCGAGTGAAAAGAAGAGGAAATTCAAGTAAGACCACCTGAAACGTCGTCGGATGAAGCGACCGAAGATTTGGAGTCGGAGATGTGAAGCGACGACACAGGGTGTTGCACGTGATGGGGGAGAGAGGGCGGAGATCGAGAGAGCGGTGAAGGGTGAGATTGAAGGAGAATTCCATGATCGAGACTAGGGTTTTGAGAAGGAACTACCGGAGAAGACGATGTGGATCCTTGGTTTTGTGTGGGCAAGATGGACATGAAAATTTGCGAAGAAACTTGGGGAAATCGTATTTCCTGTCTCAGCAACAACTCGCTTGAATCTTCCAAAAGTCGCTTGTTATGCCCAAAACCGCCGTCACCGTCACCGTCACCGTCACCGTGAGCCTTACCTCCAACTCCAAGGGTATCTATCTGGGCATCTAGAACGAACATCCGCATTTAACAATATAACCTCGATATTTTCACCTTATTTAAAAAATGCCCCTACCTTTAAAGGGTATTAAAAAATGGTAGTTAATAAATTTTTGGAAATTTTGATTGGAATAATCTAAACTTTCGCTTCCTCTTTAAATAGTCTTACATTTTTATCAGTTTTATCTCAAATTAATACAAATTTTAAAAAACTTTATCAAAATAGTTTGAAAGCACAATAATGTTAATTAATTGTGTATAGGTAGCATTGAAACTCTTAGCATCATTGAAAGTCATAGGTAAGCGACTTTGAAAAAATTTTAAGTTAAAGCTCGATCGAAAAATCAAAAATGTTAGTCGGTATTCACGAGCTTTTTAATCCGAAGTTCTGATTATTGATTCTGACTTTGTTGATTTATAGCGGGTGGTTTGGACTTATATTTGATCACGAGGGCAGTGGTGTGACTTTTATAAAAAGAAAAAATAAGAAATCCATTGTGGTAGCATAGGATGTAGCCCATAATTGATCCCAAGTCCCCGTAGTATGGATATTTTTACTCGGGTATTTTCATCTAATTAACATACTAGGGTTTATTGCCTATTCGATTGTACTTTGTAATCTCTCTCACATTGATAATGAAGTTTTTTCATTTGCTCGTGGTTTTCCCATAAAATGTTTATTATTAAATCTCATATTTTCCTTTATTTATATATTTTTATTATGTCATTAGTGCTTAACAAGCTTTATTGTTGTTTGGCTATCTTTATTCTTTGTTGATTCGAGGAAAAGAAGGTGAAGATGATGATAGTTATTTAAGCGTTTCTCTTTTATATGTGGATGTTGGATTCGTTTTGGATTTGATAGAATCGCAAAATGGACGTAAAACATTAAAGATCGTTAGGGTTTTCAACATTGGAGAGAGGTGCATTTTTGTGTTTAGACGATCACTGTGTATTTGGTTTCGATTTTATATATTAGATAGTTAGTGAATGGATGGGGAAGAAGAAGAAAGGTTTGGGAAAACAAAGCAATTTTCTATAGGATACGAATAATCAATTAGTAGGGCTTTGGATTTTAAGTTAGTTATTATGACTTTGATGATGTATATTCCAACATGGATAAGACGCATTAGTTTAGGTATTATTTTAGTTTTTAGACTATTTTGATAATTTTTTATAATATTTGTATTAGTTTGAGACAAAACTTCATTTAGATTAATTGAAAATAATCTCAAACTTATGGGATGTCTTCAAAATGGTCATAAGTTCAATTTAATGGGTTGCATTTAATTAGTCTCCAAAATGTTTATTTTTAAAACCCATTTCTTACTCTCTCCTCATGCACGTTGTAGTCGACAGATTGGGATGGATAGAGAAGCAGTGTTAAGGTCCAGGGAAAAGAGGAAGATCCGCAAATTCAAAAAAAAGTAAAAAACCATCCGCTATGTATGGCTGATAAAATTTGACATAATATGTGAATACGACACGAACCCAATATAGTTTTTGCGGGTTTAGGTTGAATATATAACTGCAGCTGTCATATTCAAGTTGACCCGCTCAATGCTTAATAAATCGCACATATTCACATCTACCTTAACACGACTGACATGAATTTACTCGTTTAATTATTATATTAATTAATTAACTTATTTAATAAGTTATTTGTAGTAAATATGGATTATTAACTATAATTTCTATTAATTTAAATAATAAAACTAATAAACATGTTAAATTTAATATGTTATTTGTGTTCAATATGCATGAATGATTAATTATAATTTTTATTATTTTAGTCAATCAAATTAACAGGCCATATTCGTATGATTCGCTTAACACGAATAATAATGTTCGCCGAAGTTCAAGCAATGGCCGACATCGCTTATTATTCGCGTCAGTTCGTCGGCAAATGTCGACATCGATTCGCACATCACACGACACAAACACAACCCATTAACACGAATTGCCACCCCTACCGCTATGCTTCTCGGAAGACCTATGTTGAAACTTGAAACAACGGTCATTTCGTCAAGCGATTCGATGTTTAGGCCAAGGTTTCTGATTCCTTCGTCGACGGCCTCTTCCACCAACAAAAATGATGGTGGTGGTGGTGGTGATGACAAAGAGGAGAGGAAGGGGATGGGAGGAACCAGAGGAGAAACGAGTAAAGCTACTCCTGACCTATTCGGCGTCGAGACTCGGAGTTAATTAAGTCTAGCTCGATTTTGAGTAACTTGTTCACTCGAGTTCAAGTAACACAATACTCTATTCGAGCTTTATCATTTTATTAATTGAATCGAATTCTAGTGAACTTCGAGTATAATCAATTTCGAGTATAATTATTTATTAATTTTTTATTTGATTCGAATAATTCGACTATTTTTTAAATCGAGTTTCAAACATTTGAAACAAAAGCTCGATCGAGTTCGAGTTGAGTTTTTTAATCGAGCTTGAGCTCGAGTTTGACACCATATCGATTTGACCCGACTCGATTACATACATAGAATAAAGAGGAGAAAGAAAAAGATTGGTGGAGGAAAGAGTTTTTTTTTAAATTAAAAAATAATAAATTACATGTTAAATACGTCACAAACTCACATGTCAGTTAAGACCAAAAGGGATTATTTCTAATTAAACAAAAGGTTGGACTATATAAAGAAAAAGGTTAAAGTGGTTGGACTATATAAAGAAAAAGGTTAAAGTTGCAATTATTCATGGTCAATTTTTCCTAAATTTTTTCTGATTGCAACTGGATCCTCCAATGGACAGTAAGAATGTAATAAATGAATTGGTCCTTTCCTAAATAAAAATATAATTGGTCCTTTCCAAAAATGATTTTGATATTAAAATAAAATAAGTGATAAAAATGTTGTTTTTTATTTTTTGTAATAACACTTTTAAATTGGGGTAATTTATGGTCATTCTTGACCTCAAATTAATCATTTTACATTTTTTTCTCTTAATATATTTCTTAATAAAATGGTTATTTCATTTAAATCTATGTTTTGTTTTATTTTTTGTTATTTCATCGTTTTGTTATAACGCTTGGTTTTGTATCGTTTTGTTACAATGTTTTGTTTTTTATCTTTTTATTACAGAGTTTTATTTATATGCTGATGATTCAAACTAATAAAATATATTTGATTAGACAGAGACAACAAATCAGATTATGGTCGTTAGTATGTTATAGAATTAGAATCGTATTTATCATAGTCACTATAGTATTATCAAATTTATAGGGTTTTAGTCGATTTATTATATTATTAATCTTGATAATGTTTCATCTTCTATGATTTTTAGTGATTTGATATTTGTGTTTTTATTTATGTATTAGTAGTTTAAATTAATAAAATTATTTTCTTTTCAAAATAAAACTTTTAAATTCAAAAGTGACAAAAAAAAAAAAAAACACTGAACAACCTTGTTTGGTTCTTGGAAATTTTAAGGGAAAATATGACGGAAAAGTAAAAAGGGGAAGAAAAATAAAAGAAATTAAAAAGAGAGGTAAATTTAATAAATTTATTTATTTATTATTTCAAACTCATTTTATTTATTTTAACATATTAATGTAAAGATTAAATAATTTAAATAATAGATACATATATATAAGTTTCAAACTAATTTTAATTATAATTACAAGTTCTTATGGAAAAGGCTAAGTGAATCTATTCACAAGTTCTCATGGAAAATGCTCCATACTATCAAGGGTGGCGCAAGATCAAAGGGTTATAGTCAAAATTACTCTGCCTTCTAAGGTGGCGTTTGTTTTTTTATTTAATGTTGAATATAACTTTTTTTAGGTTAATACTAAATAGTACTTAATAGCATTAAATATTAAGTTATTTGTTTTTTAACATTTAACAGTGAGTAGAGATTGCAATGAGATGAATTATTTCGAATTCTCATCCCACTCAATTCTTAATGGGATGTGTTTAGTTTAACTATAATAATGTTTTTAGCATATTTGAGTTTATTTTCTCAAATCCAAGATGAGTTCGGGGCAGATTCAAGTATTGTTATTCTCGTTCTACCTCGATTATATTTAAAAAATATTTTTTTAGTATTTTATTTTATACTTTAATGTAAATAATAATAATTATTATTATAATGTTTTATAATAAATCATTTATAAAAATTTATAATATTTTTATTTTTTGCGAATATAATAAATCAATATAATAAAAATAAAAGGCAAATATAAAAAATTAAAAATTAAAAAAAACCAAAAATCAAATGAACGGACGGCTAGAATTTCATATCCCCATCCGCCCTGCGAATTTTTTAAATGAGACGAAGCCGAATTAAAAAAATAAACGAGTCTGCTCGAGATGACCACCACCCCAAACTCTAATCATATCCCTAAGAATGAAGCCACAATATGTTCCTTCTCCTCATTAACAACGATAGAGCTTTTTCTTATTTTCAGAAAATATGATTTTTCTAAATAAGTTCTTAAATATTTTCACTTTTTCTATTCGTAACAGTTTTAAAAATTTCAAGAATAAGTTATGAAATTTTAAAAACAAAAGCTTAGGTCTGGTTCACGAAAATTTTTCAACTCTATCCAAAATTCGCATTACGAAAATTTTCAACGATTCTAATCTTGGCCATTTTCGTAAAAAATACGTTTCTTGCATTGAATTTGGCTGAAAATACAAGCCATTTTCAACCCCATTTGGTCAATTTGTCAATTTAATTAAAACAGCGAAAAACAAGCACCGCTTTCTCGATTCATATATAAAATCGCCAAAATAATAATTTTTTATTCGTTTTCAAAATTTATTTTCGCCTTATTCGTGAACTAAACGCTGCTTTCCTTTGCTTTTCAAAAAAAGCTCAATGTAGTAAAATGTAAATTTTATATCTACTAAACAGGACCTTAATACTGAAAGCTATTCAGCTTTCAGCATTAAGTCAAAAAATAAACAACCCCTTAATTATCATTCAACTTCAAAATTTTAACCACCAGAAGTAGCTCAATTAATATAGCCTTGAGTTTGTTCTCAATGGTCATCGATTAAGTCCCCATAAGGCAAATACAGCATTTACCCTACCATTTATTAAAAGAAAAAGAAAAAAAAAGAGAAAATCTTGAGAGGTTCTATATACACCCCTTAAATATCTCTTCACACCCCATTTACTACAATAACTTACATTTATTTCTCGATTTAATGAAGTGTATATAGAAATAAATGGGGTGTAAATAGAATTTCTCGAAAATCTTTCTTCAAAAGTTTTGAACCAAAGCTTGTAGTCAATAACTGTAAAAGGATAAAAACCCAACTTTTCTGCTATGGATCCTAATACATAAAAGAACTTTTAACGAAAAAAAAAGCCAAAAATGGAATGAGACACAACATATCTTATTTCCATGTGAGCAATACTAGCACAAGGTAATTTCATTGGTTGCATCATATGAACATGGGAACCCTCCCAACATGCTAAGAGTCATCTATGTTCGTGGATAATAATTGTCATATGATATAACGTTATTTTCAGGAACCATGCCAGAAGTTGTAAATAGTGAATTACATCTGGGAAGGAAGTGCAAAGAGGCACAATCCTTTATCTCAAATTCGCTAGGATCTTACGCGGCATATCTCCCGCCCTGAGGCATCCTGTTAGGCAAGGAGCTGATTTCAATGACAAAGGTGCGGATTTCCATTGGAGCTAGTTCCACGATCAGCTTTGCAGGATCAACCGGTCTTCCCCTTGCCAACTTGGGTTCTTGAGGGGAGCTTTCAGCTTTCCAAACCAGTCTTTTTTTCTCCATTTCTTCTCGTTCTTGATTGGCGGACAAGCTCATTTCTGTCACTTTTCTAATCTGAAGTGAACATAAAAGGTGAAGTTTGTTAGATATGACACAATGGTTGCTGAAAGAAATGGGGATGGTTTGGAGAGCATTGCTTATTGCTTCTACCTTCTTGCCAGGGAACAGCTTTTTCAGTTCTACACTAGACGTTACAGAAAGATCTTTGTCCTCCCCAATCTTTGCACAAGTTCAAATCCAGCAGAAAGGAAAAAAAAAAAAAAAAAAACAGTTAGAAATGTCATGGAAATGAGGGAAGGATGGTTAGGAAAAACAGATTAACTTCTGAAAACAGAATTCTTTTCTAGGACAGGAGCTGCTCGAGTGCACAACAAACATTCTGGCAAACTTAAACATTGATTTGTTAGAAAATAAACAAAAGAGCAGTGTAGCAAGTATTTCCAAGACTTTGAGATAAGGACATAGCTTCTCTGTATTAGTAGCAATAACTAATATCATGTGTTAGTAAAGGAACATGTTGCCACCGGTTCAGTCCTACATTAGTAAGCTCCACCTGATTGGCTATTTCAGGGGAATAAGAAAAACTTTCATTTTCAAAACCAGGAACTACAACATCTTTAGGCTTATTGTGAATGAAGCAATGATGAAATTTTTCAATGAAGGGCTGAGTTTTGAGTGATCTGCCTCTCATGTCAGTTTCAGGTTTTATCTGATTCTTCTTGTAGAGGGGTTGCAAATTCTTTAGCCCTCTCTTCCTTCTGCTTAGCAAAGGCCCTCTGATAGTTTGATGTACTCTCCACTCACAAGCTTATTACAATAACACTAGCACTGAAGGAAAATTAAGTCTTGAGATAAAGAGGATAACTTCAGATAAATGTAATGGAAGCTAAGCTAAATAGAACAGGGAAACAAGCCGGAAACTAATAAAGCCAAAGAAAATTATCCATGAAACCATAAATTAGCCTAAAAATGATGATACAATTGACCCACATGCAACTTAGGTAAAACAATGCAGCATGCTTGAATGTATGTTTCCTAACAAATCTACTAACCCTTATGTTTTGGTTATAAGGAAAATTTGAGGAAAAATACATGAGAAAGAAAAAAAAGAAAAATATAAGGAGAATAAAAATAGATTTGAAGTCAATAAATTACTTTCACATGTTATTTCAAGCCCACTGAACATATTTCTTCTCTTCTACATCAAGATTAAATAATTAAAAATTCATAAGCTTTTAACTAATTTTGGTTAAATTTGATTTTTTGATGGTAAAACAAATATGAGAAAATCATTTCCTTACTATTTTCTCCTTAGGTACTTCTTTCGAACCAAATGTAGAATAAATAAAAGGAAGAAATACCAAAAAACATTTTAACATCATACAATGAAAGCTTGGAAATAATGCTCCTTGCAACAACTGAATGGAGTAGGTAAGGATATAAAACCTCATACAGATGTGCTAACCGAAGGAGAACTTTGCCATCATCAAGCTCCTGCATTGTCCAGGGCAAGGAGAGTAACTATAACTAGAGATAAGAAAAAAAAGGGGGTGGAAATAAAAGAAAGCCAGGAAGCATGTATTACAAGACCTGGCAGCCCTGTTATGCACCCAGCCATTTACGTAAAAGTTTCCTACAAGACCTTATTTTTCCTGACTTTTAATATTCAAAGAAAACAACAATGGAAACCAATCATAAGCCTATCTTGCACAAAGATGAAGCTCCAAGTACCTGGAGAGTTATAAGAGCAATGTTATCAGGCAAACTGTAGGAGGGTTCAATTCCTGAAAATATGGGTACATGAGAACTCATCCAGTTACCTCCATCCTGCAAAAAGGAAATTAATTAACTAATGCACATGACTAGAAACAAATGTACTTCAATCACTTGTTTTACCTCTTCAGTGAAGGCTAACAGAAATGGAGAATATATCTCTTGGCCAGCTGAACGGCGCCACTTAGCACCCTCCCCTAGGGGGTCAATTCTGAAATAAAATTTTCCTTGGATCTGCAAAAGTTCATTGAGTAAGAGGAGGGCACAAGGGAGATTAAAGGTTATTCTTCACATCGACAAATTATTACACCCTTCATCAAAGTGAACAGTTACATTTTGACTGGTGTTTTGAGTTTTTCCAGTTGAAGCGCAAAACAATTTTCAAGGGCCATTCCAGTGTTCCATTTTCTGTCCAGCTCTGAGTATATTCTGACTGGGAAAGAAATATTTAATTAAAGGCACCTAACAAGAGAGGGAGCACAGCCTAAGATCAGGTCCATCCCAATGTCTATATAAAATGGTTTGACTGCATTGCACATCTGCTTGATTTTCATTCTACCTATTTTGTTAGTTCTCTCTAATGAACCATTCAGGTGCAGTTTTAGTACTTAAATACAGAATTAGTAGAAATAAACCCTAATTCCCAATGTAATTCAGTTTCAACAGGATCCCCCTATTATTCACCAGGAGCAAAGCCCCACACATCCAATTTTAAAATTTTAAAAGAATTTCCATCATTGGTGTTTTTCCTTATTAAATGACCAACTCTCCTAAAAGCTCAAGCTTGTAGGATTTGGGTTTAATACGAATATCATGCTCCAACACCCTCCCTCATGTGCACATGGCCCCATACCCACGCACGTGGAGAGTCAGAGTCCATAATGGACTTTCAAATAAACATGAGGATTAAATTGTAAGAAAAGGATACGAACCCAGGACCTCCTGTCAAACCAAGCTCTGATACCATGTTAAATGACCAACTCTCCTAAAATCTCAAGCTTGTAAGATTTGAGTTTAATATGAATATCATGCTTCAACATTCCTCTTTTCCCACGGAGTCAGATTGAAATAGTAAGATTATCAAATTGGAAGAAATGGTAACTTCATCTTAAAAGACCTAGAAGATAAGACACCAGCAGGATCATAGATCACCAGACTACTCAGATAAGGAAGAGAAAAAGGCAGAACTGCCAGACCAGATACATCTTCATACCATCAATTCCAGACAGAATGAAGGCAGGTCCAAACCTTCTGAATAACACAGTTGTTTCAAATGCTTCATATGAATTTGAAGATGATGACATTTAAATTTATATGGACAAATCAAGATCTTCATGACCAGAAATTGCATCGTAAAATTGAGTAAGCTAGTGACCTAGGGAAAGTCTATAGTCAAGTATCACTAACAAGAATATCACAATGTTTTTGTTTTAGTTGAAAGTAAGAGGTAGCCGTAAGGGTTTTGATAGAGAAGAACAAGTAGAAGCTAGAGGGGAGAGAACGACACCTGAGCATAGGTTTGATCAGCCCAAATGGCAAGTATATTCCAGGAGGAATAGAGGGGCACGTGTCAAGAGAGAAGTGGAAACAGCTGGAGAAAGTAGTTACGACTGGAGGAAGGACAAAAAGGAGAGGGAGGAGAGAGTTAGGCAGGCTGGAAATCAGTAGGGGGGGAGATTCCCTGGGCTGTGCAGAGTCACAGATTTTTTTTTCTTGTTTCTTGCATTTCTATTTTTGAGATTGGATTTGAGGGTTGATTTTGTAAAGGGATGATGAAATAGAAGAAGGCTCAATACAAAGGAATTTATGGTTTCTTTCCAGTTTGTGCTTCTCCAGGATTAATCAGTGTGTGGATATACTTCTAATTCTTTTGAATAGCAGAGTAATTTTCTCATTACTGATCAGGTTTTCATTTTTAATAGAACTATGACTATTTAAACAATTAAACTGCAAAAAGTTAGGGTTTTCAGGACAAGAACTATTCAAATCTAGTATGAAAAAGAAAAATGATTTCCCCCAAGCAAAGAGTTCCCGAGCTGGGCAACATGTGCTTACTGTTAGTCCAGTGCATTTATCCTGGATACAGACTGTTTCATTAAGAGCTTCTGCAACACCTCTAGAATCATCATGTAGCAGTCTCCTATAAGTTAAGAGGATTCTCGATTATGATTCAGATAAGGCCTGAAGTTTTTATTCATCACCAGGTAACCAATGAAAGAATTATGAATTGCTAAAGTAAGAATGTACCTATGGAGCATCAGCTCTATTTGTCCATCCACTAGGCTGGATCCACCCACAGACCGATCCACTAAAACTGAAAGCTCTGTTTTGTCATCTTGTATGTATATTCCAAGATTAATCTGAATGGAGTATATAGAACCATATGTGAAGACCAAGAAGGGAATAAAAACACTATAAGTTACCAAATGCCATTGTGCTAAAAAGGGTCAAACTATAGGAAAGCGAGTATGAGTAAAATGCAAGTACCAGGACCAGAAACAAAATTTTAATAAAAACCATAAATTTGCTATTCTTATACTTGTTTTGTCCTGTTCATGAAGAAAGACTTTTGTTGCTTCAGATATAAGCAACAAATAAAGGTTTAAGTTTTACAAGGAGATGTAATCATAACAGATTTACTTAACATTTTCTCAAAATTTCCAATATTTTCTCAAACTTTTTCCTCATTATTATATTGAATTCAATTTGTTTGTAAAATCAGTATTATCATGCAAAATTTAATTCAACAGGAGAAAAGCCCTTCAAGCAGAATCTGCCATAAGAAACAAAATCAATAGAAATAGGTCATCATCCAATAGAAAAAAAACTTATAGGCTTAATTAAAAGCAACATACTGGGTAATAATTTCCTGCAACAGGTTGGTTCACTTTCAGATCCCAGTCTGTTCTGTAGTCTCGAATCTGTGAACAAAATGAATCATCATATCATGTAGGATAAAATGAACCAATTAGAAAGGAATATCACTTTTAACAACTATCATCTATATGTCATGTGCTCTGAGCAACTGAAAACAAATTATCAAAGTTGAGGACGTCAATCCTTGTTTCTGGTAATGTGAAGATGAAGAAAAAACCTCATTAGGATTCCTGCAACAATTCTTCTCAGGTCAAAAGGGCAACAGAACTAAATATATTGGTTTATGATTCATCTTTTTGTTGTATTGTAACTACCTCAAAGAACTTCTCATCCTTTTTAATTGGATTCATGTTTTAATATATGTTGTTTTTCTGATAACAACGAAAAGGATTCATGTTTCAATAAATGTTGTTTTTCTGATAACAACAAAAAGCAATGATTACACTTCATGGTAATAGCAAGCAGACAACATACCCTTTTGATAAAATCCCGTCCATTTGAGTCTGTGTAGAATGTTTTGTTGGTTGCCATCGTAGTTGTAATTTGAGAGGCAACTTCTTTCCCAATTCCATCATCTATAGGTATAGGCCCAACCTGATACCAAGGACACCATCAATCATGGATGAGGGTACAGTTAGTCAATGATGACCCATTGTAACCATTCATCACCAAGGCAAACAGAAAGAGGAAAAAAAAAATTCTCTAGTGCCCAAGAATATTTTTTTAGAATAAATAAATATAGAAGAAGCCAGTAGATAAGATTACTGTAAACTCGACTTCAGCATGCTCCTTCCCCTTGTAAAGTCTGGTGACCTGCACATGTGTGCATCACAATGTTACCAATGACAGCAAACATAGAATCTCTAGTTCATCATAAAATGAAAGTATCTTAAATTCCTCCCGCCCATGCATTATCACTTTAAATAAGGACCAAAGAAAGAAAAAAGAATACCCCACAGTGAGAACATGACTTTACATCTGACCTTCTAGTTGTCATCCCTATGTTCATTTCTTGGGGTTTTACTAATGAGAATTGTTAATATTAGTTACAACTTTCTGAGTCTCAAAATCTTCTGTACTTTTACAGTCGTCCCTATGGCATCCCTTGGAGTTCTCTGATAAGAATAGTTAATTTCAGTTACGACTTTCTGTACTTTTATGGTACCTGCCACATTTGATGAGTTTCAAGCAGAAACAACACACAATAGTAATTTACATATATATTTGAATGTATGAAGAATCATTTTCCAGCATACTGCATGAGTATGGAATAGCTTCCAAAAATTCATGAGCACCTTCCACATGGCTAAATTAGCTGGATAATCCATTCCAGTCCAATCACCAAAATTATATCCCATGTACTAAATATAATTATTAATTAAAACTCAGAACCTTCTGATTGATTTGTAAGCATCTAGTGCCATAGGTCCAACATTGTTTTAATCCTGAGGAGTTGCTCAGTTGGTCTAAGACCTTGGGGTTTATCCAATGGTCAACAGTTCGGGTCCCTTCAAGGCCACTGGAGGTTTACCCATCCATTAACTTCGGGGCCTCGTGGGATTAGTCGAGGTGCGCGCAATCTGGCCCGAATAGCCACAATTATCAAAATAAATAAATAAATAAAAAAGGCCTTCAAATTGTTAAACCATCATATAATTTCCACGTACTGAAAATTAAGTTCAGGTGCTAAAAAGGGAGGAAAACTATGCTAAGAAGGCAACCTTAAGATAAAGGAAAGCACCTGATATATCCATGGATTAATCTGCTGATGTACTTCATCCAGTAGTGGTCCACGCATGACAGTCAAAGGACTCTGCAACTTTCAGGAGCAGCTATTAATTAAACTTATCATGATACATGTTTGCATGGATGACAGGAGCACTTGGATGACATTATTACGCACCTCTTCTTCAGGCTTTATGAGAAATGTGTGATTTGGACGGAAGATATATGCTCCAGAGGCCTTCAAGAAAGAATGAAAACATCAGAAGAAGCTAAGTTGGAAGGAGACTTTTGTGATAATCTTGAATTCAGTGCAAACATATTCAGAATATAGAGGATAAAGGGGGCATAAGAGATATATCTGTTTAATCATATTTACCTGAGGATCTTTATCACTTCCATCATTTCCTGTGTAAAAACTGTACGACAGTTGGACAGATTCTTTGACCTTGAAAGGTAAAAATTACATGAGTGCACTCTTTATTTATTATTATCACTATTATTTATCTACAGATAATGCATGGAGAAGGATGACAATACCAACAAAATCAATTCTACTTGAGGATAAAAAACACAGATCATACTGATAGAAATTCATGGAGAAGGAAAGTGAAAGTCTCAAATGAAACAGAACTTATCAAGAGCTTGTACGTTACATACCAAGCTTCTGCTATTAGTATAATGGGTCATTTTTCCTACATCTGCTGAAAAAGTAAGCTTTAAATTCCCTTGACCAACTTCAACAGTAGAGGTTTCCGTTGCTTGAGGTGTGAATACAGATGATGTGGTCAAAGTAGAAGCTGCAACAAAAAGTGAAAAAAAAAAAAAAAGTTTATACAAATTTATGTCAAGAACCTATAGAGGTTTCTTTCTTTGTTCTGCAGGGCAAGTATATTCTCAAAAGTGATAGAAAAATTTGCAACTTCACAAATAAACCTGTTCTTTCAGCCCTTGAGACGGTATAAGTGCTGAGACCAAGAGGTGGCACAGATACTGAAAATGCAAGCCAGTACTTAGGTGCCTCACTTGGGGTTTCACCCAAGTATGCCTTAACATAGTAGTTTCTCATGCTCACATGGGCATTAGCAAGAGGAAGAATCTGTGATTCGATCACTTTCCCATTAGAATCATGAACGATAACATCCCCATTGATGACCTACAGAAAAAGTGCTCCCGTGAGTAGAGACACAAATAAAGTGAATATTTATCCACATGTTAGAAACATTTCTGGAAATGGGTCTTGTTCATAAAATACATAAAACTACAGGAGGTATCCAAAAGATAATTAGGTATGCCATCCCAAAGAAATTATATCAGGAGGGCATGAGTGCACACAGGCCAAATTTGGCTGGAGAAGAGGTTTGGAAGGGGGAGGGAGAGAGAAAGAATTGGGATTGGGCAGGTTAAGACATTTGTGGTGCAAAAGATTTTTATATCTAAAGTGTATATATGACAGGTGCCACCAAAGTGACTGCTGGTCCTCCATTAAGAATAAAATGCCTATTATTGGAGTGGGATACATTAACCATTAAGTGGAGAAGCTGGGATAGATTAACTATAAAGTGGAGAAGCACTGCCCTTCTTAACAGAAGGGGTGAAGTACTTCTAGATAACTGTTACATTGTGTAGAATTGTCTAATAAATCAAGTTGTCCATCTATGCACATTTTCAAACCCATAAAGTCATAAAGGTCATCCAGTAGGTTCAGAATCATTGGTGTAGGATGCCAGGTTATCACACAGTTTACATAATTCTAACCACATAGGACATCCGATTCATGATTAATATGCTGCAGCACAACTTCTATAGCACATAAAGGAAGAATGATATGCATATTTGATTCATTAAAAGGAAGCAACAGATACCACAAGTATTAAGCACAGAACTTTTCAGAATATAAAAAAGTAGAACCAGAATAGAAGTACTCACTGGAATTCTAATTACATCATTTCTCTTCCATCCAAGAGAATTGTAGACAACAACAATCTACACATGAGAAGATCCAAATAAATTGATAGATTCAAGTGGAATAGCAATATCTTCTTAACTACTTGGTCCAAGAAACAATGAGGACAAATGTATCCTTACCAATTTTTTCCCATGTGAAAGATCAATCTCCGATGGAGGACAGTAACTTATATTCAGCAGTGCACACTGAAAAACAATATTGACATTTCAGACCCCTCTTCACTTGAATTCAAAATTAAAAATGAAGAAGGAAAAAAAGAAATGTCCCTCATGTAGAACTTTTAAGCAATATCAAACTTATATAATGCAGATTAAAATCTTTTATTTCATTGATTGTACAGTTTAAGAAAGCAAATCTTCAAAAAAAAAAAAAAAAAAAAGGTTTCCAAACATTTTTCTCCTCTTTTCACTTGATTATTGCCATTAAAATGACACTTTTCACAAAGTCATGATAAAGACCAAACAGAAGTACATTTGCAGCACAATAATAATATAGAGTCAGTATATATAATTTGCATTCAAGAGGTTCCAAGTCAACAACAAATACATTAAAGTATGTGGTAGATATGGCATGCTCCTATCTCCATATGATGCATCCAGATGGTTTCAGGGCGAGAGGAGTGCATGATAAAGTCTAGCATTTACTTCTTGATAAAGCTTAAAAGTAAAGAGCAAGCCTTGTCATAAGAGCTAATGCAACTTCTTGCAAAAATGCTTGTCAAGGAACCTAATGTAACGTGAAAATGCAGGCTTTTAAAAAATGCAGTACAAAAAGCTTAAGGGCTCATAATCTTTTGCCTGTTGAAACTTAGTAGTTGGATTTCCACATCCAGCACTTGTCTTTGATTCAGCCAAACAAGCAAGTGAAGCTGCAACTAACTCTTCAGCCTGCAAAGTAATAATGAACAAGTAAACAACACAGTAACCTTAAATGGGGAAAAAAATCATTATAGATGATCAACCATCTACACCTTGTCATAGCCCATTGACAGTCGCTTTGCATAATCATTGGCCACATGTTGCTTTTCTGTACCAGTAACTGCATCATGATGCTGAGCAATTGCTAAAGCATCAGCCAGTGCATCAGTAGTGGGCCCTGAATCACCCCTCCCTTTGAAAAACTCAAGTTGCCTTGCTGCCTGTTTATACATCAATATATATATATATATATATATATATATATATATATATAAACTACAAGATCAAAATTGTGCTTAATGAAAGGTAGACATACATATACAAAATACAATATTAAATCTGTGCTTTATGAAAGGTAGACGTATTAAAAAGATGGCATGAATCAGACCAAATAGTAGCCACTCATCAGTCTGACGTAGTACTTGATTGCTGGCCTGCTTGTAAAGTATCCTGTCCAGTATGCATTAGCACGATCTGCATATCTGAAATAAAGTGTGCTTTAACTCTAGGAAGAACCAAGGAAGAGGATTCATAAGAGATCACACCATTGCAATAAAAAGAAAAAAAATCAACTCACGGGAAGAAGTCATCGGTCTTGATTGGCCAGGATTTGTTGGTGGCAAATTTTGCATCAGTGTATATCGATGGGGTTGAGTAGAGTGCATTCACACGCCCATCCTAGAGGCATTTGAAATTAAACCATTTTATAATAGCAAAGAAGTATTTGATTTTGAATTTATAAAAGAAACATAGAATCATAAGGCAGCATATATTCCAACCTAATTACCTTGTTAAAACCCACCAGGAAGGATGAAAGAAACAAGAAAGATAAAAGAGAACATCACCACCAAAACTGAAAATAAATATCTACATGAACTACTACCAAATAGTGAATAGGGTGCATGCACCATATGAGGAAAATGACTATTTGGCTAAAAGGTTAAGCGAACAAGAAGCAGGACCTATACGAATTTGACTAACATTGAACTTAAAAAGTATATTGCTAATGAAAGTTGGAATATATGCAGATCTGTTAATGGTGAGCTGATTAATTATGCACTACAAAAATGTCAGTAAGTTGTGAAAAATTGATATCTCCAATCCAGTATCTAGGACTACTATAACAAATCTTACATATTTGTTGAAGCATTATATTCATATTATATCCAAATCCTACATGCTTGAGCTTTTAGGAGATTTGGTCGTTTAATATGGTATGAGAGCTTGGTTTGGCAGGAGGTCCTGGGTTTGAACGCTCTCCTTGCAAATTTGAATATTTGATCCCCATATGTTGATTTGAAAATCCATAATGGACTCTGAATCTCCTCGTGCGCAAGTATGGAGCCGTGTGCACATGAGGGAGGGTGTTGAAGCATGATATTCATATTAAATCCAAATCCTACAAGCTTGAGCTTTTAGGAGAGTTGATTGTTTAACAATATTAAAAGCATATAATAAACCATTCAAATCTAGTATTTCACCCTGACTTTTTATTAGATAAGCTCAACATCAAACATGGCCATCCATTTATGACAATTTTCCATCGTTTGTCAATAGAAGATGCAAACGAATGTCCCATTCTATATTTTTGATAGATAAGCATAAATGAATGTCCTATTCTATTAACTGCAGCCTCCAATAGTTACTGAGGGTGGGAACCTTGGAGCCCATTAACCCAACTCTTCTACTCAACCTTGGGCCTTGGGCCAACCTAATTAATTTTTGGGCTGAATTAGATTTCAGAAAGCGTGAAACATGTTCAATCCTAAGAACCAGATCCAATCAGTTAGGAGACTAAGCTTTCTGTTTTGGGATAAATCAAATAAGACATATTTATCAAAAAATAAAAAATAAATCAACTAAGACACTTCCATTACCTTTTTTATTCATTTTCCAATTAAAATGGAAGAAAAATTATAAGAAACCATGGAGACTAAATCAAGTTCACAGCAGCAATCTACCAAGAGATTATCAGACAGATGAAGAGGATCTTTGATACATGATGTCACACATTGGCAACGAAATAGAATGTCTTTATCACTCTCCTGCTTAACACAGAAAATCTGAGCTTCTGCCACTAATCCTTGAATCTCAGATAAGAAGTTCAGCATCAGAGTGAGCAGTGGATGAATTCTTCAATTTGTTCACATCTTTGCAAATGTTTCCACTGTTACTCACTTAAAAACAAAGTTTGTCTAAATTAACAACTTCAGAATTGCTTTCCTACTTTCCTTCCTTTCCTCCCAAAGCTTTTTCAAATGCAGCTGAATGAATCATTCATTCCTTTCCAGCAAGTAAAGTTGTTTATCCTTTGTTTCTGTTTGAAAGCTGAAACTGATTTGGAAGGAAATATTTTTGTAGTGCTGTAAATTAGCAATTTAATTGTTAATTTTTTTGTATATTTAGGAAAGTGACTATTAGGAATTATCCTTTCCTAAAATCAGTGATCAGCTCTCCATCTGCGGCTCTCTTTGCTATAAATCCTATCAAAGAAGAGAATAATCTCAATGAATGCATGTATTCTTTCTATAGTGAAACCCTATTTTCGCTGGTATCGTAGCCCGCGCTTTCTGCTTAACAAACCCCTCAGAGGAAAACCGTGAGTCAAAAGTCATCGTTGATTCCAAAGAGTCGGGTTGTCATTCATTTATTTCTCTGCTGTTTTTCTAGGCTTGTTTAATAAGCTCAAGTCTTAAATTCCTATGTAATTTCCTATACACAACTTCTATAAGGTGTTTATGTCATGATCTTTCAACAGAAAAATAAGAAAGAATCTAGTCCTTCTCTTCAAAAAGTACAAGAACACTGTTGTAGCCAAAATCAAAAATTTATTTCATCTTATCAACAATTTATATCGAATGAAGGTTTATCAGAATCCTCCTCCTCTGGTTGGAACCATGTTTTCCGTATTATTCCCAAAGTTAAGTACCCTAGTGAGAAACCAAAATGAGCACGATGCGCTTTATTGCACTGAGACTGGGGAGATTGCTGAAGAAGATATGATGATTCTGCAACAAGAGATGATTCATCCTCTAGTTGCCACAGCACAAAGATCTCATTCAGGTTTCTACCAGAACAAAGGAAAAGATCAAGAACACTGCACCTCTTGCGTTGAGTCACCCCATCATGAATCAACAGACATTCACACAATATTTTGGCAATAGCAAAGTTTAAAGATGCATGGGAAACCAAATAAGAATTTCTATGAATAGTGGTGCTTAATCCTCAAGACTCAGCTCATTGGAAGAACTTAATTGCTTGAGAATGAAAGAATAAGAAAGCATCAAAGATTTTTTTCTCCAGGTTATTGAACTTCAACTCCTCAACTCAAAGCTATACATCAAACTGAAGAAAAAGAAGATGTGTAGAGAAGATCTTCTATGAAGTCTGCCAACAAAATTTGATCAGCTGTTAAATTAATCAAAAGATCTTTCAATTCTGACCATGTATGACCCCATGGTTCCTAGATCTCACATGGAGGCGAATGAAGATCCTGTACGTCCTTCGGCGGTGGCCTTTCAATCCAGCAAACTGGGACGGAAAATTCAATCATGAGGGAAACTTCCAGCATCAAGATCAGTTTCAAGATATTAAATGAACTAACAGCGTAGAGACAAGGCAGAGTGTAGAAATACTCGAACTCAGCAAGAACTAGCAACTTAGGGACACAGAATTTAATTCACAATGCGTGTCCGGAGGATCACACTTCAGACTAATGTTACTTAAGGTAAAAGGTGGTGGATTCCAAACTATTTAGAATTTGAGATTGCTGGCACTAAGAAGAATGAAAGTCTGCAGAAGCTAATTTCAGCAAAGTTAGCACCTGATGAAGGAGCATAAAGTGTTTTTAACTTGTCTCATCGCTGGAAAGTGGTGGAATTGATTTAAAATTTGACATCGGTTGCAAAAAGAAGATAGAGTGACAAATGGCCGAGTTGCCACAAAATTAATATACTTCAATCTACTGTTAGGCTCAGGATGGAAAACTGGAAAGAGCTAGTTGAAAATATAACTGCAGCTCAGTCCCAGATCTGGTGAGCAAGTTCATTCATGATGGCCACGTCCCAATCCCAACAATCTCTATGCACAAGGTTGATCTGTAAAGACACTGGTGGTCTTTGAAGAAAATAAGTGCAGAGCTATCAACAAGAATAGAATCACTGATATTAAGGCTGAGATGACCAACAAAGTTTTTCCACTTCCATCAACCATAAGCCCAGTAGGCCTTGAATGGTAATTATCTAATCTCAACCATGGGCACTGAGATATTAATAAATTGTGGCATTCAGCTGGCCATAAAAGATATTATGGTTCGGACTTCCAAACAAATCAATAGAAGTGAGTCAGAGGGTTATACCACCTAAATGATGCACCATCTTCTCTTCCAAACACTTTGAGGGCCAAAGCCCTTTGATTTTGTTCACAATATTTGGTCCCACAAGAACTCCATCACTAAATGTACTTCATCCTTTTGTTGACATTAAAATAGAATGTGTTGTATTTATTCAAACAAAATTCATAATAAAATTTTGTAATTCAAAAGTTCTGTTGAAAGGTGTAATAAATGAAAACCTGGGTTAACTGATCGTAGAGGTATTCATCACTAACCATTCATAATTATTAAAAGAAAGAATATCTGAAAAGGCAATTAATCCTCATGTAGGAAGCCTCATAAAACTGAGTTGTTGGAAGAAAAAGAAGGAACCATTGTTGAGAGGTTTAAACATAGATGTTAAAAGGGGCAGCTTCCTAATTCTCTTTGGGCTATTATATACTACTGTTTACATCTTAAACAGGTCTCCAAACAAAATCAGTATGAACAGAACCTGTTAGCTTATGGTGTTTTCAGAAGAACATCTGTAAAGTGTCAGCTGTCCAGCCCACTCACTGCTCCAAACAAGATAGACAGATGTGTCTGATCAGATGGGAGAGAAGCTTTTTTGTTCGTTGGGTACAACGATGAACCAAGGCATAAAGTTTGTCACTAATCCGCAGACAACAATAGATTTGCAGAGATGTCATCTTTAGATGAGGATAGTATGGTGTGGTACTGCAAGCTAAAATTCACAAACATTCAATATTAGCCCAGCTAAAGCATCACAACCCAAACTCCAGTTGTTGAAACTCAATCCAGCAACTTGAAGCTGAAAGGCAGCTCAGGACTCAAGTTCAGCCATGAAGAAACTACCTTCTCCCTACTCTGCAAGATTCAAAAGAGTTAAGACCGTTTATGGCAAGATTTGTAGCTATCCAATGAAAATGCAGATTTTGCTATTTTCTTGTGAGCCACAGGACTTAGTATAGTTAAAGATGAACATATATAAAAGGCTGTGAAAGAAGAACGAACATGATTGATAAGAATACTTGAATCTTGTAGATCCTCCCAAAGGCAAAGACATTATTATTGAATGGGTCAGATAGCACGGGTATGCATAATGAGGCATATTCAATCTCAGCATAAGGCAGATTGAGTGATGTGCTGGTCTACCAGCCTGAGTGACGCTAACGACTTTTGCACCAAGAAAAGAATTGAGACAGACAACTGATCTTTATTCTGCAATTACGCCCAATCGATTAGAATGTGTATCAATGATGTCAAATCAGCCTTAATAGAGAACTGAAAGAGTAAAGTTACGTGGAGCAACAACGGATGTACGAAGTCAGCGCAATGAATGGTACAAAAAATAACTGAACAATAGAGTGGTTTTCAAACAAGCTCCATGAGCTGACAGGTACATTTGACTCACTTTCAGAATTGCCGCAAGTCCTCATGAACCAGCACTCTGATCATGAAGAATTGAATAGATTTTACCATCATAGCTTTCGTTTTGGTATGTTGATGATTTGATTACTTGGCAGCAATCATTTCATTATTTGTTGATTTTGCTAACCTTTTCAATGATACAAACTGAGATATTAGATCAGATCATACTCTGACAGATGAAGTATGGTAAATAAGTAAGAGGGAAATCTTCATTTCCAAGAAAAATATACAGACATCTGAAGAATTTACATGAAGATTGTGTAGCTATGCACCCATATTTCATATTTAAAATTAACTCAATTGATGATTTACAATGATGAAAATCTGAAAATAGAGGTTCAGCTGATCCTTATTTACTTGATCATACTAGACTATTACACTGGCTGTTAGTATGTTGTCAAGATCCGCTTACTGTCCAAGTGTGCTTCAACATAGCAGCAAAAGGGCAAATACCAAGGTACCTAAAAGGCTCATTGAAACTTTTGGTCTGAAGTATGGCAAAGATTCCAGTTCACTTTGACTGTTTTAATTGAAATAGTGATTGGGCTGATCTACTGAGATGATAGAGAAAGAAGTACATCAGCCTATATTTTTATGCCTGGTAAGACACCATCCTGGTGTTCAGAGCTAAACACTGTTACTTTGTCATTCACGGAGGCTTAATATACTCAGCAAACAGCCGCTGTGTTATCAGCTAATATGAAATTGCTCAATGGATTAGAGACAGCTGTAGAGGGTCCTACAACTATTTATTATGACAATATAAATACATAATGCTCAATGAAGAACCAGTTTTAGTGCCAGATCAAAAGATATCGAACTGAGGCAGATCATTTTTGTTCAGGACCTGCAAAGAAGAGATACAGCTGAGCTCCATCAGCACCACAATGAACAAACTAGCAGACATGCTCACAAACCTATTCATTACTGAGACATTTTGAAGTTCAGAGACATGTTAGGACTCACTCATTTGAAATTTGTGAGAAAACTTTGAGTTTCAAAAAAGTCATTATTAATTCCAAAGAGTTGGTTGTCAGCCTCCACTGTGAGATTTCGCTGCTTTCTTTCTTGGGGTTTTCTGTTTAATGTTTGCTAAGTCCCTAGAATACAAATTCCTTCAAGATAATTTCCTATACACAGCTTAGTATGCTATGTCATGACCTTTCAAACATAAAAGAAAAATAAGAGTAAGAAATCTAGTCCTTCTCTTCAAAAAGGCAGCAATTCTTGTCACAAAACTTCACAGACACTACTTCTATCTGCCTTCAACAACCCTTCCTTTTCACCCATGCTCTTCTGAAAACCATGTCAGAAACTTCAATGGAGTCTGACTATTGTTCCCAGTCTCACTGAACAACCGGTACAGCACTGATTTTCAAAAAATCAATGCAACCTCACTAGAATCTCACTCACCAGATCATGATTCCGCTGAATGGTGATAACTTTTTGAGATGGAGTCAATTAATTCAAATGTATATCAAGGGATGAGGAATGACGGGCTACCTAATTGGTGAAAAAAAGGCTCCTACAGTGAATGATCTGAACTATGCTACATGGGATGCTGAGAATTCCATGGTAATGACGTGGCTCGTGAACTCTATGGACAAAGATATTAGCTCTAACTACATGTGCTATCCAATGACACAGGAGCTTTGGGAGAATGTAAATCAGATGTATTCTAATCTAGGGAATCAATCACAGGTCTTTGAATTAACCATCAAACTTGGTGAGATAAGACACGGGGAGGACAACATCATAAAGTACTTCAATTCCTTGAAACAGATTTGGCAAGATCTTGACCTCTTCAACACCTATGAGTTTAATCTACCAAGGATGGACATCACCATAAAAAGACTGGAGGACAATAGAATCTTCAAGTTCTTGGTTGGCCTTAATGTTGAGTTTGATGAGGTAAGGGGGAGAATTATTGGAAGACAACCCTTGCCTTCAATTGGTGAAGTTTTTTTAGAAGTTAGAAGAGAAGAAAGTTGGAGGAATGTGATGTTGGGCAAGAAGGGACTTGGAGTTACTATTGAAGGTTCAGCCTTGGTTACCACAGGTGGAAGCTATAACAAAGGCCCTTCATTTCAGCATGAATCATATGAAAAACCACGAGTTTGGTGTGCTTTTTGCAACAAGCCTCGCCATACTCGTGAGAATTGTTGGAAAATCCATGGGAAACCAGCAAATTGGAAAGGAAAAACAGGTGGTAAGGACAATCAAGGCCGAGCATTTCCTACTGCAAATGAGGCTGAAACCAGCCCCTTCACCAGCAAATGGAGCACCTTCTTGCATTGCTGAAATCCAACTCAGTTTCTGGTATTCCTAGTGTTTCTGTGGCACACACAGGTGATGAATTATATGCTCTATCTTGTCATTTTAAATCTACTCCATGGATAATTGATTTTGGAGCATCTGACCACATGACAAATTCCTTAAACATACTTGCATCCTATTATTCTCCATGTGCTGGAAATAAAAAGGTTAGGATAGCTGATGGTAATTTCTCACCTATTGCAGGAAAAGGTTTGATGAAAATTTCTAAGGAAATAGATCTTAAATCTGTCCTCCATGTTCCTAAACTTGCTTGCAACCTCTTATCCGTTAGCAAATTATCTGAAGATTCTAATTGTTCTATCATCTTCTATGAATCTCATTGTGTTTTTCAGGACCGAAGCTCAAGGAAGATGATTGGCAGTGCTAAGATGATCAATGGTCTCTATTACTTCAAGGACACTTTACCTAGTAATAAAATTGCTCAAGGACTAAGTAGTATCAGTTCTCTTTCTGTTCATGATCAAACAATGGTTTGGCATTGCAGATTAGGCCATCCTAGTTTTTCTTATTTAAAAAATTTGTTTCCAGTGTTATTTAAGAAGGTTGATCCTTCATCATTCCAATGTGAAAGTTGTTTATTGGCAAAGAGTCAACGTAAACCCTACATTCCAAAACCCTACTATGCATCAAAACCATTTTATCTTTTTCATAGTGATGTTTGGGGACCTTCCAAAGTAACCACAATTTCAGAAAAAAAAATGGTTTGTGACTTTTATAGACGATCCCACTCGTCTTTGTTAGGTATATTTAATGAGGGAAAAATCTGAAGTATAAAGGATTTTTAAAGAATTTTACACAATGATTAAAAGCCAATTTCAAACAAAAATCAGTATTTTGAGATCTGATAATGGAACAAAGTGCTTTAATAAAGTTTTGGAGACCTTTTTGAATGAGAAAGGAATTTTACATCAATCCACGAGTTCTGATACCCTTGAACATAATGGAATTGCTGAACGTAAAAATAAACACTTGTTAGAAGTAGCACGGGCTATATCCCAAATTACTTGTGGGGGGATGCCATACTAATTGCTTCTTATTTAATCAACAGGATGCCTACAAAGGTTTTGAAGTATACCACTCCTTTGGAGTGTTTAAAAAAGGTATATCCAAAATCTCGAATCAACTCTAAATTGCCCTTGAAGATATTTGGTTGCACTGCATATGTGCACATTCCGAAAATGTTAAGATCTAAATTAGATCCAAGGGCAGAAAATTGTGTTTTTGTAGGATATACTCCTAATAAAAAGGGTTACAAATGCTTTAATCCCCTCACAAAATGTTTTTACACGACTATGGATGTTTCCTTTATGGAAAATGTCCTATATTTTACCAAAAATTCAGTTCAAGGGGAGGAACTAGTGGAACCAAATTTTTGAGAAATTTCTAAACCTTTGCCTAGTATAATCCTTGATATTTCTCTTGGAAAAGAAAATAAGGAAACTAAGTTTACTGAATTTGAATCTGAAATTGGTCCCTCAGAAGAAGAAATACTACAAATGAAAAATAGACAAAATCTTGAGCTTGTGGTTTATTCAAGGAAAAAGGTCATTGGAAGAAGTAAAGACCACTTGATGATCCAAGTACATGGTCAACCTAAAGCCTTGGGCTATGGCTCTCTAAATGCCTCAAGTAATCCTTCTTCTCTTTCTATTCCTATTCCTATTACTGATATAAGTGAACCATCTATACCTAAACTTGAATTTGAACCTAAACCTGTCCCAACTGTTCTTGCACAAAACCATGACTTGAACCTCCCAATTGCTCTTAGAAAGGGAACCCGGGCCTGCACTAAACATCCTATTGCCAAATATATCTCCTATGATAACCTTTCTGAAAACTATAAGGGCATTTGCACCGCAAATATTTCAAACTTGTGATACTGAAATATTCGGGGAAAAAATTGGATGAACAAGTTGGAAACTAGCAGTGTTTGAAGAAATGAATGCCTTCAAATGGAACTTGGGAGGTAATAGATTTCTGAGAGGAAAAAAAAAAAGTCGTGGAATTTTAAATGAGTGTTTACAATAAAGGGAGTAGAAGCGGTCGTGTTGAGAAATACAAAGAGTGGGCTTGTGGCAAGGGTTTTACTCAAACCTATGGGATAGACTACGAGACTTTCGCCCCGATAGCAAAAAAATAATTAGAGTTTTGAGTCACTAGAGTGAATTCCGATTGGCGCTTCTGGCCGATTGGATGTTAAAAATCGGCACCTAATAATGGAGAGCTAGAGGAGGAAGCGTTCATGAGTCCTCCACCAGGTTTTGAAGAAAGTTTTGGAGATGGAAAAGTGTGCAAATTGAAAAAGTCAGGTATGGACTTGCTTGATCCTAGAGCTTAGTTTAAGCAGCATTTTGGCAAAGTGATAAACCATTATATGAATATCTTTTTCAAGTCAAGCGATCACCTGATGTTCTACAAACATTCAGATGAAGGTAAAGTAGCTATTCTAATTTTGTATGTTGATGATATTGTGTTAACTAGGGATGATTGTAGTGAACTAGAGAAGTTGAAGAGGAGAATTGCAAAGGAATTTGAGATTAAAGACGTGGGGGCATTAAAATACTTTCTTGGGATGGAGTTTACTTAGTCGAAAGAAGGTATCTTTGTAAGTCAACAAAAATATGTGTTTGACCTTCTTGATGAAACAGGTATGTTAGGATGTAAGCCTATGGAAACACCTACAGAGCCAAATGTAAAACTACAACCTACAAAAGTCGAGAATGTAAAGGACTGGACCGGGGAGCGTTACCAAAGACTTGTTGGGAGATTGATTTACCTATCCCATACACCTCATGACATAGCATTCTCGGTGAGCATGATCAGTCAGTTTATGCATGTACCTGGACTGGAGCATTTTGAGGTTGTTTACAGGATTCTAAGATATTTAAAGGGGACACCAGGTAGAGGCCTTTTGTTTAAGTCAAGAGAGCACTTGCAAATTGAAGCCTACAATGATGCAAATTGGGTCGGAAGGGCAATGGATCGAAGGTCCACCTCTAGGTACTATTCAT
The DNA here is from genome assembly GCA_016808115.1 of Tetrastigma voinierianum. Taxonomy (NCBI): domain Eukaryota; kingdom Viridiplantae; phylum Streptophyta; class Magnoliopsida; order Vitales; family Vitaceae; genus Tetrastigma; species Tetrastigma voinierianum. The sequence continues at coordinate 870,504 of JAEQBH010005114.1, read as the reverse complement.
TTTTAGGTGGTAACTTGGTTACCGGCGAAGTAAAATACAGAATGCGGTCGCTAAAAGCTATGTTGAGGCTGAGTTTAGAGTTGTAGCTCGTGGTATTTGTGAGATTATGTGGATAAGAAGATTACCAGAAGAGTTAAAGATGGGAAGTTAATCTCCTATGAAGTTGTATTGTGACAACAAGGCAGCAATTTCAATAGCTCACAATCCGGTTCTCCATGACCGCACTAAACATGTGGAAGTGGATAAGCATTTCATCAAAGAGAAGATAGACAATAGAGTAGTTTGTATGACCTATATCCCTACTGAGGAATGAGGAACAAGTGGTTGATGTCATCACCAAAGGACTATACAAGAGGCAATTTGATTTTCTAATTGGCAAGCTGGCTATGGAAGATATTTTTAAGCCAGCTTGAGAAGGAGTCTTGGAAAGCTGAAACTGATTTGGAAGGAAATATTTTTGTAGTGCTGTAAATTAGCAATTAATTGTTAATTTTTTTGTATATTTAGGAAAGTGACTATTAGGAGTTATTCTTTCCTAAAATCAGTGATTTATTTCCCTGATTTGTGCCTTTGCTGTAAACTTTATAAAGAAGAGAATGATCTCAATGAATGTACGTATTCTTTCTGTGAAACCCTATTTTTCAAGTGTTTCTAACACTACTTCAAAATTTCAAACTTTCGATTCAATTTTTCCATAAGCTATTTATTTCCTGGATAACTACAGATAGGGAAAATCTCAGTTCCCTTATTTAACCTTGTAAAATGTAAATAAATTTCAATTTCACTAATTAAAAGAAAACTAACAAAAGCAACAACAATGAAAAGAGTAATAATAGATGTAGTAAAAACATATTGAAATTACCTTGTTAACATAATGAATGAGCTTGTCCATCTGACGGAACCAACTGTGTGCATATTGATACTTGAAATCTGTTCCCATGGTCCACATTATATGATTCGTACGAGTTATGTTCGCCTGAGTCAAAAGAATTGTTGTTAGGTTCAACAGGCATAGGTCCTCATGTGAATGAAAAATAAAACTTGCTTTACCTTCTTTTCTTGGTCGTTTTTATTTGAGTTTAAGAACACAACATCCATAAAAGAACATGCACAACATAAAAAAGAAGGGGGAAAAAGATTGATTGTTATGCATGCCTTCTTATGAACGATATAGGAAGACAATGTAATTTATGCTCTTCTAAAAGTTCTATAAGAATCAAAATGATGTTAACCACGAAGAAAGAATAATAAATAATAAAAATAGGCATCAGTGGAATAGGTCTTCCTGAAGATATCAAAGTTGCAAAGGTTCCCAAAATGCTGTAAATTTTGAATTCAGTGTTTATATGTTACCTGTTTATTTCCTTCATGGCTAGCTAGAGTTATGATAGTGCTAATATAAAAGTAAAATCAACCGTCTTAAGTATATTATGGATATTTGCACAAGCATCCATTATTTTCTTAATTTCTGTTTTATTCTTCAAAATGAAATTTTCATTTATCTACAGGAACATTTTTTAAATAAAAAATGAGGATGATGGAGACATCATGAGAAATCCAACTAAAAAAATAATTAGTTGCAGGGACAAAGCAACTGGTCCCAGCTTACCTGTGATACTGCAGCAGCCACAAAGTCATTCACTCGGTCTTGCACATTATAATCAAACAAATTTACATCGTCCTTCATTTAAAAGAAGAAGACAAATTCAAAATTGTAAACAAGCATCCATATTCTTTGCAGAATGCAATAAAAATTCTTGGGTCATTGGGTGTTTACTTGAACAATAGGGGAATCATCATTAACTTCAAAATAGAAACCACCAGGGGGAGGCTCATAGTTCTTGGGAAAAGCACCAGCAAAAATCTGCAAAATTAAAAGAGGAATCAACAAGGCCTTAGTGTAAGAATTTCCTTCAACATATATGCAAGTGAGAAAGGAATAAAACAGTAAATCACCAAATGAAAGTATGCAACCAAATGACAAAATACAATTGCATGCAGAGTTGCATAAAATTGAATTGTAAACAGATCCATGCTGAACAAACATAAAGAGATCCATGTCTTCACCTGTGCAGATGCATCAAAATTCCTAGAAGCTTGCCAAACAACTTCAAGACTCTTCTCACCTTTACGCTTCTCCCTATCTTGGTAATCGATCCGGCCAAAATAAAGAGCATCAAAGCCAACCTAAAATGGGAAATTAGTTATGATAAATAACTTCCAGTCCTATTTGTTCAACATTAATTGTCTTTCGAATAAATAAAGAAGCCTTTTCCTAATCTCATCTACCAGCTGAGGAAATAATAGAAAACCAAAAAAATGAACCAATACATTTCTTCAATGCGTAATTAGGCTTACTTCTGCTCCCAACAAGTATGCCTGCACTGCAGAATGTCCAAATGGGTCAATTTGCCAACCAATTCTAGGAGTCACCCCAAAATCCTTTTTGAGAAATCGATGCCCGAGAGTTGTCTGGTCAATCATATCAATGTAATGCGTTGTTGCCTCATCATGCATGCACATTCCCCCATTTCTGCAATTCCCAACCAAAAAGGACATCAGTTTAAATAATCCCCACATTCAGTCTGGAAAATACAAAGAATGAGGTGCATCCGTAATTGAGAATTTTACTAAATTTTTATACATGAACTCCAGTTGACCCGAGCGAACCAGCTGTTTAACAATATCCTGAATTGTCTCACTCTGATCCCTCCACCACCGCTGGAAAAATGCCTGCATGGATCAACAGAGCAAAGCCATTGGTACCACACAACAAAAGTTTAAGAAGGGAAGTGATAAAACCCCGAGACTCACTTCCATTACTGAGACAAGGGGGAAAAACTAGAATGTGTCAAATTATATTTTCTTCATTATGTGGGATCCCAAGTAACAAAAACCTCTGCTCAAGCGAGACCACTGCAATGTTGATTCACTTAGTTGAGTTGATCTTTTATATTTCTCATTAAATGAAGCACTCCGAGGGTTAGTAACCATAGCTCCACAGCAAGGAAAAACAACAGGTATAGGATTCAAAAACTCTCTCTTCCGTTTTCTCAGCAACCAACCAGAGAGAGGGCACGAAAAACAGAAAAACAAAACAAAATTACCTGTTCGACATAAATGAATTTCCTATTCTTGTCAGCCAACAGCGCTGGAACCATAGAATCCAACACATTCTCCACACATGCTCCCTTAATGGAAAAAAGAAAATATGATGAAGGAAATGGTCAGCACTCAGCACCATTAAATTCAAATTAAATTCAAGCCAAACCAAGGCAAAAGAGTACCTGAATAGAATTATTAGAACCGACATAGTACTGATCAACAGTTTTCAACCAACCAACATCGTCGTGAGTGTGAGCAACCAAATGCACGTTAATTTTACCGGGAACCAGCTTTGGCGAAGTATCGTACACCATATACTTCGACTCCGCATGAAAAATTCCCGCCAGAAGCAACACGAAAAACAGAGAAATCTCCATGGATGATCCAAGTCAAGGAGCTGCAAACAATTTGGTACACAACTGAGTTTCGTTTCGCCTTTCAGAGATTAATCAGAAAAGCTCCGCATGTGTATGCACTATGCAGTAGAGCTGTCTAGGCGTCTGCGCCCGGTTTAAGAGAAGACGATGGACGATTTTGTCTCTCAGATCAGTTTCCGAGATTCCACTCCATGGGAGCCCCCACAGTTTCAGTGTTGTTGACTGACCCTGCAATAGAGATACCGATTTTGGGTTCTCAGCTTTGTACATAGATTATTTAAAAAAAATATAAAAAATTAATCTAGTTTGAAAATCAAAAATCAAAACAATGCTCATACTAATTGAGATATTATAAATGTTTTAAAAAAACTTTAAACTGTAATATTGATTTTAAAAAAATTAAATAAAAATGTATTAGTTTAAGTATTATTTTTAATTTTAACCTATTTTAAGACTTTTTTTTCAAAATAACCTAAATAAATATGTTGACAACTGATTCTCCCTTCCTATTTGATCTGTTTGGTCAAGACTCAAAATAGCTGCCAAATATCTTTAATTAGTAATGTCAGGAATCTAAATTCGTATGTTTATGCAAAGGTGTCAGGGTGGTAGCTTTTTTTTTTTTTTTTTTTTATTTCTTTTGTATTATTGATTACGCTGTCCCTTATCCACTATATATCTTTATTCGTTTGAAGTTTTGGATATATACGATTTAATATAGGTATAGTGATTACTGATTAGTGAGTGAGCTGACAGCATCGTGCGGCTGAATTGTCGCTTGGTGCGGCCCAAATGGCTGGCACTTTTCCCTTGTACGCTAAGTTGGGACTTGTGTAGAATTTTAGAATGTGAATAATAACCCCAACTTGAAATGCACTTGGGCAGAATATTAGAATGTGAATATTAATCCCATCTTGAAATGGACTTATGTAAGTTGTCTTGTCTTGTCCCCATGATGGATGCTACCGTGAGATCCTAGTTGATGGTGTAGCCGTCTAAGTATAGAAGATTCCACCAAGATCGAAAGGTATTAGTTAGGGTTTACAATTTTTTTTTTTCTAAAAAATAAAAAGAATAAAAAAAACACAGAAAATATATTTGATTACTATTTTTTTTTCTTGAAAAAGACATAAAACACTAAATTTTAAAAATAATGACACATTTAAAAAAATACCAAAACAATGTTTAATGTACTTTCAAAAATAAGAACCAAAACAACCCTTAGTAAGAAGTTTCGTAAGATTCATTTTCTAAGGTGTGGACTGGGGAGTATGGGATAATGGCCATCTGAGGTTGATGGATTGGTACTTGGTGTACCCGTAAAGGTTCGGTTTCGCCGAGAAATGATGAGTGTTGATTATTTTGGTATTTATTTTTTAAATACTGATTTTTTTTAAAAAGAAAAAAAGAAAAAAGAATCCCCATTTATTGTTAGGTATATGCAAGTGTCAAACTGCTAATTTGTGTGTGATGCACGTATCAAATGATAACTCTAGCCAAACGAGTTGTGACTACACAAAATACAACGATTTGTGTTTGCGTTTCTTTCTTGGAATACACAGCAATTCATCGCAGCCACCGTGCAGGGACTCTTATAATTCACGTACAAGGACGAAGCGTGGAAGGCATTTCAGCATTAAACAAAAATGAACAATCTCCGTTCTCCACTGAATTTTGTAAATAGCCCTGAACTTCTCTTTCAGGAACTGTAGACTGGGATGTGATCGAAGTCGATTAAGAAGGTCCGAATTTCCATGGGGGCGAGTTCTACCACTAGCTTTGCGGGATCCACAGGTCCCCCTCTCACCACCTTAGGTTCTTCTGAAGAGCCTTCTACTTTCCAAATTAATCTCTTCTTTTCCATCTTCCGCCTTTCTTGATTTGCGGACAGACTTGTCTCAGTCACTTTGGTGATCTGTAAAACAATATAAGAATAAAATAAAAATGGTCCCGTAAATGAGAGATCATCAAGAATTGTCTATCCTTTGCTTCTTACCTTCATGTTGGGAAGCAGTTTTTTCAGCTTCACAGTGGCCATCACTGAGTAGTCTTTGTCCTCTCCGGTCTTTGCATGTTCAAACACCCAGTAAAGCATGAATTTAGGAGACGTGGCATTGTTCCAAAAATGAGGAGCAAAGAAGTTATGTGATAAACTTAGCTTTTTGAAAGCATAAAACTCGAGGTCTATAAGTGATAGGTTAGGAACAATAAATTTGGTAAATCATATACAAAGTGTAAAAATCTTCCATAAAGAAGAGAAACTGTTACATTCTCTTCTTATTTTTCCGAAGAAGATGTTTGGATTTTGATGGAAAAATTTTCAGAACATAAGTTGACTAGAAAACCAAAAGATTGCAGAAAAAATAAAATCATAATCCATGATATTTAATGAATGATGTATTCCAAGACAAGAAAAGCTAAAACTTCACAAAGAAGTCATGAGATGGGCAACAGAAACAAACTCCAAATCAAGGTTTGAACAGAATATATTCATTTTTGAGGATCGTAAGAAAGAGAGATGTTACACTACTGCAGGGTGGTCAACACTTTATATTCATCGACTAAGGATTAGCACCTTTTCAACAACCAAACGGAATAAGAGAGTCAATACCTCATATAGGTGAGCTAAGCGGAGAAGTAGTTTTCCGTTTTCAAGTTCCTGCAGTGTTCAGCACCAATAAGGAAATTAAAGCGGCATAAAAAAAAGAAAAGAAAAAAGCTACCAAGCGATTTTGGGAAGTAATCTACCATGCAATGCAATGTCCTGGGTTCTATTTCATTCTCATTCAGGGTAATTTATAAGGTCATTGAGAAAATAATTCAATGTATTTACAAGGCAGCATTTCCAACACATACCTCGAGGGTTATCAGAGCAGTATTATTAGGTAGAGCATAGGAAGAATCAAGTCCAGAAAAAGATGGTAAATGGGAGTCCATCCAGTTGTTCCCATCCTGCAAAGAAAAACTAAAAGCATTAGTATTTTTGCCTTACCACACCACTTCAACTTAATGGTTTTCCTTTCACCTGTTCTGCAAAGGCTAATAGAAGTGGAGAATATATCTCCTGTCCAAATGTGCGACGCCACTTGGCACCTTCTCCTACTGGATCAATTCTAATATAAAGTTTTCCTCGAATCTGCAAAGTGATAATAAAGGTGACTCTAGCAACAAATGATGCAGAAAGAGAATCAATAGATACCAAGTGGCTCTTAAAGGCTCTAAGTTGCAAGCATGATCAATGATATGTAGCAAGTAATGTAATTTTTTAACAAGGCATTATGTTACAAAGACCAGAAAGATGTTTATCCAGAAAACATTAGCGATGAAGTTAAGTAATATGATTTAAAGAACCTTCCATAATTCTGCCTCTTAATCAAACCTCACCCTAGATCAGATGGAAGACGAAAAGGAAAAACAACAGAGTTAAGAGTTAAGACTCTCCAGTGACATATACCTCATCATTTTAGGTATTTACATAAACCTCTTGCTTCATTCTCATCCATTTATTAAACAATTTGTCAAAACATCTAAAGCCTGTAACTAGACAACTAATTCTTCCACTCTACATCTCACTCACTTTGCAATGTCCAGAGCTACATAAAAAATTTTCTATCATGGTTGCATTGCATCTTCCACATTCAATATCTAGTTAAGCATGCTGGCATTAAGGCTTGGCTCAGTGGTTAAGGGTTGGGGGTAGGCATAGGGAGGGGACTAGGTTCGAGTCCTAGTGGGGACAAAGAATGAAAAAAAAAATATTCACCTAATAAAAAAAGAAATATCTAGTTAAGCATGCTCAAGAACTAGCAGTTCAGCACAAGGCTCCAAAGCGTTGTTTACAGAGAAATACAATACATAGAAAGGGGGTATCTGGGAAAGGGCCACACATCAGTTAGGACTGGGGTCACCATACATTTTGCTGTGGCATCATAATCTACTTCGAGCTGAAAGATGAAGCAGGTCCCTTGCACCCACAGTCTGGTCATGTGTGTCAGCAGTATGTAGTTGTGCATGAATGCTAGACTTGGATGCTAATGCTATTTTTAGAAATAGCTGCAGAAAGTCCAACATTTACATTGGCAGAAACTGCAAGAAGGCTATGGTCTGCTGACCAAGCAACCAAGAGAGGACCACCAATGAAAAGAAAGGAAAGAAAAGACGTGCCTATGCTAAGGATTATGAGGCAACCAACAAGAAAGGGAAGAAAACAGAAAGGAATAATAAAATGCTCCTAACATTTTCCAGTACCAAAGTTTAGGGCAGTAATAAAATTTTTGCTGAACAATTAAAACTTTATCTAAATTTCCAAAGAAACTAGAGAAACACTATCATATGTAATCTTGTGAGATTCAATTTGTGGGGTATGCTTACAGTTAAACCTTCGCATCGGTCTCCAACACAAACTTCCTCATTTAGCACCTCTCCAACACCTCTAATATCATCATGAAGCAACCTCCTATAAAACAAAGGGGTCTATTAGATTCTATAACGAGAAGTAGATTAGAAATTAAGGTAGTGCATGGAGTCCTTTTTAAAAACAAATGTAATGCACTGGAATTTAATTACATGAACAATATTAACATATAAGAAAAAGGCAGAACAAACCTGTGGAGCATCAGCTCTATTTGACCATCCACTAAACTGGATCCTCCCACTGAGCGGTCCACCAACACTGAGAGTTCCATGCTGTCATCTTGCACATACATTCCTAGATTAATCTGAAATGATGGAGTATGAGAAGGAAACAGAAGAAAAAAGGATGTTAAGCAAAAGAAAACTCCAAATTAAAAACAGAACTTCACCCTTATTTCTGTATTACAACAGTAAAAACAGAAGTCATTAATAAGTGGCATTACAACAATAAAATTTTAAAACTTAATCAAAACCATATATTCTACATTTTTTTTGTTTCGTGAATCCATTTCAAAAGAAAAAGATTAAAAGCTATAACAGCAGCAACTACTTCAATAGACAATAAAATATATACAATGTTTCCTACTACGACAGAAACATACAGGATAGTAATTTCCAGCTACTGGTTGGTTCACTTGCAAGTCCCAGTCTGCTCTGTAATCCCGAATCTGCAAATCATTAAAATCTTTAAATTGTTCAAACTTGACATGACCTTCTAATAAAATGTGTAAGAAGAATCCCAGGTCAAGCTTCCTATCCATACATTCCTATCTTTCATTAATATGTCTCTATTGACAAGAAGCAAACGAGATCGCAATAAAAAGAACTGAAACTTACCCTTTTAATGAAGTCACGCCCGTTAGAATCTGTATAGAATGTTTTATTGGTCTTCAAGGTTGTCTTAATCTGAGTTGTGATTTCTTTCCCAATTCCATCATCCAAAGGGATAGGCCCAATCTAAAATATTAATATAAAGTCACCAAATCAAGCTCCCATCCTTAGCCATGTATTACAATTGATAAGAATGTCAGCTCTCAAATAGATCTATGTTTAAGAGAGATGAACTTACAGTGAACTCAACTTCAGCGTGCTCCTTTCCCTTGTATATCCTCATAACCTGTGCACACACAGTATTATGTCAACAGAAGTATAAGGTACAAATTCTCTGGGTGAACCAGAAACCAAAATTCTTATGTTGCATATAGTAACATTTCATAATATAGTAAAAAATTAGAATGAGTACATTACAACCCATTTCAATGAATCTAATAGCTTTTTCCAAAGTGCCACAATTGGGAATTTTTTATCCTGGAAAGAGGCTTGGACGATACAGGATAAATTAGATTAAAAAATAAAAAAAAAACCAAAACAAAACTAAGAACAAAAAACTAGAAAGAAAAATAGAAATATAATCATACCTTTATTAAAGGTATGTGAACATAATCATAGCTTTCTTAAATGTCACATTAAAAGATATAGCTCATCAAATGAACAGCAAAAAAAAAAAAAGGAAAAAACCATATCAAGCAAAAAAAAATTTAACACTCAAAATCTCACTGTGAAAGGTTTAAGATATTGTTATAATCAAAAAAACATATTTTTGGAACGAAAAACAGAGTTTTGGTTTTTTTATCTGTATTATAATCATAAGAAAGTGCATCATATAAATGAAACTTCTCTGAATTGACAATGCACATGCAATGCAGCTGGTTCTTCTTGGATACTGACACCATCTCCAAGATAAGGAAAATTTCAATCCCAGATGTAAGCTTTATCATAATATGAAGATTTATTAATGGCATGAACAGTACTGAAATAAGAACAAGGTTTCATGATTAAAGAACATCAACCACACATTTTTAACTACCTGATATATCCATGGATTGAGCTCTTGATGCACCTCATCAAGTATTGGGCCTCGCATTACAGTTAAAGGAACCTAGGACCATTAAACATCCAACTTTCAGACAGCCAATGTAAACAAGCATTGAACTTAAAGAGTGTTCTTAGATTATAGTAAGATCAAGTATTAAAACATCATGGATTACCTGGCCTTCAGATTTTATTGGGAATGTACCATTTGGGCGGAAAACATATGCTCCAGATGCCTTCAACAATTAGCCAAAACTTCACAATGTTAATTCAATCTAAAACCAAATTTTATTTTGAATCTAAAATAAATGGAGAGATACGATGTGAGCAATGCAAAGTAGAGCTATGGAAAACTAGAAGGCATAACGAAGCTATGGTCAAGAAGGATTTGAATACCTGAGGATCTTTATCAGTTCCATCATTTCCAGAATAATAACCGTACGATTGTTCTGCAAATGCCGTAACCTTCACCATCAAAAGTAAATTAGAAGTCAAAGTTAGCATGGCATAGCAATTCAATACTAAGTTTATGTTAACTCATTAATATGATTAATTCATTCATCCATTCATGCATAGCACTCTGCCACGTGTAATGATAATTATATCCATATTAGGCTAAAGCCTCTGGCTGACAAGATTGGACAACTGTGTCAAAAATTCGGTTTTAACACAATAGAAATAGAAGTGGAGGTGCAAATCAGTCTGAAAGTAAAGTCTCTACAGGTTACCCTAAATACATCATATTGGATATTGTCTCATCCAGGTTGGGTAGCAGTATTCATGGATAGGAGAAGAATACAACCAATTGTATAGCCCACTGTCACCTTCTAGACATAGAAAATGAACTCAATCTTCAGTATTCTATGTACACCTAAAAAATCCTAAGCTCAAAAGAGTTTGGTATGGCTAACAAGCATTTCTTCTTCTAAATCTTCAGTAATCATATAACAAATAAATGAGATGAACCTTTAATCATTAACATATGTGATGCAAGAGCATTCAAGTAAACATGACTAATCAAATTTAATACAATGAGCAGAATTTTTCATGCAGAGTTTTATTTACAATGTACAATTTGTTTGTTGTTTAGGTTTGTAAATAATTATATATGTTAACCTGTCCTCCAACAATCTGGGCTTATTGAAGTATGCTATAGGCATTTGCAGCATCTAATATCATTCTTAAAAGATACTAGATTCTCCAATCTACAAGGGATGATTCAATTGCCTCTGAAATCAAGATACAGTGATTTTAAGTAAATTTCTTATCAAAGCATCGATAAATCAATCTAACATGCATTCATGAACCTTTAAGCGATTCTATGCTGCCAACCCAAAATAATAGAGAAGAGATTGCATGATGACAGTGATGATACCCAAAATTTTCAGAATGGTTCTTCACAATATTAGCTATCCTCACCAATGATGTGATTGCCAAAAGTTTCAAATCAGCCAATGATTAATTTTAAGGGATGTTTTGCCTTTCAGGAAACTGAAGAATATTGTTTGGTATAGAAACCCAATTGTAAAGTTATGCATGAACACTACTATATGCCACTCTCCCATTCCAGAGTTCAGTTGCAATATGTTCTGGCTCCTCAGGTAACCAATGAGAGTTTTCTGAGAATTTTCTCAACTCTAACCCCAGATGCAAAAAAAAAACTTACTGAAATTTGAAAAAAAAAAAAAAACTAAACTAAACTAAAAAACCTCACTTTCTTCAATCATGGTAGGAATGGAGATTGCTTTCTTCAATCCATAAAGACAAGGAATTCAAAATTTTCTTATCGCGATTTTTAAAATGAAGAATGTGACGGACAAAATTCCAGAGACAGAAAAAGGGGGGAAAATGGCACACAAATCCAATTAAAACAGCAAACAATGACACTGAAGCATCAACAAAAGCTCACCAAACTTCTGCTATTAAGATAATGAGTAAGTTTTCCATCATCTGCAGAATAAAGTAGTTTCAAACTTCCTTGCCCAACTTCTATGGTACTATTTGTATTTCCTTCTGATGCCCACACCTTTGAGATGGTTGAACTAGCACCTACATTTAAAACAATTAACCATAAAACATAACATTTCACACCAATAAATATCGTTTTCTGTTTTTTCCGCTTTATGCGAGAATAGCACAGTAGCACTAGACATGAAAATACTATAGCTAACCTGTCTGTTTTGCACTCGAGATAATGTAAGTGCTGAAGCCAAGAGGTGGCATGGATGCCAAAAATGCAAGCCAATACTTAGGTGTCCCACTGGGGGATTTACCCAAATAAGCTTTGACATAGAAGTTTCTGGTGTTAAATGAGGCGTTGACAGAAGGTAGAAGCTGAGATTCAATTTCTTTTCCACTAGAATCATGAACAGTAAGCCTTTCAGTGGAAACCTGCAGCAAATTTGAATTGCAATCATTTTTTATGGTAGATATTTAGTATTTGATCTAACCAACTACTTCTGTTCTGTATTTAGTAGATTTTTTCCTTTACAGAATAAAAGAGTGAAAGAGCTCTTAGATGAAATAAAGTCATTCACTCCTTGCTTGTGTGTGTGCATCAGTGCATGTGTTTTGACAACTGAATTTCACAAGGATATAACATCATTTTATTCAAAACTTTGTTTCTTTAGGAAAGTAAATTAGTTAGTAATGTAGATGAGAAAAAGGGATTTCATGCTTGTTAGATATTGTACAGTCTTTTCCTTTATTGTCTTACTTTATTGTGGGTCCCATGAATGTGTATATATATAAGTCCAATATGTAATGTAGAAGTAAGTCTTTTTTCCATGAAATAATAAAATTAGGGATTCTCTTTTTTTTCTCTCTTCACATGGTATCAGAGCCAAAGGGAAAACCTAATTTACTTTTTCGGTGATCGTGTTTCATTAGGTCAGCTGATACTCTCCCGGAACCCTCCCGCCGCGGATATCCTCGCCTTGGCCGGTGACTTTCGGCTAGCTCTTCTCAGGTCGGAAACCTCGATTCAAGAGGCTGAGGCCGATCTACACGCCCGGTGACAACCGGAGTCGGGGAGAAACAGCCACACACGCGCCGTCACGCTGCAGCCTCTCTCCAAATGATTTTGCCATTCCACGGCGCCGGCGCATTGGTGCGCGTGTGGGCGCGTGGGCCATTTTCCGATGCCAGGACTCCACGTCCAGGCTCGTCCAGCGCCATCTTGCTACTCTATCCCTCCAGCAGTCCACCCCGAGCCCTCCTTATCCACCTTTTTGCCCATTTTGCCTCCGCAGCACTCCGTCAGTCATCTTCCCCACGATTTGGGTCTTTTTTTCTTCATCTCCAGTTCCACAGCCGTGATTTCAAGTTCCACAGCCATGATTTCAAACTCCACAGCCGTGATTCGCCCTCCTATTAGGGCTCTCTTCAATCCAAACGTGATCCAATCTGCAGTTAAGTGGATATGGTAACTAAAAATCCTATTTTTACTTCAGTTATCTCTGAATCTCCTACTATCACATCAAAAAAATTGATTGGTAGTGAGAATTATCTTTCACAGTGAAACTTTAGTATGGAACTACGGTTCATGGGACAAGGTTGTAAGGATCATCTTATTACAGGAGGATCTTATACCTAGATGTTGACAAGGTGCACTGGAAGAAAATAGATGCACAATTATGTAGCATATTATGGCAGTCAGTTGATCCAAAAATTTTGCTTCATCTTCGGGATTACAAAACATGTTCTAAGTTTTGGAATCAAGCAAAAGTTCTATACACGAATGATATCCAACGCCTTTATAAGGTGGCTTCGGCTATTGTCAATATCAGCTAATAGGACATGGATTTATCTAATTATATTGGCCAGACTGCCTCCCTTAAGGAGGAGTTCTTGACACCGATGCTTCTTACTAGTGATGTTGGGGCTCAACAAACACAGATTGACAAGTTCTTCATGGTCCTTACTCTCATTGGCTGCAATGGGATCTTGAGACCGTCAGAGATCGGATTGCTTGAATCCGTCGGTCCCATCCTTGGATGATGTGTTTGCTCGCCTCCTCCGTATCTCCTCCACACAGACTTTGCCATCTGATAGCCCTTCAAATTCTTCTGTGTTAGTTTCTCACACTAACCTTTGGGGAGGACGCAGTGGTAACCAAAGTAGAGGACAACGTCCTCACTGCACCTATTGCAATAAGTTTGGCCACACTCGTGATCGTTGTTATCAGTTGCATGGACGGCCTCCCCGCACTGCCCACGTGGCCCGGAGTCTTGGTGCGATCCTCGGCGCGAGACTCAGGGGCTCCCTCCACATCTTAGGGTATTCCCCCACTTGACAGTGGTATGGTGACTATCTTAAAGCTATCAAGCGACCAATCGACTTACATTTGTATCTGTTGCGGGCAGATAATGCCTTTACTGCCCCTTACTCATACATCTTCTCTTGGACCTTGGATTAGACTCACGGTGCTTAGATCACATATCAGTAATAAGATCTTTTCTCTTCTCTTACTACTACCCCTACTTTACCTCCCAGTTACCTTAGCTAATGGTTCTCAGTTGTAGGTAAAGGTATTAGTTTGGCACTTGTGCTCTCCGCACCACTAATCTCACTTAAGTAGCACTATACTCCACAGTGTCCTTTAATCTTATTTCCATCGGTAAAATCACTCATTACTCTTAAGCTGTTCCATTATTTTTGATAAATTTGTGACCTTGCAAGGCCGGATGCGGGAAGGCGATTGGCATCGGACGTGAGTCACGAGAGGCCTGTCACCTCACCTCGCAATCATCTCCTGCGGTTGCGTTTCCATGATGCTCATCCTCATCGGTCATTAAGCACCTAGTCTTTCTAAGTTCCGGAGGAAGATGGTCCTCGTTTTCCACTTTGTTGTCACTTTAACGTGTGAGTCACATCGGTTTAGGAAAGCATTTTCGTGTCTCGTTCATGACGTTTGAATAATTGGGCAAAATCTTCCTTTTGAACTTGTCCACACTGATGTTTGGGATCCTTGTCGGACTGCGCCTACTTTAGGATTTCAAGATTTTGTCACTTACTGACAGACTATTCTCGATGTACTGGTTATTTTAATGAAAATCGAGCCGAAGTTATATCTTCATTTTCCGTAAATTTTATGCTGAAATTCTAACCCAGCTCTCATTTATTCAGGTACACAGAAAGATAATGCTGTGGAATATTTTTCTACACCTTATTTCATTTATGTTCCAACATATAGATCCTTCATCGCCTTCAAGCCATACTCCTTAACAAAATGGGGTAGCTGAACGTAAGAATCATCATCTTATTGAGACAACTCGCACTCTCCTCCTCCATTATCATGTTCATTTTCGTTTTTTGGGGGACGCTGTTCTTACTGCTTGTTATTTGATTAATCGTATGCCCTCATCTGTGTTACATGCTCAGATTCCTCATTCCCTTCTTTTCCCTAACCAACCATTTTATTTCCTTCCTCCTCGTGTCTTTGGTTGTACTTGCTTTGTTCATATTCTCACCAGACAAGATGTTTTCCGCCAAGGCCACTTAAATGCATCTTCTTAGGCTACCACCAACTCGTATGGGTTATCGTTGTTATTCCCCCGTACTCATCGATACTTTCTCCGATGTCACCTCTTCGAGGACTCACCCTTCTTCCTCCGAGTCTTTCCTCAAGTATCGGTCTTACCCTTCCCATCATCTCCCCGCCTATATTTGATGATGTATCTTCTCATCCACTTCGTGCGATCACCCGGCCACCGCGGCCGCTGTTCCTTTCCCCTCACGAGGCCCCCGCCTCACTCACTTCCATCCTTCCGCCTCTCACCCGGCTCGGCCTCTTGTCGTATAACTTGCCCATTAGCCGGAAAGGCACTGCTCACTAGCAATCCTCATCCTATTTACAATTCGAGTTACCATCGATTATCTTCACCCTAGCTTCGCATTTGTTTTTACTATTTCCGAAGCTTTCTTCCTAAGAATACCAATGAGGCACTTTCCCATCCGGGTCAACGACGGACAATGCTAGATGAAATGGCTGCTCTGCACTCAACTGGCACTTGATCTTGTTGTTTCGCCATTTGCAGCTTCAACACAGTAGTTAGGTTTACACAGCTTAAGATTGGTCTTCGATGGTCGCTGATCGCCTTAAGACTCGCCGTTGTTAAAGGATATACCAGTTTACGGCTCTCGATTATGGTGGCAATTCTTTCTCCCCCGCTGCCAAGATTGCTTCGCCCGTCTCGCTTTCCATGGTCGCTATGTGTTCCCGCCACTTTTTCGCTTGATATTAAAAAATGTCTTCCTTCATGGTGATCTTGCCAAATAAGTTTATATGGAGCAACCACCCGGTTTTGTTTCGCTTCGTGGGGAGTCCGTTTAGTGCATGTTACGCTTCTCACATGGCTTTAAACAATCCTAACATGGTTTGGCCGATTTAGTTCTATTGTTCAATAATTTGGCATGCTTCAGCATGTTAATTATCTGGGCTTTTTATCATCATAACTCTTCTGGGCAAGTATTTATCTGGTTGTTTAAGGTGATAACATCGTGATTACAAGCAAGATCGTGATGGTATTCGGTAAACTAAAGAAACATCTTTCACTCCACTTTTCTAAACTAAAGACTCAGGAAACTCAAGTGCTTTTCTCGGGAATTAAGATAGTCTAACTAATTATGGTGTAGTCCTTCTCCTTAAATTCGAAGTATGCTTTAGACATCTTGGAAGAAACCCCAGATAAGACTCCAGAATCGGTCGACACCCATGGATCCAATGTCAAACTTGTACTAGGTCAGGGGGAGTCTTTAGGAGATCCTAGGAGATATCGACGACTTGTAGGTGGGAACCGAACTACCTCACCATTACCTCGACCGCATTTCTTCCTAAGAAGTGTTGTTAGTCAATTCCACGTACCATCATATGATAAATGATTGATGCTATAATCCGTATTCTTCTCGATATATCAAAATACACTGTGCCAAGGTGTGTTGTACGAGAATGAGGTCATACCTGTGTTATTGGTTACACAGAGTGACGGGCCGGCCTACCCACGATGGGACTGCCCACTTCGTGTAATCGTGTTTTCACTGGGTGAAAACCTAATATCCTCGGGAAGAGTAAGAAACAACACAGTGGCTAGATCTAGCGCCGGCCGAGTATCAAACCATGACCCCGGCAACATGTGAACTCATAATGGTCGCACACCTTCTCCAGAGTTTAGATTTGGCAAAGATGAACAGATGAAGCCATCCGTGATAACCAGCCGCTTGCATATCGTGATCCAATCCAGACTTCCATGAAAGGACCAACACATTGAAGTCGGGATCACACTCATTGGGAGAGAAGATCGCACAGATGTATGGCTACTTAGTTTTGTCAATTCAAATGATCAACTAGCGCATCTTTTACTAAATCTCAGAGGTCCTTAATTAAATATGAGTTTGTAACAAGCTCGGGTGCATATGACATATATGCTCCAAATTATGAGAGTGTTAGATATTATACAACTCTTTTTCCTTTATCATTTCATCAGATTGCATCCCATGAGTGTGTATATATATAAGTCCAATATATAATGTAGAAGTAAGTCTTTTTTCCGTGAAATAATAAAATTAGGGATTCTCTTTTTTTTTCTCTCTTCACAATGCTCACAGCAGAGCGGTGATCATTAAGATAAATTAGTCAACATGGAAACTTATAAAGCAGTGGATGCTTCAAAATAGCACCAGCCTAAAGAGAAGGAGAGTGCAATCTCAATGTTCTAGAAGTATTGTAATTAGTGATAAAGATTTGTTGTAATCTTAATAACTTATATCAGTTTATTAAAGTCAAATTACAATTGGTAATAACTAATTACTGTTGTTGCATGCTAGAGTCAAGGAGCAGCCTTGAAACAAGTCAAGGTAACCTTTGGTTACTATTGTAGAATATTTATTGTCAAACTACCATTTGATCCTTAAGCTATCACATGACAGACTGAAAGTGCTTACTGGTCAAAACATTGATCATGGTCAAGAGAACTATTTTTCTTACCAGACACAATTACTTATCAGGCTGGTATCAGGCAAAAGAGCAGAATCTGAGAGGTTAAGGTAGATGTGCATGTCGCTTGGTAAAGAAAATTATAAATGTTATTACGTGTTTCCTCCAAAACTCAATACTTTCCATTTAACATTGAATATTTTCATCAACACACAAAAAAAGGGGGAGAGGACAGACAAAAACGCTGCAAGTAATCACAGCTTCCTCCCACATGAGCTTATAAGATTGTCTCAACAATTTGCTCATAATATTCAAGTTTTTCAATGATTTAGAACATTGAATCAATTGTCAGCATTCAAAAAGTGTTCAAATGACAAATTGGTCATTTGTCATGTACCTAAGCTAAGACAAACAAACATCAGATGCATATCTCCTTTCTCATTTCGTTTTTCATTTCCATGAAAATTTGATCCACAGAATGGGATATTTTCATCATTAGGCATTTTGATTATTGCAGCAGTGGATTTTACATGCAAGAATGAATCAAATGGGAAGATCCCAAACAGAGTAAAAAAAGAATCAGCTTCAATACACCCAAAATCTTCTAAAACATGCAATGTGATAGAGATGCAAGCATGAAACATCTAAAGGAACTTCAAGTTGATACACATTTTAACTTCTTTCAAAAAAATATCTGGCATGTATAAAGATAATCACAGAAGGCAAAATGGAAACACTTACAGGTATTCGGATTACTTCCTCTCTTTTCCATCCAAGAGGATTGTATATGACAACGACCTATAGAACATAGCATAAAGCCATATTTTGAATATGGATGCACTGAGCACTCTCTAACAATGGAAAATCCATGAATTAATTAAATGTTATCCTTACCAAGCTTTTCCCATCAGACAAAGCAGCTTCTGATGGAGGACAGTAACTTATGTTAAGAAGAGGACACTGAAAAAAAGACAAATTAGACAGCTCAAGCACAAAAATTGACTAAAGCTCTTTATTTTTATTCACCTCTTTAAGGAATATCAACCACAACCACTAATTCAACATCTGAACAAAAACAATTATGTTGCTAATAGTGTATATTAAACTAAAGGGGCAGATAAAACATACCAAGCTGCTAATATTCATCATACACAATAAACATAATCTATCATATAAACTTTCAAATGCATAGCTCGTGAATCTCTTAGTGGACCTTTTTTTTTTTTTTTTGATCGGTAAAAATCTCTTAGTGGACCTAATAATCTGGTGTAAGCTAAGTTAACACACAACACAATTTAAGCACATCACAAAAACTTTATTTATTTATTTATTTTGATATGTAAAAATAAAATAAGCAACTAAATTAAAGGTACTTTGAACAGCAATATGTTGTCCTGTCCCTCTCATGTGTAGACAACAGAATGCTTCATTCAATCATCAAAAAGATGGAAAATAAATTTATGTTGCAGCAGATGTGCATAAAAAATATTGTTTCTGATATCACCAAAGAACCATCATCAATTCGAGTTTGATTTCATATTTAAATTTTATACCACTACAAAGAATAACATATGATGTGACTTTTTTGTTATGGCATTTAAGGAACATGAGTATGCAAGCTGTTCAGACTCTGTGGTACAAACAGAAACAAAGACTATAATGTGTTACCTGCTGAAACTTTGTGACTGGGTTTGCTCGTCTAGTACTTAATTTTGATTCTGCCAGTAATGCAAGTGAAGATGAAACCAACTCCTCAGCCTGCAAAAATACCTCTTGGAAGTTTCAAAATTTTAAGCTTATGCATACATGCTAGTTGAGATATGAAAATACTTTGAATGTAAACAGAATCTACACCTCGAGATAACCTATTGACAGTCTTAAAGCATAATCAGCAGCCACATGCTGTCTTTGGGTACCACTAACAGCATCATGATGTTGGGCAATTGCCAAAGCATCAGCTAATGCATCTGTGTTGGGCCCTGAACCCTTCCTGCCTTGGAAGAATTCCAACTGTCTTGCTGCCTGATAAAAAATGAAGAAAAACAGGGAAGTTTTCGTAAGTCTGTCAATGCCTATCAGCATACCAAGACGTAACCTACTTTACAATCTCTTACCAGATAGTAACTGCTCATCATTCTAACATAACCTTTAAAGGCTGGCCTACTCGTGAAATAACCTGTCCAATATGCATTTGGATGATCTGCATACCTGAAAAATGATGTTATATTTTTAGAATAAGTGTTGCAAATTAGATATAAGCATGGTAACTACTTAAAAATTTGCAAAAATTAGTTTCATTATCAAACTCACGGGAAGAAGTCATCCTTCTTAAGAGGCCATATTTCGTTGGCAGCATTTTTTGCATCAGTGTAAATTGATGGGGTTGAATATAGTGCATTGACACGCCCATCCTGATAGCAGTCCAAACAGAATCAATTTATTTATTTTGATAAGTACACAATTTTGTTCCCACTGGGACTTGAACCTTCTGTCCTCCCCTCCCTATGCCTACCCTAACCCTTAACCACTCAACTAGGCTTCGCTAGTAGAGAATCAATTTATTAACCACAAAACTTATGCAAAGCTACAAAAGAATAAGATAAGAGGAATAAAAGACATCAAAATACAAGTCACATAATAAAGTGAAACAGATACATCATTTATTTACACACTTTCTCAAGAATGCTTATGAAGATGGAATACCTTGTTGACATAATGAATAAGTTTATCCATCTGCCTGAACCATGAATTTGCGTATTGATACCGAAAATCAGTCCCCATGGTCCACATGATATGATTTGTCCTGGTTACATTAGCCTCCAAGAAAAAAAAAAGTGTTAACTTCAAAGAACAATGGGACAAGAAACTTTCAAGATAGAATGAGAATTTTTTATACATTTGGGTAAGCAGGTCAAAACTTTCAACCTGCCTGATGTTTGAAATCATATGATTAAAAAACTAGTAAAATAAAATAAAAAGAAAAGAAAAGAAGTCCAATTAAATACTCTAACTACAAACGTGATCACCATACCTGCCTGCAATAACACTCATCCAAAATGTCTAGGCCTGACTAGAAACCGTCTTAAATACACTTTTCTGTTCTTCAGAACAGAAAATGAATTTCTAACTTAAAAAACACGTTTGACAGACTTTTGACTACATAATTTTTAGAACTGCGAAGCATGATATTCATATTAAAACTAAATCCTACAAGCTTGAGTTTTTAAGAGAATTGGTTGTTTAACATGGTATCATAGCTTGGTTTGGTAGGACTTAGGAGGTCATGGGGTTCAAGACCTCTTTTTGCAATTTGAATATTTGATCCCCATTTGTGTATTTGAAAGTTCATAGTGGACTCCATTTGGTTTGTTTGACTCTTCATGTGCGGGTATGGGGCCGCATGTGAGGGAGAGTGCGAAGCATGATATTCATATTAAACCCAAATCCTACAAGCTTGAACTTTTAGGAAAGCTGGTGGTTTAACAAAAACAAACCTAAGGTTCTTTCACGTATTCTTTTATGGTATTCTAAGAAACAGTTAAAAACATGAAAAATACTTGGAGATATTTTGAATTCTTTATAAGTACATAGTAGCTTCATGAAGAATAAACAAAGAAAACTATTTTTCACATTTGAGTTTGTCTGTGGTAGGAGCCATAGGATCACCTGCGGCTGGATTGAAAGCAAAATGGACCCTCAATGGAGTGGAACATGGAAATTGTTCATAGCAGTTCAAGCCTGATGGTAATTTCAAGAGTTCAGTTTGCATTTTACATGACCTGTAAGCTTGAGTGAGCATTGTTTGATCTGCTCTTTTCATTTTCTTTTTTCCAAGGATGGATGGACTTGACCTTATCTTGCAGCAAATGAAGAACCATGATGCAGAGTGCATGCAAAACAGGAAGTCCTCAAACAACCAACCTAAATTTTACCTGTGATATAGCAGCAGCTACAAAGTCGTTGACTCGCTCTTCAACATTGTAGTCAAATAGGAGAACATCATCCTTCAATCAAGAAAATCACATGAAAATGAGACTTTGAATAGAAATATAGAAGCATCATTTGCATCTCTTTAGCGATCACCTGAATAGGTGGGGAGATATCATTTATCTCAAATACAAAACCATCTGGGGGATCATAATGCCTGGGGAATATACCAGTGAATATCTGCCAAATAAATTTAAAAAAGAAAAGCAACAACAAAACAAGAACAAGAAAGGAAAAGATTATCAACAATAGATGGAGCATATAAATTATGTTAATTAACATACATAAGAATATTAGGAACAAAAGACAAACTCTCAAGTTAAGCAGTGTGATATACAAAAGATAAACCAACAAAATTCAAGACTCTAACCTGTGAAGTTGAAAGAAGGGACTTGGAACCCTGCCATACAACCTCGAGAGTCTTCTCATCCTTCCTTTTAGCTCTGTCTTGGTAATCAATGCGAGCAAAAAAGAGAGAATCAAATCCTAGCTGCAATAAGATTTTAGATACGTGTGATCCTAAAGCCCAGACATCAAAAAAGAGAATACATAATATGTTGAGAAGATCCATCAATTTGAATCAATTTAACAATAACAATAGAAAGAACTTTTGCACATCTTCCTTTCAGTCTCAATAAAGAACTGAACCTCAGAACCTATAAAGCCATTGAGGAATCATGAATATCAAAAGATATACCTCAGCACCAAGCAAGTAGGCTTGAACAGCAGAATGTCCAAAAGGATCAATCTGCCAACCGACTCTAGGAGTCTGACCAAATTCATCTTTTATGTACCGATGCCCCAATGTTGTCTGATCAATCAGATCAATGTAATGTGCAGCTGCCTCATCATGCATACACATTCCCCCATTGCTTCAAAAACAAAGCAGGCCAAATGGCAAACTCTTCAAACAAAAGGTACAATCCAAACAGCAACAATCAAATATAAAAAAAGTAGAAACATGAAATATAAGAACTAAAATTTTACATAAACTCCAGTTGACCCGAATTCACAAGCTCTTTTACTCTATTCTGAAGTTTTCTGCTTTGCTGTCTCCACCACCTCTGGAAAAATGCCTGAGCAAGCGGAAGTAACCAATCAAAACCATTTGGCATTCATAATGTTGAAGCTCTCTTTGGTAGCTACTGAAAAATAAAAGTTTAAGAAATAGTCTAATGGAATCATAGAAAATTATCTCAACCATTAAATTGAGGTTCAGAATACTAGGAAACATTGATGGACCATAAGTAATGATGCAGACAAGAGTGGAATCAATAAGGTAACTTATTTGTTTTGGATAAGTGTTGGAAAGTCAATATTCCTAAATCTTCCATTATAAGAATAGATGATTTGTGTATATTAGTCTTCCTATTGTAATCCCTGACTTACAGCTGGACAGCCTAGAATGTAGTAGCTAATTGCTGACTTGTAGGAAAAGAATACAAATCTTCATGTATAAATACACGATTCAATATTAATAATATTTTATTCAGCCAATTCCCTCTATCATTCATCCTTTCATGGTATCAGAGCAGGACTAAGATCCTGACTCATTACTGCACTCTAATCTCTCGTGTAGCGTCTCTCATCTTCAGTCATCATGGCCAACGATGAGGTACCACCAACGCAAGTTCCTGCAGATTTCTCAAAGGCAAAACTCTCCAATCCCTATTTTACCCACCATTCCCCCAGGTTTGATTTTGATTTCCAAATCTTTGAATGGAGACAATTATTCGGCTTGGAAAAGGGCTATGGTTCTAGCTTTGAATTCCAAGAACAAATTGGGTTTAGTCAATGGCTCGATCAAGGCTCCTTCAGAAGAAACTAGTCCTGAAGGTTATGAGACTTGGTTGCGCTGTAACGACATGGTTCACTCCTGGATCATCAATACTCTCAATCCAGAAATCACGGACAGTGTAATCTATTATTCCACTGCTCATGAAGTTTGGGAAGATCTTCATGAGTGATTCTCTCAAAGCAATGCACCTCGCATCTTTGAAATTAAGCAATATATTGCTTGGCTTCGACAAGAGCAACTCTCTGTCTCTGCCTATTACACAAAATTGAAAGGCCTATTGGATGAACTAGCTTCCTACAACGTTGCAACACATGGGCCACAAAAAGGTCAACAAAAATCGATTCAATTTCTGATGGGATTGAATGAATCTTACAGTGCTATTCGCGGGCAAATCCTTTTGATGAATTCTCTCCCTTCTGTACGCCAAGCATACTCCTCTGTTTCTCAAGAAGAAAAACAACGCCTCCTCACTTCCACGAACGCGGCAATGAATCTACAAAGAAGTGTCGCTATGGTTGAAGAACAACGGCTAAAGCCTTCTTTATGAGAAGGATGGAACCGAACACAGCCATAGGTTGAGATGGAACCGACCGACGCTTCCTCTAGTTCTCAAAATTCCCGAGCGAATCGATCTCCTCAGGGGTAAGATGGTGGACGCTTCTTTGATCAAGATCAGCGCCGCATGGGTTCTGGAAGAGGACACCCCCAATGCTCGTATTGTGGAGATATGGGCTATCAGGTCTGTGCAAGCTTAATTGTATGACACCCACTAGGGTCATCCTAAAGTAAGAATGAATCAGCCCAAATTCAAATTAAGATAAAAGGTTTTTCTATGGCTAACTGTGTTTCGAGGCGGATGAAGGAGACTAAGAATGAATACTTAAAAGTTTCTTCCAAACTCTAAGCTAACTTTGTCACTTCTTAATTACCAAGATGAAGGCTCTAATTCCAAAGTGAATGCGGTAACAAAGCCAGGTTTATCCAATGTCGCTTCCCGCAATTGGATTATTGACAACGGTGCGATGGATCATATTACTTCATCATCTAAGGCCAGATAAAATAAAATCTGCCCATTCTCGCCCTCGCATTGTTGTCAGCGTAGAAAAAAGCCGAACACGTTATGAAAGGGTCTTTAGTTTCAAATTCATCTATTATCTACATGATGTGTTATTTGTGCCAACATTCAAAGTTGATTTGATATCAATTAGTCGTTTGACAAGAGGTTTGAGTTGTTCAGTGACGTTTTTCCCTTATTGGTGTATTTTACAAGATCTGGCTACGAGGAGGACGATTGGTTTGAGTAAACAATGTGACGGACTATACTATTTCGTGGCACTAGCGCTGGAGAAATCTTTGACCAACCATTCCTAATCCACAAACCAACTACCGCATCTCATCTTCCAATCGATTCTATATGAATGCTTCAAAGCCATGTATCACCTTCTCGTTTGAGTTTCATTGCCAAGAACTTTTTGAATTTTGTTGTTCAATCCAATAATGCTTGCCTTATATGTCCTTTGGCTAAGCAAAGTTGTTTACCTTTTGGTACTAGTTCTATTTCTTCCACAAAACCTTTTGAGATTTTTCATTGTGACCTTTGTGGGTCAGTATCTACACCCTTCTTTTGGTGCCCATTACTTTCTCATACTATCAGCGATGATTATACACGCTTTACATGGATATTTTTAATGCAACACAAAAATGAAGCACAATCACTTTTAAAACGCTCTTCGCCTATGTTTTCACGTTAATTAATCTTCACATTAAAACTTTTCGGGCGACAATGGTGGCGACTATCTCACTTCCTCGTTATTTTTTCAAGATAATGGTATCATCTTTTCACTACGCTTATACGCCAACAAAATGGGGCTGTGGAATGCAAACATCGCCATATTTCAGGCTATGGCTCGAGCTGAAATTTCATACTCAACTTCCCCACCACTTCAGTAGTGTGCTCTCACCGCCGCATACACATCATCAACTCCAGCATCTTCACCGCACTATCTTTCAAAACTCCATTTGAATTGCTTTACTCAAAACCACCTTCTTACTCTCATCTCCATGTTTTCAGATGTTTAGCCTATGCCACCAATGTTCACACCTCTCACAAGTTTGACTACCGTGCCATGCCATCCATCTTCATTGGTTACCCCATCGATCAGAAAGCTTACATATTATTTGATTTATCAACCAAAAAGGTTTTGACTAGCCGAGATGTCAAATTTCATGAAGATATTTTTCCTTATGCCTCCCTCAAGTCCAACTCTACCCTCCCTTCATTAACCCATAATTCTGGCCCCATTCCCTTGGTGACCCACTACATCCCTTAATTCCTTTCATTTTTTTTACTCTAATTCAAGACACTCCTTTCTTCCCCGACCACCCACACCGCACCCACCCATCGAAGCCGCCGACCTCCCTCTCCTTCGACCTGGGATCTCGCTCTCCCTCTTCTCTTCTAGCTCCGCACTAGCGCCCTCCATTCTTCATGCCTATACCCGATGCCCAAAACCTTCCTCCTTACCAAACAATCCTTCTTCTCAGATCGATCCACATCCTCCACCATCGCCTTCTGCACCTCCAACGTCACCTTCTCCGGCACCGCCGTTCCCATCCTTCCTGTCCGCTCCTCCAACCGAGACGCCCCTCCCTTCACCAAAAACATACTCACCGGAATTAGCTGCTCCGCTTCGTCGCTCCAGTCGCCATATCACCCCACCGGTCAAGCTCAACAATTATGTTTGCTCCCATGTTTGCTCTGACCAATTGTCTCCAGGTCCGCCCAAAGGTACACGTTATCCATTGGCCAATTACGTTTCTTATGACAGATATAAGCCTGCCTATAGATCTTTTGTTGCTCAACTCAGTGTTGTCACAGAACCCAGGTCTTATTCGAAGCTACTACTCATCCTGAGTGGCAAGAGGCAATGCGTTCTGAATTGCAGGCTCTCCAAGCTAATGGCACTTGGTCTCTCACTCCACTTCCGGTTGGTAAGACACCGACAATACGATGGGTGTATAAAAATTAAACACCGTTCGATGGCCCACGAAATGCTACAAAGCACGATTGGTAGCTTAAGGGCTCACCATCGAGCAAGAATATTTCACGTGGAGGTCTTTTCTCCCACCGCCAAGATTCATATCCAGGTGTTGTTCTTGCTTGCATTAGCCGCAAACTGCATATCCCTTCCATCAAATGGATGTCAACAACGCCTATCTTCACGGCGATTTACATGAGGAATTATATATGTCTTTGCTGCCAAGGCTTCGGTGATAGGGGGAGGACAACTTGGTATGTCACCTTCATATATCACTCTACGGTTTGAAACAAGCATCTCGCCAATGGTTCACCAAGTTCTCATAAGTTATTCACTCCGCCGGTTATGCACAATCTCAAGCCGATTACTCTTTGTTCACCAAAAAACAAGGCAAGTCCTTTACTGCCCTCTTCATATATGTTGATGATATTCTGATTACTGGAAATGATCCTATGAGCATTGCTACAACTAAAAAATTTCTGCATAGTCATTTTCATCTCAAAGATCTGGGTGATTTAAAATACTTTCTTGGCATTGAGATTTTTGCTTCTAAAAATGGGATTTTTATTTCCTAACATAAGTATGCATTAGAGATTATTGAGGATGCAGGACTGTTGGGCACAACCCCAATTGATACACCTATGGAACGAGGATTGAAATTGTCTGATAAGAGCGATTTGCTCAAGGATCAAGGTCGTTATAGGAAATTGGTTGGAAGGTTAATATATCTAACTGTGTTGAGGCCAGGTATCACTTATGCAATTCATGTGTTAAGTTGGTTTATGCATCAACCGAGAAAGGCTCATATGGAAGCAGAGCTCAGAGTTGTGCGTTATCTCAAGAATGCACCCAATCAAGGTCTGTTCTTTTCTTCGAATAATGATTTCAAATTGAGAGCCAACTGTGATTTGGATTGGACAGGTTGTCCACTTACTAGAAGGTTCACTACAGGCTATTGTGTATTCCTTGGACCTTCACTAATTTCTTGGGAATCAAAGGGACATAAAACAGTGTCTCTCTCTTCAGCCGAAGCAGAATATTGTGCAATGATAGGAGCTTGTTGTGAGTTGACATGGCTTCGGTACCTTTTAAGAGATTTGGGTGTTTTACATCAGGAACCTGCCTTGCTGCATTGTGACAACAAGGCGGCGTTGCACATTGCAGCCAACCCTGTTTTCCACAAGCATACTAGACACATTGAGATGGATTGTCACTATATTAGGGAAAAGATCCAAGATGGTTCCGTTATTACAAGACAAGTGAGCTCCGTGCACCAACTTGTAGGCATTCTGACAAAACCATTGGGAAAGGAGATTTTTGCTCCTATGATTCGCAAGTTGGGAGTGCAGGATATCCACTCTCCAACTTGAAGGGGAGTGTTGGAAAGTCAATATTCCTAAATCTTCCATTATAAGAATAGATGATCTGCTTATAGCTGGACAGTCTAGAATGTAGTAGCTAATTGCTGACTTGTAGGAAAAGAATACAAATCTTCCTGTATAAATACAGGATTCAATATTAATAATATTTTATTCAGCCGATTCCCTCTGTCATTCATCTTTTCAATAAGAACTTCAAAAAGTATGTACAGACAATTGCATATATTTTTCCATTTTACTTCTAATATAAATAAAAATAAATAAGCATTTCCTTTCATTTTGCCACTTTTTTTTTCCTTTCAAATGTCGGAAGAGAAAAATTTTACCATTTCAACATAGATGAACTTCCGATTCTCATCATCCAACAAGGCCGAAATCACAGAGTCTAAAACGTTCTGCACACACGCTCCCTGTTGACCGAACCAACCAACGGTCAAACACTCACACATTGTTCAGTCGAGTCCCAAATACCAGAAAGCAATCAGAATTCACAGAAGGCGAAAAGATTACTCGAATCGAATTGTTGGCGCCGACGTAGTACTGATCAACTGTCTTCAACCAACCAACATCGTCGTGCGAGTGAGGCACCAAATGGACATTGATTTTTCCTGGCACTATTCCCCCGGTGGTGTTGTAATCAATATAACTGGACTCTCCAAACGAAACCGCAGCCAAAAGAACGGCGAAGAGCATCGAGATCGCCATGGACGATGCAGCTCCCGAGCTCACAAGTCTCCTGAAAACAAGAATCAGATCAAAGAGAAAGACATGGATGAAGAAAGGCGTTGCGTCCTCTTTATGCTCGCGTGTTTGGTTGCTTCTGGCGGAAGACTTTTTTACTCATAGCGAAGACTATTATTGAGTAGAATCTCACGATTTTTTTGATGCGGGTAAGTGAAGTGATCTTAATATCTTATCCTAATGGGATAACATTAAATATTTGATAGACAACTTTATTAATTTTCCCCCCAAATTCAGCCATGGACGAAGCTTCGGGAGCTTGGGAAATAAGGAAAGTAGGATTGTAGGAAGGTTGTTTTTTTGGCCTCACTGGATTAGAACTCCTTGGAAGGAATCTGAATCTGATGAATGAAACTGCAGCTGTACTAGCACAAAGCCACAAGAGATATAAAATGGAAGCCCTGTTTTTTTTTTACTAATTTAAAAATATTTTTTGTATACTATTTTACAATATTTTATGAAACAAAATGGGAAACTTGAGTTCCCCATATTAATTTGAGAATACTAATAAATATGGCATAAATAAATAACAAAATATATATGATTTATAGAAATTAATTTTATTTCAAATATGATAGTATTTAAGTACTCCCTCCCTCCGTTTCAAAATAATTGTCTCTTTTGAAAAAAAAATTTGTTTCAATTTAATTATCATTTTAAGAAATCAATAATACTTTACCTTTATCATATTTCTTCCAATTTTATCCCTATTTTTATTATTCCCAACCAAATTTAATAACATCAAATAATAAAAATATTTTACAAGTTTCAATATGTTCTACACTTCACTCCACAATTTATGTGGATTTTTCACTTTTTCAATTATTTTTGATAAAGTCAACAAAAACCTTTCAATTTATGTGCATTTGATAACTTTGCCTTGTACATGGTTTGCTTCTCCAATTAGTGTTTATTTATATAAATATTTTGGAGGGAGAAAATTTAACTTGATCTTAAAAAAAAAATGAAACATTTGGTTAAAAATGAAAAAAAAATTGGGTATAAAATTTTGTTTGAAGAATCCCTAGTTTTAATCATAAAATGCTTATTTGGTCAAAATTTTGCTTAATTTTTTATTCATACATGTGGAGGGAAATCATTAAAAAAAAACTGGTGGAATATTTTAGTTAAGTGGCTAAGAATTTATTGGTAATTGGTAGATTATAATTAAATAAAGGGTTTGAATTTTTATAAAAGTCCAGATTTTTATGGAAGAAAGAAAAAAAACTAATACTACAACTATATATTTATTGAAAGTGAAAATGCATTTAAGAATATTTTATAGTTTTCCTTAATTCAGCAAGATATGAAACGTATCATTATTATAAATGATGAATATTATTTTTAATGTATTATCTAATATTATTCATTATAGTAGTACCTAAGATTACACTGTTATACCTAAAACTTAATGTTTATATTAAAACCTAATGAATCACGTATTTTGTATTATTTATATCATTTTTATAATTATTCCAAAATTAATGTAAGAAACACAAGTTTCCCAAACAAATTTTTATTTGAAAGACTTCTAATATGCTTTAATATATTTAAAATTAATCTTTATATATATTATTTATTTTGAAGCATTTTTATGTATTTATATAAATATTTTTATATAATCCTAACAAATCAATAAAAAACAGTCGAAAAGAATTAAAATATATATTTTTTGAAAATAATATATTATCTAGTTTTCAAATACATGCTTTTATTTAAAAAAAATTAAATAATTATCAAACAAGTCTTAGATTAAAATTTAATAAATTGTTTTATAGTTTTTTTCTTACCCTTTTGTTGTCTTTGAGAAAAAAAAGGAGAAGGCGTGAATTTATGTTTACATTAAAGACAAAATATAAGAAATCGATTAACTGCATCATATGAAAATACCATAATAACCTTCTTCCTTTACATTTGTGCTTTTTTAAGCGTAAACTTACCGTGACCAACCCACGAATATTTTTAACTTATCGTGTTTTTTTTTTTTTACAGTAAACTTATCGTGTACTTTTTTTTTTGTTTTTTTTGTTTTTTTTTTTTACATTAGACTTATCGTATATTTTAGATTTCTTTTAAAAAAAAAAAGGGAAATACCGTAAAAGAAACCAATGAGACAAAAAGGAATCATGTTCTAGAAAACAAAAAGTATTAAAATGTTATAATATAAAGTGAATAAATATAAAAAAAAATTATATAAGATAATTATTGTTTTTGAAAAATATTTCTAAATTTATGGAAAAATTATATATCAATTAAAAAATGTCTCTCAAAGAAATGACTGCTTTTTTATAAATTAATTCAACATAAATTTTGGATTTAAAATTTTTTTTTAAATGGAAGTTGTCTCAAAAAAGAAAAAAGCAACTTTTAATTTGGTTGGATGTTTCCGAAAAATAATAATAAATTCTTGAAAATGTGTTATTTGAAAACTAATGGTAAGTATATTGTAGTTTTATTCACATAAGATTAAGCTTTAAGATGTGAGTTTTGATGGTAAAAAAAGTTTAAAAAAAATATATTTATAAAGTGTTTATTCAAAATACATTTTATGTTTTTAGATTTTTACACTTTCAATATAAATTTTAAAATTTAAAAATTATAATGTATTTTTTAAAAATACATTTTCAGCTTAGATTAAAAAAATTTAAAATTAGAGAAAGCCTATAGACAATTTTAGAAAATGTCTATTAAGAGACACTTTTAACTTTTAAGATCAACGTGACAAAAACTACACAAATTTAAGAATATTTGTAAACTTTTTTTATTTGAGGAAAAAAAAAAATTTTACACTAAAAGTCTAAAAAGCCCCCAATTTGGCTCCTCACAACTTTCAATCTTTGTAGATAGATTCTATCCAAAATCCAAATGACCTCCAGGGTGTTTTTGTAATTAGCCAAATCATGATAAAGAGCCACGTTTGGTTACAAGATCATTTATTTCCTAATCCGAGGATTCAAAATCCATCCACGCTCTCGAAAGCTCCTTTGACGCGAAACCAGAAAACCCTAATTGACTCACGCTGCAATCATCCATGGAAGACAGTTTCAGAGTTCGTGTGGATAGAATTTTCGGGTCTCTAGCTTCTTCGTCGTCTTCATCGTTGTCTCCATGTGCAAATCTGAGTTCTCTGTGGTCGCTCACCGACGACGAAGTGGAGAAGAGAGAATGGAATCGAGAGAAGGACATCCCGGAGACTGAGATAACGTCTTATCCTTCGAACTTGGATGGATTCTTCGGGAAGCAACGGAGCTCCGTAGACTTACGAAAGCGGATTGAACAAGACATTGAAGACCTGGTTGATGATGATGATGATGATGAAGGAGAAACAAGAGGACGTGGTTCGTCTAGCCGATCTGTTAAGCCAGATGACCACAACGATGAAGAGTGGGAAATTAGGTCCTCCATCGGCTTGGACTGCGCTCTTGATAATGAGGTATCATTTTTGTTCTGGCTGTTATTTTCTCCTTAACGCAGCTTTGTTTTTTTTAGAAAAAAAACTTAATTTTTAGCATGTGTGTTTTTTTGTATGCGTAGGATTAGATTGGTTAGGAATTCCAACCACGTCGAATTAGAAAAATTGTGTTATACTGGATTATTGGCGAATTTCAATTTCTTTAAAGTGCTATTCAAACTTGAGAGTTGGAATGTCTCTGGTCCTAGTTTCATGCTTTGTGGCTATATAAACCACTTATCTAAGAGATTTGAATTTGATGATACCGGTCATTGATACCCCACAATTAGGAGCAATGAACTAGAAAGTTGTAGTTGTTATGAAAAACGTGTTGGAAACATTTGTGTCCTGATTGGAAAATGCTTCTACCTGTTAAGCAAAACATCTTTTAGGTTTCCAGAAACCCAAACGAAACTCTTGTTTGATGATTCGATTTTGGAAATTTGTTGGGAGTTTCTCCCTTCCTACAAGAGTATTTTAGAAATATCTATATTTGAGAATCTTCTGGAGACAAGTTTGATGTGGGATTCTTCCACATCATTTGGGGAAATTCTTCCACGAGGTTGCTGAGACATTTTGCTGCAGTTCTTTCTTGGTGGAATGTTTTGAGTATATAAAATAAACCACATAAGCTCTCATGCATCTTTTTCATTTTTGGCAAAGTTTCTACTCCAATCTTTGATCAAGTAATCAATCCTATTATCACAATTAGAAATGAGGGGCATGCAATTAGTAGTAAGTCAAATAAGATGAGTAAAAACTATTAGAGTTAACACCACAAAATGAGCATATGCATTTTTGGGCAGGTGCTTGTTCTACATTTGTCCTCTCTTATTGGTGTTTGAGAGGGAATTGGAAAATAATGAAGGATAGCAATTTTACACTATCAACAGAAACTGTGAAATTTTGGGAGTTATTATCTATTATACACAACAGAAACTGTAAAGTTTTGTGAGTCCTCTTGTTTTACTATAAAAATTAGAAAATTAAATAAATATAAAATATAATTATGTGTTTTCAACTTATTTTAGTCTTATATAAAGAATTAAAATGAGTTAAATGCTTTTAAAGAAATATATGAAATATTACCTATAAAAAAAAAAAGCAATATGAAATATTTTATTGACTTCAGATCCATTGTTTATGTTCTTTCACTTTTTCTTTTCTGTTTATTCCTTACTATGTTCTTTCTCTCATATTTTACCACAAAATTTCTGGGAACTGGACATAACCTTAGAGTTTTTCATTCTTAAAATTTATCGTCTTGATAGGTTGACTTTTGAATGTATATTATATAACATGGAATTTTTATGCAGGAAGAGGAAGATGAATATGACAAAGTGGCTGTTGGCAGGGAAAAGGCTGGTGAGCGCTTGTATATGACTGAGTTCAATGATTATGCAATTGAAGTAAATTCCTGCAATGTGCTTCCACAGTCGCTTAAGGATGTTGCTAGAGATCCACGTGCAAATCACATGGCTGCAAAAGCTAGGCTGCAAGAAGATGCAGAAGCAGCTGGAAGTTTCGATTCTTTGCGGGTTTCTGATAAAACATTGCCAGCTGCTGCAGGCACTAAAGCCAACACATCTGAAGACAGTGCAAACCTGAAATCAATTCTGAAGAGGAAGGAAAATCAGGTGGATTCAAAGTTACAAAAACGTGTTCGATTTGATCCTGGTTGTAAAACGGATAGCAATGAAGAGTCTGAAGGAACCAAAGATCTTGCTACGGAGACATGCTTGATGTCAAAGAAAGCATCTTTTATGCCCCAAGATCATTCTGGAGTTCCAGATTATATCCGTAATCCTACCAAGTATATGCATTATACTTTTGATTCTTCCAGTGATATTGATGAGGAATCTAATCGGGGTGCCTATATGGACTTTCTTAATATGCTGAAGAACCCAAATACCTCGGAGTCAGAGGCAGACAAGGCCTTTGATCTTCCAAAAGCAGTGACCTTTACCCCAAGAAAGAAATCAGGTGATACTTACGTGATGAAACAGGGCAGTGAATTCCCGCAAAAACTAGAAGATGTTGGGAACCGGAAAGGTGTGGCCCTTGGCATTGCTGCTGAAGAAAGTGAAGTTTGTGCAATGGATGAAGATGAACCAGAGCCGGTTGCTAGTAAAATTAGTAGTAGCTTACAGAAACCAAGTCGCCAGTATCGGACGAAGGTCAAATCAGATCTTGAAGAGTAGCTGTTGATCACTTGACGAACTCAGAGGTTCTCTGTAGGCCTTATAATATCTTTTATGTTGTAGCCAAAGCCTGACTGAACTTCATGAGCTTGTAGTTAGGGAGTTTCTGATCGGCACATTTTACTTAGTAAGCTCAAAGCTGACATTGATAGTGCAGAAAATAATTGACCGATCCTTGTAAATCGGGAAGTGGGTCGTTAGTCTCAGAGTTGATGGCCATGGCTTATACTATGCAACAATTTTGCGAGTTCACTGCTGAGCAAATTGGTTGAAATGGTATCAGTTATTTATTTCTTTGACTGGCATTGATACTGTATGTTTAATTGACTTCTTTGTTTACGTGAGTTCATAACTCTAATGCCATGGTGGCAAATAGAATTTAACATTATTTACATGTGGGGCAACTCTTATTGCTTTTGAAACCAGACTTATGTAACCTGTTTACGTGGCAAATAGATATGAATATGATTCGATTTGACATATCCTTGGTTTATTGGGCGATCATCATGCGTGATGAGACTCGATCGATAGATAAACGTGACGTAAGCTGTTATGGACACACCCATCTTCATGGTCGTTTGTAACCTATAGATGTAAGTTAATCGAGTATATCATCTCTTGGGTTTTCAACTTAAACCAATCATCAACATGGTAAAAAATATCCACATCAATTCTAAGCAAACAAGCTTTAAAGAAAGTTCTAAATAAGATGAAAATCAATGATGATATCCATATATTTGATATAAATTATGAATGAACTTTTTTAAATAATTTTTTTCTTAATTTAACACACTTTGAAACATACTAAAATCACCACTATGTTATAAGTAAAAATTTTACAACATAAATGAGTATAGTTATTTGAAAATACCTATTACCCTATTACCCTTCCATTGATATTTTATTGCATGCAAGTGTCATACTTATTACTTAACAAAGGACCGACTTCCACTATCTAATTATGACAACACCAACGGATACAAGGAAAACGTAAATAAGTTTGAAATCAAATCCTAAATAAGATGAAATCCTAATTATGACAACGATGAGATTCATGTTTAGATATAAAATGTGAGCAAACTTTCTTAAATAGTTTTTAATTACTTAATGTAATATACTTAAAAACATAATATAACATTTTTACAATATTACTCATCGTGTTTAGTGGTAAAGCGTTTCAAATAGATATAAGCATAAAGAGGAGAGTCTTAGGTTTAAGTCTCAATAACAATAGTTTACTAACCTAAACATAAAGTGTATTCAAAAGAAAAAAACATCCATACAATATTAAATTAACAATTTTTCCCCAAAAGTGACCTTGGTTTTCATAATGTAGTCAACATTAATAACTATAATTTTAGTTTTCATAATATAGTCAACATTAATAACAATAAGTTGCCTTCTTTTTCATCATAGAAAACATATTCACATATATTACAATAAGCTTTTTTCCTTTTAACATGATTTTTATACCAACAAAATGATTGATTCCAAACAAATTTTAATAAACACCACAATAACTAACAAAACCCAACCCCTCTTTTTGCTTTCGTGGGAAGAACTAAAAAGAAAAAAATATCTTACCTTAAAATATCAATTTTTTTTTACTTGCTAATACTCTGGGCTCGATTGAGACCCCAATTTCGCACTTACGAGCCGAGCCGAGCCGGCTCCAATGAGATGGTGATTTTGGACACGGGGCTTTCGTTCCCAATTTTGCACCACGAAAGCGCACTAACAAAAAGTTGAATTTTATCCCATAATATTACATTTAGAAAAAAATCAAAATAGTTTGAAAAGTAAATAAATGTCCGAACTAATACATATGAGCCACATGAATTACACCTCAACAAAACCGTAACTATTAACTACGATTTTAAAACTTTTTAAGTTAAAATCGTGATCGATATTCAGAACTAAATGTTTTAAAATTTAAAGCATGATCGTCGATTCTGAACACTAACGTTAAAAATGAAATCGTAGTCGTTATTTCTGACTTTTAACGATCAGCCAAAATCGTGGTCAGCTAGCTACTGAACTTGCGTTGTTGGTTAGGAGTCTTTTCTTACCCTTAGCATTCTCTCAGAGTGGGTCCTGAGTAAGTGAAAGAGCGGTCGTATCGGGTACTCGCATTTCCTCTTAAAATAGGCCTTGAGGTATTCATAGCCCCGATAATTTGGGCCTCTTAAAGCACAAGCACCTTTATATTCATCAAAGTCAGTAGTCTCATCTACACATTCGCCCAATGTAAAATAGCGCCAAGTTACTCTGTATCAAGAATCGATCAGGTCCACGGTCTCGATCGTTAGACGATCCTCACGATTTTTCGAATCAATTAAATGAAACAAATAATATTTTGATTTATGTTATAATTTTTAAGGCGGGTTTAAAGTTATATTTTTTTGTAAATGCGAGAATAAAATTCAATCTTCTTTTGTAGTGTGGAGATAATATTGGTTTTGCTTAATTGGGTATGTTTTCCTATAAAACTTTTATTTTTTGTTATTTGCATTTTCCTCTAATATATGATTTTATTGATAAAATGAGTTGCTTTTATTGTGTTATAGTATTTGTTTGATATATTTTTAGTGTAGTAGTAGTGATAGGAGGTTCGAGTGATAATCAAACACTCTTGTGAATTGATTGTTGTAGTATGATTTAGGTTTAACATTAATAATAAAAGCCCAAGGTTTAGGCTTAATAGTATTACAAGTAAAAAAAAATTTATCTGTGATAAGAGTATTTTAGAATGCATGTAGGCCCCACGCCATAGGGCCGGCCCTGATTTCTTTCCCCCCTTTGACTAACTATTAGGTTATTTTTGTGGTGATTCTTGCTTTTGCACCGATTAGTCACTCTCCTTCGATCAATGAAGCTTTCCTCCACAGGTAAGGTATTTCTCCTTCGATTATTAAGGCTTTTTTTATGTTGATGGAATTGTTTTACTTGAGGAAGTTTTTTCTCCTCCGATCTTTTGCTTGAGGGACTCTCCTCCGTCTAAGTCCCTTTCCTTATTTATTTGTTTTCCTTGTCCCAAAATTTTCTTGTTTCCTGTTTAACTTCTTGCATTCTCTATGCATTTTTTTTCCAATTTGTTAAATTCGAAGGCATCTTTGGATTTTCTTCTTTTATATTGGTATGCTCATTTGCTCACATGTTGAAAAGTTTTTCAATTCTATCATTATTTACTTTCTTGATCTTTTAAGCCTTTTATTTTGTTTGTTCTTTTTCTTGGTAAATTGCTTGGATCCTATTTTTGTAAGTATTATTTTTGAAGAAACTTACACCATTATATATTTGCATGACAGTTAATCAGGCCTATTTTATATATTAATTCTTTCTACTCTTCATTGATATATGGAAGAGGGAATTTTTTTTACAAGGGTTTGTTGTATATGAAAAGGTTGAAGGATTTGTCCTCCCTAAGTTAATGAGCATGTTTTATTGGTGAATGGATGTGTGTGTGTTTTCTGTTTTATTTTGTAAAAAGAAACTTCATATGAGTTCAATTGAAAGAGGAGCCGCAATAGTCTTCAAAACCATCACCCAATAATCTCTTTAGGAAAATATGACTTCCAAATGATTGACCATGTATTACAAATATTCTTTTTAACTAAATAATTTGTTGTTGTTCTCTTTGCTTTTCTGTAAATATAACAATAATGGTAAATATTATATATTTTTTTTCTATAAATAATGTGTGAATCCACTATTCTAATGATATGTTTTGATAATGGAAAAGTTTTTAAGGACTGAAACACATGTGAAAAATATGTTGGAAAAAAAGTTGTTATTGTGCTTTTTGATGTATCGGTTAATTCCACATTTGATCAGTTGTTAGTTATGATATATTCAAGACAAGCATTGACAAAGAAAAGTTTAAATTAATTCTCAATTATAAGTATTTCATCAAAAGGGGAAATAAGTTCCAACATTGTCCAATATGTGATGACAATAGTTTGTACCAAATGTTAAAATTGGTTAACACATTTGGAATGAATGAAATTGAATTGTATCTTGAGCTAGTATGAGTTAAGCCACAAGTGAATTAATCATTGGGTACCTATATAGATTTATTACTTGAAGAAATGATAATGTTGAGGAATTTGACTATGAGTGTAAGCCTAATAGCACTCCAAGAAATGCGATGCTCCTCTCCCTCTCCCTCACTTTCATCATCTTCTTCATCTTCATAGTCTTCATCATCTCCATATACTTCATACCTATCGGTTAAAGCAATTGGAGTGCTACTAGGCTTACACTCATAATTAAATTCCTCAACATTATCATTTTTGCATGTGATTAGGAGACATCTATATCATATAGATCATCCATCAGACCTCCTCGATTGGTGGGTGAGCTAGTCGATCTACACATGGAACGATGATGTTACCACCATCTATATCATGTACCCCCATTTTCGCTTGAGGCTTCCACACCACCCTCATCCACTACTCCACATGTCATTCCACCATCATCACCTACATCTCCACCCTTAGAGGTCACATGTTTACCATCTTCTATGTCACTAATCCTAGATGTCACCACATTAGATATCATCACATCAGATATCATCATACTTGATGTAAAACCCGAGTAATTTGAGCTTTTCCAAAAAAAAATAGGGCAAACATGGTGAACTTACCGCTATGATACAGGTTGAAAACCTGAAAGTTTTTTAGATCTCGGGATGTGGCTTGAACGTCGTTGGGTTCCGTCACGTAGGGTGGTGCCTAGGCAATTTCGTTGGTCAGAGATAATTAAATTTCCGTTTTTGAGCGAAATTATCACGGTGACACATGGCAAGCCATGTGTTACAAAACATGCATAGGCAAATGCATGTGTGACCGCATGGCGAAACCGTGTCCACATGCGATGATGAGTGCCAAAACACTTTCGAGGTGATACCGGCAGCGTCTGCATCTTCTGTTTAGTGTTATTTTACATTAAATATATATTTTTATAGCTTTCGATGTCCCGATTAGTGCAATTGGTGTGAATGCGGGTGCAATTGATGTGAAAGAGCGGGGTTTGGAAGCACTGGGTGGAAACGATTGCATCAAGATGGGTTTGGAGCGTTGCGACATCCAAAAGCGTCAGGCATGGCGATACGTGAAGGCGTCCGCGTCGTGACATCTGGCCGTCGCGGCGTTGGGTGCGATATATAAAGAAGTTAACAAGCAATAGCGTCGCGTGTCCCAGTCATGGCGTCAGCGTGTGACGTTCTGCGTCGACGTCAGTGCGAAGTTTTGTCCTCTCATCATTAAAAGAAGCAAAAGGGGCGCGAATTTGGGTGTCGAGTCGATGCGACGGTGGCGAATCCCGGAAGCGGCTGACTGACGGCGGCGAAGAAGGAGGAGCCGGTGGTTATTTTCCTCTTTTGAACAATAGTATTGATGTTTTACATATTACATATTGGTATTTTCTTGATTGACATGTTCTGAATATTGTTGAACCACATCACGTCGATGGATTAAGATTGGTAATTTATATTGTCCAGTTGTTTATAATTTGTTACTTATCTGCATTATATACGTGAATCAATTACATGATGTCGAATAACATTAAGCGTATTGTCTTGGAAGTCGAGATTGAGAGATGAGGATACCCTAGGGACTTTGAGTAAACGTGCCGGTTGATTCGGTGAAATAGAATATTAGGTCCGAAGGTGGCGATTAAGGATTAGAACGATAAGCGTTTGAATTATCGAGGTTGGGGTGGGAATGCACTCAGTGCCGCTGGCGAGATAGGCGGATCGCCTCGAAGAAGTATTTAAATGCGAATCACCTAACCATCAACAAATCACAAAATAAAGCTGAATAATATCATATTTAAGAAACAATCCATTCAAGGTAAAGGGGAGACATAATACAATCTCTCCATTACATATTAATTCATTCAGTTAGTTAGCTAGTTTAAAGATTTAGTCACTAGTATTCTTCCTGTCATTATATCTAGATAATATTAAAACCTATCTTTGTTGTTAACACACCTATCCCGTGGATCGATATCCGTACCATTGGTACACTATATTACTTAGGCGACAACGTGCGCCCTAGCACATGGCGTACATTTACACATCACGTTTCGACTGTCGTACATGGAGCATGGAATTGCTATAAAAAGGAGTTCACAAGCTGTTTGTAGAGGTGGGGAGCAGCAAGAAGGAAAATGAAGGGAAAAAAAATGAGAGGGAAAGAGAGGAAAAGAAAAGAGAGAGATAAGGAGAAGAAAGGGAGAGAGAAGGAAGGAGAAAAGGAAGGTGGTGTTCCGACGGTCGGAACTCGTCAAAGCAAGAAGTAAAGTCCGTATATTCGACGAGGGCTGCGTTCCAAAAGGTAGGGATTTTTCCTACCTTGGTTTCTTTCTATCTGTGAAACCTCGAGAAAATCCAAATTTTTCTAAAAAATGGCAAAATCGTAATTTCGGTAAAAATCCAAAATTTTTCTAGATCTCTCGGATGGCCAAGCAGTTTTAGTTGGGATGCATCTCAGAAATCTAGGTAACGAGGTCGAATTAGGGACGGTCGAATTCTGGCGTTTTCGAGGCGTCGAGTATCGGGTGGGTGGCTTGGCGTGCGATGTGACAAGTCTTTATAACGTATCTTCGTGTGACACGTGTTGCTTGAGTAAAGTGATGATGAAACGGACCCAGGGAATGTGAGTGCAAATGTCGAAAATCCAAGAGTGGGGACATGATTGGTATTATTAAATTTTAAATGATAATATGACAAAATTATCAAATAGTGACCATCTTCTTTCTTCAAAAGCAAAGAGGAAGCGTGCAGTAGGCTGGAAGGTTTACAGAGCTTAGGTTTTTTGAGGTTTTAGT
Source organism: Tetrastigma voinierianum (assembly GCA_016808115.1). NCBI lineage: Eukaryota > Viridiplantae > Streptophyta > Magnoliopsida > Vitales > Vitaceae > Tetrastigma > Tetrastigma voinierianum. The sequence continues at coordinate 829,378 of JAEQBH010005114.1, read as the reverse complement.
GAGAGAGAGTGTGACTTCTCTCTAAGATCATGGGCGTCAGGCCAGTCAGTTCCTTTAGACAGAAGAAAAGTCGTTACGCGGCGAGGCGGCGGCGTAGATCTGGGTTTTAAGGGTTCGACAAACTCCAGTAGGGTAGAGTTTTATCTTTGTTTACTCTTGATTTAAGTACTTTGTTGATGATTCGGTTGGTTGAGGCCTTAAGCTGTAGTTTGATCTAATCCCAATCTTGGAGCAGAATTGTGGAAGTTTTGAAACCCATTTAGACGGTCATTATTTATCCACAGCTGTTTAGGTTAATTAATGGTATAATTTATACAATAAATTAAGTTGTGATGTGCATGAGGCCGGAAATGGCCATGGATTTTGGGTTATGATGTGGAGCCAGGTGTTGGATGATTGACCGTGACGATGGCAAGGGGTTTCAGCATTCCACGTGAATAGTGTTAAATAAAATATTTTTTGTGAGAAAATGCGCGTTTAGTTGAGAGTAATTCAAATTGAATTTATAGTGTTTGATGATGTGATATGACTAATTTTGGTGTAATGTATTGAGAATTCACATAACATGCTTTGTGTGATTTAAATTATGTCAATATATGCATGATGATGTATTGACATGTGTTGCATGAAAATGGTTAAACTGGCATAATGCATTTCATATGCACCGGGTAACCTAGAAATTAGGTGTGTGCGCATGACATGAAAATTGAAGAAAGCCGAGCATGGTTGCGAAAGGAATTTCCACGGGATGATTTTCCATAGAATGGTGTTGGGAGATAGTCCCCACCGCAATTACCGTCGGAGGAGCCATGTATTGTTGGAAGGTTCTCCGGCGCGGTAGCGCCGGAGGGGTGATCCAGTATTTTCACCAGGCACTTTGGTAGTGTATTTTCAAAAACAACGAGTTTTGTTTTGAAATGATGTTTTTTACCATACATGGCTTAGGCGAGTGTGAGGAGTAAATTGAGGACCGAGACATAAGACGGACATTTAAGCAAATCAAGTAGGATCACGAACTTCCTTGGATGTGTGTTTACATAGGACGTGCATATGCACTTAGGTGGGGAGTAAACCCGTTTAGGGTGATTCATTGCGGGCGATAGCTCAGTACTGTCGGGGAATATTGGCTGAGTGCAGGGCGTTCGAGAAGGCCGGCTCATCTTAGAGCCAGATTTTAGAAGAAAGTCGGGTTGTGGCTTTGATGTTTTGGATATGTATTAAATTGTAGATTTTAATGTATTTGTATTAAAAGTAATGAAATAACTCTTGGACTATTAGATATAGTTGGGTATATTTTTGATGAGCATTGGTTTATGGGCCAAAGTGGCCATTTTCTTAGATATGTGTCTCGCGTCTGAGGCAGCCTCGTTCCAGCGGGTTGTGGATAGTCAGGACCCCAGGTTTTGGGGCGTCACACTATCCTTTGAGCTATTGTTTTGGAATGCTTTTGGGACCACGTTATGCCATGTTTATGGCATGTTTTGTAGTATTAATTGGAATATGGCCCATTTGTGGTCTCAATTGGGGAGCGGGGTTGTAAGCCAGGTCAGGGCCCTTGCAGGCAATTTGGGTTGAAAACTTGCATCATGCAGGAGTTGCGAAATGTTCTTGCAACCTGGGCCTGCTTACATTGCGTGGATTGAGTGCGATGGTGTGGCTGTATTTTCCGACTTAGGACGGTCATATCTTTCTCAAGTCAGAACCCCGATTCCGCAGCGTTCTTGGACTCACATGAAAACTCTTTTAGTCTAGAATCTAACCATATGTCGATTATTGGCATTTGGTGTAACACCCCGAAATATACCCTAGTCGTTTTCAGCATGTTTAGGGTATTTTGTATGTATAATTTGAATGTTTCGTAATTTAAATTCTAAATGCAAAAACTGAGAAACCCGGAAATAAGTAAGGGTAAATTTGTAATTTGTCAAAAAAGGACATAAGAGTCATAAGATAAGAATATGAGATACTAAAGTGGAAATATGAATAACTTGATTTGCAAATAGAGGAGAGATGGAGGACCAAAATGTAATAAAAGGGAAATTATATCAAATAAGACCAATTAGGGTCTCTCATTTGGGCATTTTTGGAGAGCATTTTGTGAAGAGAGAAAGGAGAAGAGAAGAAGAAGAAGAAGAAGAGAAAAGGTATGGAAACTATTTTGGTATGGATTGAAATGGTTTTGTATGGATTACTATGGGTTTGTATGAACTTGTGGACTTTTGTATGGATATTAGTTTGTTCCATTTTTAGGGGTTTAGATTAGGGTCATCCGCAACCCTAGATTTGTTGAAAGTTAGGTTGAGTGGAAACCCTAGTTTGTCCTTTGAGCATGGATTCTTGGTTTATGATGTATGGATACCGGTTTGGGCGTTAGGAAGTTAACCTAACTTACAAGTATTTGAGTTTTGGATTGGAAAAACCCTAGTTAATCTCTATGTTTGGTTTTGGTTGGGTTAGAACACACTTGAGAGTTGTTTTCGGTGATGCTTTTGGATTATTTGGGGTTTTTAGTTGGATTTCTGGAAAAATGGACGAAATCAGCAAATCTGGGAAGTTTCGGGGTCTTACACCGCGGCGTAGGGATCCCACGCAACAGCGTAGGTCCATGTCGCGGCACGACCTAGAGGGAGGCTTGGACAAGCCTCAGGTACGCCGAGGCGTAGCAAAGCTATGCCGCGACGAAGGTCTACGCCGCATTGTAGTAGTGCTACGCCGCGACGTAGCTCTTTGTTCCACCGACATGGAAAATTTTGTGTTTTGTTTGTTTTTATTCCATTATTGAGAACGTCTATTGGACTAATGATGACCTATAAGTGTATAGAAAGGGTCCATTCATGTTTGAGTACAAAAGAAAATTAGGCCGGGTACCTCGCCGCCTCGGCGAAGGCGTGGTTGAGAGGAGGCTTGGACATGCCTCGAGATCTGTCGCAGTAATGCTTGATTACTTCTGTGTGATGTAGTCTACTCTACATAATGGAAATTTTATGTTTTGTCATGTTTTGCTAGTCCGTTATTCCGAAGACTTGTCTATTGGACTAATGAGGAACATATAAGTGTATAAATGTTTGTAGGTAAAAAATTTGACCGTACCCTACATACTTCTCAATGGCGAGTTCGATGTTTAAGCAAAAACTTAAATACTATGAAAGATGGTAAGTTCCACGAACACATATAATTGTAGGACTGCTAAGTATTTGAGATGTTGAATAACCGACACCTGTGCGTGGGCAGGCACGTATGGTGCTTGGTACTCTGATTAGTCTGACGTCCACTCTCTACAGCGGTCATTGGCACATTTAGTACTTGATACTCTACATTGGGTGCGACGACACTCTCGATAGTGCTTATTTGGCTAGTACCGGTACTCCACAGTTAGTGCGACAGCCGCTCACCATGATCTTGTGGCTCATAACTTTGTGCTTTAGCACCACCGATCTTATCTTAGTACCTTGAGTACTTATTGTGTTGTGTCCAGATTAGTTTCTTGTTACTAGTCTGGGTAATTCGAAGCAGTTATGTGATAAATTTGAATAATGAATAAAAGTAAGTAATGTACATGGATACATGGTACCTACGGTACCTTCATTATAATGCTCAGCTCTCTATAAACTCTACGGAAGATCTGAACAAGTATAAGTCTGCTATAAGTATAAGTTTGTTATATGAATTTATGAATAATTCTGATATCTACTATTGTATATCTGTTACCGTTATATGCTTATTGTAAATGAGTATTAGTGCATGTGTATACATATAAGCCATATGTTTCCCACTAAGCGTTAAGCTTAGCACATATTTCTATCAAGTCGTCTGAGGAAGGAGGACGTTCGTGTCTTGCATCTTTGTGGGTAACAAACTAGTAGGAATTACATCACGGTAGGTTTCTTTCGATTATGTAAATATAAATGTACAGTTTTTGTATATATATATGTAAATGGGACTTAGGACTGTATGTATTGACACTGTAAACACCATTACGGTGGTAGTTTTATTTTGTATCTTTATATATGATACTTTGATTCTGTTATAAGACTTGGGCCCACTAATGTCTGAAAAAGCAAGTAAAGAGTCCCAGTATAGTTTCTCGCCCCCTTCATCCACCTAGGCGAGGGTTGGGGGTATGACATTTGGTGCTCACATCATTGATGAAATTTTGATCATAACATCAAGTGTACTAATTGCATGGCATGACATGCTAGTTTGATGAAATGTTAATATGTGTATTACTATATTGACATGTGATGAATTGTAGACATAGCCACTACATGACATGTGTAGGCTATTTTGTGGACATGTTATGTCATGATTTAGTCTAGAGGATAAAGTTCTTCATTACTTGACTAAGTAATGATTTGTATGTAATGTTGATATATGTTTGTGTGATATGTTGACATGAATGAATTAATGTAGGGAAATTATATACATGTTTGATATAATTGTCCAGGATGTATTAGTGATTTGCATGTTTGATAAAATAGTTCATATAACATTCATCATATATGTGACATGGTACAAATAGGCATTGGTGCATACATTGCATATGTATGGGAACATCGCATTAAATGGGTGTGAGTGCATAGTTGGTAAATCGACACAGCGTTTGGTGTTTGATTAGGTGGGCTCGGTTAAATGGGACAACGTCCAACAGAGTCGTACGGTTGATTGAAATGGTCAGACATAGTCCACAGCGGTGAAAAGCCGTAAAAGTGTCTGGGTTTGCAGAGCTGGTGGTGAGACACCAAAACTCCGCTACCCACAAAAAGGCGCATGGGTTTTAAATATAAAATGATCATTATGATGTATTATCCAAAAAGCTTTTGGTTTATAAACAAATTAAATTTGTTTTGAAAATGATCATTGGATGTCATCCAGAATGACGGTTTTTCCTGCAATGGGTTTAGGGCGTTGTGTAGAGAGTGATGAGGACTTCCGAGCATGGTACATGATGGGTCACACATCTCATTTCATGCATGACAATGTAAGATTCGGAAATAAATTGGCATATTCTTGTTGGAATGTGATTATGAAATAGTGAGTGGACATTCTCATGTCACTTAGGTGGGAAGTAACCTATAGGGGTATTCTCTCACGAGGCGTGACTCGCCTCTAATAGAAAAATATTTCGAGGTCTGAAACGGAGACATTGATGGTGAATGTCAGTAGTAATTGTGAAGAAAGTAGGCATGTGTGATTGATATTCATTTTGTAAAATATATTAAAACAAAATAGTGTTAATATATGATTTTGTATAAGAGTGTTATAATAAACTCTTAAGAACTATTGTGACATAGTCTTGGATAATATTTTGAATATGGTTGAAAGGGCCCGATGGGGCTACTTTTACTCATAAATGAGTCTCGGTGAATGATACACGATAGTGTGGTATCGAGATATGCGATACTCATAGGTATTCCACAGGTTGACGATTGGTCAACGAGACCCCTAGGTTTTGAGGTGTCACACCTGAGACCATCCTACCATCTACCACCTTACCATCACCTACATTGCTACCCATTGATACCACCATGGTTAACCTAGTTCCAGAGTTGGGTGCATGCCCACCTAGGTGACGTCACACTCTATGAACACGCCGAGTCTTTCCTCCATCAACTCCATTTCAATTTGCACAAGCCCCTCCAGATCATATAACCGTGTATCCTAAGCGTCCTAAAAGAAAGACAGTCTCCATCATGTGACAATCATTGATATGTATTTCTATTTATATGTTTTTCTATGAATTTATATTTGTATGTTTACATTAGTCATGTGTCTAATCTTTTAATGAGATGACTTTATTGTGTGATAGAAGTGGAAGGTTTGGATTTGAAATGACTTTATTGTGTAATCCCAATGGAATATTTGAATTTGAAATGACTTGGTTGTGTAGCCCAAGTGAAAAGTAATGCTTTGAAGTGAAAGCATGTTTGTGTAATTACTTGGTTGTAATTTAGATGAAAGTGAGTTATTTGAAATCCTCATAATAAATTTTAAAACCAAAACAATGGCTACGCTTTACATTTACATTTAAACGATTTCAATTTTAATGTTAAAGTCATAATCAATGATTGCGATTTCAATTTTAATGTTGAAGTCATAGTCAATGACTGGTTTCAGTTTTAATGTTGGAAGTCGTCAAATTTTAAAAAAAGTTAAGCATGTTTGTTTATAATTTTTTTAAATTGTTTTTTGTTTTGAAAAACAAAAATAACAAAAAAAACACAAAAGACAACTTTGATCCCCAATTTTTTTTTTGTTCTAAAAAACACTAAATTGAGAGAATAATAACAGTTTTCAAAAAAACACCAAAATGATGTTCTTCTGTATTTTCAAAATCTGTTATCAAAAACAAAACAAGAATCAAACTGGCCCATAGTTTCTACAGTGGAAATCATTTTCCATGTATTTTCCCCACTTTCTGAAACCGGACACTGACTAAAGAAAGCAGGAAGTATATAGATCTCAACAGCAATCAATCTCACTGTTAACAAAATAGAACACCAGAAATAATGCCTGAGTTGCCCGGATTTAAGAAAAAATGACTATCATTTCTCTTTTCTTTGAAAGATATAATTAATACCAAATCTCCCGAGATAAAGGAGCAGTAGGATCCAGAAGAGTGCAACAGCTAATGATTGTACAAAATGTTGAGGGAAATACAAAACCAACTAGCATGGATAACTTCCCACCTCCGCAGTTCACTTAGGGAAAAAAAAGAAAATAAAAAAAAACCGCCCAGTAATTGCTTGGCATATACACTGACTGAAATATCATTTAGCAGAATAGGTAACATACCAAAGAATTGATACGCGCTAGAGTAGGCGTTTCCTACAATCTGCTGCACCACAGAAGCATAGCATCTCTTTTATCTTGCCGTCGGGACCTATGACACTGTCAAGGGCGTAACCGTAGTCATATGTAAGCTCCTATATGCAAACAAGGAGTATGGTTAGTGACACAAAATTTAGCAATAAAATTTCATATCAAGTAAACAAATATTTCAGGGAAAAAAATGTGGCAAACACATATAAGCGCAACTAGTGAACTTCTTATGCAAGGAACAAGACAACCCATGATACATCATCAAACAAGAACCTCCTTGTTTGTCTTTCCTGGATGATCAATTGACCTGATTAGATAGCCCTGGAAGCTCCGGAACAAAGAAACCTAGCATACTGAACAAACCCAAGTATATAGATCATAGATCTATGTGATATCAGTTCACTCTCTACTTAGAGGCCCAATCAGCATACAAGCATACTTCACGATAATGCAAGCAGCGGGAATGAACATTTTCTCCTTACAAAAATAACCAGTTGTACATGTATGTGCACATGCATTGTGTGAACTGCATATACACTGCTTATAGTACTCCATTCTCTTTCTTCAGAAATAACCTTCTCCAATAAATTGGTAGTTAGGTCAGAGAGGAAATAGTGAATAACCTGCAAAGGAGGTATGTTGTCTGCAGCAAATAGCATTACTCGGGCAAGCTCGGCATCATGGTGTGAGCTCAAAACACACTGAACAAACAGATTGGGTTCACAGCTGTGGTTAATAAACCTGGCAACATTTCCAACAGAACCAGCATCAATGCAGTACTTAGGCACACTTTCAGATTTCTGATCATCAGTACTTGTGGGCATGGATACATCTCGAAACCGCCTCTGTTAGGTAAAAAAAAAGACCATTAGAAAGAACCCTATCTACTGAAAACTATAAGTAAACAACTATGAAGATGTTCACTTGTTTCACAGATTATCATGAATATAAAAAAAACCCAATGGTAGACGACTTAAAAGCAAGGAACAGAAGAACCAACCCAACCAATGACCAGCAAAAGCACACAAAGTACATATGACTAATAAAAATTAATACTGCATCTCTGACACAATATATTTTTTAGTGAGTTCCCTATATCAATCAATTCACACGTACACCACAGCATTATGAATATCCACCCACTTCAAGTTATATTGTGATCCACACTAAATTTCCCCAATTCTAAGTTCCATTACCGCAAGATCCATTATAGGTTTCTGGTCCTATACGTCGTCTCCACCTTAGGCCTAAAGCAGACTCAAAACAATGTATGCATATCCATGAATAATCACATAATTCTTTGCAGATTTATTAGTTTCACAGGGAACAAGGTGCATAACATTAAGGGGAAAAAGGCAGAATAAGCAGGCATCTAATTCAACTTTTTAGTTGAAAATAGGCAAACTTTTTTTTTTTTTTTTGATCAATAAAAGGCAGTTTATTGATCAAACCAGAAAAGCCAGGACAACCCTGCAAGTATACAGAGGGAGCTGAAGGCCAAAACAAGAAAGGGCTAGAAGACAAAAACCTACCAGCCCAAGAAGTGCGCTAAATAATGCAAAAAAGACGTCTTACAACATAGCGATAAAAAAGGACTTCAGCCTACTTAAGGAGAAACAATCATCCTCAAAAATAACATTGTTCCTCTCTTTCCATATCGCCCCATAACAAACACAAAGGAGCAGCCTTCCAAAGTTTTGAATCCTTTTTTCTCAAGGGGAGATGAATCCAGCCAAGAATTAGGTCTTTCACCCAGAGAGGGTAAACCCAATCTCCACCATGAATTGACACAAGGGCAGTCCATAAACTCCAAATCATGGGGCAGTGGATAAAGAGATGCTCCAAAACTTCTTTCGTCTTTCCGCAGAAGGGGCATTTACTAACAAGAGAGAACCCCCTTTTCTTCAAGCGGTCAGTAAGAACTTTCCCCACGAGCCTCAGTGAAAAACCAGCTTTGTGGGGAACACAGTTCCACGGTAAAGTGCTCCGGCACCATCGTTGGCGTCCTCCCTTCCAACCAATCAAAATTTTATGCTATGGTGAAGTAACCAACCTTGGTCCCCTTCCATAAAAGCCTATCACCAACCGAGGGATTGATTCTTTTCAGACTGATTTGAGATAAAATGTTGTCTTGTTTCCAACTCGATCATTGAAAGATCTTCGTCACGATTCCAACCCCACTCATTTGGATCCCTCCTGACTCCATTACCTTGGCCCCTTTTGCTCTAGTCACCTCAAACGGGAAGGAAGTAGAAAGGCCTGAGGGTCTCATCACACAAGCATCTTTCAAAATGCGACTCTACTCACATACCTTCTTCCAGAGAGGCATAGTGTTGCTTTAGTAGTGTAGTTTCCTTACTAATCTCCTTCCATAGGCCCACTCCGTAGCTACCCGTAGGAGACTTCGGAAACCACCCCCCATCCTCCATCCCATACTTCAGGCTTAAAAGGTGCCTCCAGGGAGAGTTAACCTCCATTGAATCCTCGAGAATCCATTTCCCAGAGCCACATTAAGAATGGAGAATGCGGATCTGAAGCCCTCCCTTAACTGCTTGTTGAGAGCAAAGCAGGTGTCCCTGACTTACTAGATGGATTTTCTTTTCGAGATTACCTCCGCCCCAAAGAAAGTCCCGTTGAATTTTCTCCAATCTGATTTTGACTCTTAAGGTATAGGGCAGTTCTGTATAGATAGGCAAAATTAAGAGAGGGTGCTTTTAATAAGTGAGCCTCCCTCCTTTGGAAATATAATGCCTTTTCAAAACAAGCCTCTCTGGAACCTTTCCTCAACCACAATCCCACCTTCTAGAGTTGTGCTTCACCCCAGAAGGCATACCCAGAAATGTTGTTGGCAAGAGGCCCGATTTTACACCACAATTCCATGACCAGCCTCTACACGTTATCCACTCTTCCCACAAGCAAAAGAAAGCTTTATCCAAGTTGATTCTTAACCTGAATAGAGCTTCGAACCAAGCCAGAATCCAGTTAAGATAAACCATTTGATCTACGGAGTCCTTACAAAAAATTAGGGTGTCATCTGCAAATAGCAAGTGTGACACCAACCCCTCTCTTCTGTCTCTCCCCTTAAACTTATATCCAAAAGATTAACCTCAAACCACTTGACTTTATCGATGTCAGCGGAAGGGACCAGGCCTCCAATACTGAAAACAAAAGGTCTTTGAGGATAAGGGTGCCCCTGCCTTAGCCCCCTAGAGTTGTTGAAGAACCTTGTCGGGCTACCATTGATCAATATCGAGAACGAGGCAGTAGAGATACACCATTTGATCCAAGCAATCCATTTTTCCCCAAAGCCCGTCTTTTTTAGAACCATTACAATAAAGTTCCAATTGATTTGATCATAAGCCTTCTCTATGTCTAGTTTATAGTACTCCCTTCTCCTTTCTTCTCAGGATCGAGTCTATAACTTCATTCGCAATCAGGGAAGCGTCCAGAATCTATCTACCCTCCACAAAAGCATTTTGGGAGAAGTTCACCAATCTGCTCATCACCTTTGTCAATCTATTTGGAAGCACCTTTGCAAGCAGCTTGTAGAGACTACCCACTAGACTAATAGGTTTGAAATCTTTGATATCCTCGACCCCCTCCTTTTTTGGAATCAGAACTAGAAAGGTAGAGTTTAGGCTTTTAACAAACCTACCATGTTGATGAAAATCTTTGAAAAAATCCATAACGTCTTTCTTCACAATATCCGGTTGGATTGCGAGCCCTGTAAATTCGTCCACGACCACGGAGGCCTTATCTCATTCGGATCCGTAGGGTGACAAAACTTCCCTCTTCTATAAAGACACCTCTACTAGGTGAGACGGCTTCTCTGTCGCCAGGTGCGGAGACAAGACCTTATGCAGGGTGCCCTCAACCTCTTGGATCAATCAACATTAACATAAGCATTCCTGGCGGCAGTGAGCGTTTTTTCCTCTCCATGCCGCCACTCCCCTCCTCTACGGATCCTATCAATACTGTTTCTCCTCCTCTAGGAGTTAGCCATTCTCTAAAAGAACCCCGTATTCCTATCCCCTTCCTTAAGCCAGATTTCCCTCGATTTTTGTCTCCAAGAAGTCTCCTCCATTAAGGACCATTTTTTAAACTCCTCCAAAGCTATCAATCCTTCCTACAATTAGATAGTGCATAAAGGTCTTTGACTCTCCACATTATCCCAGTGAGACACCTTAATGAGAGCTACCTTCTTGTTAGCTTCAACCATCCCAAAAGCCTCCTTGTTCCAAACTTTGAGATTCTCTTTGAGTGCTTTAGTCTTTTCCATCAGGACATGGGTGCACTTTAGTTCCTCAGCGTCAAGCTTTGCCCTTGAGCTGATAGAGTCCTTAAAACCCTTCTCCTTAAGCCACATGTTTTCAAACCTAAAGGGAAAGGGACCTCTAGTTAGACTCTTGCCCCCCTCAAGCAAGATTGGAAAGTGATCAGAGGTTGGTCTAGGTAGAGTTTTCTGTCTAGATCCACCGAAATGGGAATCCCACTCTTCCGTGATCAGGAACCTATCCAGTCTGGCCATACTACAATTATTCTACCCTCCTCTCCAAGTGAAAGGATCCCCCTGAGCAGGGATATCTTTTAACTCTAAATCATCATTCGCGGGCAAACCTCTCCACCGAGCCAATGATCCACACCATCACTATTAAAGCTCCATTTGGGTGATCTTATCACGTTAAAATCACCCACATAGCACCCTGGATCATCCTGACCCCACAATGGCTCTAATTCCCCAGCTCCTCAACTACCATAGACTATGGAGTGCTTACCTGTAAAAATCCAAGTGAAGCCATCCTCCAACACTTTGAACCTATAGGATAGCGTAAAAAGGCCCTCTTCTTTTCCCATCAACTGAAACACCCGAGAGTCTCAAAAGATGATTATCCCTCTTGACGCACCCTCGGCCTAAATCACAACACAATCCAAGAATCTTCTCGACCATAGGCTTTGAATTAAACCATCCGAAACCTTCTTGATTTTAGTTTCTTATGGGCACACAACATCAGCCTTTTGGAGTTTTATAAAGGTCTTGAGCAGACTTCTCTTATTGTCATTGTTAGCCCCCCTCACATTCCAAGAGAGAATTCTCAAGTTCATCATAAACCCCGGTTGAAACCCTGGCCCCCTCCCAGGGCTACACCCTCTCTTCCTCCTACTTGTCCTTCACATTCCACCATCGAGACTGGTTAACATCAAAGCCCCTTTTCCTTTTTGTCTACTTGCATATATCTTTTTCATAAAGTCAAATTTAACCTCTTCTAGGCCTCCATTGGGAAACCTAGGAACTCGCTGAATTTTGCCAAGCAGCTTCTTTCCCATGACTCATCTTCGTTATTCATCCAAAGAACCTCCTCCTCCCTATCCTCAGAATAATTTCCCAACATCTAGTAGTGAGGGCATCTCGTGGCGAGGTGGTTCGATCCCTCCACAGAAAAAATATCCCCCTTCTTCAAAATTGTCCTATGTGTCGAGGATTCTTGAGGGATCTAGAGTTCCCTCTGAACTTACCACCATTGTTTGGTCTTTCACAACCCAGCATCCCTCCCTAACAAGAACTCCTGAGGCGGTCGGTCTAAAAGAAGAGGGAGAGGGAGGCGTTTAAGCATTGGGGAACTCGATACCTATCTGAAGAAGGCAGTGCCGAGAGTCTCCACGCGCTGTCTTCCTCGATCGATCATCCCAGTAGGCACGGGGGCATTGAGTAGCCCTGGGTTCTTCACTTAAAGGTGACTTGATTCCTTATAGGTGGCAGGTTCAAACTCTCCTTATATGAACTGAAGGCCCATGGGCTAGGCCCCGTTTTGGACTTGCTCCCCTTAGGCCTTTCGGCCTAACATACAACCCCCCTCCACTTAACTTCAAAGGCGTGGACTAGGCCCTTGGTATGGGCTCCCTGCAGCTGTCCCTCGATCCAAACTTCATTCGGATCCCCTTAAATAGGCAAGCTTGGTCAATCTAAACAAAGTTGTAATCTGTTTTGCATCTATAGAAAACCTTAAAGTATCATTTCCATGATTTCAGGACTTCATCAAAACACCCAGCAGCAAGAAATTACAAGTGACCATATTGGCAAGGGAGAGATGACCCATATATTAATGGAGACCTGATGTACAAGGTTCACAACCATGATTCAAAGGCTTAGCAAACTTATGTGTAATAGAAATGTAAATGAACATACAAAAAACATAACATGAAGAAAAAACCATCCATCTCAAATAATTTAAAATTTTACACTAGGTCAGTGATCAATTGACATAGAAAATGGAAAAGGCTAAAAAGGTTATATAACAAAAATTTAGGATAGTAATTGTTACAATACCTCTCTTCCATCAAGCCCTCTCATTGTTTGCAAGCAATCGATGTCAAAAATGTAATTATTATCAGAAACATTATCTAATTCATCTGTCCTCATTAGTATTCCTTTATATTCACAAATTGGTGCTCCAGAAGGAATATAATCCCAAGATCTTACAGCCCACCCTTTCTTCGGAGTACGGAAGACCTGTCATATTAGAGTTTAAAAAAAAAAACTACCAGTCAGCCAATACAATCAGTGATAGACAGGCGTACTGCAAATAATCAGCTATAGTTAGACGACCTCAAGCCGATATTTTAGCCCCCTCTGAGATGTCCGGATAACACAATCAGGTCCACAGCCACATTTTGGACCACACTCAAATACAACATCCTTGGCTTCAATCAATCTGGAAAAAAGAGCAGCAAAAAAAAGTGTCATTCCCCAAAAGAGAACCAAATAAAATCAGCCACTAGAACAAGTGCAAATAAGGAGGGGGAAAAAACACATAAAAACTCATCGTGCCATGCTATTTGTCTTTCCAAAACTTAACTAGCATGAAGGATAATTTGAAAAAAACTAACTCCCACAAATTCCTTATAAGCCACTCCATTACCCAATCTGTAACTACCCCTGCCCCCTTAGAACACCAACCCTTCCATTTTCCCATATTTATCACAAGTAAATTTCTCCAGAAAGCATTCCTTTCTATAACAACAAAGCACGGATTCACTCTCTAAAACCCCACCTCTCTAAAAGAAATCCCTTTAAATTTTCTCCAATCTAAGACAAACACTTCTCAGCATCCAGAGTAGAGATACAAGTAAATTGGCAAGCTAGCCAACATACTCTTAACCAACATTAGCATCCCCCCTCTAAAATACTTCAAATTCTCAAAAGCCCTCCTATATTTTACATAAAAGTTGCTACCTACTTCCTGTTACTCAAAATTGAAAACAAGAAATGCATCAATATGATACCTTAATTACCTTCTAAATTTCAAATATGGCAAAACTTCTTCAATTATTTAAATTCAATTAAAATAAAAACATTATCTCAACATTTTTATTCTTAAGAAATAACAAAGATAAGCTAGTTTGTTTTATGTAGAACTGCTATCAAAGAAGACAGGCTTGGGTTTCTGAATTCAACTACAAGAAGGTAAGGAAGCTTGAGCTGAACACAAAACCTAGTCCGGTCCTGCGCCAACACATGATCAGCTCTGGTTCAATCTCACAATGGTACTATATAAGCACGCATCTCAAAAAAGACTCCTGTTTTTGCCTTTTGTCTTTGAAAAAATCTTTTATCTGCTTTGACCACAAGGACTCAAGTTTTTTGGAGGATACCAACTGTCAAAGAAATCAAATCTGGGAAGAAGACTTTTATTTGTGTTAAATGACCAATCATTTAACATGGTATCAGAGCTTGGTTTGACAGGAGGTCCTGGGTTCGAATCCACTCCTTGCAATTTAATCCCTATGTTTATTTGAAAGTCCATAATGTTTCCACATTTCTCATTACGTGCGTGGGTATGGGGCCATGTGCACATGACGGGGGGTGTTAAAACATGATATTCATATTAAACCGTCCTATAAGCAGGCACAGGAGAGTTGGTCATAAAACAATTTGCATCTTATTACACATTTACAATGAGAAGCCTAAATTAGTGAAAAAGAATTCTTTTTGCTTATTAAAATTCTTGATACAAAATGTATAACAGCAAATATCATTTTGGAACTTGATATTACATATTCTTTACCTGCCACCATCACGATGCACATATGGAAATTCTGACCCATTAAGCATAGCACAGGAACATGTTCTGCGATCTGTACAAGCTCCTTTGCATTTGCATCCAACGACAGTTGAGGGGAGCTTTACACTTTTGGAAACATTAATAGAGTTGCGATATGTAAAACCTAAAACACAGGAAATTTGAAGAAGTTCCAATCATATCAGTTTACTAAGTAACATCAACTAAACACAATAATAACTTCATGATGCACAAAGAAACAAGGTAAGAGCAACCTCATCGCAAACCATTCTCGGGCCAACAAGATCAGCTAAAGACATCATCCTCTCTTGATCCAAAAGGGTTGGAGGTTCCCACTTGTGAAAGGTCGAGAGCCAGGGCTTTGAACCAGATCTCGTCTCACAATCTCCAAACCTATCTCTCTAAAAGGATAAGAGGCTTTAAAAGCCTTCAATATCAATTAAGGCCCAACCCACTTCCCTTGAAACAATGAAATAGGGCTAAGCCCAACCCTAAAAAGTCATGGATCAAGGGTTTCGAGTCCTTAACTACCTTTCTTAAGCCACTAAGCCCCAACCCATAGTGAATTCCTTGTTTTTCTTACGATGGGCCTCCTCCCCTTACCCAAGGGATAAATCTTTATGCCCACAACCACAATCATAATGACCTAAGAGTAGCGGCTTTTCAAAGCCATCATGGCAACTAATGCCCCCAAGCTCAAATTGTGACAACCAAGGTGGGACCTCTCACCACAACTAAACAAGTAATAGAAAGGCCCCACCACCACTCAAAGTGATCCAAGAATCTTCTTGCCATCTGAACCCACAAGAATTTTTGCCCACCAGAAGTTATGCCACTTTGCAATGTCTTTATCCACTGCAATGAAATCCACAGCAGAACACCTCAGATAAATAGGAAACTTAATGACTTAAGTAGGATGCTACTAAGAACAAAGGAAAGTGGTTTATTAGAAGGCTTCCTGGCAAGGAAAAATAGGACAAAGGTGTCTCATTTATTATTTGCAAATGACACCATCTTTTCCTCTAAAGCTTCTTTAGAAGAATTACACAAACTCCATTCATAAAAATTACTGTTTTTTGGACCCTTATTAGGACCTAGGGATCAATTTAAGCAACACTCTTATGGTATCAACACAGGTCAATGTTTGACCTCCATGTAGACTTTAATAATAGAATGAACAGTCTAACTGGTGTTTAATGTACCTATGTCTTCCATTAAGGAAGAATCCAAAAGAAAACACACTTTAGGATCCAATGATTAATGGAACTTCCAAGAGATAGATGGGTGGAAAAAAAAACCTATTTCTCTTGAAGAGGAGAAAAGCTCTTATCCCTTTTCAAGATTCCAACCCCAGTAGTGTCAAAGATTAAGAAATTGCTAAAAGATTTTTATGGTCAATGATCGAACAAGGGCAAAAAATATCATCTTATTAGTTGGGACACAGTATGTACGCTTTGAGGTTTAGTAAGACTTGTTAGAGGAATAGTGGTCAAATTGGGGCTTTGGAGGTTCCCTAGGAAAGTTATACCCCTTAGCATCAGATTATTTGAGCATTCATGAAATACATTCAAGAGGCGAGGACTGTTAAATATTCTCTCTTCTCAAGGATATTAACAAGACAATCACAAATGGTCACATTAATCTCATTGAAAAGTCGTTGAAGAGGTTTCCATTTTTTTCCTACGCACACTTTCTTTGTGGTAGATGATAAGGGCGAGAATTTGCTTCTCAGAAAATTTTAAGGCAGTGGAATCAACATTTGCTCAAAACTTTCAAGTTTTTATAAAGTTGTCACAATTAGAAATCTCTCTATATCAATTATTCTTAGCAATACCTCCTCTTGATTTCTTGGAACCTTAACATCCCTAGGAACCACAATGATTTGGAAATTGAAGACATTGAAAGACTCATATCTGTCTTACTCATATGCCCTCTTCTCCAGCTGCCTCAGATGGGAGAGCCAGGGCACTATCTTCTTTAGGCTTATTCTCAAAAAAATCTTTCCTCGTCTTGTCCAATATATAAGATATAATCTATATTTATCCAACTAAACTTTCATGGAAACCTAAAATCTCATCTAAGGTCAAGACTATGTTTGGCACACAAGAATGTAAATACAAAGCTCTCAGTCCTAGTTGGAGCATTTTATGTATGGGGAGTGGAGAGACAATCAACTGTCTGTTCCTACAATGTTTGATAACAATTAGGGAATAAACTTGCCTGTAGGTGCAAAAGGTGGATCATCAACCAAATTGGTGGCTGGAATAGGAATATCCTCTTGACCACCACTGATATCTTCACAAACCAACCTTAACCAACAAAACAAGATAATGAGATCACAATAAGAAGTAAACCATTGGCTCAGTAGTGACTAACTTTATACCCGCGTATTTCTGAAATTGAGTTAGGAACACGGCCCCGGGCATATTGAACCTGTCATCAAAGTGAAATAAAATATGACTACTTGATGCATAATAAGGATGGTTCATTATCGCAAGGCCAGCTACAATAAAGAAAAGACCCAAGACTTTGTTTGAATAGAAACAACAAAAAGTATAAAGCATAAATCAGTGAAGTACCAACAAGTCAAACAAATACATTATTATGTATTTATCATTTGTCATCTGGATCCATACCCAATGCCAACTATGAAGAGAAGGGATCCATGTTTTGATCAACAATCTGAAATAAGAAATTTTAAAAGAATTTGGAAAACTACATTGCAGCACTAAAACATTTTTTCATACATCAGACAAACCAAACAAGAGTAAAACTAAAAAGGGAAAAAGAAAAAGAAAGTTATAGACCAAAACATGAAAAATGTTCTCTTAGAGTGGAACAAGTGGATCTCGGTTTTCAGCATCTTATCGAAGATCTTTTGGCTTAGGCTTTGTGAAGATGGCTAGATTGATTTTTAGCATTCTGATTTGCACAGCAAAAAATTTGCACCCCTTTTAGAAAAAAAAAATTGGAAAAGGGGGAAATATATTTCGACCCAAGAGTAAAAATATAGAACAAGCTTATACTGTTTGTTGCATAGGAAGGTATCGACTCAGAAAAACCTCATATAGAACAAGCTTATACTGTTTGTTTTCAGCCCATTCAGATATTTAAGAAATATCTTCTTTTCTAATTGCCGAAATTATGAAGAAAAAAAAAGGCATTCTGAATCATAATTCACACACAAACCTGGTTTGTTGTCAAAGTTGGCTGCCCCTCAAGCCGCTTTAGGCGGTACTTGAAAACTGTAAATCCAGAAACCCCTTTTTCAGCCCAATAATGGACAACCTGCAAAACAAAAAGCAAAATAAATGGGTTGAATCAAATAATCCTGCCAAATTGAATGGACTGGAGTTGTGAAATCCTAATATATAAAGTAATGATGGGCAACCCAATAAAAATAAAATAATTAGAGATAGAGAGAGAGAACAAAAAAGAGTGCCATAAAATCAAAGCTAATCTCAGGGAAAAACAATCCCAAAATAAGAATGCAGGCACAAAAACAAACCACGAAATGACAAGAATCAATGAAAATTACCAGAAAAAAATAGTTCTCGGAAACTAATAACACTTAATAATTTAAACAACTACTGTAAGCTTAAGATCCCAGGTTTAATTTTAATCTTCAAAAATGAAAAAAGAAGAATTAAGAAGTTATATTGGCAAAAACCAAGCAAAGTTCTAGGAATTTACACAGCATAAACATAATTTTGTCATCAACCTACAAGAAAACTATGGAATCTAAGTATGACATTTTCATGCTAAAGAAATAAGTTCATAGACTAAATAGGACAAAAAAATCTTGAAGAACAAGTTTCAGGTAGTTTACCTTATATAAGCCATCATATGTGTAAACTTTGCCCACATAACTATTTGCAGATCTGTGGCCTCGAATTACTCTAACAGGCACACACTGCTCCATACAATTCTGCAATAAAGTAAAACAATTTTGAATTCATTTTTTACACAGACAATTTGGAAGATATAACACCCAATACCAGGTTAACATAGTTAATAGTCAGCTGTGGTTCATGTTGATTCACAATGTTTTAACCAAGTTGAACGAGTTAACTACAGATCTCGGCTGAGCTATCGAATTTTTGTAGATCCATTACCGAGTTCATCAGTGTATAGCATCCTCTATCAGACTCAACACAGCCAGTTTTGAGACAGACACAAATCAGTTGAGTTGTACCGAGATGGGAGCATCCTCTATCAGACTCGACACAGCCAGTTTCAAGACAGACACGACTCGGTTGAGTCGTACCGGGATGGGCCGAGTTTTTGAACCCTTAATATTGAGATAGGAACATCAAAAGCCAGAAATGTAAACAAGCCTTGAACTTAACTTATCATGGTTGATGGTGTATGTGTGAAGCATGATATTCATATTAAACCTAAATTCTAAGCCAGAAATGTAAACAATCCTCTATCGGACTTGACAGTTGACACAGCCAGTTTCAAGACAGACACGACTCGGTAGAGTCATACCGGGATGGGCCGAGTTTTTGAACCCTTAATATTGAGACAGGAACATCAAAAGCCAGAAATGTAAACAAGCCTTGAACTTAACTTATCATTGTTGCATATTATTACTATTATTATTGTTGTTGTATCTGTGAAGCATGATATTCATATTAAACACAAATCTTAAGCCAGAAATGTAAACAAGTCTTGAACTTAACTTATCATGGTTGCATATTATTACTATTATTATTGTTGTTGTATGTGTGAAGCATGATATTCATATTAAACCCAAATCCCAAGAACTTAATAATAATTATTATTATTATTATTATTATTATTATTATTATTATTATTATTTCAAAATTATATAACTATTATTATTATTATTAGCCAAAAAAATCATAAGATTTCAGAGCTGCTCTAGCACATTGCAATGACAAGATTTCCAGGTAAAACTAAAAAATAAAAGGACAAATAAATTAGTCCACCAAACTTGGAAATTTCTCACCGGCTTTCTCTATAGAGTTACTTGAAATTAAGAAATAAGTTCATCAAATTCCAAAGGGATAACAAGATAGTTGAGGTGAATGGATAAGCACATTGCAATGAAAAAGGGAAGAAAAAGAATCCAAAACAGAGAATCAGATTTCAGAACCACACACCTTTAAAGCCAAATTACCACGCTCCATGACTTGATCTTGTACTTGACGCTTATTTCCAAGTAAATTATTCCCACCTTGACCAGTGTACACAACATCCTCAGAGTTATCCAAATCATCTTCATATTGACCTGATAAGACAATGGCTACACCAAGTGGGAACGTATATCCACTGTATTCCTGCAACATTCAAGTAGGAACCCCAAAACCGCTTTTATTATGAACACTACTAAGGACTCAATCTCTTTAATAAAAATGAAAAGGCATAAGAGGAACTACTTTTTATTTATGAACTCCTAAGTTTTTGGTTTTCATATCAGGAGCAATGTCACATGCAAGATGTAGCATGAAATAATTACACGATAAAAGAAAGACCAACTGATATTCAGTTCAATAAAAAAAAAGGTGAAGTGAAATTGAAAGACAAGATATTCTTCCAAAATATGCAGATCAAAACAGAAACAATGTCACATGCAGAATGTAGCAAGAAATCATTACACAGTAAATGAGAGACCAAATGAAATTCATATTAAACTCAAATCCTATAAGCTGGAGCTTTTAGGAAAGCTGGTTGTTTAACATGGCATTTGTTAACATATAGAGTTGTAACTAGTTAGGAATCCTTAGATGTAGAGTTGAAATAGATTATGAAATATAGACTATCTCTCCTGTATATATACACATGTTAATTCAATGAAAAAACACAAGGGAATTCTTTCCTCTAATTCTCTCTTGGTTGTTTCTACATGGTATCAGAGCCCAGGGTTCGAGTTTGATAATTTTTGGAGGATTTTTTGGCAATCTAAGGCTATTGGAGGGGGTGACTTTTGAAACACCTACCTAGAGAGAGCGAGGAGTCTTACCGTCGGCATATGAGGGTTCACCAGCCGCCGACGAGCCAGGCTGCAAAATCCGGTGGCCGGATTCCAAGCGCGTGAAGCTCACGCACCGCCGCAAGTTTTCTAGGCCATTCCACACACGTTGCGCATGTGGGCGCCACGTACTATTCCGACCCTGGGCTCCTCCTCCAGGGTCGTCCGTCGCCAACAAGGCCTCTGGTACACTTGGTTTCCCTGTTTGGTTCCTGGATCTGGTAGTTTTAGTTCTTTTTGTGTCTGACAACCCCCTTTTTCTAGGGTTTCTGATTGTTTTTTCCAAAATCTGAGTTCAGGGAGTGCTCTCTGCTCTTGATCTTCTTCATGTGGTATCATAATAGGAAATTGATTCGGAAGAAGAGCGAGCCGCACGAAGCTCAGTGGTCCAGGTATCCAAATCCACGAGGAAGACAAAGCGGCGGGTCTGACTATTTGGAATTGAGCAAAACAATTGAATATCGTCGGAGCGTACATATGGGTGGTCACCTCAACAGGATCCACCAGTGGAGTGATTCAAAACGATGGATGGAGGAGGATGTCGTCTGTTCATCGAATCAAGTAATTCTATCGACAACAGTCTTGGGCCTCGTTAATCCTTGTAATTTGTTAAACTAATGGATTATTTGGAGTTTGTGTGTTTTCTAGAAAGGGAATGTTTCATTTATATTTGATGTGTGTAAAGCATTCTATCGATCGGAGAAACAAGATCGATCCTCCTGAAATTTTTATGGCACATAAAAGATACATGAAGAGCTATGCCTTTAGTCCATATGTCAAAAGTTCGGCAAGTCAGCGAGAACAAATGGCGGGTTATGGGATTTCTTCTTGCTCTTCCTCCAGTGATATTCGGCCTGAGCCCAGTTTTGTCCACGTCTTGAGATATCATCTCTCCAGGAAGACCTTTAGCGGATTCTTATATAGGGTATCATCTAACCTTCACTGCCCTTATCTTGCCCGAATGACGATTGCTCTTATTGCCTGAAACAATTGGTCGAAGAGACAGAATAAAATGATGATCCAGGCGATAACACTCAAGGACCTGGTTTTGGAGGTGTTGTTTGTTATTACTGCCATAAGTCTGGCCATGTGATACTCGATTGTAAGAAATGACCATCGAAGTAAAATTTCGTCTACTCATATAGTTTCTACCTCTTGAGGCGTAGATCGTCGATTCAGTTCTCGGCCGGCTGGTGCTTGAGGTTCAATTGTGTCAGGGACCGTGAGATCTGTCTACGATTCTTCTTATTCTTAAGTCAGTTACTTACAGGTCAAATGTCTTGTATCTTCTTCATCTTCGAATGGGTCGGTGACTGCAGGCCATATCACATGACAAGTAACTCTGGTCTTTTCTCACCTTTAGGTCCACAACCTTCACCTTCCATATCACTGCGGCGGATGGATCACATTCATGTGTTCTTGGGTGACACAATTGATACCAGCTCCATCTATTCCTTTGACATCAGGTCTTAAGTTTACCAAATTCTCTTTTAATTTGATGTACGGTAGCAAGTTAACTTTCGAACACTTAGGTGTTATATCTCTCATTCTTCCACGATTTTTGTCTCTTCAAGGGATCTTATGTGAAACAAATTATTGAAGGTAGAGATTCGTAGTCTAGGGTTTATACATCATGATCTCGATCCAAAGACCTATTGCTTGTTGCAGGTCACTACACCATTTGAGACACATTGTCCGGTTAGGTCATCTTTATTTGCCATTATTAAAGAAATCATGTCCTCGATTTTGAGGTTTGCTATCCTTAGATTGTAGTCTTGTCCGATTTGCAACGTCATCATATGGTTATAGTCCCCCAAAGTCGATAAGCGGTTAATGCTCCTTTTGAGATTGGATTCGTTCGGATGTGTAAGGGTCAGGTCTTGGAGTTGTCATCAACTAGGTTTGATACTTTGTCACTTTTGTTCCTTGATTATTCGAACCACTCGGTTATATTTAATGAAAAACTAAGCTACGAGTTGTTTTTCTCATTTATCAATGCCTTTTGTCATGAGATTCATATTTTCGATTTCATGTTTATGTTCGTCGAAGTGATAATGTAAAAGAATATGTTTTAAGAACAATTCGGTTCTTGTACTTGACATGGCATCCTTAAGTGAGACTTTTTTGTGTTGGCTCCTGCTCATAATGGAGTTCTGCAGAAAAAATAGGCACCTACTTGACTATCGAGCTCTATTATTTCGGATGCATGTGCCCCGAGCATTTGGGTTGATCTTTGTTTCCATGACTTGTTTTTGATTAACCGAATGCCTTCATAAGTCTTGAATTAGGACACACCGCATCACATCCTTTTCCCCAATAAACCTCTAGTGAGCCTCAGATATTTGGATGTACCTATTTTGTTCGAGATGTTCGTCCTCAGGTATCTAAACTTGACCATAAATCTTTAAAATGTATCTTTCTTGGTTATTCCCAGGTTGAAGGGTCATCGATTGTTCTGGCTAGTCTTGCCAGGTACTTGGTTTCCTCACGGATGATCGAGTTTTGGGAGTCATCCTTTCTCTTTGGCCGGCCCACATTAGTCGGGGGGCGGATGACCTGTAGTGTATCCCCTA
This sequence comes from Tetrastigma voinierianum, assembly GCA_016808115.1. Classification (NCBI taxonomy): domain Eukaryota; kingdom Viridiplantae; phylum Streptophyta; class Magnoliopsida; order Vitales; family Vitaceae; genus Tetrastigma; species Tetrastigma voinierianum. Next base: position 805,910 of record JAEQBH010005114.1, on the reverse strand, counting down.
TTGCCTCCAGAGTGGCCCTCATGTTCTTGCTCGATAAAGAGCCTCTATCACTCGGATTACACGCTCAGCATAGCCATAACCCACAAAGTCTGGTCCTCCTGGCCCGCTTCAACATCAAATTCGTTCCTAATGATCTTCTTGTTGCTCTTCGTAAAGGTAGGCGTCGGTGTGTTCATCCAAATTTCCTCATTTTGCACCTATAACCGATTTAATCTTCTCAGTCTGTTCTTTTATTGCTTAACGGACTCTATTTCGTTGCCTAACACTTTTAGAGAGCCTTGTCTCACCCCTAGTTGGCATAGTGTTATGATAGAGAGATGGATGCTTTCCCCAGATAGAATAGTACTTGGAGCGGTACATTACCCTCTTAGGAAGAAAGTCATTGGAATTGTCCATTGGTCTTTGCGATCAAAGTTAATCGAGATGGATTCGATTGCCCAGATTGAATACGACTTGTACTTGAAAATTTTCGGACACATGGTGTAGACTATTGATACCTTTTCCCCCGTTGCTAAGATGACATCTATTCGACTTTTTATTTCCCTGGCTACCACTCATAATTAGGATCTTCACCGACGATATTAGGCAGCCTTTCTTCATGGCAATCTTCGAGGTATATATGAACAGCGCCAGGTTTGTTGAGTCGGGGAGATTGGGAAGGTTTATTAGCCTTAGGGTCGTTATATGGCTTGAAGCGAGTCCGTAACGAAGTTCGATAAATTCGGCCCGGTGAGTTGAAATTCGACTGCGAAGAGTATCCCGACCATTAAGTCTTCTCTGGGAACTTCAGGTTCGGTATCATTTGTTGGTGGTGTATGTGGATGATATTGTTATCAGCTGGAAGTGACTACATAGATCCTCATCCTTAAGTCCTTTCTTCAGTGAGTTTCATACAAGGACTTAGGATGCTTAGATATTTTCATAAGTGTTGAAGTTATCTGGGTAAACATAGAATCTTCTTATCTCAGGAAATATGTGTAGTATTATCACGAGGCGGAAAAGTGGGAGCAAAGCCATGGCAATTTTTGTAGCTCCGGCGTCTGTGTATATCTTAGAGAAGGCGAGTTGTTTGAGGATCTGAGATATAGAACTACTTAGGAAAATTAAACTACGCACAATAACTCATCTGTATTACGCTCAGTCGTGTTGTAAAATCAATACAGCCAATATTTCCCACAGTATTGTTGACATTTGAATACATTTGTAGAACATATTCCATGTTACTTGAAAGGATCTCCAGGACGATGTATTTTATATAGTAATCATGGAGCCTGATAAGTTGAATGCTTCACGAGATCGCGATTGAGGCGAATTGAAAGGAAAATAGGAGATCCACATCACAGTTCTTGTGTTTTGTTGGTGGAAATATAGTCTCATAGAAAAGTAAAAGCAAAGGGTTGTTTCCCGTTCAAGTCACGAAGTCAAAATATGAAAACTGATAGCCGCGATCGTGGTATTGAAATCATGTGTGGCTTCATCAACTCTTGATGGGAAATCGGCATTAAGATTATTGATCACAGCAAAACTTTTGGTGTGATAGCAAACTACCCTTCATATTACCTCGAATCCTATACTCCATGAAAACCAGTAAGCGTAGTGGGGTGGCGCCCTTACGTTCATTGAAAATACAGCTTCGTTTGAGTTTCTCCAGAATATGTAAAGATGGGAGAAACGGTTGGGTGATATTTTCACAAAAGGCTCTAAAGTGGGGATCGGGTTAGCTATTTATGTAACAAGTTGAGCATAAATTGACATCTAAGCTCCAACTTGAGGGGGAGTGTTAACATATAGAGTTGTAACTAGTAAGGAATCCTAACATGTAGAGTTGTAATAGATTAGGAAATATAGACTATCCATCCTGTATATATACATATGTTAATTCAATGAAAAAACACAAGGGAATTCTTTCCTCTAATTATCTCTTGGTTGTTTCTACAGTATTAGAGTTAGGTTTGGCAGTAGTTCCTGAGTTTGAGTCACCTCTTTGCAATTGAAATCCTTATTTGTTTATTTGAAAGTCCATGAAGGACTCTGTTTGGTTTGGTAGACTCTCCAAGGTAGACTCTCCAAGTGCAGGTATGGGGTCGCACATAAGGGAGAGTGTTAAGAAGCATGGTATTCATATTAAACTCAAATCCTACAAGCTTGATCCTTTAGGAAAGTTGGCGTTTAACAAAGACATCCTTCCAGAATATGCATGTTTTAATCAGAATCAGATAAGCAAAAAGTAAATTCACAGGTACCAAAGTTTAACAAGCTCTATGGCTAAAAAAATGTGACAAAATACAAAATCTAGAGAGAGCACAACTCAAATCTAAGGGATGGCAATCCCCTACAGAACTTATAAGCTTTTTGGTTACCTAGTTCGTCAGCAATGCAATAAGCTAAACATAGACTTTAAGGAAAAAGGCATCTTAAGTCACTAGTGATATCTAGAAGTTCGCAAAGCAACACATCTTACTTTAATAGATTACTTTCCTTACACACCCACAAATAATAATCACACATCCTCTTCCACCAATAGACTGAAGAAACTCATAGCCATGACCTACTGCAGGCCCTCCACATTGCAAAAACCTTAATTTTTACTTTCTCAAAATGCCAGAGAAAGCTCTCATTTTTCCTGCAAACCCAGAAAGCCTTGAATTATCTGATACTCACCCAGCAAAATTTAACTTCATAGAACCAATATTGATGCATCTCATTCACAAACTTCACAAGCAAGGCCCTAATATGGATGCATCTTCTTTATAAACTCCACAAGCCAGGCTCTAATCAAGTAAACAAAAGGTCAAAAAGATTTTGGAGATATGACCCTCTAGGAATAGAATATATAAAGTAAGCTCAGACAACCTCCAGAGGCTTTCACCTCAAAGGTCCCAACATTATTCCCCATCAAATTATCCAAGATCAGCTGCATAACAAAGTATCCTGACTGTTATCTATGACACAAGGCTCATAAAAAATATGATTATCGCATTTCACACTTTTGGAAGCTAACTATTCTATCCCAGTGAATTTAAAGGGTCTATTGTGTAGCCTCAAAGCTATTGACTAATGGAGAAACAGATGACCAATTGACATATTATTCCCCAAAAACATAACATAATAATTTGGAGGGAGAACGTTGTAAGACGTCCTAACCCATACAATCATTGGTGTTATCCTTCTTGTCACCCAAGACGCAAGCAAAAGCCTTGAACACAGATGTTGTTTCAGACTTAGAAAATGAAATTGGTTAGAAATAAAGAGGTCAGGGTTTGCAAATTCAAAGGGTAGCTAAATTACAGAACTAAAGGATGTGTTTGAGGACATCAAAGACTAAATTGAAATTGAAAGGTATACAGTACACATGAATGAAAAAAGGCATGACAACCACAATCTACCAGATATCTGAATCAGAAAGATTGTGACAAAAAAATATAACACGGATGATATAGGAGCGTATAGATCCCATTAGCCCAAAAGAATTTTCGAAATTAAGAAGCATAGTACCAAGACTGGCTTAGAGCTAGATACAAATTTCCAAAAGTTAGGAATCATTCTACAAGAGTTTCTATCAAATTTATTCAACAAATCCATCAGCACGTTTGATATGCATATTCCCTCGGGCATAATATTCAACTAGACAAAGCACCCTACCAATTTGACCAAAAAAAAAAAAGGGGTTCTATTATAAGTATAATCACAATTTGACAAAAATTGATAATAAATATACTATAATAATAAAACTAAGAGTCTTTCAGTGCACTTGCTCATATAAATGGAAAGAGATCCAGTTTGAAAAATGGACTCACAATCTCCTAATCCATTTAGGATTCTTTTCCTTCTCTCTTTAGTCTCCTAATTAGACTCTTAACTCTGTTTTCTTTTTTTTCCCTAACACTAGAGTATAAATATGTATGTTTCCTCCTTTTGTAAATTAATGAGAATGAATGTATTCATTTTCTCTCAACAGTATCTAACATATTCCTACCAAATACTTTTTCATGTGTATATTTAAAAGCTGACTCAGACAAATTTCATAGTTGCATGCAATTTCAGAGCCCAAAAACAAAGGAAAAAATGTGTAGTACAATACAGGATTAAAAATTGCAAGATACAATAATATCGGACCCTTTCAACATGAAAATTCATATGGTTTGTTGATGCTCTTTATTGGAATCGCCCTCACAATTCAACAGTGTCATGGAGAGAACATGCATACCCTTCTGTTATAGGATTGGCCCATATAATCAATCCCATTCAACCAATGACTATGAAAACCCACAGCAACCATTTCAGCCCGTGAAAAAAACTGATGTCCCACATCAACACCTGCCATCAGAAATCTAAATTCAGCACCATTTTTTTTTCAAAGTGTAGCATACATTTAAATAAAGAAATAAGGTCCATGCAACCTCAACGAGAGGTTAAAAAAACGTCAAAACCAAATATATTAGTCAACCAATGATTGGGAGCTTGAGGGAGCAAACTCTTTAGGGACCTTGCACACAATCCAAATTGGGAGCATTGAGAAGGATAGAATGTGATGGAGAAAACTAAAGAGTGCTGAAACCCATATTAGTCTCGACCTTTGAGGACAACTCAATGATTGGAAGCTTGAGAGAGAACTTTTTCAAGGTGTCTGGACAAAATCCAAATGAGAAGCATCAAGGATAGGCAGTGTTGAAAGGAAAAAAAGAGTGACGTTCTCAATCAAAAGCTATGTGCATATTTGGTAAGGGAGAAAGTAGACTCTTTCAAATCAAGATAGTTTCAAATCCTTGGGTGCCTAAAAGGGAAGGCTTTTTGTTTGTGAAGTTGTTTGGGGAAAGATTGAGACAATTGACCAACTCAAGAGGGGATAAATAATGTCAAATAGGCACGACTTTTGCAAATAAGAAGAATCAGTTGATCATTGACTTATTCACTGTATCCAAGCAAGTACGTTTTCACAACCAGCCTTCCCTCCATTTGGTGAGACATGAGTAATGCACCCCATGGACAAGGAGAACCTTCTAAGTCAGCACAGTTTTTTGTGAGGAAAAAGCATAAGAAATCTTAGAAGGTTGCCCTTTTATGTCTACTTTGAACTCTTCCAAATCGTTTGAGGATAATGATCGGTCAAATCAACCCTTGTGTACAAATTCCAAGATTTGTTTAAGTCGCTACAATTAGAAACCTCTCTATTTAAGCAACATTGAAAATGCCGGCTCTTGAACTTAAAATCATATTTTTCTGTTGTAACCTAACTAATTTGAAGACTAAGGATCTTGAAATACTAATGACTTCTCTTTTCCACATCTTCATATATTCTAGATGCGAAGGCTTGAGCTTTTCTTCTTCTAATGTATTCTCAATAAGATTGTTTTATTAACCTAGTCAAATTTATTAAATATAATTCCTTTCCATCCAACAAAATTTTTGTGGAAAATTAGTCTCATCTAAGGTCAAGACCTTCTCTTGGTTAATGTCACATTAAAGGGTGAATATCAAAACATGCTACAGTTAAGAAGACCTTTCAAATCCCTTAGTTCATATTGGTGCATCCTGAGCAAGGGGAGCAGAGAGTCAATTTGATAGAGGAAACCCCCTTAAAGCCTATTCAAGAAGGAAAGAGAAGGCATAAATACACATTAAATTAGAACTATAAATTAGGATTATTAATCGAAATCAAATTACGATAAGTTGTTGGAATCAAATTAGAATTAGAGTCACAATGAGTTATTACAATTATAGCACAATTTGGATTTCTTAGAGAAACTTATAAATAAGGTCAATTGATATAATTTTTGTTGCATAGTCCACAATTGTGATACTCCATTGGATTTCTTCTAGGTGAGACTCCTAGAAAGCATTAGTAAGACTAAGATTTCTATCTCCTCTTCAAATCATCTTTCTCTATATTTTCTAATTTTATACTAGAAAGAGTTAGTAAGAATAAGATTTCTTTAAACTCTAAAGATAAGAACCCTAATTCACAACATCGAGTGTGGGTTCACTTCCTTAAAACTTGTACATCCTAAGGTTGTCCTACATCACAATTTACCATCTCTTCCTACATTGTCCTATTACATTCGATTATATCATAGGCTATTTATTCAAGCTAAGAGTGCATGGGTTCAACAAAAGAGTTTTTGTGATTTTTTATTCTTTTTCTTTTTCTTTGATAGGTAAACGAGAAAATATATTAAAACACTAGCACAATAGCGCAACCAAGTATACACAAAGGCAATTTAAAAAAGGTTTAAAGGTAGCAGGAGAGAAAAGGGCATAGTGAAAACCAACCACCTAAACAGCAAACGAACCACCACGCCCTAGAAAACTAAATAAATCTGGTCAAAAGGACCCACGCCCTAGAAAACTAAATAAATCTGGTCAAAAGGACCCACGCCCTAGAAAACTAAATAAATCTGGTCAAAAGGACCCAATCCAAAAGAATCAATTAAAGCCTAATATGGATAAGAAGCTAGCTAAGCATCCTTCCACGTCTAAAGTTAGGTGCAAAGAAAGAAACCTCAAAGAGAGATAATTGAAATCCAATTGCTCTCATTTTTCCCCTAATACAGAGGACAACCGGATTAATCCACCAAACATTCTAACTTTTGAATTTTTCCCTTCAAATGAGTTGATGAGTGTTGCCCACAGGTACCTCTAATTGAGATTTTGTTGTTAACAAACCAAGGTAATTAGCTACCAAAGGTTTATTTGAGATGAGTGACAAATGGTAGGTGACTATGAGCTCCAAGTCAAAGATCATTCATCCAAGAATTTAAGAGTTTTCATGCTCAAGAAGTGAAGAAAACCAGGATTCCACTCAAACATCAAATGAAGATTTTGTAAACTTAGGAATTCATGTAAGGTGAGGCATGGTTGCACTTTAGGGTATATCTTTTCTACATGCATCATTTAATAGGTAAACAAGAAGCTTATCTCTATGACTCAATTATAGCTTACTATACGCAATTGGAAGGTGAATGTTCCAGCCTTATTCCGAAAGGCCTAGTTTGGAATAGTTGTATCCCCCCTAAAGTAAGTGTGTTCTTGTGGGAGGTATGGTGGGGTAAGGTGCTAACCTTGAACCAACTAAAAAAAAAAGAGGATTTCAGCTTGCAAGTAGATGCCCACTATGTAACAAAGATGAGAGTCTCAAACACCTTTTGATTCACTATCCAGCAGTTTAGGGCATATGGGCTGCTATTATCTCTTTGCCAGGAATGGACTGGGTCTATCCTCTCTTGGCAAAAGATTTGATGATGGAATGGAAAGCCTTTACCAATTACTGTTAGAAAGAAGGCGAGGAAAATATGGAAAACGATTCCTTCTAGTCTTTTCGAGGCAATTTGGAAGGAAAGAAACAGGATTGTTTTTGAAAATGAGAGCTTTTGGTTGAGTAGATTGAAGCAGGACTTCATAAATTCACTCACTACTTGGGCAGGTTTAATACATGAGGGGGATTACTCCATTGTAAGGTTGCTTTTGTGTATTCTCTAATTTCTTGGGTGGGGGTAGATAAAAAGCTTTCTTTTCCCTTTATTTTTGTTCTCTCTGAAAGCCTCATGTATACCCCCTATATACTTTAGGGCTTGGCCCTTTTTGTTATTATATTGTTCAGTTTACATATCAAAAAAAAAAAAAATTAAATAACTCAATTTTTGCTTCTAAATTGCATACTGTTTTGAAAACCCGACTTTAAGAATCAAACCCTAGGCATTTGAAGTCAAAAGTGTGTTTAAGTGTTGTTCTTAAAGTTTTGAAAGGCGATGATTTGAAAAAGAAAATATTTGGAATAAAGGGTGTAAATAGTACGAAGCAAAGCCTCAACTAGTCCACCCGTCGAGGTCATCCAAACAACTGGTGAAGGAAACGATTGTTCGATTCCACATCTAAACAAGGGTGCATTATCAGCCATTTGGATACAGAAATAGGTGTTTTTGGGTAGGTCATTCGGACAAGGATTAGGTCGTCCGGATGGGGAGAAAAATTAGTCCAAATAACCAATGCGCTTTCTATATCTCTCTCTTTCTTTCTTTATGGTCTTGGATTATATTGAAATATCTATTTGTTTTGCAAAAAAATTTTGAGAAAACCCATTTACCACCACCCCCTTTCTTGGTTTATTTGCTAAATCATATTCACTTTCAATGAGAATTTCCTACTCCCCCCTTAGATCTTGAATCCATGGTTTTTTCTTGCAATTATTTTCCTCAAAATGGAACTAATTGCCTTTTCAAGACCCACCACTACCAAACCAAAAAAACTATTGAACTTAGCAACCTTACTAGGAAGACTCGTGAAGGCAAGCACCTCCCCCTTTAAAAAGCAACAGCCTTACAAAGCTTTGTTAACCTCTAACACCTCAACCTTACCCACCAACTCCATACTAGAAGAACCTACTGTTCAATACCCAAAACATACACCATGTTTTGGGTATTGGCAAAGAACTTCAAGGAGAAAGCAGTATCACCATCAACATGTTTCCTCTTGTGCCTTTCAAGAAAACTTTTAAACAAGGTTCCACTCTCTTCAATCAAACCTAAAGAAGCGGTTTGGAACAAGTCTAAGAGGGAACCCAAGATCCCATCACTAACTTTTAAATCTTTTAAGGTCCTACAGCTCAACAGCCTATAAAGAGGCCTAAAAAGCTCCTCCTGTTCCATGTTGCTAACCAAATTCGACCACACACCCTCCTTTAAATCTTGTGCTAAGGGACCAGGAAAATCCCTTAATGCCTAGAGCCTAATCCCCCCACCTACAATAATTCTACAACCTATGTTTCCAATCTTTCCCCTTCAACCTCCTATAGCAACGTGTGAAATTCCAACCTTATTATCCCTAACCTCAAGATGTCTGCAACTCCCCTAAAAACTATTGTTTACAACCATGGCGAAATTTTCTACCTCAAATGAACAACAAAGAAATCTTCTTTATCCACCACCATTAATTGTAAATGCACCATTTCCCTAATAAATTCAATAATAATTGATACATATTGTATATATGTTCTTTTTCGTTTTCTGCCCTTACTCGTCCTATATATATGCATAGCAATATGTTGTTTGGAAATTTGAATGAAATTAGAATATTTTTTCTATCTTCACATGGTATCAAAGCCAAAGAGAACCTAGGGTTAGGATTTGATCATGTAATCAATTCTAACAGGTCATCCAATGATCATGTTTAATTCTGATCACGTCAATCTCATTGTTGGACCCTCTGAAAGCAACCATCATCAGCAACCTTTTCCAACAAACTTTTCCATCGATCTCATCTCTAGTCAACAACCCCACCATTCTCATTGGAGCCTACCTAACGAAAGAAACATCTACAAAAACTAGTCCCCCACACGCCACTTTTCTTGTCAAAACTATCCTCCACGCACAGATATGTGAGGGTGCATGATACCTTTCCTGGCCATGCACTTCCACTACTTGCATTGCCCACTGCCAAAAAACTCATCTATTCTCTTGTCGTGCATCTCCAACACTAAAAGAGGAAACTTTTGCCCCTTTTTGTGTTTGGTCACAACTTTCCTAGGATTTTTTTGCATTCTAAGACAACCACCTCTTGTCCTCAAGCCTTGCACGTGTCTTGGAAATGCTATTATCGCCATCTTGACAATTTTTATCCTTCTTCGGATCATTAAAGATTGTTGTGCCATTAATTTTTCGTTTCAAACTTTGATCTAAAACCCCCCATTGAGGCTCTCTTTGATCCAACAGCATCTACAGATCTCCATCACTGCACATGGCTACCAAATCCTCCATCTTTACTTCGTTTTTGTTTGGATCTCCTATAATTACCTTGAAGAAGTTGATTGGGAATGACAACTATTTATCATGGCCAGACTTCATTCAACTCTAGTTTATTGGTCAACATTATGAGGATCAACTTGTTACCACAAGAGGCTGATATTCTTGATGTTGATAGTGCCTAATGGAGGAAGATCGATGCACAGATATGTAGTGTCCTATGGCATTAGCAACATGTGATCTCATATGACTAAAACAACTTCTATAGGAGTTAAGATTTGGAAAGAACGAACAGATGAAGCTCATTTGTATAATTAAGTCACTCTACATTGCGTTCAGCTCAGTCTTTCATAAGAGAACCAAAAACATTGAAGTGGACTGCCACTTCATTAGAGAGAAGATCTCATCAGGATGTTTGGCTACTAGTTGTGTCAACTCAAATGACCAACTAGCAAATATCTTTACCAAATCACTCAAAGGTTATAAGATCAAATACATATCTAACAAGCTTCGTGCATATAACATATATGCTCCGTCTTGAGGAAGAGTGTTAAATATTGTATATATGCTCTTTTCCTTTTTTGCCCTTGTCTTGTATATGTATTTAGTAACGTTATATGCAGTGTTCAGAGAATAGGATGAAATTATAATATATATTTTTTATCTTAACAATAATCTAGCCGATTTCAAGTGACGCGTCTCCTTGGCCTCCAAATCTACCATCACAAAATCTTCATAAGCATTGCATACCCTCTCAAAGAACTCTTTACCCTTCAGATGCACTAATAGACTATACATGCTCAGCCATATTTCACCAGCGCAGTCACCTTCTCTGAAGTAACAATCTTATGGGGAGGATTTCTCATCTCCCTCATAATCACTTGACAATAACTTACATCTTTTGTTTTTTATATTTAAAAAGAAAACAAAAAAAAAGTGTAGTGGGATCAAACTATTAAATATTCTTTAATGGCAAATTTCTTAGAATGTGTTATGTTGCACATAGCCCATCAATCACTGTCCGGATAGTCTTTGTAGATTGATTGTGCTTGAAACAAGGAGAAGGAGGTTGCTTTTCACAATCTCTCTCCTTGCATTGCCTTTTAGCACATTGTGCACATCATGTGTACTTTGTTTTGCTTCTTAAAGCACTATTAATATATTCTCTTTTATTGCCTATTCCAAAATAATCTATATTAGTAAACATTGTAGAGTCTAACAAAGTATGACCCACCAACCTGGAATCGGGCCAAATCTTTTCTCAGGGTACAATATGGCATTAGTCTCGATCATCTGCAAGAAATTTTATTCTTTTTAAAAGGGAAAATTATTATGGAAAATTTCTAATACACAAATAGATAACATCATCTTAACGAAATAAGCAACAAGATTTTCATGGTAAACATTGACCAAAAATAATTCAACAAGTAAAAACAAGAAGAAAAGGAATATGATGCCACTTTTACTAGTTATGACTCTTTTTTATAGGCAAACCAGAATAATATATTAAAAATAAAAAAGGTGAACCCAAAGTATACATGAGGTATTCTAAAGGCTCAAAAAAGACAAAAAAAAAAAAAAAGGCAAAAAAAACATGAGAGCCGCAACATTACCAAACCCTCCTAACAACTTAGATATACCCCAAAAAGAACAAAAAATCAGTTATTTTAAAGGACTCAAAATCCGTGTAAAATTTAGCACGAGAACATAGAGCAAAAGCGAAAGAACTTTTCATTCTTTGGCTGAAGGCTCCTCATTTTCAAACACAGCTTTATTCCTTCCCCTCCAAAGTGTCCAAAAAAGGCAAATAGGTGCTATTTTTGCAAAATAGCCTCTACCAGTTATGACTCTTTTGATCAACCAGAACGAGGATATATAATGTGAATATGACACTACCAAACGTAAGAAGTATGTACAAGTGAATACAACTGAACTTCAAACGGAAAATGAAGCGTTTACAAAAGCCACTACGATTCAGTCATGATTGAAGAGGGAAGGCCTATAAAAGACCATGGAAATTTAAGGGGACAATTTTTCAACCATCACAGATAGATTTTCTCATGCAAAGTGAAATTTCAATGGAGGCTCTTTGCACAAACCCAAGGTAACTAAGGATTGAAGAACTGCTTTAGAATGTGGTAAAAGTCTCAACCTCGTGTAGAGGTTTCAATCATTAATGTTGAAATTTTAGCTCTTTTAGATGGTCAAGAAAGTTTAGACCTCTTCAATCATAGTGAAGAGAGATTTTTAAATTTTTGTATCATGAATAATTGAAAATGACTGTGGATGGTGGAAGTCTGATCCATTGTGGCATTAAAAAAAATTTCTTATATATAGATAAATAAGGATTGTATTAATTAGAAATGAGGTATAGATGGCATATATAAAGCAAATAGAAGACCAAAAAAGAGGCACAAAGATACAAAAACAACCAAAAAGAGGCACAAAGATGCAAAATAGCCTTAATTATCACATCGTCATAATCCACCTCTTAAGACTAAATATGTTCTTCACAATCAACTTACCTCTACTCAACAAGTTGGATAACGAAAATTTATGGTGAAATGGCAAGGCAAATCAAACTCTGAAAATATATGAATTGGATTACAACCGTAGATTTTAAGAAGCTTAATCATGACCTCTATGAATTTTATCAAGCATCTAACTCGTTAGAGTCAAGTCCTTTCAATCCGACGAGAATTGACTTAGGAAAGCCTTTTAAATTTTATTCAAGGAAAAGAAGGAAAGACACTTTAAATTAGAATTATTAACTAGCTCAAAATTATTTATTTTATAAGTAAAAGTAAATGTATATATTAAGAAAAGTCGCTAAAATAGCGATAAAAAGAGGTACAAAAGAGAAATCAAACCCTCAACAGCACAAAAAACACCAAGATGTACAAAAAAAATCTCTGCCTCACTTGCACCCCACCCAATCAACGAACTCTACAAAAGTCGAAGGAAAAGAAAATAAGTCTTTGGTTTTTGTATGGACAATGGCTCTTTTCTAAAGACCACCACATTCCTTGCTTTCCACACGGTCCAAAATAAGCAAGAAGGTCCTACTTGTCACACCTTTCTTGGTTTCAAATCAATTGAAAATTCATCCCTAAGTCTCCAACGAATCCCAAATTTTGCCTTGTTTCACGGAAGAGATTCCAAAAAGAGAGAACAAAAGCTCCCATAACAACCTTGTCTTTTCACAATGGAGTAGGAGGTGATCCACAGTCTCCTCATGCTTATGGCAAAGATAACATCGACCTGCAAGACCGAATTCCCTCCTCTTAAGCTGGTCTAGAATAAGAATCTTCCCCAAAACCGCTTCCCAAGTGAAGAAACACACTTTAGGCTGTGTACACAATACACCAAATGCTTAGGAAAAGGCCCACTACACTTCGAGTGCAAGATCTTGTACAAAGACATGACTAAGAAAACACCATCCCTAGCCACCATCCACCTCAGGGTGCCATCAATCCCACCAACCAAAGTTACTTTACAAAGTTGGACCAAAAGTCAGCTTGCATCATCCACCTCCCAACCATTAAAACATCTTGTGAACCTTGGTTGCCACCCTACTCCCTTCCGTTACAATATCCAACAGCCACTCACTCAAGCCTCCCTTGACCTAGCAATAGCAAATAAGGAGGGAAAAGAGATACTCAAAGGGAGCTCATCGCACCACACATCCCTTCAAAATTTCACTCTCTACTCATTCCCAACCCTTCAAATTTTCACTCTCTACTCATTCCCAACCGCAAAAGGCACATTGCTAACTAGAGGTCACCATCTTCAAATTGCCTACCATAGGCCCACTCCATCCCATTCTCTAACATAACAGGAGTTAATCATTGACAAGAGTTAATCACCTATTGACAAAACTGAGAACACTTTATTTGCAACTACCTATAATAAATGCAAATGTTTGTTAGCTTGTTATTGCTTCCTTTGTAAGAAGCAACAAGAATTAGTTAATCATAAGCTTACTCATCATAGATTGACTTGTATTTGTGGACTTTGGTGTGCTACACCTTGACTCAATTGTCTACCTTATCTATAAGGCAAACAGTTGAAGGTTGAATCCAATTTCTCTGTCTTTGTACCAAGAAAGGTGAGGGACAAAATATGGAATTACGTGGGTACTTTCCCATTCAATTAAGGAGCTTTTGTTAAGTTAGATGGAAACATCCTGAAGAGAGACCAAAAGACATTCAAAGGATAGTTCCTTCTTGTTTGAAATGCATAAATATAGAGAGAATATAATAGAAGATACCTTGAAGGAGGAGACAGGTCAAGGGTGTTGGTTATAGAGTGCTTTGTAAGTACTTGGCATTCTTGAGCTAATTTTGTTTCAGACCCTAATTTTAGCTCCTGCTTTTCGGACAGACTTGGAAGGATTAAGGAATTAGTTTTTTTCTGATTTGTTGCATTCTGCATACCTCCTTTGTGCAAAAGGTGCACTCCCATTTTTTGTTAGAAACTTATTAATACATTTTACTCTACCCATCAAAAAAATATTGATATACACGAACAGATTATTATGTCTATGAAAAAGACCAAGACAGGAAGTCATGTAATCAGAGTTTCCAAACTTTGCTCTTCTAGATAGCATCCATTTAGAATCCAGAAACTGCTCATTAACTCATCAACTAATGATTATACAATTAATAAGTTAGGATCAACTAATAAAACAATAAAGCGATGTTATAGTATGTATCATACTTTACATATAGATCGTAATTAATGAAAAACACAAGGAATTATTCCTCTAATTCCTCTCTTTGTTCTTTCTACATGGTATCAGAGCCTAGGGCTTGAGTTTGCCCCAAAAAGACAAATTTTTTGGAGTTTTTTCGGAAGAACCCTAGAGGACCATAGGGGAGTGTTTTGAAACACCACTTTAGGGTGGTCCGTGGTTGACACAACCACCACCAATAGGTGCACCGCCCCGAGATCGGCCTGTCCACGATATCCTGCAACCAAAAAGTCGGCGCGTGAAGCTCACGCGCCAATCATATTCGAGCGACTGTCTCCAAAAGCCTACGCGTGCCTCCGATCACCAAACTTCTCCAACATGGTCGCTAATTGCCAACGAGCATCCCTAGCCACCTGCCTTCCTAGTCCGACTTGAACAATGTCTTTGGGTCAGGCAGCCACTCTTCCTAGAGTTTCTGCATCAGTTTCTTGATTCCTTCGACTTTTAGTAACATCCAAAGGTGTTTTGTGGTTACTAGGTCCAAAATCCATTCAAGGGAGGTGTTTCTTTGTGGTTCCTTTGACTTTCAGTAACATCCAGAGGTGTTTTGTGGTTACTAGGTCCAAAATCCATTCAAGGGTGGTGTTTCTTCGTGGTGTCTCTTCCTACAAATTCGTAATTCCATTGACGGTAAAGTACTCACCCTCATTAATCATTGTGAGTTTGTTAAGGAGATAATGGAATATTTGGAATTTGTGTATTATGGCAAAGGGAATATTTCTCACATATTTGATGTATGTAGAGTCCTTTATCACTATGAGAAACAAGATCGGTCTCTTACGGAACTCTTCATGGACTATAAAAAGACATATGAGGAACTGAATATGCTATTACTCATTAGTCCAAATGTTAAGGTTTGTGAAGAGAGAAAAATAGAGAATCCCTAATTTTATTATTTCCACAGAAAAAATAAGTCTAGTCTCTACATTACATATTGGACTTATATATATACACACTCATAGGACTCACAATACAAGAAGACAATAAAGGAAAAGACCTGTGACATCTAATGACTCTCGGGCCCCTGGAAAAAGATATATGTCATATGCACCAAGCTTGTTACAAATGTATTTAATTCTAGGACTCTGAGAGATTTAGTAAAGATGCCCGCTGGGCTGATCATTCAATCGACAAAACTAACAGTCATACATCCTGATGCGATCTTCTCTCTAATGAAGTGGCAGTCAACTTCAATGTGTTTGGTCCTTTCATGGAAGACTGGATTGGATGCAATATGTAAAGCAGCCTGGTTATCACAGATGAGTTTCATCTGTTCATCCTTTCCAAATCTCAACTCCTGGAGAAGGTGTCTCAACCATATGAGTTCACATGTTAAGGCCATAGCTCGACACTTCCTATCAGCTACGATCTAGCCACTACATGTTGTTTCTTTACTCTTCCAGGATATTAGGGTTACTACCAATGAAACACAAGACTCTAAGTGGAACGCTTATCTATGGGTGAGCCAAATTTAATCCGTGACCGTGTAACCAATAACCTGTGCACCTATTCTCGTGACAACACACCTTGACCTCGTGTACTTTTAATACATCGAAGAATGCGGATTACGCATCCCAATGGCTATCAAGTAATGTGTGACCGAGGAATTGACTAACAACACTTATCGAAAGGAAATGAACCGCCGAGTAATGGTGAGATAATCTCGCCTACCTACCGCCGATATCTCCCTGTGATCTCCGAAAGACTTCCCGGCCTCCGCATAAGTTCGACATTATGATCCATAGAGTGTCAACCGCTTACGCCTAACATTCGCTTTCTTCCAAGATGTCTAAAGCATACTTCCGCTGGGGAGAGGATCACACTAGAACCGGATCGAGTCATCTCACTCCTAAAGTACTTGAGTTTCCCCAAGTTCTTACTTGAAAGTGGGTGAAAAGATGTTGCTTTAGTTTCGACCATCCCGATCATCAAGGTAATGACGATGTCATCCATAAACAACCGCATAACACCGCTCGAAGAGTTATGATGATAAAAACTGAATGGTCTCAACAGATCGCTACATGCCAAATTCAACGTAACTAAAACTACAAACCACGCCTATGGCACTGCTTTCTGGGCCATATAGAGAGCGGCCAGAATCTCAGACATCAAACCGACTTCCGAGCAACAAACCGTGGTCAAGCCCATATAAACTTCTCACGAGATCACCAAGTGAATAAGGCATTTTTAATATCCAACTAAAAGCGGTCAGAACACATAAATGGCGGAGAGAAGCAGACGACACAATTCTGCAACTGGGAAAAGGTGTCACCATAACTGCAACCATAACCAGTATATCCTTTAGCAACTAAGCGCCTTAAGGCGATCAACTGACCATCAGACTAACCTTAACCTGTAATCTAACGACAACCAACCTGGAAACTACCAACCGGCAAAACTACAAGGATCCCAAGTGCCGTGAGTGCAGAGTACCTATTTCATCAACCACGTTCCACGCCACCCGCATGGAAAGTGCCTTATCGTGTTCTAGAAGAGAAACGGTGGAAATAGGTAGGAAACAAATGCAAGAGTAGTGGAAGATAATCGATGGTAACTCAAAAATTGTAAATAGGATGAGATCATAGTGTGAGCGATTACCTTCCGAAGAGCAACAAGGTGTCACGCAAATAAGCAGAGCCTGGGTGGGAGAAGTCAAGGAGAGGAAGTGAGTCACCGGTAGTCTCTGTAAGGGAAGAACAACTGCACTAAGTGGATTCGCGATGATAAACCTGAAGGGGACGAGAAGATAGATCATCAAATCTAGGCAAGGAGATGATAGGAAGGGGTAAGACTTCAGTAACGGGAAGAGACTCGGAGGAGGAGAAGAAGGGGGATTCTCAAGAAGGTGACACGTTGTTATATGACTATGAGTCTAAGGAATAATGTTCAATAACCCTTCCGTCTGGAGTAGCCTAGGAAGATGTATTTCAAGCTCGGGCCGTAAAGTTTTGTCTCATTCCGGGAGTGAGAATATGAACAAAGCAAGTACAACCAAAACACGAGGAGGAAGGAAATAAAGAGGTTATCGTGGAAAAGAAGGAATGAGGAATCGAGTATGTAATACGATGAGGGGTATACGACACCAAATAAATGTCGTGGTGAACAAATGGGCTCCCCCTAAAAACAAAAAAAGGAACATATAGCGGAGAGGAGAGTACGAAAGCCGCTCTACCAAGATGACGATTCTTACGCTCGCCTACCCCATTTTGCTGAGGAGTATGAGCACAAGAAGATCATGAAGGATCCCCATGTCGGGACATAAATGAAATAGCGCGTAAAAGATTCTCGCATTATCACTACGTGAATACAATAATAGAAGCATTGAACTGTAAGAATTTCAAAGATAAAATTTCTCGAAAATAGAAAATAACTCAAATGAAGCCATTAAAAATAACCAAGTACATCGAATAGTCATCAATGAAAGCGACAAAATACCTGAAGCCTAAAGTAGACGCAGCCTCGGCGCCGACCCCCAAACACGTTGTGACAAGGTCAAAAAGAGATGTCAGCCGATTATTCAAACGTCATGAACGAGACACGAGCATGTTTCCTGTCGGCAGGATCCACACGCAAGGACGACAGCGGAAAACGAGGGACCATCTTCTCGAACTTGAAAGACTAGGCGGCCCAGACGACCGCGGACGAGGAGGAGCATCAAATAAACGCAAATCGCAGTGAGATGATCATGAAGCGTAGGTGATGGCAGGCCCCGTGACTCACGTCCGATGCTAATCGCCTTTCCTGCATCTCATTCCTGCTATCGCAAATTTATCGAAAAATAATGGAATGCTTAAGAGTACGGAGGATTTGACTACGGAAATAAGACAGCTGACACTGCGAGTATAAAGCGATGTGTTGAGAGGTAGGAAGGGAGAGATGAGTTAAACCAATACCTTTAGCTACGCTTGAGAACCATTAGCTAAGGTAACAATAGGTAAAGTAGTGGGTAGTAGTAAGAGAAGAGAAAAGATTTTATTACTTAAATGTGATCTAAGCACCGCAGTCTGTAATCCAGTGGTCCAAGAGAAGATGTATGAGTAAGGCAAAGTGCAGGCACACTTTGGCCTGGGCAAATGCAGGCAATGGTAAGGTGATTTGGTCGTCGATACAAGATGGTGCATCATACTTAATGCCACTGGGAATACCTCGAGATGTGCGTGAGCTCGTAGTCCGGGCTACCGAGAATCAAAATCAAGATCACACGTGTGCAAGCAAGGGGGAGGTCGTCCATTAACCGATAACAACGATCACGCAGGGCTAAGCTTATCGCATTAGGTGCAATGAGGACGCTGTCTTCGACGGTACACCGCCCACCCCAAGGTTAGTATGAGAAACCAATACGTAAGAATCTAAATGCCATCATTTCGAAAGTCCGTGGCAGAGAGATAATGAGAGGGCGAGCAAACACATCATCTAAGGACGGATCGATGGATCACAAGAATAAGGATCTCGAGGGTTTCAGATCGTGGATCGGGGCCAAATTTTGAGAGTGTGCGACCGCGAAGAACTTGTCAACCCGCGTCATTTCGAGCCCTCAACGTCACTAGTAAGAGGTGCATCATCAAGTCGAACTCCTCTCAAGAGAGGCAATCGACCTCAATATAATTAGATAGATCCATGTCTGGCATGATATTAACAATAAAGCAGGCCACCTTATAAAGTCGTTGGATATCATTCTGCAGATAGAGCTTTACCGATTCCAAAACTTAGAACACGCCTTTGCAGTTCAAGACGGCAAAATTCTTTGATCAACCGACCGCTATAATACGCCGCATAGTTGTGCATCTATTTTCCAGCGCACCCTGCCAACACTAGGTAGCAACATCCTCCTATGTAATAAGATGACCTCATAACCTGCCCCATGAACCAGTTCCAATGGAGTCGACTCAGAGAGATAATTTCTCACTACTAATCAATTTTTCGATGCGATAAGAGAGGGAGATCCGCAGATAATGTAAGTGGAAATAGAATTTTTAGTCATTGCTATCCACTTTAACTCGGGAGACGGGAACTACTGGATTGGGCAGGCTCTATCACAGGCGACCACTACGCGAGCTTGAAATCTCCACTACTGTGGAACTTGAAATCACGACTGGAACCCAAGAAGAAAAAGAGGGACCCAAACCGTAGAGAAAGCGATCAACTAGGGCTACGTGAGGCAAAAAGGTCAAAAAGGTGGATAAGGAGGGCTCCTGGGTGGACCACGAGGATGTAACACCAAGATTCGCGCCGCACGCACTCGTGTGGAGTCCTCGCCACCAAGAAGGAGCCACGCCCACACGCGCACTCATGCACGGCTGCGGGCGTAAGTCAGCGGAGGGAAGGTCAGCGCGTGGCTGGGCCAGAGTCACTTGGCCACGGCGGCGCTGCCACCGGCGTGACGGCCAGGCGCCTCGGAATTGCGGGTTTCCTGGCCGAGAAGAGCTTTAAAGTCGCCGATGCACAGACAATGGCTACACGGCTACCGTGGCGTGAGGAAGGGAGATCCTGGGCAAGGGAGAAGGAGATCGGAATGAAACACGATCACTGAACAAATAAATTAGGTTTTCCCCTTTGGCTCTAATACCATGTGAAGAGAGAAAAATAGAGAATCCCTAATTTTATTATTTTCATACGTAAAAAGTTCAGTCTTCTATATTTGCATACTGGACTTATATATATACACACTCATAGGACTCACAATACAGTAAGACAATAAAGGAAAAGACTGTACAATATCTAACAAGGTTCAACAAGCTCAAAGAGAAAAGATGGCTATAATGGGCTTCCTAGCCGCCCCAGACACAAATTATGTCCAACCTTGAGATTTCCATAGAGCAATGGCACAATCCATGTGAGATCATGGCGGCTTCACCAACTCATGGAAGCCTGCATTAAGAAACCCTGGGTTTGCATGGGCTTGTAATACATTAGAAGATTACCTATTGTATGTATCAACTCATCTCAGATATATACTCATAATGATTCAATGAAAAACACAAGGAATTATTCCTTCAATTCCTCTCTTTGTTCTTTCTACAAGCATCAAACCTAGTTTTCTACACAATGTGGATCAAATAATTTCCCAATGAGCAAAATTTTCCATAATTTGACTTTTAGCATCTATTTAAGGAAAAGAAAAAATATAAATAAATAAATAAAACGGAAAAAAAAATAGAATGACCAAATAGGAGCTTTCCATGTCCCCATGCATGGTCACTAGAGAAAAGATTTTTCTATGTAAACAAACACATAAATCAAAAGTCAAAAAACCATGTTAGCATCCACATCGAATTGGTTACACAAGCATCCGATGTATCACAAATAGTGAAGGGACATAAAGTGGTGATGAACAACCAACTTAAAGACTATAATTACAAGGCTACAAGAAAGCTCTAAGAAAGGAGAACCGACTGAACCAAAACAAATACTACAAATTTTTATATTATAAGCCCATTGAAAATCCTTAACATAAATATTATACTTAGCCATAAATTTCAAACATGCCTTGGATATCGCTTTTAAATCGGGTCGCTTAGACGCCGGCTTGCCATCCTTTTCATTCAAGTCCCCTATCTGCATAAAAGGTGTAACTAACATGAGAAAACCTATTAAAAAAACATCTGGAAAAGATATGGTAGGGAATCACAACCAAACTTTTACTTGCTTTCTTACTTGCAAGCTGACAGAGCAAATAGATTAGATGAATCTTAATATAATATGCATTATAAAGTTGAAAACAAGCAATGCAAACAAGACAACAGAAAATAAATGCACTTGATTTACTCTGAAAATCAAAAGATCTACATGGTATCCGACCAACGATACCCAACACTTGAAAGCTAGAACTCTTGAGCAGCTTAAATAGAGTTTAACAAAGCTGAAACAATGGCAAATACATGAACATCCATTACATAATAGGAAGACCCTTTTTTAGGTAAAAGGAAGAACTTTCAAGTAAACAACAATTCTAAGATAGAGCATAATGTAAGCACACATACAATACAGTAGAAGGGCAAAAAAATACGTTGACTGTGACATAATACCAAAGAGTTTCTCCCCTCTCAATTTAGCTAAGGCTAGCTAATTCTTCTAGTAACAAAAGCAAGATTCTCAAACCAACAGTATAAAGGTCTAGTTCACAACACAAGTGCAAAGTCCCATGTTTTTTTGTTTTTTTTTTTATAAATGAAAAGGTATATTAGAAAAGAGACACTAACTTTAAAAAAAAAAAAAAAAAAAAGACATTAAAGCTAGCAACCTAATAGATACAAGAAGGAACATAAAGCTCGCTCTACTCGTAACCCACATCATGTTTATAACTTTCTAAGCTATCATCGTTTATCTTTAACCTACTTTGCATTTGTTTCAACCTAGTTTTCTGTCTCTAATCCTAAAAGAACTAGTGAAGCTCTCTCTCATCCAAATTGGAAACAGGCAATGGTTGAGGAAATGGATGCTCTATAATCCAATGGCACATGGAAGCTTGTCAATCTTCCTCCTAACAAGTCTCATGTTGGTTGTCAGTATGTGATAATCAAGCCCCTTTGCATATTTCATCTAACTCAATCCTCCATGAGAGGACTAAGCACATCGAAGTGGATTGCCACTTTATATCAGAGAGAAGATTAGATCGAGATGCATGACTACTAGTTTTGTGAACTCTAATGACCAACTAGCATATCTAAGTCTCTCATAGGTCCTAGAACAAAGCATATATGTGACAAACTTGGTGCATATGACCTATATGCTCCAACTATAGGGGGGGTGTGAAGGATTAGTTTCCTAATCCATTGAGGGGCAGTACATATGACCTATATGCTCTAACTTGACCTATATGTTTCTTTTATTTTCTCTAACTCTCGTGTATAAATTTGTATGTTCCCTTACTTTGTAAATGGATGAAAATCAGAGAATTATTTCTCTTCACAAAAATGTCTAGTAAACAAGGGGTTCCACCCTCCCCTCCTCTGTCACTCCCACAACTCTCACCCAAGCCTCTTTTCCCCACAATAGTGGGGCCATGAGGAAAGGCACTTTTAACAGACTCTCACATCAAGCATCTCTCCAAAACTTCACTCTCCACTCATTTCCCACCATAAAAGAGAGCTTACTAATAACAAGAGGCCACCACCTAAGTATTGTCTTCCACTACCCCAAGCCATACCCCCTCTCCCCCTCCCCCCCCTCCCTCACCAAATAAGAACTCCAACCCCTTGCTCCCCATACCGTCTCCCACTGACATGCCAAAAAGGAGAACCTTATTAAGGCACCCTAAAACCTTTACTCCCAACCCCCCACTTTCTTAGCTTAAACACAATGTTGTCCACCTAACTAGATGAGGCTTCATCTTCAAGTTACCACCTCCCCATAAAAAGTTTCTTTGACTTTGGCCAAGCCTAAATCCCCTTGTTCTTGGCAAGTGAAAATTAAACATAAAGTAGATTGGCCAACTTGAAAGCGTACTTCTAATCAAGTGGCTCTCCCTCCTTTAGAAAATGAACTGTGTTTTCCACTTAGTCAACCTTTTTCTGAAACGCTCTTCTACCCCCATCCCAAGCTCCCATCGAATTGCAGCAACCTCCCAAAGGTAAGCCAAGGTAAGTAGAAGGAAAAGTACCCACTTTACACCAAATCTCCTCAGCCAAGGTCTCACATCAAAAAAACACTACCAATTGGAATAAGCTCACCCTTCTCCAAATTAATTCTCAACCCTAAAAGAGCCTCAAACCACATCAATAGCCAGCAAAGATGAGTAATATGATCTTGAGAAGCCTCAAAAAAGATTTAGGTGTCTGCGACAAAGAGAAAATGAGAGACATTGACTTCTCCAACTCTTCCTACCACTCTACAAGCCTTCAAATAGCCCCCTTCCATTGCACGTTCAACCCACTGAAAGCCTCCCTAGTAATTGTGAAAGGACAAAAGAAAATAATTCTTTTCTTATTGAATGGATGATTTACACAGTATAAAGACACATATATATACAAAAGAATGGAATAAAAAAGAAACAAAATAAAGTGTAAAAGAAAGGAGGATAATGTACACAAAGGTGTGGAGATAAACCTAATATTTGTAGAATATTCTACATTTCCTCAACAGTGAATTTCATGCATAATATAGGAGCAAAAGAAGACTTCGTCCGAGCACCCTAGAACTATGGAAAATACCATGAGGAGACCCATCAACCAAAATTGAGAAGCCAAATAATCACCCGCACTCTAGGGATGGCAATTTGCGGGAAAACCTGTAACACGCCCTAAATTCCCTATGGGAATGGTAATGGAAAAACAGACCGATTTGACTTGGCTCAGGGATAATTTTGCACCCGAATCGAGTTGGGACATGTATGGATATTGCCTTAACCTGCCCCGCCCCGCCCTAGATAGACATTTACAAATTTACCCCCTAGGTATTTAAGCATCCTATTCACTTTAACCCTAAATCATTTTGCAGCCGCCCTCTCTCTACTTCTCCATGATCGCTTTGCCCTCTCTTTGAGATCTTCTCCATGCTTCCTCTTCTTCTTCCTTGATCTTCTTCTTCTTCCTTGAACCATGGGCAAAGATGGATTGATTCCTTGATGAAAAGGGCCGCCCTCTTTTCTTCTCCACTTCTTCCGCTTCTTCTTCTTCCACCTCAATCTGTGGTAGAGATTGATTCATTCATTGATGCAAAGGGCAAGTCTTTCATCAATTAACTCACTGGCCCTTGCACTTGCGGTGCAGCAACTTAGGGTTTGGCGTCTGCAACTGCCACATTCTTCTAAGAATCCCTCACACTCGTTCTGCATCTACAGAGTTCTTGGTGGTTGTTTCTCCTTCTCGATTTATTTGCCCGATTTTTTTCATTGATTTTCATTATGAGTTTAAGATTGTTGGTTGTTGTGGTATTAATTTCAACTTAATATTGTTTATCACGCTACAAGCACGTGGTTAGGGTTTGATTTCCTTATTGGGACTATGGTTAGGGTTTGAATGCCTGATTAGGACTGTAAACAGATGTTAGGGTTTGAAGGCTTATACGGGGCGAGGGGGCAGAAATGGGCTTGTTAGGTCGTCTTGTTAACAAGGATGGGATCAAAAGACTCACACTAACAGGGGTTTATGCCGAGTTTGGGATATGACTATGGAATCGGACTGGGAATGGAATAGGGGTAACTCGTCCCAAACCCGCCCTGTTGCCATCCTTATCTACACCACTTTATCCATCTAATCCATTTCTCTATGAACCTCATCTTAGCCATAACAGAGCACAAGTATGACCAATCCACATGATCATAGGCTTTCTCCAAGTCCAATTTACAAAGGAAAACAATCTTGTTGCTCCCCATAATTGAATCAATCACTTAATTCACTATAAGAGTTGTGTCTAGAATTTGTCTCCCTTCAACAAATGCATTTTGCACTTTGGAAATCACCTTAGGAAGCACCCTTTAAGCCGATTAGTTAAATTTTTTTGCCACCCACTTGTATAACCTCCTACTAGACTTATAGGCCTAAAGTCCATTTAGTCTTCAGCTCCTCCCTTCTTTGGAATCAACACCAAAAAAGTTGCATTTGCTTTTACCCATAAAAAAAACCGTAAAAAAAGTTGCATTTAGGCTTCTCAAAAAACACCCTCGCTCATTGAACTCCAAAAGCTTTCTAGCTTCTCGCCATGTGAGGCAACTAATTTCTCCAAAAGCTTAAGTTGTTTGTAGACCTACAAGATATACCATGTATTTTAACAAATAGCAAAGTCTTGTACTAGTATAAAACATGTTTAAAGGAAGTGTACGAAAATACTAGACCATGGAAAAAACTTAAATATGCAAAACAAGAGAAAAGATCTCTCCTTGTAAATCTTGGGAAAGATGAGAATCCCCAAAATTCAAAAAGATAATATCCTTGGAGATATGCTTAGAGAATCCCCTTCTTAGTTAAGGAGCTCAAAAATCTACCTAGCTAGTCACGTAATCAGGTGAAAGAAGAGGATTCCCACAAGATTTATTGCATCTTTATATCACAACTTCTCTTTATGAAGCAGACCCATAAAGGGCGAGTTAAGGGAAAAACCTGTCTTTTTTATTCAAGACAAAAGAAGATCATTTAAAGAGGACCAAAAGAGGGGTTGCATGTTACAAGCTTAGGCAATACACACCAAATAACTATAGTAAAACTGCCACAACCAACTCACCAAGAAACATGACAAGCCAACCTAACCACAAAATAGGAAATATAAGAACCCCGCCACAAAGAATCTCTCCAATTGCAATGACTCTTGGGACCAATCCAACAGGGACTTAACAAATACCACTTTCAACTTTTGCTTTTAGAGCTCTTATTCATTGAAACCCTTATGGTTATGCTAAAGGTCCAAATACCAAATAGTTCTTCCTTCTGGTACAAGCCAAAAACTACCAAGAGAAACACACAAAGCACTCTTGTCTTTTCATAGTGAATCATGATAGATCAATAGATTCTCCATAGTCTTTATTTTTTTTTTTTTTGATGGATAAACAAACAACATGCATTAATCACAAAAAATAATACATCAAGATCTGCCTAAAGCATACTGGGAGTATACAAAGAAGGAACAGCCAAAAAAGGGAGCTAACTGCTAAAAAAAAAAAACCCACCAGCCCAAGAAATTGCCTATACCCCATCCAAGGGAGCCATAGTCTTTATAAAGACCACATTTTTTTCACCACTGTTCAATCAATCTATCATGAAATACCTACAGTTGAAATCTTTCCTCAAACAACTACTCCAAAAAAAAGGAAAAAAAAAATATCAAATGAGTACGAGAATCCCATATCTCTTTTGTCAGGAACACCAAATTAGTTTAATCGCATAAGGACTTACAGAACTTTAAAATGAAACCTCCCCTCCTAGTCTTGCTCCATACAAAAGTGCCCTCCCATTCTTGCATTTTCACAGCTTAAATGAGAGCAAAAAACTAGGTCACTTCCACTCAATCCAATCTTCTAAGGGTTTTACTGAAATGAACCATCCAATCGCCTCCTATCCCTTCTCTCCTCCTATACATTAGCAACTGTTGAATTCCAAGAAGAAGCTTTATTGAAAAGCAAAGGGAACGCATCTTTTAACAATTCTCCCCTGCCCATTTATCTTACCATAATTTTTTAAAATTTACCATTTTTTATTTGGATAGCCAACCCAAGACTAAACCTCCTGTAGTTGTACATCCACAACAGCCAGGAAGCACACTTCTTGGGCATCTACATTTCTCAAGCATCCATACAAGAAGTGGGATTTTATGCTCAGATGCCACAACACCCTAGCATATGTAGAGATGTGACGATCACATAACACCAATATCAAAAAAACCAAGAAGATGGCATTTAGTAAGTGGAGAACTACCCAATTTATGCTGTCAGTTATGACAACATTTTTTTTGTCAGAATCATTGTTATTGTGTTTCTGTATCCAGGGTAAAAGCAAGGAAACATGTGTTCTTTTTTAAAGATAAAAGCACAAACAAAAAGCATGGCACATGTGTAATGACTTTAATTTAAAGCTACATGCTAATAATAAAAGATCATAGACAATAATGAAAACATAGCAGATCTAGCCATGAAATTCTAATCAGATTATAAAATACTTATCAAAAAAAATACTAATCAAATTATAGAATGTCGAGAGAATTGATTCAATCAATTCAACATAAATCCAGAATCAAGCATGATTAATAGGACTCGTATTTTTCAAAATACCACACCAGTGTTAAAATGTATAACTCTTCTTTGGCATATGCGAGAAAGTGACATTAAAACCAACAGAGGTGCAGAATTCAGATACATAAAGAGTATGCGAGAAAAAAATCAAATAAAAATGAATGTGAAGCTACGACAGTCAATTCCACTGCCTATGGCAGCATATTCCATCCAATCAAAATAAAGGAAAGGCAGCAAGTTTCTGTAACAAATTTTGTTTCAGGTGTTGACACAAGGCTTCAGATCTTTCAGAAGTTTTTTTTTCTTTTCAGATGCACCATGACACATGAACTGCGAGCTTGTGATATTTGCTTTTCCTTCCCCCATGCAACAAACCACCTTTCCCAACCCATAATAAAACTTTAGGTTCTAAATAATGTAAACTACCATGAAAACCAAAAAAAATTGAAAAACAAAAACATGATAATGTATTGCTTGGTTAATGGTGGAAAATATGGAGAAAAATAAAATAACTTGTCAAAAAATATGGAGAAAAATAAAAATAAAAACAAGTATTTCGGAAGTTACATATATTTTTTTAATTCTTTGTTTTCTGTAGAACTAATGAAAAAACAATGCAGAGGCATAATAGACATGTGTGTGTGTGTGTGCGTATACACCTAATTTTTCTCTCTCCCTTTCCATGTAATTTTCAAGGTCAAAACAGAGCTTCACTGGTGTGGACAAACCCAGAAATACCACAGACAACCCAGTGAACAGTGCAGCCGAAGATGAATAGAAGATTCCTTGCTTCTTTGCAAAATTTACATGACATTGTCCCTCTTTCATAAATAGTTACTAGTTTAAACCCTTCCCACACTGCTGACCACATGAAGAATGCCACCTTTGAGAAGGTTAGTTCCCTATCTCCTAACCTTCCCTGCACCAAAGCAGTCACACATTCAGCCACCATTGTAACACCATTTACCACAAACCAGAGTATGTCTGGGAATACCGATCAAAAAAATAGAGTATGTCTGGGAATATTTCATCATGTAGTGAACCCTCACTCCCCACATCATGCTAAATCTCACTCTCCAAAGATCACCCACCTAATCAAATATACTTGGAGAACCTTTCCAACACATAGTTCTTGATACCCAAAAGTATGCATAATTACTAAAACCAAAAAAACTTTGTTAAAATATTAAGCTGGGATAGGAGTGGTTTGTTCCAGATCATTAAAAATAACCATCAGAAAGACCTTCAATCTTTAACAAACACAGTTCCACACACATGGTCTAGGGTCAATGATTAGGGGCACTTACAAAGTTTATTTCTCTTTGATCCAAATAAGGAACAAAGATTGAAAGATTGAAAGATAGACAGATATGAATATTTCCATGACATATACCACAAGCTTCCTTAAAATCCCAGGAAAACTTATTTGACTTATGACAATTTTTAGCTACACATAGGACAGTGTGCGAAATATCCACGGCAAATATTTTACCAGAAAGAAAATTGGCTTCCAGTTACTAACCTGTACAAAGTGAAGGTAGAACTTGTTAAAAATCCTCAAAGTTTCCTTCACCTTGGCGTAAGCGCTCTTCTCTACACCGTTAGCCGTACTCACATCATTGACTATCACATTCTCCACAATCTCCGGATTCTTTGATTCACCATTCTCCGCACTATCGTCATCCACGGCCTCACTCGAACCTACGGTGGGCGAAACAGCTTCTCCAACCACCTCCTCACTCTCCTCCCGAGAATTCCCCTTTCGCCGCTGGTAAACTTTCGGTCTCTTATTCCAACATTGCTCTGGTCGACTGTTTGGCGCCTCTTCTAGGCGATTGACGAAGCTGGCCTTTTCCGATTTTAGCTTCTGAATCCTGGCGCTAAACCTCCTCTCTACTGGCTGTGTATCCCCTGAATCTCTCTCAGACTCAGCCTTCACAGTCTCCTTTTCTATTTCAACCCGTGATTTAGATTCCCGCTCATTTCCTGTAGAAGAACCACCGGAAGCCATCGAACTCTGGTTATCAGTAGTTACTTCTTGATCATCACCGCCGTTAACAACCGTATTATCGCCCTTTTTCATGCGACGCGGAGATGTAACCACCATTGCTGAGCACACACTTTTGAAATCTGCATTTACAACAACAACCATAAACAAAACAAAAAAATCATTAAACAACAATCAAATAACAACCGGATTGATATCAATCGAAAAAAGACCTACCGATCTTCCGAGATGAACTTTGAAATTTAGGGTTCCGTGGTGCAGACTGAGAGGCACCACCGCCCCGAGAGTGAGGGTTTGGAGAGAGCTGGCGATGTTTTCCAATACGGTAATACCCACCCACAGCGGACAGGAGCGTTCTGCTTTCCTTGTCTTTTTATAATTTCTTTTTTTTCTCTTTTTTTTCCTTTTTTACATAATTATTTCCCATCCCGTTTTTACCTCTCCCAGCTTCTCGGCTATCGCGTAGATAGGTGGCCTGTCTTAAATGTTTCGATTCATCCATCTTTAATTTTTGGGAGAAAAATATTCTTATTTTCTTGAAAAGTAATTTATTTCTTTTAAGATAAATACATCAAATAGAAAATTATAGTTTTGTTCAAAATAAATTTCTTTTTCATAAAAAAAATTAGATTCATAAATTCAATATTATTTTATTCTTGTATCAAATATTTGATCTTTTTTTTTTTTCTTTCTGAAATCATTTCAAACATTTTTGTCTTTAAAATACTGTTTCTTTTTTCTTTATTTTATATATTTTTTCGTTCCAATTTTTAGTAATTATGCAGTTTAATCAATAAATTACCGTTTCTCAAGCTATTATCATTTTCACTTCAATACCTTCACTTTTAAATTTTTATTTAATCAAATCATATTAACTTGACATATTTTGTTAAAATACATCAAATAATTATAAATTTGTGAATTTATTTTCATGTTTTATCCTGAAAAATAACTAATTTCACACAAAAATGTTCTTTTCTATTTCAAGGATTTCCATTGATTCTTAAAAGCAATAATAATTTTTACAATAAAACAAGAAAGACATATTTTTATCAAAATCAATGTTTTTATGCTAATTTTAAAAAAATTGTTTATTTTAACCAAATCACCCTATTAATTGTGCATTTCACCCATCATTATTGATTGAATTACACAGATTTATAGTTCTTATTATGCCTAATAAAAATCTACTTTAGATTAGTAGTAATTGAACACATAGACTACATAGTATGATTAAATACGAATGCATTTGATTGTATTGCGCGGAATAAATGTGAAGAAATCCCTTTCATTGTGTTAATAATAATTTTCTTGTATAATTACGGTATCTATGACCTTCTAATTATGATTATATAGCTGCAATTTAGGTTCAAATGGACGAGTTTATGTTAGTTAACCCTAATATTGATTTAAAACATCAATACCATTTCTCTAAGTTTTAATTTCGCAGGGAATTATTGTAGGAAAACTGTCTATAATATATATATATATATATATATATATATATATATATTAAATTTAAATTAAAATAATAAAATAAATAACAAACTTTATTCTTTTTTCCTTCAATATGGAAAAATAAAAGTTTTATTTTGTTTTTATAAAAATATCTAATAAAAAATAATTATTACTAAATAAGATAGTATATAACCTAAAATTGTTAGAATAAAAGTTTAAAATGGATAAATCCAAAATTTATTTACAAAACTAACTTATTTCATTAAAATACACCCGACATTCCATGTAAGCTTCTCAAGCCTTATCACTTGATCCTAAATCGACAAAGCAAGCAGTTTTAACCTACCCATATGGTTAGAGTCTAGCTCGCAAAAGATATCGCAAGCATCTGATAGGAATATATAAGTAACCTGGAAAGAACAAGTGATCGAGTACTTGATTCATTGAAGGGGCGCCTGGCCAATGAAGCCAAGTCAGAGAAGGGTGCCACTTAGCAGTTTTAAAGATCGATCCTCGGGAAGATGCACGATCGTCAACGAGATGAATCGCCAGACAGATGAGGCGGGCATTGCTCGCCCCATGCCCACCTAAGAGTAAAGAGAGCAAGACAACCGTGAAAAACAAGGCCGATAAGACAAGCGAAAGCCTTATCAACCACAATGCGGTTCCAAGCACGTGCGATATAGCCGGGCCGCAAACAACAATCCGTCGGGACACGCACAAATACGTCATGAAGCACTCACGCTTAAAGGGGGTATGGGGCGGCACTTGAAGCAAAAACGAAATCACAGGTAGGAGAAGTCCTGCCTTATATACATAAAAGCTCGCAGAAGTTCTGACCTGGGTGGTATGACAAGGGATTCCTGGGCATTGATTCCCTTAAGCAGGAAATACCCTAATCCATTAGATTCGTGGTCGTGTATAGAGTTCTAATCACCCAAAATTCTAATTTATGATTTGTTTAGATCATGAGATTTAAGACTTCAGAGTTGTAGAGTAGACTTACCATATTTCAGATGGTGATTGCCTTGTGCAACTTATATAAAGTAATCGTTGTAATCACTTATAGGACATTGAAAATTGGACTACATGTAGCATTGGAGCATCCTAATACGTGTTCTCAGAAAATAAATTTCAGATTTTAATAGCCTAATAAAAATAAGAGTCGAGGTGAGCCTGGTATGCCTCAGGCTCGAGCCGAATCGATAAGACAGAGACGCCAGATACGGTTCCTAGCGCCTCAGCACACTGAGCCAGTGCCGATGCGTGATACTTGGTATGCCCATCAAACTTAGTTATAACATGGGGAGGGGCAAAAGTATTTGGATTTATCTTTACACATTTAAAGGCATTTTTGTCATAATTAATTATGTTTTCAAGGTTACTTTGATAAAATTATTATTATAAATAACTTTTAGATTTGCCAATTTTAATAAGAATATACACAATAAATATTATTAAAAAAACATGAAATCAAACTCAAGTTGAAACACAATTGTTCAAACCTTAATCTAAAAAACATATTGTACCATTGAATACTGATTCAAAGTTAAAGACTAATTCAAAGTTTGTATCTCAATAGTTTCTATTAGTTATTAAAGTTTTATTTTTATTTAATCGTGAGAATGAGTCCACTGTTGTTTGAGATTTTTTATCTATGTGATAAATGTGGATAATTAGTCGTGAATGAGATAAATTAGTGGGTCAAAGTTAATTTGTTTATTTTAATTTCGATTTATCTATTGTAAGCTCATTTATAGGCATTTTTAAATGCTTGAAATAAAATGAGAGTTGCATCGCTTGTTTTTAAACTTCTATTTTATTTATCTCATCATAAAATTCCAACATGGTATCGTAGCCATAGTCTTCGAGGGTCTCGCGGTGGATTCCAATGACAAATTACAAAGATGAAATTCACGTATTTAGCCGATCATCTAAAAACTCAAGCACAGAGAGGCACACGCCAAGGAGCTTGATTGAGATAATATCGGGTTGTAGTTGGATCTCTCGTGTCGCAGCTTCACTAAGGATCGAGGTTATTCAATTAAGAGCCAATGCCTATACCAATGCTTAACGCCAAGATTTGTCTCAGATAAGTCTTCGTGGTTCACATGATGTTTGCCGATTGCAAGCCGAGAACTCAACAACGATTGGCTGGCAGGGCCGAGTATTGATGTGATGCGGCGGAGCCAATAGAGGCCCAAGAGCTTTTGAATATGAGAAGAAAGCAAATGAGAGTAATTAACAAAAATGGAACAAGTAAATGCCAGAAAAGAGGTCAAGAAACCCATTTCAATTAATTTATAGAGTGCACCAAGAATAATTTTTGCAGAAGGCTCTAATACAAGCCTAAGGTCATCAGAAATATGATCAACAAGCATTTAAGCAGACGTGCATCACGAGTATGAAAAATACGCTCACAAATTAAAATACGGTTATAAGTTTGCTCCACGAAAATAAAAATAAATAAAAAAGAAAAAAATTATGCAACTTTGAATAAAGGGAGAGTGTTGAAGACTGATTCAAAATTGAAGACTAATTCAAAGTTTGTCTCTCGATAATTAATTAGGAAAGATTTATTTTTATTTAATTGTGAGAGTTAGTTCACGGTTGTTTGAGAGTTTTTATCTATATGATAAATATGGAGAATTAGTTGTGAATGAGATAAATTAGTGGATCAAAGTTAGTTTATTTATTTTAATTTTGATTTATCTATTGTAAGCCTATTTATAGGTATTTTTAAATGTTTGAAATAAAAATAAGAGTTGCATGTTATTTTTCACTTATATTATATTTATCTCATCATAAAATTCCAACATGTACAAATATCATATTGACAGGGTCAAACAAATCAACCTGTCAAAGTTGCATCCTTCTTAATATAATATACTTCGAAATGAAAAATCAATAAATAACTAACTAAATGCAAATTTATTATTTTTGTTTTTTAAAATAAAAATTATTAGGCCCATCATGCCTAGCTACTTGATAGAATATTTAAAAAGCATAGGGAAGAAGTCTCGTATCATAATTATAATGAAAATAATTTACTAATTTAAAATTAAAGTGTATTAAAACAATAATAATAATAAAATGTACTAGAAAAATGTTATTATTAAACACCCCAAAGTAATTTTAATTTACGTTTTATGGATTAAATGATAAATTACCTGCCATTCACGGTATTATGTTCCAAATTTTTACCAAAGGAAACCCTAATTTAAAAAATAAATTTCAAAGTCATAAAGATGATGCAAATATAAGTTAGATCATCGTCATTAATCTTATGAGCAAGGCTGCATTTAAGGTAATTAAATTTATGGTTATATAGATAAATTATATCTCGAGTCATTCAAAATTAATAAATTGTTTAAGGTGAAGAATCAAGAAGACAATTTTTACATTTTAAATTTATCCAAACTAAAATAGTAAATATTTTGATCCTACCATTTACTGCTACCACGCGCAGGTAATTTCTCAAAACCGAAATTCAAATGGCGCGAAACTTCCCACGTTTGCCCGCGCGAACATTCTCTAAGCGTGGCTGCCTCACGCCGACATGAATTTTGTGCCAGCTAGGCGTGTAACATTGCTTTAACAATAATATATATTTTAAAGTTTAAAAAGAAAAAGATAAAGTTTCTATTTTGGAAAAAAAAAATTTTATTTCACATGGTCGTATGAAAAAATTTATAAAATCGGGGCAATTTGTTAAAATATACAATTTTTAAATAATTATTTAGAAATAATTAGTATTACCCTTGACTCTTGAGGTCTAGCTATGTAATAGTATAAGGATGTAAATAATGAAAAGTGAATAAAAATAAAATATAATAATAATAATAATATTTAAGGTGTTTTTAGTCAAATATAATGCTTCTCATCCCACATTTCAATTTTAAAACTTTAATATTTTTTTAGATTTATACTTCATTTTAAACATAGTTAATTACATTTACAATGCATACATTTATTTTTATTAGATTGATTTAAACTTCTAAAATTATTATTTATTGAATATTCATTCATTTATTGAAATATTACATCTTAGAAAGCTGTGAAAATTTTTCATCCAAGGCATTGGTATACAAATCCACCAGCCAAACTTAAAAAGTGAAAGCAATAATTTTTGGGTAAAGTCATCCTTAGAACAAGTGCGTTTTGGATTTGGTGGCGATTATTATTTTTACTTAATTTCGAATATAATTTTCTTTTAACTTAATACTAAATAGTATTTAATAGCATTAAATATTAAATTGTTTGTTTTTTAATATTGGATAGTGAATAGATAATAATGTTATGATTATTTGTCTTAACTCACTCTAATTCTCGATGAAACGGTTTCGCTTAATCAGAATTCGCTTTTTTGTTGGTTTGAGTTTATTTTCTAAAACCCAATACGTAGCCTTGGATCGTCTGTGTATTTGCTACTCCCTTCTACCTCGATTATATTTTTAAAATATTTTTTATTATTTTATTTTATACTTTAATATAAATAATTATTATTATAATTATAATGTTTTTTAATAAATAATTTATAAAAATTCATAATATTTTTTTATGAAATATGTTATTTTTAATATAATACAAATAAAAAGGTAAATATAAAAAAAGTAAAAACAAAAAAACAAAAATCAAATGTAATTAAGGTGGTTTGAAAATTTTCCTATTCCCACCCTACTATTAATTTTAAATACATGCTGGTAATTAAAAATAAACAAGCTTGACGAGATGAAATCACCCAAATTCCAAACCTCTCATGTTAACTATTGTAATGAGTGTTATTAGCCTTTCTCCTTATTAGATAATGATGAAGTTTTTCTTATTTTTATGAAAATTGACATTTTCTGTATATAAAAAACCAAATATTTTCTTTTTTTCTATTTATAATATTTTTTTTTAAATTTAGTAATAAGTCGTAAAAATTCAGTTTTTTTTAACATTAAGTCAAAAAACAAACAACCTCTTTAAAGTCATCCTTAGAACAAGTGCTTTTTGGAAATTCCGATCCCTAACATAAAATAACTTAAAAAGGACAACGATATAACATTTTTTTGTTTAGTCCGTGAATATTGAAATAAATTATTTCATCCATTTATTTGATCATATGGTCTATCAAATATGAGATATAAAAAATAATAAAAAGTACTATTATTCATTTTTTATACAATCTTATGCGAAATGCTTCAATCTCAAATTAAAATATAAGATATTGACATATCATATATCATAAATTCATTTTTTTCATTTGTAAGAATCAATTTTGTTCATTTGATATCCTAACATCTATCAAGAATACGAACCTACAAAACGGCGATCCGACCTAAAGGCATACAATGAGCGCCTCCACGATTGCTCAATAATACTGGAGAGTAAGGCTAAGATTGGTGATAGTCGAATCGTATACCTTCTTCGAGTGATCTTCCCAATTTATAGTATTTTATTCCTAAATCTTTCATTCTTATTTTACGAATATTTGTTTTTCCTTATTATGATTATCTTTATGGATAAAGATTTGGTTTTTCCTATCAAGATTTATCCTTTTATAGTGATAAGATACGTTTCTTATATGACATCCAAGGGATAATATTTGTTTTCCATATGAAGAATTATCCTTTCAAATAAAGGATTATGAATGTGAATTCAAGGATGTATATACTCTTTGCGTATTTTTCCATATGTGAGGTGGTTTCACTGGGGACTCCTGGATCCCACACTGCTTTGGGACGCTTTGTCCGTGGTGTGGGTCATCGTGCGGTTTTAATACAAGCACACCGCCGTCTATGAGAAGTGTAGGCATTATTTTATAAAATGGTAGATAAATTTATTAAAATATTCATTTGTAATTAATGGAGAAGAACCGAAAAATATATCATGAAATTGTTGAAAAGCAGAAACGATTTAACAATTTGGATCCTAATATAACAATTAAATCAACCAATTTAACAATCATGACATAGTTTACAGAAAATGAAAAGAAAGAAAACTTATCAAGAATCCATCACGATAATCGACATCCCAAGTAATAATATATATATGTTTTTCCTATGCCATATCCGTAATTACCAAAATCGCTGATTTGATGATGTAATAATTTTGATTGCATTCCTTGACTTTCCCAATCAAACCCCTAGAAGCCGTGTGTTTTCTCTATGCCTTCCTATATATATATATATATATATATATGGTATATATATATATATATATATATATATATATATATATATATATATATATATATATATATATATGTAGAAAAATGGAATACTAATATTAAATATTATTTATTAAGACATTTACTCATATAATCATATTACTATTAATCTTTATTAAGACATTTAGTCATATAACTCAGTTATTAATATTAAAATGTCTTTATTAAGAGATTTATCAAATAACAAGCATTAATATTAAATGTCTTTTTATTAAGATATTTACTAATAACAAAACACATTAAAATACTTAAATTAATGACCACATTGAGTGATTCATGCACCATAATTGTCTCTGTATACTACACTAATCATCACCCAGGTAATGACGATAACAATTATCAATACCGAAATTATATGAATCAATTATAAATTAAAATTTATAACATTCTCCAACTTGATCATATACGCACATAGTATACAACACATTAAGATAACTTACTCACTTAAAATATTATATATAAGTCACAACTCGTAAGAACTAAACCGACCAATCATGACCTGGCCACGAGCCCACAACGCCCCCGATTCCTTCCATGTATCACAAGTCAATCTAATTCAAATAAATATTAAATTGGAGGCTATAATAATCAAAAAATACCTTATCCCACAATGTATTAAATAAGACCTAATATCTATAATCATATAAAATATGCATAATCGAATATGATTCATAGATACAAAACCAAAACAAACATCGATATCTAGAGTATCAAATAAAACATAAATGTGCTGTATAAAATTCATACATGTATGACCAATCATCCCAGATAAGGACTTCACTACTCCCATTTTACTAATATGAATAATAAATGTTTTAGAGCTAGTCCTTTAGTCAACTGATCCGCAATCATATCATGCACTAATGCAATTATTTGAACTATTTTGATTTCAAATATCTTCTTCATACAGACATTTTAAATCCATATGCTCGTGCACCTGTGTATCTATCATTATTAGAGAAGAATACAACCGCATTATCACAAATAAATTCATTTGTTTAGCAATGGTACAAATGATACTTAAAAACCATTAATGAAATTACAGCCACAATGATTGAATCAGAAATAAAGTGATGTTATAATCACCTCCATAAGGAAGTAGCAATGATGCACGCAACACTCTTCCATGAGATAGCTCCATCAGCTAGAAGGAACAAATAGCCAAATGTGGACTTTCGGGTATCCATACATCCGGCATAGTCTGAGTTCGAGTAACCAACAATCTCAAGGTTACTAGTTATTCTATATGTGAGCATGTGATCCTTAGTGCCTTGTAACTACCTCAAAACTTTCTTTGCAGCTCTCCAATGAAATAATCCGGGATTTGATTGATAACGACCCAACATACCGACCGCAAAGCTTATATCCGACCTAATACAGGTCTGAGCATACATCAAACTCCCAACTAAAGAAGCATAAGGAATATTATCCATTTCTTTATGCTCCAAATCGCTTTTGGGACATTGGGATAGACCGAAATGTCTCCCTTTGGATGGAACCGAATCCAAGCGAACATGATTCCATCTTAAATCTTTATAGAACTTTGTTGATGTAAGCCTGAGATAATCCCAAAATTCCTTGTGATCTATCCCGAAATATTTCTATTCCGATCACATAGGAAGCATCACCCATATCCTTCATTTCAAAGTTACTAGAAAGGTAATTCTTAACATCATGCAATGACCCACGATCACTAGCGGCAAGAAGAATATCATCTACATACAACACAAGGATTATGAACTTGCTTCCCACAACCTTCATGTAGATGCACCGGTCAACGGTCACTTCTACAAATCCATATGACAATACGGTATCATTAAACTCAAATACCATTGTCCGGAAGCCTGCTTTAAACTACAGATTGATTTCTTCAACTCATACATACCATTTCTTTTACTAGTCTCAAAACCTCGAGGTTGATCCATATATACCTCTTCTTCCAAATCCATTGAGTAAAGGCCGCTTTAACATCCATTTGGTGAAGCTCAAGATCAAAATGAGCCACCAAAGCCATTACAATTCTTAAAGAGTCATTTCTAGAAACCTGAGAGAAAGTCTCTTTGTAGTCAATGCCATCCTTGAAAGTGTAACCTTTGGCAACAAGTCCTAGCCACTTCATATCGCCAGTCTCGCTGTCTTAGTGCGTTAATTCACTTTACACCGACTCTTTTAGAATCATTCGTAATTTCGCTAATATTTCCCAAACATTATTGTCATCAATGGATTTCAACTCTTCCTTCATGGCCATTAACCACTTAATATCATAATTTTCACCGGGCCATGCTCTGGCCCTAAAGAGACCGGGTCATTATCAATGCTCAAGTCACTTTCATGCTCAAGTGCATAAACTATATAGTCATTCGAAATAGCCGATATTTTCTCTCTAGTAGACCTCCTTGATACTATTTCTTCTTGAGGTTGCACTTGCTCATTAACTTGAGCATTTTCCTCCTCTTCTTGAACAATGGCATCCATAATCGCCTGAGCATCCATTTGTTGTTGTTCCATATTCATGCCCCTCGCGGCCGTGCTTACAATAATAGGAACTTCAATTTGAGATGGATCATTTGACGGGTTTCGTCCATCAATGACTCTCTTATCTCCACATCACGTGCTCCCACACTCCCACTGACACTGCCATTTTCAATGAAGCGAGCATTCTCGGACTCTACAATTCTCGTACTATGGTTAGGACAATAGAATCTATATCCTTTTGACCTTTCCGGATATCCAATGAAATAAATAAATCCACTAATGGTCCTGAATCCAACTTTTCTTCATGTGGATTATATATCCACTTCGGCTTGACAACCCCACATCTGAAGATGTCTTAAACTAGGGCTTCCTAGATGTCCACAGCCTATAAGGTGTCTTAGAAACTCGCTTTACTAGGTAAATTTATTTAATATGTAATGCGGGCCGTCCTTAATGCATACATCCGCAATGAAATGTAATTTAACTATCATTCACCATACTCCTTACCATTTACAATAATGGACATACGCCTCGGCTATGTCATTTTGCAGGGCGACCGGCATTGTATATCATGCGACAAATGCCTCTTGGACTCAAGAAGTTTCTAAATGGGCCTCGGAATTTTGTCCAACTTCCGATGTCTTTCCAATATCTACCAATTTATCGGAACGTATTACCTTAACCTTCTATTTTAACCGTCTCTCTCAACCTTCCGAAAATGAATGTCTCAAGGATACTAATCCATTGAGTTCTTTCATGCAAAGAAATAAAGGTAATGCATCTAGAGTAATCATCAACGAAGGTAAGATGAAATACTCTCACCGCCTCCCAAGATGGTACATCGAAGGACCACAACATTCGTATGTATTAAATCAAGTAATCCACTACTCCTCGTGGGTATGTACCTTTGTTTTGATATGTTTGGTTTGGTTTACCCTTAATGCAATCCACACAAGTATTATTTCAACTCCAGAAATCAATTGAGGCAAACTCACGAATAACTGCAATCCTTTCGATATATGACCGAGCCTTTATGCCACAAGTCACTGGTAAGACTCATTAAGTGCACTCTTTTCATACCAACATCATATTTAACATCAATATTAAACAGTGGAATTAACAAAAGTATAATCTGGGGATTGAAACAATATAAAGTATCCGACAACGAACTGCACTACAAAGGTTTGTTCCGATGATACAATGAAACAAACCATGTCCTAATCCTAAAATCAAATCCTAAAATTATCCAATCTAGAAATACAAACAAGATCTTGTATAATCAGAACATATAAACACTTTTCTAGATTAAGGCAATAGCCCGTATCTAACACAATTCTATATGTCCCTACACCTTCAATTATAGCTTTAATCTTGTTTCCCATAAATAGAAAGCTTTCACTTTTCGGCATTTGGTGGAAGTTTAGGTAACCCTGCATAACATTATAAACATGAGTGGTTGCACCAGTGTCAAGCCACCAAGTATTAGAAGAAACCTCAATCAGATTTGATTCAAAGCATACGGAAACAAAATGTATACCTCTTTCAAACCATGCCTTCCTCTTTTTGGCAATCGGGCCTTCTTGTGCCCAGTTTGTTGCAAAAGAAACATTTAAAAATCTTTTCAACCTCTCCGTCTTTACCGGCCGCACCTAAATGGCCAAAGCCCCTTGTTCTTCCATTTCTTACTTTGAGCTTCACGCCTACTCAGAACCAGCGCTTGATTTACCATAATAGGCAAAGTTGGCTCGGGGGAAGTTTAATCTCAAGGCCTCCTCGCCTTGCCTCCCCACGAGTGCACAGCCGCATCCGAAGAGAGAACATTTTCCTTGTTGGTTGTAAGTTCTCCGAAATTGTTTGAAATCATCAATTCTTACATGATTTCCCAACAACTAAACCAACACTCGCTCACCAAGATCCATATCCAAACTCTTAAGCCGGTTGTAGGTATTCACCATGTGAGTAATATGTTCCTCCATTGACTGAGCTATGGTGTACTATCTATTAGATAAATCATTAATAAGAGTAGCAACAATAGATTCTATCCACGTATCCGCCATAGTACACTTCTTAATTTCAGCCACAAATTCTCACATTTTCGCCTTGACTGAAGGCTTAACATAGCTTATGTCGAGCTTTAAGAAAGCTCACCACAGTTTAGTCTGACCTCTCCCAATTCTCCCACATTTTCTGTCTCCGCTCCAAACTAGTATCGCCTGGCTAGTGGGTCTATCCATAACTAGAGCTGAATCGAGTCCCAAAAGGCCAGCATTTAGCTTGACATATTCCGATCCAAATACCCAAGGTTCCATCCAATGAAACTTTGATACCAAACACAATAGATCACAAACATTTACATCTCACATATTAATTACTTTGAATTCTAAACTACAATCTTCTTTCCTCTCACTATAATATATATATACCAAAACATTGCAATTAATCTAAATCTTTGGGCTAAATCTAAACACAACCATCAATCACCAACATGCATCATTCATATAACATATATAATAATCACAAAAATTTAATTTAACATATAAGTCATCTTGGGATGTACAATATATATTAATTAAATAAGGTTCATAACCTACTTCAATTGTTATTAACATGAGTAAGATCTAATTCCTCGGGGTAATCGTAGATAACTACATGTTAATAACTATAAATGTTTCTATTATTCTTAAATGTCATTTATGATGCTATATCAAATAAACATTTATAAATATTATTTAAATCATTTAATGAAATCGAGTGGGCCAGCCTTTGAGTGACTAACGCACTCAATTAAAATATTAAAAGATTTAAATCATATAAACTTAAATTATTGTTTAATAATATAAAAGACTACTCTTTAATATCTTTTATTCTTAATTCATTAACCTATTTCTTAAAGCTCAAACAATAAATATATAACACTATTGGTTTATGAAAAGATTTTACAGTGAAAAGATCAGTAAGTATACAATTTTGGAAATTTGCATAAGTCATATATGCACATGCATATCAATTCTTTCTGACAAAGACGACGCATAAAAGTTACTCACATCGATGACGCATGGACAACTTGAATTCGATTTCATCACAATTTGAATCGACAATCGGGTCAATTAAAACTAAATGTTAAACATTTATATATAAAACTATTCAAAATCACAATTCTGAGAACAATTGAATTCACACGATGAATGCCAAACTATCAATTCAAATATTCAACCGAAATGTTAATTCAAAGTTAAAAACCCAAGTTAATTATGCCATAAACAGTTAATTTAAACATCAATTAACTATAATTAACTTTTAATTGAGAAATTACTCCAATTTTTATAAACCCTAAATTGGTAATTGAATTTCATTGCAACTCATTCATACCAAAATTGTTGAAAATTTCATAAAACCATTTACTCAATTTGGATCTTAATAGAACAATTAAATCAACCAATTTAACAATCATGACATAGTTTCTTGCGTAAAAATGAAAAGAAATAAAAACTTCTTACTCAAGAATCCATCACGATAATCAATATCCCAATTAATAATATATATACGTTTCCTACGCCGCATCCCAGAACAATTTAAAATCAGCTCTGATGATATAATGACTGAATGATTCTTGACTTTCGAATCAAACCCCTTATAAGTCGCTATATTTTTCTACGCTTTTATATATATATATACATAGAAAGTGCGAATACTAATATTAAATATTATTGGCTAAGACATTTACTCATATAATCATATATTAATATTAAATGTCTTTATTAAGACATTTAGTTATATAACTGTTATTTTTAATATTAAATGTCTTTTATTATTATATTTATTCATAATATTAATATTAAATGTCTTTTATTAAGACATTTACTCAAATAACAAAACACACTAAAATACTTAAATTTTAACGAATCGGCACGGAGGGATTTACACTCGATAATTGTCTCTTA
The DNA here is from genome assembly GCA_016808115.1 of Tetrastigma voinierianum. Lineage (NCBI taxonomy): Eukaryota > Viridiplantae > Streptophyta > Magnoliopsida > Vitales > Vitaceae > Tetrastigma > Tetrastigma voinierianum. The sequence goes on along the minus strand of JAEQBH010005114.1, from coordinate 762,669 downwards.
GATACTACACTAATCATCACCGTGTGTACGATGATAACAATTATCAATACTGAAATTATATGAATCAATTATAAATTAAAATTTCTAACATAAATAACACTAATAAGCATGTAAAAGAAAACACTTGATTATATAATATAAAATTGTTTATCATAAATTTTAATTTATTAAATGGTTAGATAAATTTTACCTCTTCAACCTAATTATTTGAAACACTTAATACCCTAGAATATTTTAAGTTCCCATATTACAGATCCAGTTCTATAAGATGCTCATAAAGTTGTAACTTGGAGAAGCTCTATCGATGTAAAACATTGGGATAGAGTTATGCAATAATCATTAGTTCAAGTCCCCTTAAGGTCATATGAGGTTTTACATGATCGTTAACTTCAAGGATTGTGAGATTAATCGAGGTAACGCTAGTTGAACATTCACTGTTCTAAAAAAAAAGCTCCCAAAATTGTAAAAATAATCCCCACTTAGCCTAAGATGCTCATAGGTTAAGTCCCATATACCCTAAAATATGTCTTTGTTTGTTGTTTCATCTTTGGTTTGCAGCAAATTTGCAAGAATAATTAATTTGAGATTTTACATGACCTGTTAACTTCAAAACCTGTGAAATTAATCAAGGTAGCACAAGTTGGCTAGAACATTCACTTTTATAAAAAAAAAGCCCTATAAAATTGATAGAATAATCCTAACTTAGCCTAAGATGCTCATAGGGTAAGTCCCATATACCCTCAAATATGTCTCTGTTTGTTGTTTCATCTTTGGTTTGCAGCAAATTTGCAAGAATAATCCCGCAGGCCATTCGGGTTCAAGTTGAACTAGCATGATTGACATGAAATTTATATTTTTGTATATATTTTTAATCTCCTTTCGAAAGGGGTTGTTTTCTCTTCTTTTATTGAAACCCTAGAAGCTTCGAGGGGTTCCTTTTTTGGTTTCTCCCCTTTTGGATTGTTTGAGACTTTATTTTATTTGATTTTGCTGCTGAGAAATCAAATAGTTCTTGCACTACAAGGAAGCTAAGATTGGGAAGTCATTAATGTGGGAGAGGGCACTCAAATAGAAGGAGAATGAATAGTACAATACAAAGAGGGAAAGCCAAACCATTTTCTCATCATTTTTTTGCATATAGAATGCTTTAAGAGGTATTTCAACAACAAAAATGCTTCTCATAAAATCGTTGTTATCTCACTTCTCTTCCCTTTTTTGATTTTTTTTTTATTTGTTGAAATGATGATGGGAAAGTTGGTCTAACGTAGAGTAAGAAATATCGGCAAAGGATAGGGATGAGGGAAAAAAGGGGGTGGGGGCAGTGACGACAGGGGAAGAAGAAGGAAGGAAAAAATTGAAGGAAAGTAGGGAAAATAAAGGGAGAATTATGCTTTACGGTCTCATTTACCCTCTTATTTAAGAAAGCGCTCATAAAAACATCCGAATTATGCCTAAAACCTACAACAAAATCTAAAATTAACAACAAAGGACATAAAAATTTAAAAATACCAAAACTGCCCTGCTCCTCCACTCAATGAACCCAGCCTCTTCTCTCCCCTCCAGGCCCCTTCCGCACTCTTAGTCACCTAGGCATTTTATTTTATTTTTTTTATATTTTTCTTTCCCATCCTTCAAATAAATTAAGTTTTATAATTTTTAATTAATTTTATGAAGAAATATATCCTATTTTCACTTATTTTGAAGTATACTTAATTAAAATTTTAATTTTTCTAAATTTATTCATTTATTTATTAGGATTTTATTTTGTGGAATAAATATAGTGAAATAAAATAAAATTTAATATACAAATACATCCGTCTATAGCAATAAATGATTTAATAAATATAAAAATAAATACTAATATTTTAAATAATACTGATTTCATAATCATTTTTATTTATAATATTTATAGTTTTCATATTATAATCTTATTTTACACTTTTAAATTTTAAATTTTTATAAACGTACAAATTTGAAAAATAGAAATAAAAAAATAAAAATGTTGATATTTAATTTTAGCAACACTCTTAAATTTTAAATATCGTTAACTTTTAATTTAATAAAATTTATTAAATAAATTATAAATTTGAAAATCTACTTAATAAAAATGCCTTTATTTTTTAAATTTTCATTTTATTCAAAAAAAATTTTAATTATATTTTTATTTTATGTAATTAACTTATTAAATACAAACATATTCACCTGTAACAATGATAATGATAATATAAAATGTCTTAATTATATAAAATATTGTATTTTGTTTCCTATTTATAATAATTTTATTTATAATATTTATAATGCTCATGATCTATTTTTTATATTTTTGCACTCAATATTTTATAAAACTCAGCAAATTACAAAAGTAAAATTAGAATAAACAAAAAAATATAAATGTATAATAAAGCCAATGATTATAGAAACACACATATAATTGATAGAATATGGTTTTAAGTTCACTATTTCATTTCTTTTTTCTAAATCATGACAATAAAATACGTACATATGCTCACATTTATGAGCACCACGGGACTTGGCACATTGCACAAGGTATTTCCACTAATTGTATGAATTAAGTATACAAGTAATGTACAAAACTACTATTATTAAAGGATTTTAATTAATTTTTAAAAACTCAAATGATTATCTCCTTAACTGAAGGATTAAGGACATCCTTATAAATATTATTTGATCTCATATCCATCCTATGCGTTTTCTTAATCTCATACATATTAATTTTATAAACTACTTTAACTATAATTTATGAAAAATAGAGTTTTGTTCCTATGAGATTTGTTACAATATACAAGGTATTTATATTAATTATACAAGGTATAGGAACTAAAAGGGATGTATTGGATTTGGACTTTTAATGACGTTTATATACTTTTTTAAGATGATGACTTTTATATAGTTTGATAGATTTCTAAAGACTTTCATAAATTTTTATAGAGTTTATAAATGCATTATGACTTTTGTAAACTTTTATAAACATTGACAGAATTTTGTAGATATTGATAACACACTTTTTTAGACATTGATAAACTTTTATAAACTCTAAATAACTAGAATGAATTAATATTTTTAATAAAAATAAATAAAAGTAAAATATCATAATTAAATAATTTTGTCTAAAAAAATACTAACATTATTTAAAAGAATTGTTTTCCGCTTAAAAATACACATACAAATAACTTCAGTATTTATAATTAATAGATTTCCGGTTATTGGATAGATTTCTACTCGTAATGAATTAAGAAGAAAACAAAAAAAAAACCTATAATGAATAAAGAAAAAGACATTTTGCTTGAAGAGGTGATAAGATGAGACGATAAGACTTCGTTTACTTCTGAAATTTCTGCTTTCTCTATTCAAACTTTTCGAAACAAATGAAACACGCTACGACAATCAGACAAAAAACAAATTTGAAAACAGCAAACAATCACTATTTTCAACATTTTTATATACGAACTTAAAACTTTTGTTGTTTCATGCTTTCGAATTAAATCGAAAAACAAAGGATTTTATTTTCAACATTTTATAATCCTTCATTTTCGCAAACGGTTTAATAAAACCGATTTTCTTATTTTATTTTCAATCAAATTCAAGACGAAATGTATTTTCAAAAACGAAACTAAAGATATCACACAAAATTTTCATATTCTCACTTTGATAATCAAAATTTTCGCGAACTAAACAAGTACTTAAACTCGATATAACTTTATCATTTTCCTCAACTGTTATTTCTTTATGGATGGTGAATGAAAATCATGGAAAACCATTTGGCTTGAGTGTGTTATTATAATTTTGATTTTTGATTTCTATTTTGAATGAGATAAAAATGTGTATTTAAATAAAATTTTAATTTTGAAAAAAAAAATCAAATTTTTAGTTATTAAAATATCAAATTTGCATCTTATTATGATTATGATATATTTTTTTGAAAATGATTATGATATTTTTAGTTCTTAAAACATCATATTTGTATGTAAAACGATTAAAAAAATAATTCGTATATGATTTAGGAACAATCATATATTTTTTTAACTTTTTAGTTATTAAAATATGAAGAACTAAAAAATTATCTAATTTTAGGAATTGTACGATTTTTTAGGAATAATTAATTCTTTTAGGAGTAAAAAATTAGTTCTTAAAAAATACGCATATAACTTGTAGGAATAATTAGTTCTTAAAATTATTTAATCAAAATAGGATTAAAAAAAATTTGTATGAGTTTAACTAGGAATAGGATATGACTAAGATTTTTTAACCACAAAATAAACATCATATCAAATTTAAAAAATCGGATTAATCAAATTATTATCGTATGAATTGACTTCACTCATTCGATGAAAAAATCGTTTCAAATATTTCGGAAAAATGTAGTAGAATTTTAAATGAATATTTATACTTCTATAAGAAAAGTCATTAAAAGTCTAATATCCATAAAAGCAATGACTTTTTCAATATTGTTATACTTTTGCAGTAGCTTTATGTTCAGAATCGATACACCTTTAAAGTCTTAAAGCGTGTAAATTCTGACATGAATTTTAATGACTCATAATTACAAAGCCTATAAAAATCACAGATTCACTTCATGACTTTAAAGCCTCGACAAGTTGATGATGATTCTATTAAAACTTTAAAAAAAATTTATAAAATCATTGGGTGATATTGATTAAAATTTCAGCCACTTTAAAAAAAAATATATAAAGTCTACGACAAGCTAACAAGACTTTTTGGCACTTTAAAAATATATAAAAGCCATAAAAGATATTCGATTAAAATTTTTGAAGACTTTAAAAAAATCTATAAAAGTTATAAGGCCAGATTCGACAAGACTTTAAGACTTTAAAAAAAATCTATAAAAGTTATACAGATTGACAAGACTTTTATAGACTTCTAAAAGATACCCAGACAAAAATCATCGACTTTCTTCATAAACATTGTGACTTTAATTACTTTTAATGACTTTTCTAGTAGAAGTATAAATACTCACCCTTTAAAATTCTCTAGCTCCGCAAGATTTGAAACAACTTTTTCATCGACTGAGTTAAGTCAATAAGATTTTTTAGAGATAAGAGTTTAATCATATGAGTTAGATAATTTTTAAAAATTCATGCGATTCATAAAATTATATAATTTTTTAATTCTTCATATTTTAGGAACTAAAAAGTTAAAAAATATGATTGTTCCTAAAATCACATATGAATTTTTTTTTAATTGTTTTACATACAAATCTAATATTTTAAGAACTAAAACATCATAATCATTTTCAAAAATATATATCAAAATCATAATCGGATACAAATATGATATTTTAATAACTAAAAATATGATATTTTTTATTCAGAATCATAATTTTATTCAAATACACTTTATTGTCTCATTCAAAATATAAATCAAAATCAAAATTATAATAACATACTCACGCTCAAATGTACATAAATATATTATTCTCCACGATTTTCATTCACCGTCTATGAAGGAAGAACAGTCGAAGGAGAAAACAAATTTATGTCCGCTTTCTAATTATCCCATCTTATTCTACATGACAAATTTTTTTCTTCTTAATTCATTATCAATTTTTTTTTATAATTGTTTTCTTCTGCTCGATTCATTATCTGCAGATATCTATTTGTTTAACCCGAGATCTATTTATTATCAGGCAAAGTTATTTGCATATAATAAAAAAATATTGAGGTAAAGGTTTAACTCAAGATCTATTCACATTATAGTAATTTGATTAATCTGATTTTTAAAATTTGCTCTAATTTTTAAAATCATGTATGCATATTGCAAGTGAGGTGGTGAAATAAAATATAATTTTTTTATTTGAATTATTGCTCTTAATTGTTCCTAAAATCACTTATGTATTGTTTTTTGTTTGAATAAATAATTTTTTTACATCGTTAATGTTAATGTTAAATCACATCAAATACATTTTTTTTGTATTTCATAAATTGATAAATTTTGTAAATTAGGAAATTTTGAAATTTGATAAATTAGAAATTTTGATTATTTAAATAAGGAAAAAAAAATGAGGACTTTTTAATTCTTGGAAATTAAAAAAATAAATAAACTTAAAAGTGATGAGTGGAATTATAAAATCCGAGATGAAATAAAATATAAAAAAAAAAAAGTAAAAATTTATTTTTAAATGTCTAGATGAAAATAGTATTGGTACTTTTTTTGGACAAAATTATTTAATTATGACATTTTACTTTTATTTATTTTTATTAAAAATATTAGTTATTGTATTTATTTAAGTTTATAAAAGTCTATCAATATTTATAAAAATCCATAAAAGTCTATTAATATCTACAAAATTATGTCAAAGTCTATAAAAGTTTTTAAAATAAAAGTCTATAAAATTCATTATTACATTTACAAATTTTATAAAAAGTCTATCAATATCTATAAAATTATGTCAAAGTCTATCAAAGTTTTTAAAAATAAAAGTCTATATAATTCATTATTATATTTACAAATTTTATAAAAGTCTATCAATATCTACAAAATTCTGTCAAACTCTATAAAAGTCATAATCTTAAAAAAATATATAAATGTTATTAAAAGTGCTAATTCAATACACCATGATTTTTATAGACCTACACCATGATTTTTATAGATTTTTTTAAAGTCTTAAAAAGTTTTAATCGAATACATTATGACTTTCATAGAGTCTTAACAAGTCGTAATCCAATATACCATGATTTTTAGAGACTTTGTAATTCCATGAAAGTCATTAAAAGTTATAATCCAATACACCCCTAAGTGTACAAGAGGTGTACAAGTTTACTAATCTTCAAATATTTCAATTGATTTTTAAAAATAAAAATGATTATTTCCTTAAGGTAAGAATGTAGGATATTCTTTATAAATATTGTTTGATGTGAATCTGCAAGGCATTTACACTAATTGTATAATATATATGAACCAAATATACAAAAGGTATACACCACTTTTCAAATATTTCAATTGATTTTTTTTACAATATATTTTAATTGATTTTTAAAAACTCAAAGGATTATTTCCTTAATGCAAGGATGAAGAACATTCCTTATAAATAATGTTTGGTTTTACGTTAATTCCTATTCATAATAACTTTTTATTTATAATATTTATAATTTTAACATTGTAATTTTATTTTTTATATTTTTAAATTTTAATAAACCTAATTATTCTTAAAAAGGTTAAAATAAGATATTATCACTATTACTGTTAATGTTATTTAATTTTAAATATTACTTTTAAAATTAAATATTATAATTATTATTAATAATTTTTTGTTAAACAGTTAATATTTTTATATTATTTCTTATCTTTATTTGAAAAAATGATTAACTTGTGGATAATATTTTTATTTTTATTTTAAAAAATGTTAGGTTTATAAAAATTTATAATATTAAAGTATAAAAAAAAATAAGATTATAGTATGAAGATACAAAATATTATATATAGAAAATATTAAATAAGGAATAATATTAAAATCATAAAATTTAATTTATTTAAAAATGGAAACAGAGGATGATTTATATGAAAAAGGAAAAAAAATGTGCACATTATAGAGTGGCGACGAGTGTGGCTAGAGAGGGGGTTGAGATTTGTGAAAATTTGAGGGTATTTTTATTTCTTCAAAGAGAAATTCTATTTACACCCTAAGAATTTCTCTATACACCTCATTAGAGAGATGAGGTGTAAAAATGAGATGTGTGTGATATGGGATGTATAGAGAAATTATTGGGGTGTAAATAAAATTTCTCTTCTTCAAAACAAATGTCTTTGATTTAATTTTTGTGATTTGATGCACTCTCTATAAAATAATGAAATTCATCCCTAAAGCATATTTGCCCTGAAAATAAAAGCGGGTGGGGGGAGTGACGACAGGGGAGAGAAGAAAAGGTAAGGAAAAAAAATAAAAATTTTGTTTCTCAGGTGGTCAGTGAAGGGCAAAGATAAGATTGTTGTAATTTCTTACCATTTTTTCAAGGCTTTCTTTTAGTTGTAATCCACTACTAACGGATAATAAAGATGATATATAAAAAAAGGTCTTTTTTTTTCTTTTTTTTTTTTACCATTTTGGATTTTATAGTATTTTTAAATATCTTACATGTTTTACCATAACCCATGCATTAGTCGATGATAAAATCAGAGCACTTTTCTGCTCGAACTGACTGCTGATCCGACCGATTCCTCGGGATGCCTGCTTAATTTTTTTAATTTGCTCAGATTTTTCTGTGTTGGCCGCGACTCGAACCCTCATTCGACCCGAATGACCGATCCGACCTATCCCGCATCTCACCGCTTTCATTTATCTTATCAAAATATTTTATTTAAGTTTCATTTAGAATTTTCAATTACGCTAAAGTCGTTTTTTAATATAGGCCTATAAAACATTACTTTTATACAATACATTTACAAAACGACGTACCATGCCTTTACAAAATGATATACAAAACACTATTTTAGAGATTAACTATTTTGTTCACAAAATATCACATGTTTAAAAGAAATGATATGCATAAGGATGTATATATACTATGTCGCGAACTTTCTCTCTTAGCTTTGACTCGCGCTCGATCTCTGGCTCTTATTTCCTCGCTTTATCGCAAACCCACGATAGATAAAATTCACACGCAAGCATTTCTAGCGTTTGTGCTCATACGCTATATTCTAATTTTTAGTTTAACACGATATGCATTTATCATAAAACCATGTCTTTTATATCAAACTGTAGTCATGGTTATTCATTTTCACATGCTTTCACTTTACAAATCATCTACTTGTTTCAAAATATGCACACATGCTTTCACTTTGATTTCAAAATCATGAGATTCAAACATATACTTCGGGCTTTGGGATGTATTTAGTTTAAAAATCCCATTTACACTCATCGCTTGTTATTTCACTTGGTTTATACACCATATCTGCTTGATTTTATTCCGCTCTATGAATTTCGCCCTTATTATTCAAGAATGTGCTTATTACATTTAATAATTTTGGTCTCCCATCACGACTTCGACGACGTGGCGTTAATTTACCATGCCATTATTTAAAATGTCATACGCCATCATGACGGATGCCGATTGGTACATCATGCCAAGTGGGACATTTTAACAATGCCATACACCATCATAACGGATGTCCATTGGTGCATCCCAACATGTGGGACATTGAACAATTTCGGTTTGCCTTCATGATCGATGCCGATTGGTGCATCTCGCCATGTTGGTCGTTCAATATATCGATTCAATTCAAGATGTCAAGAATTGACCAATTCATTTACAATTCAATTAATCACTCACATGCAATTAATTGTCAAACATTTCAAATATTACATTTTCAAATCCATATGCACTTTCGTAATATTGCTTCAAGGATATACTCATTCCATATACTCATTTTAGGTTTATTTAGTAATTACCAAACACTTGAAATATGAATATAATTTCGTTGAACAAATAACTAACAACACTTGAATCGGAATAGAGGTCCAAAGAACTACCAAAGCTGTCGGCTCTCGTTTCCTTCCCTTCGATCTCTGCACTCAGGCCAGTGATCTCATCCGCCTTACCAATAACAATTACGCCACTCTGAGCTGATGTCCATTATTGCAGACAACAACGACAATCACTTCGTTTAACTGCTTTAGGTTAAGACACTAAGTCTGCCCAAAGACGAACTCGACGAGGCGAAGAAGTACGGTACGTTTTTCATTTAGTTTTATCCTTATTTGAACCCCCATTAATACTAGATGATCCTAACTACTCAGATAGAATGGCTGGTGTGTCTGTAAACAAAACCAAAATTGTTCGGCCAGAACAAGATATGCCAAGGATGAGGTGTCCCACGCCTCGCGTAGGTCACGCTAGGGTCTCACACTGCAAACGAGGAGCTTCTTTTTGCCCAGATTTTCTAGTTTTCCACATTCTTGCGATTTCCTCCAAAAATCCTCAAGATCCCAAAACAAAACATGAGAATAACTCCTAATAACATCCTAATATCATCCTAAACCAACCATGAGCAAAACCCATGGATGGATTTGAGTTTTTCTAACCCAAACATCAAATACAACTTTCTAGGGTTTAGGTTCATACCTTGAATCTCTTGAAACTTTGAAGCCCTAACTTTTTTCTTTCTTCTTGATCACTTATGCACCAGAAATGGGAAGATCTCCCACCAAAATCATTTTTTTCCAAAACCTTAGCTTTCTCCTCTCACTCTCTTCTCAAAACCCTTTTTTGCTCAAATGAGCATTCTAAGACCAAATGTGGTATAATATCACTTGCCCATTATAAGACCATATTTGGCTTCCAAAAATGCATTTTTGGATTTAAGTTGTCTCTATTTACCTTATAGCACATATATCACTTCTATTTGCACTTAAACACATAAACATTTTCTCAAATAACCCTTAGGTCCTTATTTTACATTTTTTTTCCCAAATTTGCCCTTTTTCACTTCGGTTTATTTCCGAGTTCAATCAATTTCTCATTTTAGCATATAATATTTAATTACATGCTCACATATTCATTTCACTTTTCACAATTTATCAATTTTCCCAGAAAAACCCAAGTTTGACTCAATTCACCCTAATATATATATATATAGGCAGTATATATATATATATATATATATATATATATATATATATATATATATATATATATATATATAATAATAATAATAAAATTATTACAAAAATTCTAGGGTATTTTTGAGGTGTTTTAAAAACATAGACCCGAATAAAAGTGAGTTGAATTAGCCTAACCCATTTTACCCCATAACATAATTATCCTGGGCCAAAATTGGATGGGCTTCCCACCTCTTCTACTCTTTTGGGTGGTATGGATTCCTTAACAAAGTAATTAACAATGTAAATCATGTTTTCATCCAAAGCTCTAACATGATATTTCTTGTTTTGTTATTATTTTTAGAACTAAAAGATGTTTAAATTATATATGTCACATCCCACATTAGCAAATGAGAAAAGTTTATGGCTATAAAGACGAGCTCCTCTTAACCTAATATACACATGCATATTTTAAAGTAGGATAAACCTAACAAAATAAGACCTCAAGTATATAATTAAAATTAAAGTGTATGTAATAATAATAAAATTGCTTGTAAATGGTAGTTTTTATTAGACTTAATAAATAACATATCATTTATAAAAACATTGAATTTTAGATTAAACATAGAAATGTTCATAAAAAAACATTATCTTCAAACATTTCAAGATGCAAAATCATTGATAACAATGTCAATATCAATATTTTATAACATAATTTTCTCAATACATAAAATTGCTAGACCATTCAATATTTATTGTGACATTTAAGACTTCAAGTAGGATTTCAATAAATTTAACTTTGAAAAACTTTTTTTAGCGTATCTACAGTCACCGACATCATGAATAGGATTTAATAACCAATTGAAACATTTGAATAACAATTTGCAGTTTTGAAAAGCTTGAGAAATTCACGTGCTGACATTAACACATTTGACAAAGTCATTTGCAACACTTTCATTTTAGAAAAAAATGTCATCAACATTCGACAAATTATTATGAGAAAAAAGTAGTCTCAAATTTAGTGCAAGATTCTCTTAATTAATTATCACCCAATGACTTTAACTTTTTTGAATCAAATAAAAATCCGAAAATATTTTCAAATATCTTTTGTAAAACCCAGGTAAATGTGAACTTTTCCAAAAAAATAGGGTAAACACGGTGAACTTGCCGCTACAATACATGTTCACAACTTATAATTTTTTTAGATCTCGGATGACGAAACAAATATCACCGTTGAATTCGTCTCGCGAAATCTAGTTATCTAGGCGAATTTCGTTGAATTCCGAAACAATCAGAATTTTACGCTTTTCAAGGCAACGTGTGTCGGGTGACACATGATAAGCCATGTGAGTGACACATGACAAGCCATATGTCACAAGGTATGCAAAGGCAAATGCATGTGTGATACATGACAAACCATGTGTCACAAGGCCACATGCATGGAACATGGATTGACTATAAATGGGATGAAGATCAGTTCCTAGAGGGGGAGAGGAACAAAAAGGAAAGGAAAGAGAAGAAAGAAAAGAGAGAGAGAAGGAGAATAAAGGGAGAGAGAGAGAGAGGGAGAAAAGGAAATCGGAGTTCCGACAGTCAGAATTTGTCGGACTAAGAAGTAAAGTCTGTATATTCGATGAGGGCTACGCTCCAAGAGGTAGAGATTCTTCATACTTTAGTTTATTTTCCACCATAAGGGCTGTGGGGTTTTGTCTTTGCCCTAAGGGGTTGTTTGACCGAGTTTCGAAATATGGGAATGCTACCCTATTTTTATCCTACACACTGGCCGAATTTTAAGACTAATTTTAAGGTGGGAATCCGAGGGACTTCGGACTCGGGTCCTTCATGTAAATCAGAGTCGCATCGCGAACTTGATGTAGGCTTTCAATCACCAAACTGACCTCTACAACCGGCTATGGTCAATTTCTGACGCCACACAAGGTATATTTGTTGTGGTCTCGATTTTCGATCGATTTCGATGTAGATTTTGTATTGATTTCATGAACTGTTTTGGTAGTCTGTTAACTACCGCCAGGCTCAACCGACTGCTCACGATCGTTGATTGATTGTGTCTATTTCGTGGTCTCGCAGATGCATTTGTGAGGTCCGAAATTGTGGACTGCTTAAAGTGTTATCAGTTGATTTTTGCATAACTCGCTTGATTCGTTTTGTTCGATATATATATATATATATATATATATATATAGTACATATATATATATATATGGTATATATAGTATATATATATGTTAGCAATTTGATGAAATGTTTGGAACGAGTATACTTTTGACATAATTATCCATGATACAGAGTTATCATTCATACGCCATTCATTACATATGAGACATGGAATCGACATAAGCATAATGCATTACATATGCAATGTGACACGCATTCATGGGTGGCAGACAGCCATCAAACACCATCCTTGGTGGTTGATGAGTGGGCTAAGTACCGTTGAACAAAGTTAAGTGAGTTCACCGTTCACGTAGAGCATGAAAACTTGTGGCCTGAGGTAGCGCAGTGGATAGATACCCTAATGTGAAAGCCCAGATTTTTGCTATATATATGCTGGCCTTCCAATCGCACTCAGTGAAGTATATATAAATGCTTATGGTGAGACCTCAAAATTCGCTTCAATTTTAAGTGACATTATGTTTATAAATGAGTCTCTAAAGTGAAATATCCAATAAGTTTTGATTTCTAAAACTTGATTTTGTTTCAAAGTGATTATTTGATGAACATCGATTACTGATATTATCACAATATCACTACGCATTGCGGTGATGGAGTTTCGTGGATGACGCGGATTTTTCATGCATTGAGTGAATCTCGTCTCATTTCATGACATGACATGGCATGACATGTAGTATTTCATTAGAATGTCATCATTATATATATATATATATATATATATATATATATATAAATGTTAATGTGTCAAAGTGAACATTACATGTGCATTTAGGGGGGTAATAGCTCTGTAAGAGTCTTCTATCAAGTATGGCTCAATCTTTACGGGAAAGCATTCAGGGTGTGGTATACACTCCAGGACTCGCCTCATTCTATCCAGAGGTCAAGAACGCCCGACCTCGTGGCCGGTATAATCTTTTTGTAAAACGCTGGCAAGAAATACGGGTGAATATGTTTGTAATAGAGTTGTAATTAAATTCACAGTAATATGTTTTGAAAATAACATAAAAAGTTTATTAAATGTGGTTAAAAGGATCCTGGTAAATGGGATTGGACGGTGTGGTACCGAGACACACGATATCCAGAGGAAATGTTGACCCTCGCTTCATAGCTTGGTGTTAGAGCATAGGTATGTAATTACTTAGGACTTGATGAATGGATCCCAATTAATGGGATTAGACAGTGTGGGTATCGATATATAATATATCCATTCCGGCATTTCCGAGTTGACGCGTCAACTGAACCCCTGATTTGCAGTCACAAATTGCATCGAGTTTAGTATACGAACGCCAGTGGCTCGAGTGGTATGGGTCCGTGATCATTGCATTTATGGTGCATTTCCATGTTTGCGGCTCAATATGTTACATGATTGCGGTGTTGTGAATTATATACATGGTAAATGCATATAGGAAAAGATGAACACTAGTGGTTAGAGAACATAACCTGGGGTGGGTTCGAAAATGAATAAACTTAATACTCAGATGGGACGTCATGTGCACTACTAGTTATGTCGAGCCCATACCCCCGCCTAGGTGAAGAGGTGGGACACACTGAGATCGAGACTATTTAACCTCGTTTTTCTCATTAGTCAGGCCCAATTTATATATATATTTTCATAAAGAAATAAAACTTATGACATATACATATAAAACAACCATCGTGAGCGGAAACTATAATATTTTGTACATATATCGTAGTCTCATTTATCAGTTTATGTTCAACAGCTGCAAAACTTTGCAAGAATATATAAAATAACCATGTGCCTACTTGGCGGTTTTTGTCACATGTCGCTCAGTTATTAACGCTTATGTCCTTTAACACCCGTTATTAAAACAATTCCATAACCTGTATACATGTCATACACATTCTTCGTCATCGTGGTCGTCTTTGCGCGTCATGCCACAGCACCAACATCTGCAACAGTTTTTTAATATGTTCGCGACGTTATGCTGAGAACCATTTCCCAAAACGTTTCACCGCACAAATGCGATCTGAAACAGCATTATGCTGATCCAAATCTGCCCGATATCCAAAAACATCATCAGCGCCAGATCAAAATCCAAAATCGAATACGCCACCAAACGGCCATGATCGACCCAACGCGGGCCAACTCAGAATCCTCATAAGCAATGCCTACTTGTCCATCCACTTCTGAATATACGCAAAGAATCGGGACTTCAGTTTTTATCCGAAAGCTGGGGAGATATCATACTAAGAAGTTACATGTTTGTATTATCGCTCATGTGTTCATATTTCATATATCAATCCTTCTTTTATTTATTTACTAAATACTTTATAATTTAAAAAATTTCCTGTAAATATCAAGCCACTTTAACGAATTTTCTGGATCCAATGGGGTCTAAATTTGAATACACTTATTTTAAAAAGATTTATTCTCCTAGAAGTATAGTTTACCCAGAAATTTGAATCACTCAATTTGAATGAGTGAAACTTAACTTATGGCTTAAATACCCAAAACTGTACAAAAACACCAAAACTGTATCAGAAACTGCCCAAAAACAGGATTTCACTTTGACGAATTTTCTGGGTCTAATGGGGTCCAAATTTGAATACACTTATTTCAAGGAGATTTCTTATCCTAGAAGTCTAGTTTACTCAGAAATTTGAATCACTCAATTTGGATTAGTAAAACTCAACTTATGGCCTAAATACCCAAAATTGTACCAAAACACCAAAACTATAATTTAAACTCCGCCTCAAAACAAAGGTTTCACTTCACGAATCTCCACTGGGTCCAACGGGGTTCAAATTTGAATACACTTATTTCAAGGAGAGATTTTTTTCCTAGGTCTAGTTTACTAAGAAATTAATCACTCAATTTGATGAGCCGGCTTAATTAAGCATGTTAAGAAAATGTGGGTTTAAAATCGAAGCAACATTTCTTAAACCCCAACATTTCCTTTATATAAACATTCCTTAATTGAGGACCATAACCAACTCAAACAACTTCAAAGCAACCACAAACTGAACTAAAACAAAATCACACTTATACAAGTTGCAGTTCGATGAAACCCAAACGAATGCTCAAAGAAGTTAGGATGAGTTCCTAACCTTAATCTTTTCTTCAAACTTGCTTTTCCTCCTCTCCTTCCTTCCTTCTCTTTTCTTTAACAAATAAAACCCAAAGATGGCTTCTCTTTTCAACAACCGTGTCTCTCTCTCACTCTCTCTCTTTTCTCCACATGAGCAAATGCTCAATCAATAGACCATTTTGGTCTTATCCCTAATTTTGGTTTTAAGCCTTGTTTGGCCTTGCATTTTTAGTTAGTTTTCCCATTTTTGCTCAAAAGCCCTTCATTTCTCTTCTTTTGCACTTCAAATTATCTCATTATTCTATTTTGGCATATAAACTTCTTGTCATATGCCCTTTGGGTATTTATTTTACAATTTAATTTTCGGGTTGTTATTATTTTCACATTTAACAGTATAAATTCCGAAAAATTTCAAATTTAACATATATTATACCCTAAACTTGTTATAAAACGATTAAGGTATATTTTTGGGTATTACAATTCTCCCCCCCTTAAAAGAATTTCGTCCTCGAAATTATTACTTGGACTGAATAGTTGCAAGTACTGTCCCCTCATAGTTGCTTACGACTCCCACATAGCTTCCTCTTTGCCATGGTGTTTCTAGAATACTTTTACTAACGGTACTTGCTTATTCCGCAACTGTTTCACTTCTCGAGCTAATATAGCTTTTGGCTCTTCATCATAGGAGAAATCTGTTGCTTACCTCTTACAAGTAGGATGTCACGATTCGTCGATATGTATTTCCTCGGTATGGACATGTAGAAAAACATCATGTAGTTATCTGACTCTAGAGAATTCACCAACCAATAAGCGATAGGACCAATTCTTTACAGGATTCATAAGGCCCAGTAGATCTTTATTCAGCTTTCCTTTCTTGCTAAACCGTAGAATCTTCCTTCATGGTGATACTTTCAAAAATACTTTATCTTCGACTTTATATTCAATATATTTCCTTTTCAATTCGGCATATGATTTTTGTCAATCACTAGCATGTCTTATAACACTTGAATCACTCTTTCTGACTGTCCATATGTTTGTGGATGGAAAGCTATACTAAAATTCGACGCACTGGCTGTTGTAGTCCTTCGAGGCAAGCGTAAACGTGGATGATCAAAACACTATAGCTATCAAGAATACCATATAACTTTGACAATTTCATTCACATCACAGTTAAAGCTCTTGGAGTCCATGAATAGTCAAGTCGAACAGTGGGTGGAAGCATGTTTTTGTTAGTTTATCATGACATTCACCATACTCATGTATGAGATCTCATGTTTCATGTGGGTGAGAAGAACCAGATACAAAGTCGAATTAGTAATGTTGTCCCACTTCCATTGAGGTGGAAGAGGATTTAACAAGCCAGGACGGTACTTGTCTTCGGCCTTTGCTAGCGACCGTCGGACATTTAGACACATACTCACATCACATCCTTTTTATCCTGCTTCACGTATGCTTTATTTCAAATCTGGTACATCTTATTTACTCAAGATGTATAGTAAATACAGTATTATGGCTTTCCTTTATCAACTTCATACTTCAACTCCATGTCATTCGTATAATACGCTCTTGTAAGCAAACCTCCATTTCATCTCAAATAATGGAGTCTTGTCTCCATTTACTGACTAATTGTATTACTTCTTGTAGCTTGACGTATTCTTACGAGCATCTTATCATCATTTCAAATGGAATAACTCGGTTGAACTGACAAGGCTCCATTAGATTCAAATCTCAATCCCACAATGATTTAGGAACGGAGCGGAAATCATTTTTCGCCAAAGCATCAACCACCATCATAGTCTTTCAAGCAACTCTAGCCCATAGGCGTGCTGAGTTGATTCTTTGTAGGTTAACAAATACTTGGAGCTCTTACCATGATCTATAAAGATTCTACATTTTCACCATATAAATAGTGTAGCCATATTTTCAAAGCAAACACTACATTTGCCAAATCCTAAATCATGTGTGGATAATTTGCTCATGCTAGTTTCAAATTGTATGGAGCATATCTTACCAATGATTTTCCATCTTGCATCAATACACATCACAAACCAATTTTTGACGCATCACTATACATGGCATATTCTCTACTCGGGAAGTAGAATTTGGTCGACCTTTAGTGCTTGACCGGTATTTTCTTCCTATTCATTCAAAACTTGTGACAGCGTAATCCACTCAAGAACTTTACCTTTAGAAGTAACTTTGTAAGCGAATGTTGTGGAAAATCCCTTCTAAGCCGTTATTAGTATCTTGCTAAACCCAAAAAACTCCTAACCTCGATTACATTTTAAATTTGGTTTTTCAACTCCACAATTGCTTCAATTTTTGAGGTCGACTCTAATACCCTCTTGCATATACAATGAAGGGATGACCGGATTTCCTCTTTAACTTTGGGGACCCTCAGAGCACTCATGGTTGAGAAAACATTTATTTTAAATCCTTTTCAAAAGTGAATCCGTGGAGCGAATCCATTTATTCAGTTATGCTTTCCATTAAAACCTTATTAAACATGGTGGGATATTTATTTTTTTATTTTTTAAACATTAAACTATTTTTATATGATTAAACATTTTACGAGAAAATGAATGAGTTTCCTCTGTTTTGGACATCTCTAATTTACAACATACTGTAATGAAACATTTTACACTACGAAAATATTCATTTACTCTGACGACTCTGGGACATCGAGTCACCACAAGAAGGCTAAAATCATTTTAAGACACCATAGAAATATAAACAATATTTTAAAACATATATACGTTACAAAATAAAGGTGCACAAGTAGTTATTTAAAACAAGGTCTATACATTTTAAAAAAGTGGTCGTCGCGTGAGGCGGAAGTGTCACTTAGCTTGAGGATGCTCGAACTGCTCGTCAGGTTCTGCTCCTTAAAACATTTTATAAAACATTTGGAAAAAAAGTGAGCTAAAGGAGCTCAGTGAGAGTACAATTCATAGGAAAATAATGTTTCCAGATATAGTTCAAATACAATGTATAAAACTATTGTATAAAGATCTCATTTCAATAAACATTTACTTTACTTTCTTTTCCTTCTAGATATAGTTCAAATACAATGTATAAAACAATTGTATAAATATCTCATTTCAATAAACATTTACTTTACTTTCTTTTCCTTTTTGAATCGAAATCGTATCAATGGAACCCACCTACTCGTTAACCCAGATTTAGTGTGCAGAAAGAACCTCGGAGTAAAGCAGTATCTGATCATCAATGACCCAAAGGAACCTCGAATGTCGTGCATTTCTTTTAGATACCATGGCCTTTATGGAATAAATCACATGATGCGTTGGTAACCTTTTAGGTACTTTTCCGTGCATGGCGATATGCATCACTCTTCCCTTCCCTCTATAAAAATTCTATCCATTTCCCATGTATACCATGCACGCGTAAAAACACTTAAGTAACTTTCCTTTAAACTTTATCTTTGTAACATAGGGTAACCATGGATTCAATCATAAACATTTTCATATAAACATGTATATATAGAATATAAATTCGTAAACATTTCATTTCATATAGAAACCATAAATCATGCTTTGTAAAACTATGAAAACCATAATCCTTTTATATTTTTTCAACATAATTTAAAGTCAAGAAAACCACATTTCCTTTTTCATTTAAACATTTATTCATGCTTTATAAAACTATGGAAACCATAATCATTTCATATTTCTCAACATAAAGTAAAGTTAAAAAACCACATTTCCTTTTCATTTAAACATTTATAACATAGATATAAAACATATACATTTGTAAACATTAATATATATATATATATATATATATATATATTTTCATAAACATTTACATTTTCCCCCACCTTAATTATTTAAGCCTTTTTTTCCTCCTTTAAAAACTTTCCACTTCCACCTTTGTCCTTAGTCACTTTCCTCCTATAAGTCACATTATTCATAAAATCTATTAACATTCATACCTTAACAATATGCAATTAAACCCTTAACTATAATATACTTTCTATTAAATTTGAAAGCAACCCTTAAGCATATTCTTATTGACTTATCTCAACTTATCCAATTCACTTTAATTTAAATCAAGGCTCATGACAACCTCATTACAAGTAGCAAATCAAACCCATTAACGTCTTAAAGTAGAAAAACCCACATAATGCCCTTCACCTTAGCAAAAAAGAATTACATTTATACCTTAATCAATTCTTTTTCTTAAAACTTTAATTCTAATATATTCCATTAGACATTTAATCACTTCTAATTGATTAAAATCAATTGAAACTCAACTTCGTCATACTTTTCTTAGGGTGGCCTAATCACACATCATACCCATTCATCATTATTTAACTAATTTCTTCCATTTCTTCCAGCAATTACATTTAGCAATTCATCCAGTGCCCTTGATTGATTACACTAATCAAACCAATGCATTTCCAATTAAACTATCCCTTATTAAACCCTCATGCTATATCTCATTTTATTTTCAACTTTTAATTCCATTAATTCATTCAAGTATTCAAGTAATGTCATTAAATCAATTAAAACCAATCAAACAACATCACGTCCATTAACATCTAAGGTTGACCTAAATTTACAATCCTCATAATCTCATTCTTTCTTTTCAATTTCTTAACAAAATCAACCTATAATCATGTCAATTTAATAATTCAAAGCCTTAATATAACTCAATTGAAGGTTTAAATAAATAATCCATAAAGCCCTAGTACTTGTAAGAGTTTTGTGTCTTGATATTAGCGAATCGATGAAATCTCTTGTTCAAATCATGTAAAGACATGCGAGAAACTCATTTACACCATCCTTATAACCATTCCCTCCATTAACCTTCAAATTCATAGACTAGTAAGTGATCTCACCTTAAAAGCTTGATTTTCACTTAGGATTTGAACTAGGTTACTCCATGGACATGATGCACACTTGAAATGGACTTGAGGATCACTTGAATGGCTTGGAGAGGGGCTGCTGGAATTTTCTCCCTTTGCTTCCTTTTTTGCTTCCTTTTGCCTTTCAATTCTTGTTCCAACCGTATGCACACCAAAAGCTAAGTCATTTGCACTTAAATGATCTTTTTTTCATGCCTAATTTGCCTTCCTATTGTCCTTAAATTAACACCATGGCATTGGCTAGCATCCTTTAACTCTCATTGGTCCATATGCAACCATATAATCCAAAAAACCAAAGCCATTTGATGTTCCTATTCACTTACTTTTTGTCTCCATAAAATCCCACTAACTTAAACTATAGTTATCTTAACTAACTCTCATGGTTAGCTAACACAAATATCTCTTTAACATTAGTTAACCTTAACTCATCAACTAACCAAAGTTAAGTTAACTACTTGATCCATAAAATCCCACTAACCGACCATGGTTAGGCAACTAACTCTCATGGTTAACTAACACAAATATCACTTTGACAGGTTCACTTTAACTCATTAAATGACTTAAATGCCCTCCTTAAGAAAATAATACCCTTATCTTGATAAAAACTCGAAAATGATACATGATCGTCAGTCATAAAATTGACCACATGGAATACTCTAATTAAACTTATTTCCTATCATGAACATGCTTTAGAAAAAATTCTAGGGTTATAAGGGAATATTTTAAAAACTATTTAAGTAAAGGGCATTTTCGTCATAAATCGTCGGACCTTTAAAACCCCTTAAACGAATTCAGTTTTAATCAGTTCAGTTTCTTTAGACTCAATACATTATTTTGAACATTTTCAATTTTATTTCGTTTTCAAAAATTACTATTCGTTTGGCCATTTCAGTCAAATATATATAACTATTGAGAAATGAAATTTACTATTGTAGAAGCTGGTAAGTTTAGGGTCTTACAATTCACCTATCCTTATAAAATATTTTGTCCTCGAAATTTAAATATCATATGGCTAAAGCAGTGTGAATCTGAGTGCGCTGATCTTCATGTTCCCATGTTGCTTCCTCTCTGTTGTGATTCATCCACTGCACATTCACTAAATGAATTACTTTGTTCCGAAGAACCTGATCCTTTCGATCAACAATTTGAACCGGTCTTTCTTCATAAGTCAAGTCTTCTTTCAATTCAACCGGTTGATCCCTTAACACATGTGAAGGATATGCCATATACTTTCGAAGCATAGAAATGTGAAAGACGTCATGTATTATGGCGATTCGGTGGCGACCTCAAGCGAATCCTTCACCTCCCCCGATTCTTTCCACAATTTCGTATGGTCCCACTATAACATTGACCTTACTTTCTTTTGAATGCAACACCCCTTTCCGATTATGATATCTCATGCGTCGCCAGTCCCCCACGAAATTCGGATCTCTCATTCGGTTATCAACATAACTTTTCTATCGATCTTGTGCTATCTTTAATCTATCCTTGATAACCTTAACATTATCTATCTTGACCTGGACAATTTCTAGACCTAACAATTTTCTCTCACCTACCTCATCCCAACATAATGGAGTCTTACATTTCCTTCCATATAAGGCCTTATGAGGCGCCGTTTGATGTGATTGATAAGCTGTTGTAGGGAAAACTCCATTAACGGTAGATGTCTATCCCAACTTCCTTTAAACTCTAACACACAAGCCCTAAGCATATCTTCCAATGTGTGTATGGTTCTTTCAGATTGGCCATCCGTCTGAGGATGGAAAGCCGTACTGAAATGTAATTTAGTAACCAGAGCTCTTTGTAAGCTGAGCCAGAATCGGGAAGTAAACTGTGGATCTCTGTCTGATACTATCGATATTGGCGTACCGTGGAGTTGTACAATCTCTTTTACATACAACTTGACCAACTTCTCTACTAAGTCACTGTTTTTCATAGGTAGGAAGTAAGTGCAATTTAGTCGATCTATCAGCGATCACCCGTATCGTGTCATAACCCGATCGCCTTGAAAGTCCTACCATAAAATCCATTGTGATTCTCTCCCATTTCCACTAAGGGATCGGAAGAGACTATAAGGCCTGCGGAGTCTTTGATGCTCACCCCTTAACTATGCGTAATTAAGGACATGCAGGACAAACTGCGCAACATCTTTCTTCATACCCCTCCTTTGATAGTGTTCCCTCGAAATTTATAGTTTTAGTACTTCTTGGATGCATCACATATGCGGAAAAGTGAGCACTTTTAATAAATTGCTGCTTTAATCCTCCCATACGGTACACACACAACTGTGACCATCATCAATGTACCATCTGCCAGTACTGAAAACCCCTTCAGCTGCCCAGACTTGGCTTCCCTTTTCAACTTAATCACAGTCGGATCTTGAGTCTGTAGCTCCCTTATCCTGTCTATCAGTATTAGAAGAACTTGAAATGTAGCTAGTAAAGCTCCAGTATCTGTCAACTCTAGTCTCACACCTAAAGACCTTAATGCCACAAGTCTAAGGAGGTACACAACTTTTAGGTGAGATATGGAACACGTAGGTTTCCTACTGAGAGCATCGACTACCACATTAGATTTTCTCGGATGGTACTCAATAGTGCACTCATAATCCTTAATGAGCTCAACCCATCTCCTCTTTCTCATATTTAACTCCTTATGTGTGAATAGATACTGCAGGCTCTTGTGATCTATAAAAATTATGCATGAAACCCATATAAGTAATGCCTCCATATTCGTAGAGCAAAAGTGGTAGCTACAGGTAGTAATAATAGAGATAATTTTGCTCATGTGCTTGATTGTCTCAAGCATATGCTATCACATTTTCATGTTAGACTAACACACACTAGCCACAGCGAAGCATTACAATACACTATATATCCATCATGCCCTGACGGAAGTGTAAGAACTAGGGCTAAGGTCAATTTCTGTTTTAGTTCATCGAAGCTTAGCTGACCTACCTTTGACCATACAAACTTTTCCTCTTTCCTTGTCAATTTAGTCAAAGGAATTGCTAACTTCGAAAACCCCTCAACAAACTTCCGATAGTACCTTGCCAAACCCAGAAAACTTCGTATCTTTGTCACATTCGTAGGTGGTTTCCAGTTCCACAGTACCTAAATCTTTTGAGGATCACGAAACCCCCCTCGGTAAAATCCACATGTCTAGAAAACACTATCTAACGGGTTGTATTCACGAATTTGGAAAACAACTGATGTTCCCTCGAAATCGTAAAACAACTCTTAGATCTCCTCACTTGATCTTAAAATCTTTGCCTAAATAGATCAAAAAAATGTCATCAATAGATACTATAACAAACTGAGATTAAATAAGGCTGAAAGATCCTATTCATAAGATCCGTAAAAGCGATTTAGGGCATTAGTTAGTCCAAATGGCATGACTAAGACTGCGTAAATGCCCATGCAGAGTATTCTAAGGCATCTTGGGGAACATCTGTAATGGATCTTTAATTGATGGTAACCTGACCTCAGATTAATTTTCGAAAATACCCTTGCTCCCTGTAATTGATAAAGTGGGTATTGATTGCTTATTGTCACTTTATTCAACTCTATGTAATCAATACACAATCTCAAACTTCCTTCATTTTTCTTCACAAATAGGCAGCGCTCCCAGTGAAGTACTCGCTGTGAAACCCTTAGTCATAAAGCTCCTCCATGCATGCCTTCAATTCTTTCAACTGCGAATGAGCCGTCCTGTAAGGTGCCTTAGAATCGGTTGCATCTGGAGCCCGATTCAATATGAAAATCAATCTCTCTATCTAGAGGTATACCTGGAAGATCCTCTGGAAATACATCCGGTAATTCTCTGACTACAGGAATATCTTCTAATCGACTACCACTATCCCTCACCTCAATGGCATAAGCTAGGTACCCCTAATATGACTTATGGAGCATCTTTCTAGCCCTCATAGCTGTCATAGTATTGGTAGGTAGTATCTTCCGTAACCCACAAAAAACAACCTCTGTCTCCCCTGGTCCACATAACCTAACCTCTTTCCTATAACAATCTACTGTAGCATGATGTCTAGATAACCAATCCATGCCTAATATAACATCAAATTCATGGATATCTAATAATATCATGTATGCCAAAAACTCTTGGCCTCTAATAATCACCCTGCTATCCATATAAACACTCTTTGCTATCCGTGAATCCCACATCAAAGAATGCCACTATGCTCTGGAGTCTATGGCACAGGACTCCACATTAACATTTTGAAATAAACCCATAGAAATAAAAGAATGACAGTTCGAGTGCAGTAGAATATGAGCATCACGACGAATCTGAAATCATACATCCTGACATGGGGTAGTATCGATCTTGGGTAGCTGCGAATACCTGGCCTAGGTCATGGTTGGCACAGGAGTCCTCGTTGGGCGGCCTCCTCTTTGGGTGCCCTCTTCGATCTTGACCTTTGCCAGCTGAAAATGGCCTATGTACTGGTGCCACTATAGCTAACCCACTATTGGAGGCTAACTGTGGACATTCCTTTGCAAAATGTCTCGATTGTCCACATCTGTAACAAACATCGGTACCCTATCTGCATTCCCCTCTATGAAACCTCTCACACTTACTACATTGCTGTCTCGGGGTCAAAGAAGTTCCAGTCGGTGGTTTTATTGAACTCTGACTGGACTGCTACCTCTGACCTGTCTTACCACCTGCCCATGTTGGTTTTCCTTCCTTCTTTGACTTTTTACTGGATCCACCCTGAGTCTAAGTAGATTCATCTCTCTTTGGCCCTTGTGAACCCTGTGCAATCTAAGGAGCTAATCCCAAACTCCTCTCTATCCTTATGGCAGCCTCAACCACCTATCCATATTAAGTACAAGAAACTGACACCATAATACTCTTGATCTCTTTTCTTAGGCCCACTGCAAACCTCTTACTTTTCTGTACCTCGTGGTCACAAAATAGAGGAACATATCGCACTAGTTCCGAAAACTTATTTTCGTAGTCTGTCACCGACATGGTCCTCTGCTTGAGCTTGAAAAATTCTTCAATTTTCTGATCTTTATAGACCGTAGGGTAGAATTTCTCTAGAAACTCCTCTTTAAAGCGTGTCGGGGCACCCCCTATGGCAAATCTCTATCTTCCTTCCACCCGATCAAAGTGTGTCTCTCATTAGGAAATGAAATATGTCACCATCTGCTCCTTGAACATCCCATAGCTCTTGAACACCCTCTCATTACCCTCTAGCCACGACCATGCCTTTTTAGGATCCTTTATTCCGTCATAATTTCCTGCCCCTAATTTCCTTGCCCTCTTAATGGACACCGTCGACTCATAGGGCTGACGAAATGCTATGGCTAAAATCTAAGCCATCTGATCAAGCAGTATATTAACTCCCGTTGGCTCACAGGAGCGTGATGAATCACTGCTATGTAGAAGGCTCTGGAAGGCTTGGAGGTGGAATAGAAACATTAGCAGACTCATCCATATGTTCCTTAGCTGGAGTAAACAACTCTGTAAGGAACCTCTCTCATTGAAACTGGCCTCCCATTGCGCATTTTACGTAACATTTAAACATATCATATATTATAAAGGTCGTATAAACATTTCTAAATTGCTCGAAAAAACTCATGCACTTTAAATAAAATAGTAAATCATTTCGAGGATGTGGAGACTTTCAAACCACCATAACATTTCAAAACCTTGGGCTCACGATACCATTGAGGACCCGACCAGTTTCCTATTCTTAACTCGAGGGACCCTCCTGGTACTCTTACGAATTTGAGAAAACATTTCTTTTAAACCTTTTGAAAGTGAATGCATGGAAGCGGGCAGATTTATCTGATTAAGCTTTTTCATTAAAACTTTATTAAACATGTGGAAGATATATGTTTTTTTCTTTTAACCATTAAACATTTTTTATACGATTAAACATTTCACGAAAATTAGCGAGTTTCCTTTTTGTTTTGGACATCTCTAATTTACACTTTGTAATGAACATTTTACACTATAAAAAATATTTATTTACTCACTTGTCCGACTCACGGGACATGTGAGTGACCCTGAAATTTCAAATAAAAATTTAAAATCATTTTCGCGCTATAGAAATATAAACAATATTTTAAAACATATACATTACAAAATAAAAGGTGCAGTAGTTCTTCAAACAAGGTCTATACATTTTCAAAAAGTGGTCGTCGCGTGAAATTTGAAGTGTCACTTAACGAGATACTTAGATTGTTCGTTAGTTTTACCCTTTGAAAACATTTTATAAAACATTTGGAAAAAATGTAGGCTAAAAGGAGCTATTAGTCTGATTCATAGGAAAATAATGTTTCCAGATATAGTTCAGATACAATGTAAAACAATTGTATAAAGATCTCATTTCAATAAACATTTACTTTATTTTTTTTTTTCTAGATATAGTTCAAATACAATGTTTAAAACAATTGTATAAATATCTCATTTCAATAAACATTTACTTTACTTTTTTTTCCTTTTTGAATCCGTCATATCCAATGGAACCCACCTACCGTTAACAACCGTTGGCCCATGAAAGAACCTCCGATGAAATAGTCTTACTATTATCAATGGCCCAAAAGGAACCTCTGATAAATCGTGCATTTCTTTTAGATACCATGACACTATGAAATAAATCACATTGTGCATTGGTAACCTTTTCGTGCTTTTCACGTGCATGGCGATATGCATCACTCTTCCTTTCCCTCTATAAAAAAATCTTATCCCTTTCCCATGTACCATGCACGTGTAAAACACTTTAGTCGACTTTCCTTTAAACTTTATCTTTGTAACATAGGGTAACCATGGATTCAATCATAAACATTTTCATATAAACATGTAAATATAGAATATACATTCATAAACATTTCATTTCATATGGAAACCATAAATCATGCTTTATAAAACTATGGAAACCATAATCCTTTTATATTTTCTCAACATAATTTAAAGTCAAGAAAACCACATTTCCTTTTTCATTTAAACATTTATTTATAAACATTTCATTTAATATGGAACCATAAATCATGCTTGATAAAACTATAAAAAAACCATAATCATTCATATTTCTCAACATAAGTAAAGTCAAAGAAAACCACATTTCCTTTTCATTTTAAACATTTACTTATAACATAGATATGAAAATATATACATTTGTAAACAATATATATATATATATATATATATATATATTTTTAATAAACATTTATTTTTCTCAACTTAGTTATTTAAGCATTTTCCTCATTTAAAACTTTCCACCTCCACCTTTGTCCTTAATCACTTTCCTCTAAGTCCCACATTATCCATAAATCCATTAACATTTCATACCTTAACAATATGCAATTAAACCCTTAACTATAATACACTTTCTATTAAATTTGAAAGCAACACATTTTCTTATTACTTATCTCAACTTGTCCAATTCACTTCAATTAAATCGGAAACATAACCTCATTACAAGCCTTAAATCAAGCCATTAGCATGCTTAAAGTGAAAAACCCATAATGCCCTTTACCTTAGCAAAAATTACATTTATACTTTAATCTATTCTTTTTCTTAAAACTTTAATTCTAATACATTCCATTAGGCATTTAATCACTTCTAATTGATTAAAATCAATTGAAACTCAACTTCTTCATACTTTTCCTAGGGTGGCCTAATCCCACCATATGCCCATTCATCATTATTTCTTGTTCTTCCCTTTTCTACCCAACAAAATTACATTTACTTGAATTCATCAATACTTAGACTGGCTAATTACACTAAAATCAAGCCAAGCCCATTTCAATTCTAAGCCTCTCTTAAGCCTAACCCTCTCCACTTTTTATATCTCATTTTATTTTCAACTTTTAATTCCATTAATTCCTTTAAGTATTCAAGTAATGTCATTAAATCAATTAAAACCCGATCAAACAACATCACTTCCATTAACATCCAAGGTTGACCTAAATTTACAATCCTCATAATCTCATTCATTCTTTTCAATTTCTTAACAAAATCAACCTATAATCATGTCAATTTAATAGTTAAAGCCTTAAGATAACTCAATTGAAGGTTTAAATAAATAATCCATAAAACCTTAATTGCTTACCTTAAGAGTTTTTGTGTCTTGATGTTAACTTGAATCCTAATGAAATCTCTTGTTCAAATCTACATAAAGACATGCCAAGAAACTCATTTACACCATCATATAACCATTTCCTCCATTAACCTTCAAATTCCACTGAACTATTAAGTGATCACCACCTTAAAACTTGATTTTTCACTTAGGATTTAAATTAGGTTACTTCATGGACATGATGCACACTTGAAAGGGACTTGAAATGGACTTGAGGATCACTTGAATGGCTTGGAGAATTTGCTGGAATTTTACGCCTTTAGCCCGTTTTGCTTCCTTTTTTCTTTTAATTCTTGTTCCAACCGTATGCATACCAAAAGTTAAGTCACTTGCACTTAAATGATCTTTTTTTCTTGCCTAATTTTGTCACTCGGAGCGAGGCCCCGGGTACAGGACTCTTTACATTTCAGACATTAAGTCTTATAACTGTATCAAGATATCATATACAAAAAAAAAAAAAAAAAAACTATCACATAGTGAATTATTTCTAGTGTTATACCTACATCCAGTCTACGAGTCATTTACATATACAAAAATTGGCACATTTTACATTTACAGTGGAGCGTGAGGCTGATTCGTGCCACGGTAAGGTGATTCGGAATCAACAAAATTTGTTTTCCTAAGTTCCTCCCTCTTTGTAGTAGTCAAGCTATTCTTGATATAGCAGTCTAGGTCGAACACGAGATGAGTTTTCATCCCTGAATGGTCGTATCATGATTCAAAATGGTGAGGCTTTCATTTGGATTTTTGGATTTGGGTAAAAACAAAGGAGATTGGTTGTTCACTAGGTAACTGAAACAATTTAAATTAAAGTGTGAAATGGTGACCTTGAAGGCTTGGGTCACTAGCTTGATAAAATGGGGTTATTAAGGTGTCCTCGGGTCATTTCCTCGCATTAAGGCAAATGACATATAAATGTAATAAGCGGATCTTTGTTTCAGCTTTAAAAACTAACATCAAAACACTCCTATTGAGGTTAGAAACAAATCTTGCAGGCATTTAATGTTTCCAATAGTTTGAAACATAGCATTAACCTCATTTCAATGGCTCGTAAATGACATCTAAAATGTCGGTGCATCTACCATTAAGAATGCATTGAACCCTAAGCGCTGACAAATGTTAGTAAAGGAAACACATTAAAGTGGCATTAAAGCCTAGTTTGGGAAGTTTGGAACAATAAATGCGTGCTGTTCCATTTAAAACATGAGGACAACTATGACCATAGTGTAAACTGCAACCCTCCCTCTTCCAAGGCTTTGAAGTAGCGAGCATCCACCAGGAGTTGTCATGTCCTCAAAGGGGTGTGTTTGGCACTTGAAAATGAGAGAAAGAAGAGAAGAAAGCGCAACCTAAAACAAAGCTGCAGGCGTAAAGCTTGATAAGAAGTTAAGATTTACAAAAGCTATAAGGTAGCTTATATAGCCATCCAAAATGTGAAATACCAAAAATACCTAAAACATATGATTACAATACAAAGGGACAAAATGGAATTATAAAGCAGTCGTTGGAATAAAACACGGGGAGAGATTTAGCTATCACGGTGAATTTCGCTATGATAGCGAAAATTTCGCTATCATAAGCGAACTCTGAGCATAGCGAAATTCAAATTTTAAACATGCCGCGATAACTCGCTATGATAGAATTTTTCGTTATAGTGGCGAATTTAGCTAGCATAGCGAAAAGCGTATAAGCGGCGAGAATTTTGTGAGGATTGTGAGAATTTTCGTATGGTTGCGAAATTTTATAATCACTCTTGAAATTTCGCAATGCATAAGCGAAAATCCTGTAATCCCGCCATTTACCTCTGCGTCTTCCATTCCATCAGAGTTCACTTGACATTTCTTCATTTCGCCTTGATGAAATCAGAAATTCTCGACATTCAGCACTAATACGGCGCAAACTTGGGAGAGTATGGCCCGAGGCCATGGCGCACCGTGCCAAAAGCAGGCTCGAAGCGAAATCGGTGGTACTGGTGGACATGTCAATTGAAAGCGAAATTCCTGTGAATTGAAATGCGCCAAAAAACACTCAGAAAGCCTATCTTGAATAGGACTCAAAGAGCACTTTTGGGTGCTAATGCACCCCGACACGACACGTTGCTAATTCATA
This sequence comes from Tetrastigma voinierianum, assembly GCA_016808115.1. Lineage (NCBI taxonomy): Eukaryota > Viridiplantae > Streptophyta > Magnoliopsida > Vitales > Vitaceae > Tetrastigma > Tetrastigma voinierianum. The sequence goes on along the minus strand of JAEQBH010005114.1, from coordinate 731,749 downwards.
TGATCTTTAAAGCAACCAGTATGCATCTTCGTGGCACACAAAAGTGTATATTGTTTAAAAAGTGTGTATCGTAAGGGTTTTGCTAGCCAGTATGAACAATTTAGACTACGTAAAAACCATCCTTTGAGAGAACAATTTCCATATAAGAACAAGTTTAGAGACCTTATCGGTTCAGAAGTCAACCCTAGATTTCCACACAAATCTAAGTGTTCTTAAGGTGACCAGTTGAGCCAAGTTGCAAAGCTATTCCCTCCCCCCAACCAAGCTACTGCCAGGGCCTTAAACTGTTGACCAACCTAAATAGGACCAGCTACACTCTTATTTCTTCTTTGATTGTATTGCAGGATGCAGTGCTAAAAACTCGACTTCACCCAGAAGTCAGTGTAGCAGGTTATAGATGACTCGACCAAAGGTGCAAAGGTTTGAGGCATCGGCAGATCGTGACCCTGAGCTCTACGGGCTTCACCGGACTTGAATGAACCAAAAATTAAGCACCTACAACTAAGCTAAACTCCACCCCATCCACGGGTATGGCAATTGCAAGTCGATGACTCGACCGATTAAGGTTTAGGGCATCGGGCTTTAAAGGCTTCGCCAGTATACCCTCGGACCGTGTTAGGTTTCAAGAACTTAAAGCGTCACGACTTATTTTTCTTTTTCTTCTTTTCTTTTTCTTTTTGCTTTCTTTTCTTTTTCATTTGGGGGAAGACTACATTGGTCTTCATTCGGCTAACCTGGAAGCCTATTATGGCGTCGACCGGACTAAGGCCGACTTCTGAGTGAAAAGGGTATATAGCTTCTCGACCTATTATTACAAACTGATGTGCAATGTGTGCTTGATTGCTTCAAGGCGGAAGCAAAGGTTGAATACATTGGAACGTTAGTCGACCAAAAACTCAATCATGCATGGAATTGTTCTAGCATTAAGGTAAGATCTGGGGCTTCAATTTTTCAACTAAAGCGAGTAGAAACACAACCAATGTAGAGCTACAAAAAATTGGTTGCAAAAGTGTAGTAAAATGTAAATAATGCTATAAAGCTTTCCCAAATATAACCAAAATAGCTAATACATGCTTAAATAGCCAAACATAACAAAATATCACTGCCTACTATTATGGCTAATACATGAATCCCTATACAATCCTATACAAAATGAAGTAGGCGATTGATAAAGCTAAGCAATACAAAACATGATAGAAGACAACTCCACAACTCTGCTTTTCCTCGACCCAAAGTATAAACATGCCTCCACTGGGTAGGAATAGGAAAGTTAGAGAAGGGAGTGTGACCACCTCACTCTCATGGTGGTGGATGTGCCGGTGGATCTAAAGCTGCTGCGGCGGCGTTTGCTCTATGTCGGAGGCTGGCTGCTGTAATTTGGTCTCGAGTGATGCATGTGGGCTCCTAGGAGACCGGGGTGACTCATGATCCAGAAGAAGCATGGGCGTGACTATGCGCTAGAGTGACCTCATTTCGGGGCCCACCCCAGCTAGTCAATGACGCCTGTGTAGTAGCAAGCGCGCGGAGACAACATCCGTAACGACAAGCTCCACTATAGCGGCATGAACATGCTGCGGGACTGCTGCTTGTTGTATGAATGGCCGCCAGTGTCGACGAAATTTGAGGCGAAGAGGAGGTGGAATAGAGATGAATGCAGGCCCCAGGCTCCTCTCACCTCTACCTCATCTCGGAGCAGGATCCTCTCCTCGTGGGTCCTGCACTTACACCATCTGCTACCTCGTCTTGATCCTGCTTTCTTTGGAGAATAATGGAGATCGGCGTATAAGAGATCGCTCATTGAGCAGGACCTGAGTGCAGGCGATCCTGCTGATCGTGGCTCCTCTCGAGGGGAACCACTAGATGCTCCGGGACTGGCTCGGCAATCGGCATCCAATAATGGTAAACCCTCGAAGCAGACCAGGCCCTTGCAGTGGACCTTCTCCTCGAAGTGTATGGGAAGTCATAGCAGCTCGAGAGGACTAAACCCAGAATCCCTACGAGATCACATCCTGAGAGCCTCAGTATAGCTCCCCTGCGTTGAACATATAATCTTTGCCAGTGGGAATAGTTTGGTCAGAAGCAGTGGTCCACGGGCATGCAGCATGGCGGAGGCCTTGCGAGGAAGAAGGGCGGGTCCCGCCGTAGTATCACCGGCGAGACAACGGACCCATCTCTCTTTGTGATGGGCAGGCTGATCCACATATCCTCGAATTTGCCGGCTGTTGCGGGCCCTGAGCAATTTGTAATGTCAGCGGCTCGTAGTACTCTCGGCGGCGAGTCAATGTTGAGCCGGAGCTCAGTGGTTCTGGCCTCCCGGGATGTCATAGTATGGTAAAAACTTCAGTACAGCCGGGGATAATAGAATGTCCTTGTGTCATGGAATCGGCGAAAATCACTAGCATTGATCGACCTCGCTTCAGATCTCACGAACCGCGGTCGGTGGTCAAAGTTGGTACATCGTAAAATGGCTCCCGTGAAGTCTACGCCGCGCAAATCCCACGTTCCACGGAATGAATCCGCGAATTGAACAATGGCGCTGATCCTGGTAGGTGATACGCGGAGCGATGAACCCTCGTCGGTAGGAGGTGGCGGCTCGGACAGATCTCGAAGACTCCGGGCGATGTCCGGGCCCGCTTGGAGGCGGGGCCCTCTGCGTCGCCTCCCAGTCTTAGGAGAGGGCCTAGGGTCCCGTCCTGGTTTGATATCGGCAAGGAATCCTTGAGGCCCTCGGGTATGGGCTCTTTGCGGGGCCAATGTGGGATGTAATAGCTGGTGGAGTCGGGAGGAATGGGCACTGCGGCCCGGAAGATGCTGGATCCTCCATCTGGGTCACCCAGATCCCCAACCACAGGGCTATGCGAACCACCACGAGGTCGGACCATTTCGCCAGTCTAGGCGTCTTTGTGAGGGCGAAGGGCTCGGAGTGTAGTGTAGAAATGCGGCTAGGAGCGCCCGATGGGTTGTCTGTAGTGATGTAGTGGACCCGGGGCTCGGCGGCGGCGACGGTGGAGCTGCAGCGATCATTTGCTAAGGACTCGGCGGCACCACGGGGTCGAGGCACTAGCGGGTCTGCTTGGTTGCGGGGCTGGCCTTGATGGAAGTAGAACCTGGCGGGAGCCCGAGGCGGGACCGGGGCATTGGCGGTGAAAATGGCTCACGGCGAGGGCTCCACACTGATGGGAACTGGACTCGAGTGCTTTGGGTGGCTCACGGATGAAATGGAATGAAGATGTATGCCCCCACCCCTTTCTTTTTTATAAAGCAATTGGACAAGCCCCGAATGGTCACAGGAGTCCAATGGCGGATGTCGATTTCGGCACATGATAAGCGAAATTCTTGCACGATTTCAAGCGTAAAGTAAAAATAAAAATAAAAATAAAAACAAAATTTTAATTTAATTAAAATTAAAATAAAATAAAAATAAAAAGTAAAAAAAAAAATATATATATATATATATATATATATATATATATATATATATACTATATATATATATATATATATATATATATATATATATATATATATATATAAAATATAAAATAAAATAAAATAATATCTCTTATTTAGCTAAAATTAGAAAAGGAAAGTTACTAAAAATAGCATAACAAGAAAATTGACCAATTTTAAGCAGAATCAAAATCTTTGTACTGCAGTTTGGCCTCTGCGAAGACCAAACCAGCTCAATTTCATCGATTCATTCATGGAGGGTCAAGGAGGAGGAACTCCTTGACCGCCAGGTGGCACAATCTTTGCGACCTTCATGCTTAGTTCCTTCTTGTTGAACTTCTTACTCCTTTGGTGATCTTTGAAATTTGATCATTGGCTATGCGGGGTATTAGTACGTCGATCCTCCACAGTTACTTCATTTTTCCTTCACAGTTCTTGCAATTTATGGACATTTGGTTTCTCTTGCATTTTAGGTCGATGCTTAAGCCAAACTTCGCCGGCTCCTTGATTGTCATCTTCCACTAGCTTGTGCTTGTTATTCCAAGTAGAAAATCGTGAGCTCCAATGTCATGTTGCGAATGTGAGCTGCATGACTCCATTTCGGCAATTAATTATAAAATTTAGCGGTGGCAAAATGGTCTTCAGGGATAGGTGGCACATGATTGGGCCCCTTGCTGTGGTTCGGTATCGAAGCTACTACATAGTCCACCGGGTAGTAGAGATTTGTCCACCTTTACCAACACATCCTCATTTATTCCTTAAGATCTTCTTGTCGTCGGTAATGACAATTGATGTTGGTAAACGAACTCTCTAAACCCAGGCCCCCAGCATACTGCCCCGAATATGGCGTTAGGTTTACACTTGGCCTGAGTCGGCGGGGTGCTTTGTCTGTCACGAGTCTCGATGTTGACTGATATTGTGGGGATCTTGGATCATGTATTTCAGGGTCTTGCTGAATGATGTGACTTGCTCGGTTGAGATGCTTTCTTTTCAATGCTTAACCCTTTCTTGACTGTGCACAGGTCCTTTAAGAACTTTGCATAAGTTGGGACTGTAATCATGTCAAGCGGTGGAATATTACCTTCACTTGCTTAGCACCTCCCAATTTCGGCTTGGTTTGGTGCAGCCTAGCAGTGCTTGGGGGAAATGGAGGGGCATGTTTTTCTTCAACGAGTCTTCCTTTGATTATTACCCTCTGCGGCTCCAGCCTCCTTTTTCTTTCTCGGTTTCTTGAGTCAGCAGGCCTTTGGTTGCTCGATTTCTTTTGCTCTCAAGTGATGATGGCTTTCACTTCGTCAAATGCGAGTTCTTTGGATGAACCTATCTCATCTGGACTCCTTTTGGATTTGGCCGGTGTTTGGAAGGAATCTTCCTCTCTCACAGCCTCCGATTGGTAATCTTGGTAGATTGAATCACTATAGATTATCAATCTTCTGATTAAGGCTGCTCTCAAGCCACGTATTCTCTTGATGATTAATACTTTCTAAGTGTATCAATTCTTTGAGCTAATTGTACATTAATCCCTTTTGTTCTTCCACAAAATTGCCTACCACCTTGCTCAAGTTTAAGATGGCTTGTTCAACGGGAGAAGAGGATGGTGATGGTTGTAGTTGAGATGAGGAACCAAACTGTTGTTTGGCACCAGGGGGCACATAGGCAGGGGGATTAGGTTTCTAGGAAAGGTTGGGGTGATTCTTCCAATTGGAATTATATGTATTACCGTATGGAGCATTGGGTTGTGGCTTGTATTGTGCGAGCATTGGCATGCTCGACATCGAATCCTTCAGGGAGCAATTGGACGGTGTTCTCTGAGTGGACAATGAAATTGTGATTGATGCATGGGTTGCTTTATGCAGTATTTTCGATCCTTGCACACTTCATGGAGCCTTTTCCTTCCGACTCTTCCCACCTTCCCCTGGCCAAGGTTGATGTTTTGCTTTCATCTCATGTCTTGAGAAAGTGCAGAATTCCTCCCTTTAATTGAAATTTGAAGGCCTCACATTTCTCCACCTCCTTAGGTTTAGCTCACAATCCCTTAGGTTCAATTTACATAATTCAAAATCATGACTATGGGTGCTTGCTCAGAGTCTCCTCCACACAGTGACTCCAAAAGTTTGGCTTCATGGCTGAGACATACCGCATAAGTGATTCAGCATCCGGTGTCGAAACATGATGTGGGGCAAGCGGCTGATGGTCTCCGTGAACCTCTCTGACATTGGTAGAGACCTCTGGTGTCATGGGCGACAGCGTGCGGTTATAACTAGGTGTTGGTCTTGTGAGCAGAAGAATTTTTAAGTGCTGCGACTCTGCTTGACTTCTTATGGTTCTTGGTCTTAGTGGTCGCCATATTTTGGCTTTGTCCTTGAGTCAAGTAGGAAATGCCTTCAATTTAAACAAATCCATATCAATTACCCTCCTTAAGGTTATGCACACTTCCTCAAAATCCCTTATATGGGTGTAGTTTTCATTCTCCATACCATGAAATGTAGGAAGCGGTGGCACTAGGTAGAGATCTCAACTTTGCTACATCTTGACAATGGGGAGGTATGATGCAGGAAGGAGCACTAACTCTAGGAGAAGTGTATATGATCCCTCATTAATCACATCTTTGTTAGTTCTTTAGATACCTTAGCGACTTTCTTTGTTCCTCGGGTAGAGAGGATCCATTTGATCAGCTGGCAATACCAACGAGTTCCATGACCTTGCTTAAGCGGTGTCTTGATTCTTTAAGTCTACTGACATCTCTATCCAGTGGTGCATAAACACACATTACACAAAATGAGACCGCAGTGAAGAACCTGAGAACCAAACGCGAAAAGTTCAGTGTTAAGCTAAAACAAGCGAGCTGTAAAAAAATAAAGCGGTCGTTATTGCTAGAAGTAAAGAAAACTTGCAATTCTAACAAAGCGAGAATTGAAGAGTTAAAAAAAATTAAGCAACACTTGTAATGTGGATTCTGATTCCTTATCAACTCATCATTCGTAGTTTGGCACCATCCCGACGGCGCCGTTTGATTCGTGCCCGCTTGTAGGGTGATTGAATCAACAAATTTGTTTCCTAAGTTCCTCCTCACTATAGTAAATTAGCTACTGCAGTATAGCAGTCTAGGGTCGAACACGGGGATGGGTTTCGTACATCGTGGTCGTATCATGATTGAAAAGTGGTGAGGCTTTCATTTTAGTTTGGATTTGGGTAAAAGCAGAGGGAGTTGGTTGTTCTTTGGGTGTGAAGCAGTTTAAATTAAAGTGTGAAATGGTGACCTTGAAGGCTTGGGTCACTAGCTTGATAAAATGGGGTTATAAAGGTGTCCTCGGGTATTTCCTCGCATTAGAGCAAATGACATATAGTCATAACCAAACCGGATCTTTGTTTAGCTTTAAAAACTAACCCTTAAAACCTTTCCTGTTGAGTTAAAACAAATCTTGCAGGCATTTAATGTTCAATAGTTTGAAAACATAGCATTTAACATATTTCAATGGCTCAAGTAAATGACATCTAAAAGAATGTCAGTGCATTTACAAATTAATAATGCATTGAACCTAAAGCATGAAGCAGAGTATTGACAGAAAAACACATTAAATGGCATTTATACCTAGTTTGGGAAAGATTGGACCAATAAAATGCGTCTGTTCCATTTAAAACATGAGGACCTTTGCCAGACCACGATAGCAAGCTAGCAACCCTCCTCTTCCAGGCACAGGAAGCAGCCAAGCATCCCTTGAGTTGTCATCTCGAGGGTGTGTGTTTAGTAACTTGAAAATGAGAGAAAGAAGAGAGAGAAGAGAGAAAAAGCGCAACCTAAAACAAGGCTGCTTGGGCTGAAGCTTGATAAAAAGTTAGGGTTACAAAGCTATAGTGGCTTATATAGCCATCAAAATGTGTGAAATACCAAAAATACCTAAAACATATGATTACAATAGGGACAAAATTGGGAATTATACAAAAGCGAGTCATTTGGAACCAAAACACGGGAGAGATTTGGCTATACGGTTGCGAGGCGAAAAGGTGTCTCTAAAATAGATACCTAAGTGCGCAAATTATGCAGCGTAGCCAGAAGTAATATAATTATTACTTAAAGTCACGGATATCGATCCACGGGAAAGGTAATTGACTCAGAGGGATTCACTTTTCGAACCAAATATCTGAATAAAGTTTTAGGGTAAAAATTAAGTAAAGGAAAGCTGCAATAAATTTGTTGATTCTAATTGAATTAATGGTGTTGGCGCCTAGGGTTAATCGCCCCTATCACGTTCAATGGATTACTTTTCACAAAGATATTGTTATTCAATATATTTGTAATATGTCAGTGGCGAGGTGATCTTGCCCTCACGAGATATCCTCTCTCGAGTATATCCGCCTAGCGTGAATAGAAGTCAGTATATCTCTATCTCGACTCGGTATTCTGAAATGCTTAAATGTTCTATTGCCTCAAATGCTCGTTCGGGTTCGGAATATCTCTATTAAGCAAGATCGGCTAAAATTTCTCTCAGATCACTGAATACCTCATCTCTCGAATCCGGATCTCAGTGCGGTATGCTAACATTGGCGAGACATTAACATATAATTGAAATCACGGTATAAAGTAGATGTGACAAATTAATAACAAGCTGAATAACATGAAAGATCAAACTTTAATCATTGTACATAGCGAGTTTGATGTAACCTAGAAAGAGATCTAGAACATAATGGAAGAAAAAGATAAATTATTTAATAAAAACATTTCTAAAATCCGAAAATATCCGAAAAATGAAAAGCGTATTACAATTCCGGACACTTCCTATAAAGTCGGTGTCACTCTGCTCGAGAGCACATTGCCTCACAGTTAAATGCGGCTTCCGTGCCCTTAATTCCCAGGCCACTAATTTGCTTTTAATGATGAGGGCGGATCTCGAGAATTTGGCGTCGCTGGTAGTGGAGCGTGTGACGTGGGAAAATCCGCGACGTGGGGGCGTCGCGGCGTGGGGGCGTCGTGGCGTGGGGGCGTGTCGCGGCAGTAGCCAGTACTTCCTTCGCCTTGTTCCATTTGCTCGAATCTGCTTCCGATTCTTTGCTCTTTTCACTGATGCTCTGCGTTCACGAAGACATCAACTCGATATTCTAGTCACAAAATTATAAAATACTCTAAAATAAGCGGGAAAATGGGCGTTGGCGAGCATATGCGCAAGTTTTTAGGCACTCATCCCACCCCCGAACTTAGTTTCTTGCTTGTCCTCGAAGCCAAGTAGACTTCTGGAAACGAGGACACACACACACGATATAATGCCTCTAACCACGAGACGGTGATGCACATCTTTGAAAAATAGGGGATCAATTTGGGCTGACTCACATACACACTGTTTTGCTCGATGTTCATTGAAGACATCTGAGATATTTGACTTCAGTAAATTCGATTGAGATAGGTGGCCCATTAGTGCATCAAATCCCATGGTGTTCAATAGCCTTTCCCCAGAAAATCCACAATAATGCTTATAATGGTGACCTCCAGTATGTACTGAAGTTCGGATACCCCAAACTTAAGCTCGGCTTCGCCTATTAGGAAGAAGCTAACTAGGAAGGATGAGAACGCGCATTTATTCATGTTCTCATGTTGAGAACACTCTGATGCCTAAAACACAATGGAAGACCTAGTGCGAAGTTTTAGTAAGTGTTCTATGTGAGGGGATCCATTGGTGACTCCCACCGGTTAGTTAAGGGCACGGGCATTCAATTCCCTTCAAACTGCCCCAGAGACACTCAACCCAAACTCAAAGGCCCTAGGTTGCGTGAATGATCCGTCTTACACATCCCATGTAGGCAGGCGAGTGAAGTGATGACTCCGGCCGGTTGGCTCGGGCATTAGGCTTTGTCGCCCCTCGGGAGGCGTGCGGGATTGGATTGGATGATCAGCTTATTCCCTATGCATATACCTATTTTGTCTATTTCTTTTCTTTTCACTTTTTCTATTGTTTTTGTATTTTCTCTTTTTGGTTGGGGCTCGATGGCGATCCCTCTTTTGATTAGGTGTCCCCATCCTCAAATAGTTGAATCTCCTAGGTTGGTCAGACTTTATTGAGATTAGTTCGGCACCTATGCATGCTACGAAAGTCACTAATTAATGTGAGTGTGATAGGGTTTTTGAGGAGTGGTTTCTTGACTGCAGGATTGATTTACTGGCCCTTTTCGGCTATTCAGTAATTCTGAGAGCATCAATGAATGCTTATGCAATTGAACAAGTTTATAGTGAACTCAATCCAAAATTGATCCTCAATTTTCAACATGCTTTATGTATGCAATTACTACATGCAAGAATGTCCTAAAATATAATCAAACAACTTCAACATCACCGTGAACATGAAAGTCGATGTAAAATAAAGCGAAAACATAAAACACCTTAATATCTGGAACACCTTACAAAATACTACACCTCACAAAACCAAAACACAATAAACAAAACACAAAACATGTACCGTCCACCAAGTCCTCCCCCAGACAAAATATCCGGTGTCCCCCTTTGGTAAGATAAAACATAGAGGAGTAAGGAGACTCCCACTGAATATAGCTGCGGTGGAGGTGGTGGTGGATGGTAGCAAGATTTGGCGAAATTTGGGCTTGCATAGGCTTCTTCTTCTTGCCAGAATGATGCTTTGATTAGCCGGAATTTGTCGCATGTCGGCTACGCCGCGCCTCCATATCACGGGTAGCGAGGACTCGGTGCTCCACAGGTCTCATCCCGGAAGGCGTCAGCGCTCGGTGGCGCGATGCCGGTCCTCGGTCGGTGAAGGACTAGGAGGAGTGACGCTGTAATTTCTTGGGGGGAGGTGGTGGAAGTGGGTGAGACCGGTGGTGGAGTGGGTGGGACGGTGGCCAAGATATCAGGATCACCCGGGGGATCCATAAGACGATACTCTTAAGCTCGTCCTGGATCAGAAGGGCTCGTGAGGCTGAATCGTAAGGCCCCCTCGAGGTTCTGGGACACAGTGTGTCAGCAGTGATATAGCTTTGTGGGTGGAGCCAAGTGTGATGTCGTCCAAAAGGGCACCGGCTTGTTGCACAAGCCAAATATCGGAAGGGTGTCGGGTTCATCTTCGCATCCGATTATGGAGGATAGCATCCTCTATAATCTGCCAAACATCGAATGTATATCCTGCATTATTGAAATTATGACGAGCAGCTGAAGTTTCAATCACCTCCACACATTACGTCGTAGGATAAGGCTGAAGTGATGAAGTAGTGCCAAACCTTGGGAATGGGCCGGAGTATGGCCTTGAGTGTAGCATGACGCCTTTGTTGATCCTCACATCACCCGACCTTTGGTGTCTGGCGGATGACCTCACTTGGTAGTCGGGATGCTGCGGGTGATCAAGATCCCAGTGGGACATGCTCTAGGCCATAGAAACTAATGATCGACTCATGGCAAAAGTCGTAGATACCTCTCACCCTGACCCTTTTGAGGACATGGGAGGCGAGGTTGGCGTAAAATTCTCGAACTACGCTCATCGCCGCTGGACGAGGGGGTTGGCATAAGGCACGCCACTTATAGCCTCGATTGTCTTTACAGAAGTCATGGGGTGATGAGAGCCTTCTCCTTAATGAAGGATCGGTTTTTGCAAATTGTACTAAACCGATCCGCGGCACTAGCGTTTATAAAACGTGAGGCATCGAACGTGGGGTCGGGTCCTCATTTGGTAGGCTCGCATGTTTAACACGCACTCTTGCAGGACACATATAACCTAGACAAAAACTCGAACACTATTATTACCTTCGTGAATCACTAAATAACTACAATGACTCTAATGAAGCCTGAATGGGACTTTCAAAACCCTAAGGAATCTATAGCTAACCCGAAATGAATTCCTAAAGACCTCCTAGACTACACAAAAACTTTAAATGAAACCCTAAACTATTGTACGAGCTGATGAGGTGCACGAGTGGTCAAAATGCCCTTTATGACCCAAAAGCTGGCCAAAGAGAGGGTGACTTACGGTGGTCGCGAGGAGGGAGTGGTCTGACCGGAATGACAGACAAGACGGGTTAGACTTATGAGGGCGGTCTTGCTTGAGGAGGCTAGGGTTTCGGAGGAAGGTGGTTCGAATTGGCGGTGTAAAATAGACCATTCTTGAAATTTAAAAACGGGGCCGTCGTGACGTGCGGGGTAAGCGTCGCTGACGTGGCGGAGTATAACCAAGTGGCGTCCGCTAGCGTGGCGGTATCTCCGCGTCGCGGCGTGACGGTATATTTAATCCCACGCGTCGCGGCGTGGGATATGCGTCGCGGCGGCCGATAGAGGGCTTTACAATTTGTCGCGTGAGGCCGCCAGCGGCGTGGCGGAGAAAGGTATTAAAATGGCGTAGCGGTGATCCGCGTCGCGGCGTGGCGAGATGAGGTGCATTCGCGTGCCGTCCGCCAGCGACGTGGCGGAGAGACGAAAAATGGCGTCGCGGCGTGAAATCTCACATCCCGCGATGTGGCGAGTCTCTAAGATTTATATACTAACACCTCGATTTTGAGAACTCTCCACTTGTAAACTTCCCTTGGACTTTGGAACACTCTTGCAAGCCTCATTACCTACACCTCCGGCTCCGAGGGTGGCTTGCCAATGAAACACGATCGGATGCGGTAGAAATCAAAATTCTTGAAACAACAATAGAACTGAAAACTTAAAAACAAAGTTTTAGAAACTTGGGTTGCCTCCCGAAGGCGGCTATGTTTAATGTCGTTAGCTCGGCTGACCACGAAGCTGATGTGATCGGGAACTCAAATACTTGTGATCGTTGGCTATATACTTCAACCACCATGACATGAGATGACTTGCTTATGCAAGAAACTACTTCTCCATAGTGCGACTAGCCATTGGAGGTAAGCGGTGTGAATGTGCCTTTCTCGAGGATGTGAAACTTACGCCGCCCATGTAGAAAAGACCTTTGTTACCATGAAAGTCGGATATGGGAACTTGATTTCCGGAAGAAAGCTTTAGTCAGGTGAATGAAGGATATTATCCGTGGTAGATTCTTCACAGTGATAATGCTTGTGATGCCCGGGCTTTGGTCTTCTCCTTATAAATACGGGCGTTCTCATTCTTAGTTTGAACTCATCTAGCTTCATTTGAGTTGGAGGAAGTCGTTTTCACCGATGAGAAATCTTTGTCATGTTTAGTTGTCGGAGTGGCCGATAGGCTCGTCTCAATTCTTTGGAAGATTGTAGCTTTATAAACAAGTCACGACGGGGACATACCTAAAGGGTTTTAAATGCGGTGCGGTATGCAGGCGCATAGATCTATCTTTTAAGGCCAATCCTTCTTGGAGTTGTTATTTGTCTTCTCGAGAGGATGTATGATTTCTCGATTTGGATACCTCTGCTTGCCCGTTTGATTGTGGGTGGTATGCAAGAGATGTCTGATAGCGTACCCCATACTTTACAAAGTAGCAATATTACCTTGTGCTAAATCGTACCATTATGTGATTAAAGCAGGAGTTCCAAACGTGAGAATATATTCTTTGCCTTGAAATTTAGCCACAACAGCATCATTGGTGCGTGTAGGGATCGCTTCACCACCCGCCGAGGACATAGTCTTGCCAGCCAAAGATGTACAAATTGCTGTGATGCGATAGTCAGCCAAATCTATCCCCCATGGTCGAACAACTCTACCACCTCCAAGATAGGATTGCATGGGTGGCTCGTCCTTTAAAGATGTTCCCGATGCGTTGACATTTGTCACATATAGGCAAATTGATGAGCATCTTTAAATGGGAAGGCCGATAAAGCCGATTAGTAGAACCTTGGGTACAGCGTTCTCTAGCCGCAAAGTGTCCACCGCCACGATAGAAGTGTGACAATGGTTCAAATGCGAGCATTTCATCTTCGGGCACACATCTCCTTATCCTTTGATCAGCAGGTGCACAATAAAGAATTGGCTCTTCCCAATAGTAGTGCTTAAGGTGTCTGAAAAACCTTTTTCTTCAGTGATGGTTAAATTAGGGGAATATTTGCCTTAAATAGTTCTGTCACATAAACCAAGAGCGCCCTCTTGTCTTCTCCAATAGCAAAAAGTTTCTTTACGTAAAATTAAATCTGCCCAGGAACATCATCTACGGTCCCTTCCGGTCGCGAAGGTGATGCTGCCATAAATTTTCGATTGCCCTTCTTGTCCTTGATTTCTCGTCGAACTCTTGCATGTGAGGTTGCAGATCATCTGGGTTTGCATCTTTCTTGGTCATCAAATTACTTAATGGCGAATGATCGGTGTGCACCACGACTTTGTTGCCAATCAATCATGCTTCGAATTTGTCGAACAAAGACAATGGCCAATAGTTCTTCGATAGTGGCATAATTCAGGCGGCGTCATTCAAAGTCACCTTGCATAGTAAATCACACGAAAAGATTTTCTCCGTTGCGCCTAGTACTGCCCCAATCGCATAGTCGCTTGCATCACACATCAGCTCAAATGGAAAAAGACCAATGCAGGTACGCAACAATAGGAGGCGAGATCAACCCATCCTTCAATGCGGTAAAGCATGTACGCATTGGGAGTCAGAATTCCAGATAGGATCACACAGACTAACAAATTAGACGATGGTTTCGCAATGCATGAGAAATCCTTGATAAACGCCTATAAAATCCAGCATGGCCTAGAAAACTTCGGATCCCTTTCATGAAGAAGGTGGAGGTAACTTCTCAATTGCTTCAATCTTCGCCACATCTACCTCTTATCCCTCTTCTTTGAGATCAGATGTCGAGGCAATACCACTCTTGTACCATGAAATGGCACTTTTCCCAATTAGGTAAATTGGTTTCTTCATCTTGCTAGTCTGACTCTCAAAATTTGCTGAACCAATTGTCGATGAATTTCCCATTGCGAGAAATGGTCCATGAAGATTTCAATCGTCTTCTCCCACCATCATCGGAGAAATATGGCCATCATGCGTGTTGAAAGAGTACCGGTGCATTGCACAGTCCAAAGGGCATCCGCCGGAATGCGAATGTACCATAAGGACAAGTGAATGTTGTCTTCTCCTGATCTTCAGGAGCTATGGCAATTTGATTGTAACCGGAGTATCCATCCAAAAAGCAATAGTATTCATAACCCGGCTAATTGATGAGCATCGATCTAGAAGCTTAAGCAATGGAAAGTGATCTTTTCGAGTAGCTGTATTGACTCCAGATAATCAATACAAATTCTCCACGATGCTTGTTCTGAAGCGGTAAGATGTTGTTTGATCGATGTGATTGTTCCTCCTTCACCGGCTACGAGCGGGGTGATCCATACCTTTATCTGAAATGGGGTAAATCACCGAGTCTATCATTTAAAACCTCTTTTTCCAGGACTACTTCCTTCATTGTCGGGTTTAACCTCCAGCTGGCAGCTTCACTTTGAGTTTATGTCCATCTTCTAGTAAAATACGGTGCATGCATAGAAGGGCGAATCCTTTTCCCAGTCGACTAGAGACCATCCGAGTGCATGTTTGGCGATCTCGAAGGACCCTCGATAACTTCTCTTCCTCTAGATGCGGTCAAAGATCTTTGAGATAATCCACTTACGGGTAGCGTAGATTCTACCCCAGTATGCATACTTCAAATGACTAGGTAGAGTTTTGTTCCATCTTGGGTGGTTGCTCAATCGATGGGACTGCGTTTAACTCCTTAGCCTAGGAGTTCAGTATTTTCGTCTATTGTGTCGAAAGAGTCCATCCGACATTTAACATATTCTTACGCCTCGTCCTCGAGGGTTCTCAGTTCATTCTCTACTAGGCTAGTCTCCAAAGGGTCGATCAGACCAATTTGGCTGGAACACTATAGCCTCTACTATGTAGCCGACCATGAAGCAAGTATCACTTTCTGTTTGGGTGTCTCAACGCCTCGAAGACATTGAATTTTACTTCTTAACCTTTGTACTCTTAGTTTAGTTCGCCCCTCGCACATCAATCATTGCCACCGCGGTTGCTAGAAAAGGTCTTCCCAAAATGTCGGTATTTCTTTATCTTCCTCCATGTCTAAAACTATGAAATCTGTGAAAGATAAACTTGTCAAAGCCCTTTGCTAAGACATCTTCTATTATCACTCTCGGAGTGCTTAGTCATGCAAGTGACGTATTGTGTCGGACTTCTCCTAATCCCAAGCGGCAAAGATGGATAAGGGCATAAGATTAATCGCGGCACCGTCACCTGGCGCTCTCTCAAAATGGCATTTCGATTGTGCAACGGGATAGTGAGCGCACGGATCTTTGAGCTTACATGGTAGCTTCTCTGAAGGATGGCCTTTGCGCATTCCTCGGTTAAGTTCTTAGTCTCGAAATGCTAATCTTCTCTTCACGAGACAAAATGTCTTTCATGAACTTTACATAGCGGGCATTTGCTCTAGGGCATCGACAAATGGAATGTTTATGTCTGACTTTTGAAAACATCCATGAACCGTGAATTGCTTATCAGGTTATGTTTCTTGAGGCGTTGTGGGTAAGGGACCGGTATCTTGGCCTTTGCTTCACTAGAGTCTCTCTTGAAAAATGTTTCTCTGTGATTGTTCTTTGTTTGCATCATCTTTCCGTTAAGTGGGTGATCTCCTCGATCTCTAGCGCTGATTGGGGGTTGCACTTGTGATTCCGGTCTCTCCCAGCTTCTCGCGTATTGCTTTAACGTGCTCATTCCCATCTCTTCTTGGGTTTACCTCTGAATTGCTCGACAAAGAACCCGGTTGCCTTTCTGTAAGTAAGCTTGCCATTTGGCCCATTTGTGCCTCCAAACTCCTTGGCGTCTTTAGCAGTTGTTTAAGCGGTTGCTTCTTTGCTTTGCGTATTCGCCTTAGTCTCATTCATAAGCGCGGAATCTGAAGTTAACATCTCATTACAGAGCTTGCTCTAAATCCGACTTCTTTTCGGTGGTTCATTAGCTGGTTTGATGGCATATTACATTATTACGCCATCCATACCCTTGATTGTTTGATTATTACGAGTTAGTTATTCATGCACCTTTGTCGCGATTAAGGATCACATTGTTTGTTACCCCATACGGTCCTTCTTCTTTGTGATTGATTCACGATTAAACCTCGTCGTCTTGGGCTTGCTCCTTTGTAGGGTTTCTTGTACGACATTCTACACTATATCTTTGTCCTCCACGGAATTCACACAACTCCCATGGAGCTAGTGCAGCCATAGCATGTCTTGTTCCTCTTTGCTATTTAGGCTGCTGATCGAAATTTGAGCCACGTGATTTACCAGTTGATGGGGACTTCATTATGCAGCCACCCCCACCCAGTGTTCTTGGTGTAGCCTTCTCTCTAGGCCACTGATTAGTGTTAGTTGCGGCATCTTCCAATATCTCATACGCTGATGCGTAGTTTTCTTCATCAATGATCCTCCAGTGAGGCATCTATCATTGTTCGGGTTGTATTTCTCGGACCATTGTAGAAGGTGTGGACTTGCATCCATCACAGTTAGTGTTTGATTAGTGAGGACACTTCATAATAATTCATGAAACCTGTCCATGCCTCTGCCAGGTTCTCCCCCTCTAGTTGACTGACGTGTTGATCTCTTACTGGGATTGTGCAATCTTGAAGTGGAAAGAACTTGGTCGAAACTTTTGTACCATTTCGTTCCTTCTTAGTAATGGTATTTGGTTTAAGCTGATGGCAGCTCTATCCCAGTGAAAGTGGGAATAGCAGTAATCTTAGAGCTTCTTCATTAACTCCGTTGTACTTGATGGTATGTAAACTTGAAGTTAGTTAAATGCATCGATTCTCATGGGAGTAGTCCATGGAACAAGATGTTATGAAACATGCATGCGTAATGAGCTTCAATTGAAATTGTTTGCTGAATCGGTGGCCAGATACGATAAACAATACGAACAAGCTGTTGGTGGTAAAACAAACCATCTAATAGCATGTAAGGATCGATAAGTTTGTATAAATGGCACAGTGCTTGATTCCTATTTACGCTCCTACGTGGTTCGGTTTGTTCAACGCAAAATCTTGTTCTTCAGTGTTTTCCATGACTATTGAAGTTCTAATCTGTTATGTTCTCTGTTCTACAAGGCGCGATACGTGCGAAGTCTTCTGGCTCGGGGATCACACAAGTGTTGATTAATTCGATTTAACATCGCGTATCTTTCATTATTTTATCTTTGCAATAACACACAAACTAACAAAACCGATTACAGCCTTATAAAAATATGCAAAAATAAAAGAAAAATTGAATACTATCACAGCGTACTCCACTTCTCTATATCAATTTAAACCGTTCCGACATGGCGCCAAAACAGCGGTAAACGCGGTGTATAAAATGAATGCTGGTCTTGCAAGTGCGCGTGGCCCAGTAATATAGTGTAGCAAGAGTGCAGGATGTCGATCCACGGGGAAAGGAAGTAAATTGACTACGAGAGTTCGCACTGATTAATATCTTGAATAAAGGATTTTAGGGTAAAAATTAAGTAAGGAAACTGCAACTAAGTTGTTGATTCTAGTGAATTAATGGTGTTGGCGCCTAGGGTTAAATCGCCCCCTATCACGTTCAATGGATTACTTTTCTAAAGATATTGTTATTCAATATATTTGTAATATGTCAATTGGCGAGGTGATCTTTACTACGAGATATCCTCTGGTATATCCACTTTATCGTGAATAGAATCGAGTATATCTATCTCGACTCGGTATTAGGAAATGCTTAAATGTTCTAACCTCGAATGCTACATTCGAGTTCGAATATCTCTATTAACCGAATCGTACAAAAGGCTACTCTACCCCGGATCCTAAATACCCTCATCTCACCGAATCTGGGATCTCGGTGCGATTATGCTAACATTGTGAACATTAACATATAATTGAAATGCGGTATAAATTAGATGTGACAGTGTATAGTTGGAATAACATGAAGATCAGCTTTAATCCATTGTACATGACGGGTTTGATGTAACCCTAGAAGAGATCTAGAACATAATGGAAGAAAAGATGACTGTTTAATAAAGAAAACATTGTTACAAATCCGAAAATATCCGAAAAATGAAAAGCGTACAATTCGGACACTTCTCGTCGATTATCCATATCGCTCTGAACACAGTACGCCTCCGTTAAATGCGCTTCCCGATGCCCTTCAATTACGAGCCTAATTTGCTTTTAATGATGAGGGCGGATCTGAGTGGCGTCGCGGCGATAGGCGTCGCGGCAATCGTTAATCTGGCGTAGGGGCGTCGCGGCGTGGGGGCGGCGTCACGGCGTGGGAGCGTCGCGGCGTGGGAGACGTCGCGGCGTGACGATACTTCGTCGCCTTGTTCCCATTTGCTCCAAAATCGCTTCCGTTGTTGCTCTTTTCACCCAATGCTCCACGCATTCACCAAAGACATCGCTTCGATTATTCTGGTCACAAAATTATAAAAATACTCTAAAATAAACGGGGAAAATGGGCCATTGCGCGACATAATATGAGTGTTTTGGGCACTCATCGTGATGAATTTAAGCTATCATAGCGAAAATACAAAGCATAAGCGAAAATTGGAAATTTTCGCTATGCCTGATAACCGTATGATGGCGAAAACTGTGCATAAGCGAGAATTTTCGGCGGATGCGAATTTTGCTATGGTTCTGCGAAATTTTTCGCGATCATTGCGAGAATTTTTCGCAATGCATAAGCGAACACAGCAATCCCTTCGTGCCTCACGCATATTCATTTCATCAGTTCCACTTGACATTTCTTCATTTTAGACAATTGATCACGAGGAATTCTCAACATTCAGCGCGATACGACACGAACTTGAAGTTATGTTGAGGCTCGCCGAGCACGCAAAATTACAACAAAACTCAAAGCAATCGATTGAAGGTACTAAGTGGACACACTTTACATGTCAATTGGCTTAATTCACATGAGATTAGTGCGCAAAAAGCACTCAAAACCTATCTTGAATATGACTCAGAAGCTAGCACTTTTAGAGTGCTTAATCAAGGAACATGATGAATTGTAACACCTTTTAGTATACTATGAGTTTAGGACTTGTTTAGGGTATATTAAAAACTAAATGGAATTGTTAGATAAAAATGGCAAAGACTTGGAATTAATACAACAGTTAAGGGTAAATTAATACTTTACCAATTCATGACCTAAGGGTCATAATTTAATAAGTTCATATGCCAAAGTAGGATTTTGATAAATTGAATAGAGAATAAAAATGAAAGTAGAGGACAAAGAGTAATAAAGAAAGATATTAAATAAAATAAGGAAGAAAATTGTGGAAGAGACAAGTGGCTTGAAGGAAAAGGGAGGAGATTTCCTCCTTGGAAAGTGAAATAAAGGGATGGAGTAAAGAATAAGGATAAGACCAAAAATAAATATCTCATTTTGGTCTTGGGAGAAAGAGAGAGCAAAGCGGATAAGAGAGAGAGAGAAAGAGAAAGGAAGAAAGAAAGAAAGAAGAAGAGAAAAGAAAAGAAGAAAGAAGGAAAAGAAAAGAGAAGATCACGGGTATGGAACTATGAATATTTGTATGGATACATGTCTTGGGTTGTAGGGGACTTGTTAAGTTCCGTATGGAAAAGTGTCGATTTTTGTATAATAGTATGGGTTTGTGTAGTTTTGGGTCTAGAAAGTTTAGATACATGGTAAGGAACCCTTTCTTTTGTGTATGGTTTGGGTTTGGAAACTCCCAAACTCATTTCTTGTTAGGGTTGAGTTAAGAAGAGCTCTAAGGCTTCTATAGATGTGTTATGGGAAAGTCTAGTTAACAATTGAACGAAAATTCCTATTTTGATGTCGTTGGCGAACCGAGTTTTTGGGTCAAATAAGAGTGGTGTAGTCATTACGGTGATAATATCCATCATCGAACGATGTTAGGCTTTAATTTCCTCAGTCGGACCCACGCCAGACGAGTTATGATCTTTTGCCGAGCGATCTAATGGTCGGCTCATAGGGTCATCGGTCGGCCCGAGACCTCGTCACGGTAGGTCAGCCGAGACCTCATCACATGTCTTGATTCGAGTTAGCTCGTCGGGGGTTGACTACGTATGACCTCCAACACGAAGTCATGCTCCTTCGTCCGAACTTCAGGTCGGTGTTCTTGGAGCTCTGTGAAAGCCCATTGTATGACCTCTAACTTCGGAAGGTCATAACTCCTTCGTCAATTCCGTTTGAATTCTTCTTGGATCCTATGGAAAGCCCATTGAGTCAAGAATACAGCTAGCATAGTATGATAAGTGGAACTCATATTGGAGTCCATAAATAAGGAAAAACAATTAGCGAATATGATAATCATAGTATATCATGCATAATATAAGATAAGTCTAAGTATAAGATAGATAAAGTACAAGTGCGTGTATAAGTACCTCCACATAGGTATAAGTTAACTCCTACGGGAGACCTAGGACGTACGATAAGTACAAGTAAAACGTACAAGTATAGAAATGTATTGGTATATGTTATAAAATATGATAAACTAATAAAGTACATGAAGATATAAGTTAACAAGATATAAGAAGTTACAAGTAGATGACATGATATGAAAATAAGATTATATGATATGAATATATGGTAGACATACCTAAATGAATAGATGGAACATGCTAGGAACACATATTAGAAATGCATAAGTGATAAGAGCAGATAGAGATATTAAGTAAAAGAAATGACAAAGCAAAGGGAATGAGTACATGTACGAATGATAAGCGTAATATGAATATAAGAATGAGTAAATGCATGCATGATGATGATTATATGCAAATGTTATATGCTAATATATGAGATGAATATATGATAGAACATAAGTATGAATACAAGAGTTTAAGGATGGAGATATGGATAGCTAAAACATGAGCGAAATGCGATATAGATAAGACATGTATGAAATGATATACATGTATTGTAAAAGAAATATGAGAATAGTGATATGAAGCTACAAATATGAGAGCAGGTCGAATTAAAGTAATCATAGTAATATCGCATATGATTCTTAGGATAACAAATAATTATTCGGGAATATAGAATATACTCTTAAAGAACATAAAATACACATTGATTGTCTGCTTAGAACCTGGTTGAAGGATAGATTGACATGCCTATTAGGGAAAAGAAACAAGTCTGCGACATACAGGATTCGATATCGAGGCCCAGTTTGGTCGATGACATACATCGTTTGGATCCACGATGGCAGAAGGTCACCCCTGAGCATGGTCATATGGATGAAGTCCTTTATCTGTCTGATGATGATACCTTCCGGGTATCATATTACGAGACATAGATCAGCATGCAAATGCGGTGATGATATCGGGTATAATATTACATGGGCATAGGTCACTGTCTCGTATAGTGATGATACCTTCGGGTATATACAGTACCTTTTGGTACAAACAGTTAGTTCCCGTATCTGCTTCTAAGGTTTATGCAGACATGAAACATAAAACCAATGACAAGTATATGCACATGATGATAAAAGTACATGACATGATATGAAGCCTTAGCATTTGCTATGTGATGACAAGTATACAAGTACAAGTAAAGTGTCCCGATGACACGAAATGTATATGACAAATCAAAATTATATAGAAAGTATAACGAGAAAAGCGATTATATAGACACAATACATGATAACAGTACATGAAAATAGTATATAACAAATGGTATAGCGTATAACCAGGAAAGTATATGTGAAAACCTATGACGATTTATGTGATATGATAGTAAGTATAAGCTCTACACTCTAAGGAGATATGAAAGTATGATAGAAATTCCACATGTCGAAAAGTAATGATAGGATATGAAAAACAATAAGTTATAGAATGAATATGAAATATATAAAGTATAGAAAGCAAATCTGATAAAGATATAGATAGAAGATATGCAAAGATATAGAGATAATATAGAAAAAGATTGACATGCAATAGAGATGTAAGATGATAAGTAATAAAAGTTATACGAGAATATGTATAGATATATGAAATGCATATGTATAAACATGTAGTCACCATTGGTGGTTGTCCATGCATATGTTCCCACTAAAAGCGTAAAGCTTAGCACGAATTATTCAATGCGACCATGGAGTACTAAAGAGAGCGAAGACAAGGATAGAAGGGGCAGGACTTCCACATCGTGAAGCGAGGCGAGTTCAGGAGATAGGTGCTCACCGCACTGCTTCTGCGATCTCTGATGTTTTGTATTAGATATGTATATGTAAAGTAAATGGGACTCAGTATATGTGTATAGATTTTGATGGACACCACTCCGGTGGTAGTTCTTTTATATATATGTAAATGATTTTTGTTATTATAAAAATTGTGTATATGAATAAGAAAATAGGTATAGGCGTCAGCTCTGATAAAGAACAGATCAATGAGTCCCGGTAGATAGTCGCGCGCCCCGGACTCGGTTCGGATCGGCCATTCGGGTCGGATCGGGAATGGGGTGTGACATGAACCCCTACTAGTGTGCTGGCCCAACTGTATGCGGAAGATCGCGGACGTCTTCCATTTGTACCCTGAGCAGTTGAAAACCGGTGCTAGCTTTCTGCAAGGTAGAACATATAACATACATATACACATGCATTAATATTCTAGTCTGATGTATATCTTGATGTAGGATGTGCGATGTGAATGCTCAAAATTTATCATGAATTCATGTAATAAACATATGCCTACTTGTACTTATAGAGAAGTTATCTCTTGTTGAGTCTCCACGTAGAATTCTGAGTTTATTCTTATGTCTTATACTTTTAGCATACTTATGCTTATGCGGAAAGTACATAGGTACTACAAACTTACACACTTATCTGAGAGGAAATTACCGTGAAATTTTATTTAGGTCGAAAACGATATCATTTCTTTACTCTTATTAGTCATTGATTCTTATCCTTATAAGCGTTGGATTACCTGGACCAGAAATAAGAAATGAGTAGGACACAACACAATAAGTACCGAGTCTTATCTGATCTTGAGTCTTGTGCCTAAAGCGAGGAGTGTCGAAGCGATCGAGCGTGCGCCCGAAGTGTCGTAACTGAGTGCGAAACATTGATCAAAACGTGCTGCCATGAAGTGTCGTGCTTGTAGCGGGATCTTGAAGCGTTGATGAGCGTGCTGAACAAGCGTCGTAATGGGGAAATCACCGTGTCATTTAATATCTGGTCTTAGACATCCACTACCGATTATATGTATTTAGGAGACTTATCGCTAGGAGCGTTAAAGTTTGCCCACTTTGAACTCGCTTCGTAGAGGTGGCAAGAATGCAGTGCATTTTCATGAGATTTCATTCTTATTTGGATCCCCGTTAATCATTTATTAAGGTTCATATACCCTCGATGTTCAAATTTGAGCTTAACAATGTAAGCATACTAAAATTCAGGGTTGCAGGAAGTAGTGGTACAGGTACCACTTGGATCGGTACCGGTACCAAAAGTGTTCCGGTGAGTGGTACCGAATTACCGAAAGCTGCTGTGAATCTAGGTACCATTTGGCCTGCGTGAATTGAATGCTAGGTACCACCCTGTTCTGTGCAGTACCACTTCTTGGTACTTGAAGCCCGTGGCTTTTGCCTTTTCATTTACTTTTCTTCCTCGTCTCTTCTATTCCATCCTACATAAAAAACCAACATTGAATCCCTCCATAAAAACTTATAATGGTGGTTTTGAATTTCTTAAACCAACCTGACAAAGAATCAAGGATTCATACCAAAGTTCACAAATCTTTACAAAAAACCATAGAAATGGGAAGTTCATATCCATTTGATCACCGACTAGGGTTTTCAACTAACCTCCAACAAATCTAGGGGTTATGATGAATTCCTAACTAAACTCTAGGTTTGGGGGAAACCATCAGAAATCCTACCAAAGTTCCAGTACACATGATTCCCAGCCTAGAAATAATACTAGAATCCATACAAGTTCCTTACCTTCTTGGCTCCTCCTTTTTCCTCTTCTTCTTTTTCCTATTCCTATTCCTCTTTCTCTTCCTCTTCACGTATGAGCTCTCTTTTGGAGACCAAAAATGAGATATTTTTGGTCTCATGCTCTTTTTATAACTAAATTTTCTTTTATTTGCCTTTTAGTCCTCCATCACTCTATTATTTGCATTACAATTTATGTTATTTCCACTTTGGCCTCTAATCTTAATAACTTATGACTTTCATGTCCCTTTTTGATAAATTACAATTTTTGTCCTTGTGCCTTGTAAAATTTCCGGGTTTCTCAATTTCCATGTTTCGAAAAATAATAATTTGCGAAAATTTTCTAAATGCACTTACAATATACCCTAATTATATTTAAAAACAACTAGGGTGCATTTTGGGGTGTTACAAATTTGCCCTCCAATTGTCCTTAAATTAACATGTCATTGGTTAGCATCCTTGAATTCCCATTGGTCCATATGCAACCATATAATCCAAAAGCAACCAAAGCCATTTGATGTTCCTATTCACTTACTTTTTGTCTCCATAAAATCCCACTAGCAAACCATAGTTAACCAACTAACTCTCATAGTTAGCTAATAAATATCTCTTTAACTTTAGGTAACCTTAACTCATAAACTAACCAAAGTTAAGTTAGCTACTTGATCCATAAAAATCACTAACTTAAACCATAGTTAAAAACGCTGAACTCTCATGGTTAACTAACACAAATATCACTTTGACTTGAGTTCACTTTAACTCATTGACTTAAATGCCCTCATGAAAATAATACCCTTATCTTTCATTAAAGCTTCAGAAAATGATACACAGCGTGCGTCGATCATAAATTGACCATGGAATACTCTAATTAAACTTATTTCCTATCATAGACATGCTTTATAAAAAAATCTGAGGTTATAAGGAATATTTTAAAAAACTATTTCGTAAAGGGCATTTTCGTCATAAATCGTCGAGAACTTCAAAAACCCCTTAAACGAATTCCGTTTTAATCCGTTTCAGTTTCTTTAGACTCAATACATTATTCTGAACATTTTCGATTTTCAGAGCTCGTTTTTTGAAAATTACTATCCGTCGGACCATTTTCAGTTAAATACTTAACTTATCGAAAATGAAATTTACTATTCATGGAAATAGTAAATTCAGGGTCTTACAAAATATGGCCTAGGAATGGCACTTCCTTAAGCCAAAAATTACATTTGCTCAACTTTGCAAACAATTGTTTCTCTCTTAGAATCTGTAACACTATCCTCAAATGTTGTTCATGTTCCTGTGCATCTTTAGAATACACTAGAATGTCATCAATGAACTACAAACTGGTCCAGATAAGGTTGGAATACTTTATTCATCAAGTCCATGAATGCAGTTGGTGCATTAGTCAACCCAAATGGCATTACTAAAAACTCATAATGACCATATCGGGTTCTAAAGGCTATTTTCGGAACATCAACATCTTTAACCCGAAGTTGATAATATCCCGATCTCAAGTCTATATTTGAAAAGACACTTGCTCCTTTCAACTGATAAAAATGATCTTCTATTCTCGGCAACATATATTTATTCTTCACTGTCACTTTGTTTATTTGCTGATAATCAATGCACATCCGGAGAGTGCCATCTTTTTTTTTTGACAAATGAAACCGGCACACCCTAAGGCGAAACACTAGGTCGGATGAAACCCTTGTCCAATAGCTCCTGTAGTTGAGTCTTCAACTCTTTTAGTTCAGTTGGAGCCATGCGGTAGGGTGCCCTAGAAATTGGAGTCGTTCCATGTAAAACTTCAATAGACAGATTTACTTCTCTTTCATGTGGTATTCCCGGTAATTCCTCGGGAAACACATCAGAAAATTCCTTTACTACTAGAATCTTTTCCACATCTACTTGACCTCTTTTAGAGTCAAGCACCAAAGCCAAAAAGGCTTCACAACCTTTCCTCAACAATCGTCGGGCTTGCATAGTTGAAATTACATTTGACACGGCTCCAGATTGGATACCATGTACTGTTACCTTTGACATGTCAAAACATTTAAGCCTTACTGTTTTCTTATCACAATCAACTATAGCCTAGTGTTTGGATAACCAATCCATTCCCAAAATTAAATCAAACTCATGAAACGACAAAGCAAGTAGATCAACAGAAAACTCTCTATCATGTCGGTTGACTTTGGTACTATGCCCTAAGGGACTAGTAACAAGCATATCATATGGTAATTTCTCTACTGATGGCATTCTATTAAACACATGTTCGGTACAGATGTACGAATGAGTAGAGCCAGGGTCTATCAAAGCATGCATCTCAATATCATAAAGAGAAAATACGACAATCGCCCGGGAGCATCTTGATCCTCTTGCGAGCCTTCATAGCATAAGCTGCGTCTTTGGGGTATATGGTATAGGGCGAATCTTGTCTCTAACATTGTACCTCCGTCCCTATCTTTGAATCGAACCGCCTCGACACCTCGATCCTAAGTGAAGGTGGTGCAATAGATCTCCTACGCTACTACCTTACCGAGCTCACATTATTCCCACAACTCTCGGGGACAATTCACTATCCAGTGTTCAGTGTTTCCACATCTGAAACATCCTCCTGTCAATAATCTACACAAGCCCAAATGTCATCTATGGTAATGAGGGCACTCTGGGACTTCTCATTGTCCAGTTGAAGCACCTCTATTAGAACTAGGTACCACTGTACTTCCCTGTCTTCTACCTCTTGTAGCCGAACCCTGTACTAACTTAGCTTGTGACTCGCTAGCTCTTTTACCCGAGGAGGAAGAAGCTCCTAGAATACTTCTTTGTTTGAAACCTTTCTTTACTACTTGCTTAAGATCTCTCTACTTTCATTGCCGCCTGCACCAACTGATAGAAATTTACTTGCTTAAATATTGTGATAGGCTCCAAATATCTTTTTATGGACTCATGTAGTCCATCTTAGTATCTACTGGCCCCGAAATGCCTTGAGTGAGGCAGCTGCAGTGCATACTTACTGAGATGGCTAAATTTTTTCTCATATTCAGCCATTGATAAGTTCCTTTGCTTCAAATTTAGGAATTGTTTCCACTTAGTTTCTCGGTACATATCAAAAACATATTTAGCCCTGAACTCTTGAGCAAAGAATTCCCATGGCATAGGATTTGGAATCCTTAGTTCACCAGCCTCTAGCTTCCACGATCATATGCCTCCTCTACAATGGTGAAATTTGCACATGATACTCTATTGGAGGGCATCTAACTTCCTCTAATATTCTTTGTAGCCTCATTAACGGAATTCTGCTTTATCGAAACAACCACATCATTGTCCCATGGAATTCCTCGATATTATGTCTTCTTACCGTAATACATTGGGGCTTTGGAAGCGATCAATCTTTCAATGCAATGTGTCTTCCAGATATCTCGACGCTTCATTTGGCTCGTGAGGCATTGCTTTAGAGGAGCTCAAAGGCGATAACCTGATCTCAGGGGTTAACACTCTCCGTTGTTTCTTTAAGCGGGTGAAGGATGATCACATAAAAACCTGAGACATAAGGACATCCACATTAGGTGACATATTACTAGACACATGTTTTCTATCCTATACTCTATTTTGAACCACCTAATAAGGCTCTGATACCATAATTGTAGCGCCCCAGCGGCACTCTATATTTAGGAAAATTATTATTCACAAATATGAGAACTATAAACCTGTTACCTTATATAATTCTAAACAATTATCTTGAAAATATAAACTTATAAAAATATTTCATATATATCCACCGTAGTGGTATTTACAATGTCCTGTACATATATCCGAGTCCCATTTACTTGTTCTTATACAATTTCACTATTACAAAACTCTACAATTCCATATACAAAAAAACAAATCCACAACCTACTTAGGGTGAAGCCCCATTAACTGTGTTGTACGGTGGATGCGGAATGAGTGAATGTCCTCTTGGTATACGGATGGAAACACCCGTGCTAAGCTTATAGCTTAGTGGGAAACATATAACATATACATCTTTCGTATCATTTGCATATTTCATGCATTTTTTATTTGTCATGTTTCATATTATCTTATATCATCTTGTATCATTTTTTTTTATATGTCTGTATATTATTCAAAGCGTGGATCACGAGAGATAAATTGTATATACGAAGGTATCATCCTTTATGTAAACAATGACCTCGCCTATCTTTGTATGACCATGAAATTGTATATACTCGAATGTATCATCATTGTACGAGATAGTGATCTATGCCTGTATTATGTGACCCAAACGGGGTCGCTTTAATTACCCAAACGAGGCCAACTTATAACTTGTAATCTCTCATAAGCAATGCCTACTTGTCCATCCACTTTGGAATATGTGCAGGAAATTAGGCTTATTAGGTTTTTATCTGAGTTAGAGATATCATACTAGTCATTTACATGTTTTTATTACTGTTCATGTGTTCATATTTAATATATAAACCCTTATTTTATTTATTTACTTCAAATACTTTACACTAATATTTCCTACAAACAACGCTTCACTTTAATGAATTTTCTGGATCCAATGAGGTCTAAATTTGAATACACTTATTTCAAGGAGATTTCTTGTCTTAGAAGTCTAGTTTACCCAGAAGTTTGAATCACTCAATTTGAATGAGTGAAACTCAACATAAGCAAATACTAATTGTACAAAAACATATTGTATCGAGAAACTACTGAGAAAACAGGTTTTACTTTGGCCAGATTTTCTAGATCCAATGGGGTCCAAATTTGAATACACTTATTTCAAGGAGATTTGTTATCCTAGAAGTCTAGTTTACCCATAAATTTGAATCACTCAATTTGGATGAGTGAAACTCAACTTATGACCTAAATACCCACCAATACAGCTATGCCCGAGCGCTGTGGGGTTTCCTTTGGCGATTACTACGGAGTCAATAGGGTCCAAATTTGAATACACTTATTTCAAGGAGATTTGTTCTCCTAGAAGTCTAGTTTACCCAGAAATTAATCACTCAAGTTGGATGAGTTGTGACCAAGACAAAAACATGGATTTTGGAAAAAATTTGACATCATCTCCCCTAAAACCCCAACATTTCCTTTATACAAACATTCCTCAATTGAGGACCACAACCAACTAAAACAACTTCAAAACAACCACAAAATGAACTAAAGCAATTAAAATCACACTTATACAAGTTAGGGTTTGATGAAACCCAAACAAAATGCTCAAAGAAGTTAGGATGAGTTCCTAACCTTAATCTTTTCTTCAAACTTGTTTTTCCTCCTGTCCTTCCTTCCTTATCTTTTCTTGAACAAATAAAACCCAAAGATGACTTCTCCCTTCAACAACTGTTTCTCTCTCTCACTCTGTCTCTTTTCTCCACATGAGCAAATGTTCATTCAATAGACCATTTTGGTCTTATCCCTAATTTTGGTCTAAGGCCTTGTTTGGCCTTGCATTTTTAGTTAGTTTTCCCATTTTTGCTCAAAAGCCCTTCATCTCTCTTCATTTGCACTTCAAATTATCGCATTATTCTATTTTGGCATATAAACTTCTTGTCTTATGCCTTTTGGGTCCTATTTTACAACTTACCCTTTTACCTTTGATTCTTGAATTTAATTTCCGGGTTGTTATCATTTTCACACTTAATAGTATAAATTCCGAAAAATTTCAAATTTAACATATATTATACCCTAAACTTGTTATAAAATGATTAGGGTATATTTCGGGGTTTCACAAGTTAGACTAGAAAAAGGAATCTCAATTTGCTATTTGACACATGTAGATGGCAAGTCGAGGAAGAGGAGGTCTAGGAAGGATGCCAAGGCGGTGGGCGGAGCAACAAACTACTACCATTGGCCTTTGACCAACAACCCTTCAAGGAGGCTATTGGTGTTGCAATTGCTACTGTGCCTGGCGAGTGCGCCAGTCGGCGTGCACATGCTAATGTAGCGATTGGGCGAGGGGTTAAGTAACCTCCAGGAGTTCAAGGCACATCATCTCCGGGCCCAGCCCCGAGGGAGGATCGATGATAGCTTATCGTTGGTTGAGTAGTGGAAAAGATATTGGAGGCTATGGGGTGCTCGATGCCACGGAATTAAAAAGTTAGCCCGGCGTTTAGTTAGAGGGTGAATCCCGAATATTGTGGGATTGGGTGAAGCCTCGAAACTTAGAAGCTGATGACATGGGAAAGAGTTAGAGCTCTTCATGAGTAAGTTTTTCCTAGCATCTGCTCGACATTCAAAAGCTTAAGAGTTCCTAGAATTGAAGCAAGGAATGATGACAGTGCTCGAATATGTGGCTAAGTTCACTAAATTAGCACGTATTTATGATGATTATGTGGCCAAGGACATGGCCAAGGTGAGGAAGTTTGAAAATGGACTGAAACTATCGGTCCGAGGTAAAATTGTAAGACTTATCCTGCAAGATATGGACTTGATGGTCAGGACAACTATGGCCATTAAGAGGGAAGTGGACGATGCATGGAACATCAGGGATCTTTGGTGTTATTAAAAAGGAATAAAGAGAGAAGGAGAGTCGACCTTCTTACGGCTCGAAGCGAAGACTTCTTCTTTTGGCTCGAGGGGAAGAAGCAGGGGAGCTTCTACTCGCAAGGATTTTAAAGGGCAGTGCGGCCCACGAAGCGAAGCTAGGTCGATCATTTCGAGTGACGACCGGGGCTTACTGGCCAACTTGGGTAGGAGACATGTTACCATTGCCATCAGCCTAGACAATTGAGGCAGGATTGTCCTCAGATGCAGAAATCCTAGAGTTATGGCACACCTCAGTCCCAATCATCAGTGGGACGTACCACGAGACCTGATTTGTTCCTCCTTACCTACATGGGTCCAAGAGAAACCGATATCGGTCACGAGCCTTGCACGGGGCCCTCTTGCTGGCGATTAGGCTAGATGGACCGAGCGGAGTCTAAGTTAAACTAGGCCTCCTGACCGGGACTTTAGAGACTCAGGGGCGTGTTTACGCCATTACACCTCATGCTGAGCTTGCAGATCAGTTAGTTATTCAGGGATGTCTCTACTATTTCGCCTATGGGCAAGAGTGTTATTTGATTCTGGTGTTTCTCATTCCTTTGTTGTTGCATCTTGTGTGAAAGATTTGGGCTTATGGGTTGAAACCTTGGAAAAACTGTTATATGTGAATTCTCCCTTAGGAACTAGGGTGAGTATTGATTTGATATGTCGAGTTTATGAGTTAGAGATCTCAGAGATTCTGCTCACTGTAAACCTTCGGGTCATGGACATGTCAGAGTTTGATGTTATGCTTGGGATGGATTGGCTGATGGCACTTCGAGTCATCATTGATTGTGATTGTATGAAGGTTATAGCTTACACACCAGATGATGTTTGTGTTATTTAAGGGGGATAAGCACGATGCTATTCCCCAAGCCGTGTATGATTTTAGGTGGTACGGGATAGTTTGCGAGGAGTTGGTTCATGAGCAACACCTTGGAGGGACGGCGAGAGACGAGGGGATTGGAATTACACCTCGGGTAGTTCACAGTATAGGATGTTTTTTGGAGGAGTGCAGGTTACCTCGACACGAGGGGATGTAGACACGTAGAGTTGCACATGATGCATCGCCTGTTTCTATGACGTCGCATAGAATGGCTCTTGAGTTGCGGGAACTCGAGGAGTCTGATGCAGAATTGTTGGACATGGGTATTAGTAAGGCGAGCACTTCAATAGCAGGGCGCTCTGGTATTGTTTTCCAAAAAGAAGGATAAGACCCTTTGGATGTGCATTGACTATCGAAAGTTGAACAGGGTTACGATAAAGAATCGGGTATCCTTTACCGAGGATTTATGATTTGTTTGATCAACTAAGAGGGACGCGAATCTACTCCAAGATAGATCTCTACACCGGTTATCATCAGTTAAGGGTTAGGGAGGCAAATATCCCTAAGATGGCGTTTAGAACATGATACAGGCATTTCAAGTTCACAGTAATGCCATTTGAGTTGACGAATGCTCCAGCAGCATTCATGGATCTCATGCATAGGATCTTTCAACCCTATCTAGATCAGTTTGTTGTGGTTTTCATGGACGACATTTTGATCTACTCCAAGTCGGAGGAGGAGCATGAGGATCATTTGAGGATTGTTCTCCATGCTTTGAGAAACCATTGTTTGTATGCCAAATTCAGCAAATGTGATTTTTTAGCTTACTGAGGTAAGATTCTTGGGTCATGTGGTATCGGCTTCAGGTGTCTCAGTGGACCCGGAGAAGGTTGAGACAGTTATTAGTTGGGAGAGACCTAAGTCAGTCTTCGAGATATGTAGTTTCTTGGGATTGGCAGGGTATTACAAGAGGTTCATTGAGGACTTCTCCCGATTAGCTCCGCCTATGACGAAATTGACTCGGAAGGAGGTTAAGCTTGAGTGGAATGACTTATGTGAGAGGGCATTCCAGGAATTGAAAAGGAGGCTTACTTAAGCTCCTATTCTAGTAGTTCTAGAGAGGGGACAGAGGTACACAGTGTATTATGATACCTCGAATGACGGACTGGGATGTTTTTTGATGTAGTCCAAGAGGGTTGTGGCTTATGGTTCTCGACAGTTAAAGAATCATGAGCGAAGTTACCCCACACATGATATGGAATTGGCGGCCATTGTCTTTGCCTTGAAAATTCGCGCCCTTCACAGTATGGTGGCTTGGTTCGAGTGTTTGGACTACAAAGTTTGAAATACATCTTTACTCAGCGGGACCTCAATATGAGGAAGCGGGTGGATGGAGTATTTGGAGGATTATGAGTTCACTTTGCATTACCATCCTGATAAGGCAAATGTGGTGGCTGATGCGCTCGTAGAAAGTCACGAGGTATTGGTAGTATAACCCAAAGGAGTAGCGGATCTTTCGAGGTTATAGAACTGATGCGGTGCACTATAGAATCGGACCTAAGGGTATTTTTGGGAGTTTGGTGGCTACGCCTTCCCTACTAAGCAGAGTGATTGAGTCCTAGGGACAGGACATAAAGATAACGTCCATCAGGGACTAGATACAATCAGGTACCAATGACGAAGACTGGGCCATTCACACGGATGGTAGTCTTCGGAATAGGGGCATGATTGTGGTTCCCCAGTTGGTAGATTTGAGAGAGGAGATCCTCAGGGAGTTCCATTGCTCTTGTTTTACTATACATCCTGATGGCACAAGGATGTACCATGATCTTCGTCGTCGGTATTACTGGAGTGGAATGAAGCAACAAGTTGGGGATTTTGTTCGTTGGTGTCTCACGTATCAACAAGTAAAAACTAAACACCAGAGACCGACAGGGTTACTCCAGCCATTAGAGGTAGCAGAATGGAAGTGGGAGCACGTCATGATGAATTTTGTAACTCACTTGCCACGGACATCGCGAGGGCATGGCGCGGTGTGGGTGATTATGGACCGGCTCACAAAGTTGGCACACTTTCTAATCGTACAATGACCTTCACTCTGAAGAAATTTTGTAGATTATACATACAAGAGATTATCCGGTTACATAGAGTGCCAGTCTCTATAATATCGAACCGAGATCCCAGGTTTATGGATCATTTTTTTTGGAGAGTTTCTAGAGAGCCATGGGGACACAATTGATGATGAGCACCACTTTTCATCCCTAGACGGACGGTTAGTTAGAGAGGACCATCAAGACGTTAGAGGACATGCTACGGGCATGCGTCCTAGATCTTAAGGGTAGTTGGGAATAACATTTACCCTTAGTGGAATTCGCCTACAACAATAGTTATCGGGTGAGTATGCAGATGGCACCCTATGAGGCACACTATATGGGAGACCATGTCGATCTCTAGTTGTTTGTCTGTTAATGTATAGACTAAACCCTTTAATTTTTATTCCTCCACTGGAGCCTTACAATTCCCTTGCTGTGGTACCAAAATTGGAGCTAGTTGTTTAAAAGTTAGAAAATGGTATGATGTTCTTGAAATTATAAAATGAGTTTAGTCTAAAACATTGCAAGTGCACAGACCATACAAGAAGTAAAAATTGGATGCAAGTCCAGATATCATTCCCTCAGAGATTGACCAGAATTTAGAAATCAACTACCTTAACTACTCAAGATTCACACTATTTGCACCTCCTTGTAAGGTTTGAAAACTAGAATTTGAAAGACAAGATCATCGCATATTATACTTCTATATTAAGGATAAAATTCAAAATAAAACAAGTAAAATAAACTGGACTGAATTAGATCTCTATGAGAAGTGAACATTGTCAAGGAACTGCTGTGAAACAACCAATTTCTGCATTATAATCCATGGATTTTCTCAATCTTGATTTTGGATCTGGATTTGTCAAAGGTACCTAATAATGCAGCTTGGATTTCTCCATAATTCACTAATTAGAGGTCATTGCTTCTTTCAAAGACATGGATCTAATCAGTTACTTGTATTCAAAACACTCTTTATAAGATTTGGGTATTTTTATTTTTCAATACTTCATACCCATTTCTTAAGATTGCAGATTTCTTGCTTCCCGACGGTCATTCTGAAAACCTGCAAAATGGTTGATGGCTCTTTCTTTAGATCGATAAGATTTTTCCTTTTCCTTGATTAGATCTCAGCTAACACGGGATCAAGATCTTTCCATCAGATTAAGGTGAAATCTGTGATGATTTAAATTGATAAATAATCACAGCCAACTTGACTATGAAGTAAGTGGAAATTTATCGAAGTGAACACTCAGAGCTCTTTATTTCTTCAATAGTAGGCTAACATACCCACAAATTGAATGTTCCAAGCTCTTAGGAATCTCCATCTCTGTGTCACTCAGAGGGCCTCCTGGAAATCAAAGCGAGGATCTGATCCTTGAAAGGAATTATTCGATACTACTGTGGGAGCAATTCAATTGAAACGGCATCGATCAAATAAATCCCAAATCGAAAATTCTCTTTCTAATTTTATGCGAAAAGACTATAACTAACAAAATATATCCATTCTAGTGGAAGGTACATTAGCTTCTCGAATACTAATCTTACAATCAATAATGGTATTGATCAAGAATGTTCCTTGTAGCGTAATAAGTGAAAGAAATGAATTCGAGAGAAATTTCTAGACTTCATTAATTCAAGACAGTAATTGGAAAAGAGATTGAACGATTTGATCCGGCAATTAATCAGTTCTTGGTTGAGATCTTGAAACTAAAAAAATATCAAAAAGCGATTCTAACTAATCGATGTTAAAATATACAGTAGGTCTTCTTCCAATCCCCGAGGATAAGGTTTAGGAAGAGCTACTTTCTCTTGACACAAGGTCGACTATTTATACACTTCCAAAAATTGGGCCTGATTCGAAAGCTTCAAGTGAATTTTCCCTAATTCCATGGCTTAACTCACTATTCAGGTCGCGAACTAAAGAAGCTTGCCGCGATTGAGTTACAGTTATGAACTTGCTAAGTTTGTCGTGATTTCAATTACCTGTCGCACCCTTCTTTGTTTTGTTTTTGGCTATGTGAAGTCGCGACCTATTGTCTTTTGTCACAACACTGTTCTTTGCAGCCTCTTCATTTAGTTGTCGCGACCCAGTTTCTTTGTCGTGACTTAAGTTGTTGCCTATCACCTTGATTCTTGTTGCGACTAAGTTTTCAGTTGTGACATGAGTTTTGCCTAGAGTTTCTTCTTTCTCTAGAATCTTTGTCGCGACATGAATTTCTTTGTTACGACTAACCTTTGGCTTCACCTCTTTTGTTTATTCAGGTGTGTGTTGCAACTTGAAAATCCTTGTTGTCTTCTTTCACTTAGCATTTTTCTTTAGAATCATCATTTTTTAGTCGTGACTTGGTGTTATTAATGAAGTGAACAAGTTCGGTTGCAGTGATTATGATTCTTGTTCGACAACTTTTTCGGGCCTCCAAGTATTTTATGTCCGCGACCTCAATTCCAGCCAGCGACTGGCGATCCTTCCCTTTATTGAGTTCTGTGTCGCGACACAATTTTTGTTGCCAACCACTTTGATTCCTGGTCACAACTTCCCTTTTATGTTGCGACATCATTTGTTTATCTTCTGTCTTCATTCAGGTTGCTACTCAAAACTGTTGATATGTTGGATTCCTTGTTGTGACATACAAATTAAGTCGCGACTAGGCCATTCCTTTTCTTGATGCAATTTATGTCACGACATAAAAGGTAGGTCGCGACCTGATGTTCTTCTCGCTGTCCACTGACCTCATTTTTCTTAGATTGTGATTGTGTGTATTTAGCTTACATTTACGGTCGTAGCTTACAAAAAGTATGTCCGCGACTTAATGGTTACCGCTTCCCACATAGCTCTTGTCGTGGTTATAAAACATAGTTTGCAACATGTTTTTAAGCTGTTCGGCTATTTTCATGTCGTGACATGAAATGGGATTATCTTAGACCTCAATGGTGTCTTGACTTGTAATTTTTGCAACAACAAATTCCCTTGTGGAGACTGTATCGATTCATTAAGCAACCATTCCTCGTCGTGACATCGATTTATGCATTGCGACCCGAGTTGTTTCTTTTGGTGTCATGACATACGAGCGATTATTGCGACAAGATGTACATATTGAAACTCTTTCTACGTACCATTAACTTTTCTCTTGTCGTAACAACTTTCGTTTGGCCTGAATCCTTTCTTATTGCGACCACCGATTCTGCGGCGACTTGAGGTCTTTGTCGCAGTTCTGACAACATCCTCCTTTCGGTCGTGACTTAAGCTGGCGATATGAGAATCCTTAGCCATGACCTCACATATGCAATCGCTACTGGCGCCTTGACCATATATATCTTTTTCTTGTTGGAATTGCCAATTCTTCTGTAAAAATTTGCAAAACATAAATTTGGTAAGGTCTCCATATTTTTGCATAATAATAAGTAATTATATTGTAACACATGTCAAAAAAATGGATTAAAAATCAATGAGTTTTTGACTCATCACCGGTCTATTGAACGGAGGTGGGAGAGAGATCCGTTATAGGTCCGGATTTGGTAAAGGACACCTCGAAAAATGTGGACTTGATATGGAAGCATCTTCTCACGGCTCAAAGCCAGCAGAAAAGCTACGCCGACAAACGGCGACAACCCCTAGAGTTTGAGGTCGGTGATCATGTCTTCTTGAAGGTGATGTCTAAGAGAGGAATAGTCGGATTTGGCAAGCGGGGAAAGCTATCGCCAAGGTATATTAAACCATTCGAGGTACTTGAGATGGTGGGTACAGTTTCTTACCAGTTGGCACTACCTCCAGGGTTTATTGGGTGTTCATGTGGTATTCCATGTCTCTATGCTCCAGAAGTACACTCTAGATTCAACTCATGTAGTGGATTGGGGTGAGCTCATTGTTGATGTAGATGGGACCTTTGAGGAGGGACTTGAGCGTATTATGGATAGCTGAGATCAGGTTTTGCGACGTAAGATCATGAGGCTAGTAAAGGTATTGTGGCAGCACCGAGGAGTGGAGGAGGCAACATGAGAACGTGATGACACAATGCGTGCCACTTATCCTTCCTTATTTGAGGATGAAGGTACGTTGTTTAGTCATTTGAAAAAACATGACTATAGCATATGCATGTGATTGTATGTATATGTGTGTGTGAATTTCAGGATGAAATTCTTTTAAGGGGGGAAGAATGTAAAACCTGGGTAAATGTGAACTTTTCCAAAAAAATGGGCAAACACGGTGAACTTGTCGCTACAATATAGGTTGAAAA
The DNA here is from genome assembly GCA_016808115.1 of Tetrastigma voinierianum. Classification (NCBI taxonomy): domain Eukaryota; kingdom Viridiplantae; phylum Streptophyta; class Magnoliopsida; order Vitales; family Vitaceae; genus Tetrastigma; species Tetrastigma voinierianum. Next base: position 693,808 of record JAEQBH010005114.1, on the reverse strand, counting down.
CCTAGAATTTTTCTAGATCTCAGATGATGAAATGGATCTCACTGTTGAATTCGTCTTGCAAAATCTAGTTACCCAGACGAATTTCATTTAATTCTGAGATAGTAAGAATTTCACGTTTTTCAAGACAACGGATGTTGGATGACATATGGCAAGCCATGTGAGTAACACATGGAAAGCCATGCATCACAAGGTATAAAAAGGCAAATGCATGTGTGACACATGACAAGCCATGTGTCATAAGGCATGCAAAGGCAAATGCATGTGTGGCACATGGCAAGCCATGTGTCCACATGCATGGAACATGGAATGGGTATAAATGGAATGGAGATCAGTTCATTGAGGGGGAGAGGAACAAAAAGGAAAGGAAGTAAAAAGGAAAGGGAAAGGAAGGAAAGAAAGAGAAGAAAGAAAAGAGAGAGAGAAGGAGAAGAAAGGGAGAGAAAGAGGAGAAAGGAAATCGGCATTCCATTGATTTAGATTGTGATTAAAGAAGTCAAGTTTGTATATTCGATGAGGGCTACGCTCCAAGAGGTAGGGATTCTTCCTACTTTGGCTTATTTTCCACCATAAGGGCTGTGGGGTTGTGTCTTTGCCCTAAGGGGTTGTTTGGCCGAATTTTGAAATATGGGAATGCTACCCTATTTTGATCCTATACATTGGCCGGATTTTAGGACTGATTTTCAGGTGGGAGTCCTAGGGACTTGGGACTCGGGTCCATCATGTAAATTGTATATGTATCAGTGAACTTGATGTAGGCTTTTGAATCACCAAAATCGGACCTCTATAGTCGAAGTTATGGTCCATTTCCAGGAATTGCCATAGTTGGGCTATATATTTGTTGTGTCCGAATTTTTGGACTGATTTCGATTCAGATTTTGTATTGATTTTGTGGTATTTTAAGTGGTCTAACCACAGGTTAATTGCTTGAATGGGGCCCAGTTTATGGCTATTTTAGTTGATTGTGCCTTGTTTGGAGGTTTGTAATGGTCGACCTTGAGGTTTGAAGTGGCCTGGATTGTTTAAGTGTTATTGCTTGATTTTGTGATAACTTTGCTTGATTGTTCTTCTTTGATATATATATATATATATATATATATATATATATATATATATGTTGGCAATTTGATGAAATATTTGGAAATTATATGCTTTTGACATAATTATCCATGATAATGAGTTATTGTCCATATGATATTCATTACATATGAGACATGAAATTGATATGCAGTGGCATGATGCATTGCATATGCACTGAGGAATCGCATTCGTGGGTGTAAGTGCATGGTGCCATCAAACACCATCATTAGTGGTTGATGGAGTGAAATTTGGTATCGTTGAACAAAGTTCGTGGAGTTCCACTAATCATGAGCATGAAAACTGTGTCGGTGGCGACAAGCAGGGATAGATACCTCCTCGGGTGAAAGCCTTAGTATTTTTGGTTATACATATGTGTCTAACTGTGAATGACTGTGAAAGTGTAGGGAGGCGTGCGAAGCTTGCGGTGAGAGAATGCAAAAATTACTTTACCCAAAAAAGACACATGATTTTGTTAATAAAATGATCCTTGGAGTTGAAACATCCGATAAGTTTGATTTCTAAAAATTTGATTTTGTTTCAAGGTGATCGTGGAGTAAATTCATCGGCGATGGATATTATGCGTGGCTATACATTGTGTGATGGGAGTCAGTGATGACTTGGATTTTTCATGCATTGAGTGAGTCTCATCTCATTTCATGACATGACATGTAGTATTCCATTAGAATGACACCATTCTATTGGAATGACATCATTATATCAACATTCCAATATAATGATGTCATGCTAATGGAATACTACATGTCATGCCGCATAATGAGGCAGATCACTCAGCTGCATGTCAGTCATCACGGCCCCATCACCTGTCGCAACCAATGTGTGATAACATCGTCGATGAAACTCGCTAATGATAGCTTTAAAATGGGCCTAAAGTGCTTTAATGAATATTTATATATACTGCAATATTGTGTGTGTGTGTGTGTGTGTGTGTGTGTGTGTGTTTGAATGTGTCCAAGTGAACATTGCATGTGCATTTAGGGGGGTAATAGCCTCTGTAGGAGTCTCTCTACTGCGCGCAAGGATGAAAATATCGGTTTTGATGGATATATCGATACTTGGATTTTACGGATATATTGGAGATATATCGGTGAATATTTTTACATGAATATCGATATATCGGAAATTAAACTGTTGTGATCAATCCATAACCGTTGGATCAAGTCAGGATTTTAAATCTGGCCATTTAAATATATCTCCGATATATCTCGATATATTCCGATGTATCCTCGATATATCTCCGATATATCTCGGATATATCATTATATCTGAATCTTTCTGAAAAATTAAACTAACGGCGTGTGCCCGAACACGCCGAAGTATTTCGATATATCGGTCCAAAACCGATATATCGGCGATATATCGGTCATCGCCGATATCATGTCGAACATCACCGATATCGGATATATATCGACGGATATATAAGATATTTTCATCCCTGACAGTCTGTGCGTGGATCACCTTTTATGGGAAAACATTTCGAGTCTGGGGTATATACCGGTGGGCTGGCTCGTTCGAGTGAGAGAGGTTGAAGAAGTCGACTTATTAATTTGGTATAGTTCTTTTTGTAAAACGTTGGCAAGAACTAGTTTTAGCATATATCTGTGTATGTAATAGAGTTGTAATTAAACTCACAGTAATATGTTTTGAAAATAACATAAAAATTTTATTGAATGTGGCTAAACGGATCCTGGTAAATGAGATTGGATAGTATGGTACCGAGACACACGATATCCATAGAAAATTTTAATCCTCACTTCACAGCTTGGTGTTAGGGCATAGATATGTAATTACCTAGGACTCGATGAATGAATCCCAATTAATGAGATTAGACAGTGTGGGTATCAATATATACAATATCCACGGGTATTTCCGCGAGTTGATGGTTGGTCAATGGACCTTCGGATTTTGGGGTGTCACGTCTTTAATTGTTCAATTATATATTTTAATGAAGCAATTGTCGTATTCACAACAACTAATAAATAATTAACTTTAAAGGACTTCTCAATTGATTGTATTTCTTCATCATGACCATTCTCTTCAAAATGTTTTTTGTTTTTTTGTTTATTTTATTTTTTTTTTGTTTTTTGTTTTTTGGTTTTTTTTTTTGAAAACACAACTTTTTATCATAAGTATTGGCTCTATATTTACATTAAATGCAAGGCTTTGACAATATTCATGTTAGATTCAAAACCTTCATTTCTATATTTTTCAAAAAACAACATTACACCTTCCCATTCATTTGTTTTAGTGTCAATGCACATATATTTAGATTGCAACTTCTTACTCATTATGTTAATAACAAATAAAATTTCATACAGAGTAACCATACCAAGTAAAAATTCAAAATTCAATGGGAACTTGCCAAACTTTCTGCTTCACTTTTTGACTTGACATCATCACAAGATTTATACAATTCCAAAGCTAACCTAATTTAAGGAGCTTGAAATCTAATGGCTTTAACACTTTCAATTTGATGTTCCCATCAAGTATTACACAAAGATTTCACAATTAACTCCGGAACATTATGAAGTAACACCTTCCATATTTTAGTATAATTTGAAAATAATGAATATATGTATTGCATAATTCCAAAAAATGAAATAACTCTAACATGAGAACATGTCATATCACAAAGAGTAAGATTAAGACTATGTCAAGCACATGACGTATATAAAGTCCTCAGATTTATTTCAAGCAATCTTTTTTGAACCCCTTGTGTTTTCATTTCATATTAGAAATATTGTGATAACCTTGACCCCTCACATCAACAACATGTAGATCAAGAGACTTAGATGCGTTTAATAATTTATTAAAAAGCCCAAATCTAAATGTATTATCCACCTTCAAGAACTTAAAAAAGTACTCATATTTTTATTTTGTTACTAGACATATTTGCACATCGTACTATTAGAGTTATTTGTTCTTGAGGGCTCACATATGGGATTCCAGCATGAATTTAGAAAAATATTTTACCTATTCAATGATCCTTACAATAGAAGTTCTAACAATATAGGCTAAAAGAGAAATTAACTCATTTTGAATTTTATGACAAAGATAATAATGATAATGAATTTCTTGATTTTGAATACGTTTAACATGATCTTACATTATCAAATCAAATTTGTACCAAATGTTTTAATTAACTTCAATCTTTTAATTATATCATGATAATGTTTCATTGATATTGAATAAATTATTGTAAAGCAGTGTTGTAACATAACTCATGTATTAAACATGCATGGCATTCATTTTCTCTGAAAGTTCTTATTAAATCTTATCGTGTTGATTTATTTTTAATCCTCTTGATTCGATCAATTCCATGTTGATCATTCTAAGTACTAAATCTCCATATTGTTTGAGTCTCTCTTTCAGAATAAACTTTAATCATTCAACATTAATATTATAAAAACTTTTGTTATTATTGGGTTGTAGATAAATTACAATGAAGTGCACCTCCATATTTGAGTAATAATAATTGTTCTATTATTAAATCTCTATTATCGTTTATAGATAATAGTATATGAGAAAGAGCTTTGGTTGTATCTAGACTCAAAGTTCGATCATTTTTTGACATATTTTTTAATTCAAACATTCTCTCTTTATTATTAAGATTATTACTTGTTTCTAAAGATCATAATATCCAAATGGGAGATTATGTTGTTCATTCAATACTTCACATCTACTAAATGTTGGATGCAATTTAATTTTAATAAATCATTCAGATTAAATAAGTATTCTCTATTGATGATTTGACCAGTTATCATAATGATTCAAAATTATTATGATCATAGATTGATGAGTTTTTCATTTATTTAAAGTTCCATTCAGTTGTTTAAATTCATCACTAAATCCCTTAGAAGGCTTTTATACTTTTTTAACAATAAACTTGTCAATAACTTTTTTTTTTTATTATACTATCTCGTATATTTGTTTTTTTTTTTTTAGTTTTTTCACCACACGATAAATGTTTTTTAGGACACCATATAAAAAAGTTATTAGTGTAAAAAAAAACAATAACACTTGGAATATGGAAAGAGGCTTAGGTTAAGCGACTTGTATTTAAACGAATTATAAGTTTCGAATTCCAAATTCGCAACGACTAGAAAAATTGAACAATTTACATCATGATTAATAATAATTTCAATTTATAAAATCTATATAAAAAATGCATCCCATAAACTAACAACCCAAAAAAATATAAATAATTGAGAAACTACAAAAATGAAAATAATCAAGAAGACAAACTATTAAATATGAAATTTTTGTTTGTTTGATTCTACAATTAATGGTAAATTTAATGCTCTAGTTTATGATAAAGTAAATTTAAAGTTATACTTTAGGATGTACTCATATACTACACAAAATTGGGGGATTTTTAGTTAAATATTATAAATCCGCAGGAGATTGTCATAATATTACTGGGATCTAGTTCTAGGGATGAGTCACCAAAAGCATTGGGAATGTTGATGGCAAGTTGTATGTGGTAACCATTTTTTTTTTTCCCTTTGTAGCTTGAGAAGAATATGTGGCAAGAGTTTTAATTTGGTTCTTATTTTGTTCATTAGTTGTTGACAAATTGTAGGAAGTGACAAAAAATATAGTTTCCAAAAATTCCATTAACGGATTCTATATTTCGACTCATTTATCTATCTTTTTATACACGACAAATAGTGGGTATACAAGATTGATTGTTCGCTCATTTTTCTATGTTTTTATATGTTTAACATAAATATCATACTTGTCTGAGCAGAAACTGGGTTGGTTAGAGTCTTCAATTGGCAAAAAAATTTGGACCTGCAGGGAGGAGGAGTTCGAGTTTAGCGGATACGGAGTTTACTATATTGTATTAAAAGTTATTAGCTTTCAAATATATATATATATATATATATTTGAAACTTACCAACTAAAAGCACCAACTAAAAAAACATACCCAACATAATTGAAACTTAAACTTAATCACAAGCATTTAAAAAATACCAACAAATAAAATCTACAAAAGAAAATCCTCAAAACCCTCTAATGATTATCTAGAAAATGATTTTTCAAAGTTTACTAATATAGATTCTGGAATTTTTGCTGTGGAAAAAATCTTTGGAGAAATCTTTGGATGGCCCGAGATTAGAACAGTTTGAAAGTTTGAAGAACAAATATACCACCAAACTCAGACGAGATGATGATTTTTTGGTAAAATATCATTGAAATTTCACATAAATATCCACCAAGAAATTATGGATATTTTAGTTTGAAGAATGGAAGAAAATAGGAATTAAAACATAAAAAATTGAAGAAAAATAGGGGAAAAAAAAGCTGCCATGAGTTTGGAGGGCTGGCTGAAATCCAAGGAATTGTCGTTGTGAGAAGTGCTAGTGGCGTTACTGTAGAGCTGACCACAATTTCAAGAGGTTAGGGCTCGAAGCAGTGCAGAAGAAAAGGGTCAAAGGAAGGAAGAAAACAATGAAAGAAATGAAAAAAATGCGTATTGCATTAGAACATTGAAAAAATAATAACAATATACTTCATCCCACTTCCAAGAAACAATAGATGCACAAAAATAAAAATAAAAACCTTAATAATTAGCCTAAATTATTATCTAATATTCATTTAATTAATTATAGGTTAGATTTAAAACGAAAGTATTAATATTTATTTAATTTAGCTTATCATTGAAATTTCATTGCTCCCATATTTTACCCACTTGTCAATTTTTTTTGTCCTAATCATATGCCATTTTTTCACATAAAAAATTTATTCACATGAGCCTTGGGCATGTGCCCCTCCCACCTTATCGAGGGTCGAATATGTTTTAAAGCCATGAAAATACCTTGATTTGAAGCAAATAATATTTACATGATTGACAAAATTGACCTTGGAGAGAGGACGTAAGGATGTGAAAATCCTTTTGGCCGTGTTTGAGTAAAGCGGGATTTGAGGGGGATTAGGTAATTTTGAATGAGTAGTGAAGTCTGCCGACCGTTTAGTAGATCTTTGGGATGGCCCAAGCTGGGGCAAAGTGGTGAAGGTGAGGTGTTTTGTCTTGGTTTTCTTCCCAAATTAGTGGGTCTCGCGCAGGATAGCCGAGGACAAAATATTTTATAGTTTTTACAAAAAAATAATTAATGTAAAATTTAAGCAAAAATTTATTCGCCCCAATATATTATCAAAAACTCGTTTATTTTTTGATTTAAGCTTGTCTCATTTAAAAAGATAAACAAGGCGGCGGAGAGATGGGAAAATTCCAAAACTAGCCCGTTTACATTATTTTGTTTTTATTTTTTTATTTTTTAATATTTTTATATTTGCTTTTTTATTTTTATTATATTAAACTTAATATTTTTCATACAAATAAAAATATTATGAATTTTTATAAATTATTTATTAAAAAACATTATAATAATAATTATTATTTTATATTAAAAGTATAAAAATAAAATAATAAAAATTATTTTAAAATATAATCGGGACCGAACTGTGTGTATTTTGGATACATGATTCGTATTGCTTCATTTGGGCAGTTGCCCAGGAAACAATTTGTTATTTTAGTTGTTTATTTTAAATGAAGCTTGGCGTATTCCCAACTTTAAGATTTTAAGCAAAATCTCGTCGCAGAGTCATTTGTGACTTATCGCTAGGAATCGGAAAAATTTCCGTTTGTCTCATAATTCGACGAAACTTACGGGTCATTAGATTTGGCGAGGCAATTTACTTGGCGCGATTCGTTTAAGTCATCGAATCTAGAGAATTTTCTGGCTTCTACGACCATGACGATTTATTATTTTTATTAACATTTTGCCAATTTTGAAAATTTCACAATTTTCTCGGGTTTCTGATAGCAATCGCGAGCAACGTAGGATTTGATAAAATAAACCCAAACCTATTCAGCAGGATTAAATTAAATTAAACAGTACCATTAAGAATAGAAGGTACAGACGGAGGCGAAAATAATGGATTTCGTTGCGAAACCACCCTTTCATTCACACTGTGTTAAAGCAAACAGCTGTACCAATCTTTATTAAAATCTTTATTGATAATTTCCGAAAAAAATTTCTATTACGGCATTAAGTAAAAAAAGCAAGCAGCGCGCCAGTAGGTATATGCAAACGTAGGATAAAAGTCATGTTTTATGCAGGCGTACCCAACGCGAGACGATATTAAATTTGTCCCGATCCTGGATTAGGCGGATTAGTTCGGTCATTACAAAATTAATCACTTGCTTAATCCTGCGTCTCAAACATAGCGCTAAGTTGACAATCAAATCAAGGTCAGTTTGACATCGCTTCTCGTAACAACACTTCAAGCAAAAACGTTTTCCTTTGCAACGCTTCTATCATAAACGTTTTTATAAGAATTTGAAAAAGTGATTTTACAAGTTTTTTGTAACATTTCGAATGTGTATAAAAACGTTTTTATATAATTAAAATTACAAAAAATGACATTTAATATTTAATTATAAAAATAGGATATCATAATAAATAAAATTTTTTATTACAAAAGTATATAAATACATATAAAAATTCATGTTAATAAAACCTAAATGAACTATTTTTATGATTATAAAAAATTTAAAAATATTTACAGAAATAAGTGAAGTAATGAATAAACATATATAAAACCTAAAATAATTATTTTTAGAATAAGAAAATATTTAAAAATATTTATAAAAATATTTAAACTAATGAATAAACATACATGAACATTTGTATTAATAATTATTCATGTGATTATAATAAATATTTACAAAAAAATTGATTAATTAATAAACATATACAAAAATTTGTATTAATAAAAACTTAAAACAATTATTTTTATATGATTATAGATTTTTTTTTAAATATTTACAAAAATATTTAAATATTTAAAAAAATATGATATCATACCGATTTTTTTAAATAAAATAAATAGATGTTTTAAGGAAAAGTAGGTTTTTAAAAGTTCAAAAAACTTTTAAAGTGTTTTTTAAAAAAAAAACACCTCTCAATTACTTCTCAAAAAAAAAACCCAAAGTGTTTTTTTGAACTTAAAAAAAAAATTACTAAATGTCTATTTTTATCCTAAAAAACACTTAAAAATATTTATAGGTCTAAAAACATTTCTAAAAAATACTACCCAAGAGGCCCTCAATGTGAAGACTATAAATGGGAACTTTCCGAAAAATAATAAAAAAATTAAAAGAAATTCTTAAAAAAATGTAATTTGAAAAATAATCTTAAATATAGTGTAGTTTTTTCCATATCAACAGAAAGTGTTTTTTCAAAAGACACTTTTTAAAAATTAAAAGTGTATTTTGAAGACACTTTTAACTTAAATTCAAAATTTTTAAAATTATAAAAAGTGTATCTTCAAAAGACACTTTCAGTATTAATTCAAATCATTCAAAATTATAAAAGTGTATTTTCAAAAGACACTTTTTGTGTAAAATTTTCTAATTTTTTGAAAGTGTCTCTTGAAAATACACTTTTAGAAAATGTCTTTCCAGAAAACACTTTCCATGTGATAAAAACTATATTACATTTAGAAATATTTCTAAACCTATATTATTTAAGGAATTTTTTATTTTTTTTACCCTAAATGTCTAAAAAGCCCCTATAAATGGGTCAGATTTTACACGTTCACCAAGGAAAAGGAAAATATTGATACGCAAGCTCCTAAAAAGATAGCATGTTTATCAAAAAAAGAAAAGAAAAAAATATATCATGTCTATTATAAAATAGAAGAACAAGAGAGCGATAGATATAGAAGAAACATGGGAGAGATTTTTTATTCCTTCATGTGTATTGTGACTCATACAAAGGCTCCCTATTTATAAGGTTTAATACATGAATACATTAATGTGTATATAAATACGTAACCTCTGTAGCATTTAGCAACCTACATTCAATGTACCTATTAATATCGAGATTAATGGAAGTTTATGAACGTCCATGTATTGTTCATAATACTCCCCTTGGATATCCCTTAATCTTTGCCTCATTAAAACCTTACCATATAAGAAAACCTAGTGGAATGAAAACCATTGAAGGAAAAAAGAGTCTGATGCAAAGAATTTACTCCCCTCTTCTCGACATGTTTTAAATCTACGACTGCGCATTCCAATGATATGAACTAGCGCTGAAATGTTCTGATCATTAATACAGTAATAATTATTCACCCAGGTTACGGTCGTGCAAGTAATAATTATTCGCGACAAATGTGTGATTATTCCGCGATTATCGATGAATCATTTATAATACTTCCTCTTGAATGACCATCACCCGGAATTGTTCTTGTCTTGCCTCATTAAAAACCTTGCCAGTAAAACCAGTGGAATGAAACACAGACGAAGAAGTCGATGTCCCAACATCTTTATTCATACTCCCCTTTGGTAGTGGCGTAATTATATTGTCTTCCAACTTTTCAATTTGAAGATCTTTAAGTGAGCGCATACTTGACTTGTCAAATACAAGTTTCTTGAATGTTACGGAAGAGCGAGGATTTAGTAAATAAATCTGTTTAGATTATCATTGGGCGCTATTTGTTGCACATCAATTTCACAATCTTTTTGAAGTTCATGAGTGTAGAAGAACTTTGGCGAAATGTGCTTAGTTTGATCACCTTTAATATATCCTCCTTTGATTTGAGCAATACATGCAGCATTGTCTTCATATAATACTGTTGGATTATTCTTGGCAGAAGATAATCCACATGATTCTCGATGTGTTGTATCATGGATCTCGACCAAACACATTCTCTACTAGCTTCATGCATCGCAAACAGAAGTATTTACGAATGATTAGAGGAGGTGGCCACCATCGTTTGTTCAAGCGGTCTCGAATATTACCCGATATTTCCATAAGTGAATATATATCCTGTTTGTGATCGAGCTTTGTGAGGGTCCGAAATATATCCTGCATCTGCATAGCCAAGTAATTGTGGTTCCATTGCTTTGGAATAAAAAAATCCCATGTCACTTGTCCCACGGAGATATCTTAACATATGTTTGATTCCATTCCAGTGCCTTTTAGTTGGAGCCGAGTTGTATCTTGCTAATACATTGAGTCTGATGTTTGAGTCGGGTATAATTTGCAAGAACATTAGTGCTGATTGCTAAGATATGGTATGAGGACGAAGTAACTCTTCGTACACATTTTCTTCCTTGAGGATGGATCTTTGGTGCCCAGTGACCTAACAACCATGGGTGGAACTAGAGTGCGGTTTAACTCCATATAAAGCGCTTTAGAACTTTTACGTATATGATGATTGATGAATTAATACACCATTCAAACGTACTCGTCTGCAGTAGAGACAATATCTTGTTTTCCCGATATCTTTCATCTCAAATTCCTTCTTTAAATAGTTGGCTATTTTTGATGAGCTCTTTAAGTCCCAATCAAAATTTAAATCATCTATATCTTGCTATTATTGCAAATCCATTTTACTGTTTTTCTTGATAAAAACACATGGACAAATTGAATTATTCATATCCTTCTTTTGAGTAAATGCGGCTTAAATGATTATACCACATTTGACGAATTTGTTTTAAATCCATATAAAGATCTTTGCAAACTGATTGAATACATGCTTCGTGGTTTTGAATTCATTTAAGCCGGGTAATGGGGAATCCTTCGAGGGAGTTTTTCGTATATACGTTAAGCGTCTGCAGAGATCGTATAAATATCATTTGTGACTAAATCCATCGGACACACATATCCGAGTCCTTTTGGGAGATTTGCTAAAGTTATCAAATATCGGAATGTGATTGCGTCCATTACGGGAGAATATGTCTCCTCATAGTCAATTTTAGGTCTTTGTGAGAAACCTTGGGCCACAAGGCGTGCTTTATATCACATTATTTCATTTTTCTTATTTCTCTTTCGTACAAAGACCCATCGATATCCAACATGTTGTATATTTGTAGGTGTTTGAACTACTGGTCCAAATACCTCTCGTTTAGCCAGTGATCTTAATTATGTTTTGATTGCTTCTTTCCATTTTAACCAATCGTTTCGATGTTGACATTCATTCACATTTTGCTGCTCTTGATCTTCATCATTTCTTATGATGTCCATAGCCACTTGGAAAGAAAAAGCATCATTTATGTGGGTAGTATTTCGATCCCATATTCTTCCCTCATGTATATAATTGATAGAGATCTCTACATTGTTATGTACCGGTACATCATTAAGAGATAACTCTTTGACTGGTGCCTCTGCAGGGGCTACTTGTTCATTGACCTGGGGCTTAACAGTTGTATGCTCTTCAGGAGTCATAGATATAACACTTTTCCTTTTTCTAGGAATTGTGTCTTTTGAGCCAATAGGTCTTCCACGTTTTAATCGTGGCTTAGGTTTATTTGTCATGCTGCTTTGTAATTTTCCTATTGGGATTTCAATCCTCGCTGGGATATTTGCAGCCAGGATATGTGATTTTGTAACTTTTGTTGAATCAATAAAAGCATGCGAGACAGATTGATTCGCAAGACCTTGTAAATGAATTATTTTACGAACTTAGTTCGATTGCTTTGTACGGGGGATCAAGGTATATAAAAGATGACTCATTCCATGTAACTTCTAGTTCGATTGCTTTATGCAGGGGATCAAAGTGAGATAAAAAGTGACTCATTCCATGTAATTTCTAGCCATTCTTAGGTGGCTTATCTCCCCCTAATGGCGGAAAGATTTTTCATCAAAGTGACAATCACACCGTCGAGCAGTAAAAACTTCCCCCGAAAGAGGCTCGATATAATTTATAATAGATCTGATTGAAAGCCTGACATAAATACCAGGCACGGCGTTGAGGACTAACTTAGGTCGATGTGTGAGGCGATGGGAACATAAGCGACACAACAAAAATTCGCAAATCACGAAATCAATGGGTTGATAACCTTTAGCAAGATTGTAAATGGTGATCATCATGATTGGTTGTAGGGCGAAGGCGAAGTAAATGCGGCATGTATGATGATATGTCCCACGTGCCGATAAAGGCAATTTGGTTTTCAAAAGTAATGGTCTAGCAATCAATTCACGGATGTTTGATAAAGATTATTGACCCATTACGAGAAAATGAATATGAGCAACGGGATGTTGAACATACATACCAATAGACATACAATAATCAAGGAATGCTTGAGATGAGAATTCCACCGGCATTATTAAGACAAATTATTGTCTTGATAAATTGATCGAGTGTGTTACGAGTCAGATTATTTGAGCGATAATCCTAGCAAAGGCAACATTTCTACTAGAAATAAGGCATACATAAGACCATCAGGTGGGCGCATCAATTAAAACCATAAAATAAGCAATGTCACTAGGTGGGTGGTCATTCCTGAAATATCATGAACACGTTAAGCGGGGGTGTGCCAACCTTTGTAAAGATGGTCACAATAATTAATTTGCCTTTGGAACAAAGCGACTAAGTACGAGATAAGGGTAAGCCGTTCGTCTTAGAAATAAAAATGCATTGGAGTCGTTGAGCTACACGGTTCGTAATGACGTAAGATCGATAGATCTAATGGTTGTTATTATAACCCATAAGATAAAAAGAAGACAATTGTTGAAGATACATTTTTGCCATAAATAATGAAGAATGAGTAAATACTTATTGTAAATCATGATTCATGGATTCGATATGATATCCATTTAAGCCAAATATCTTTGAAGCGAGTAAATTTCTACTAGATTTAATTAGAATAGGGCATCTTCAATTTGGAATTTAGTGCCTTTTTGGTAGAATAATGGTGGCTCTTTCGGGCCTTTAATCGGTCAATGAGGACACGAGATAAGTATGAACGTTAGATTGAGAAATTTAATGTGAAGGTTGAAAAATATTTCTTATCCACCTTGGTCGTGTGGGTTGTGTACGATCGGCCAGACATGCATCGCGGCGATGGCGTATAATTGATCAATTCTAAGGAGGGATCCATATATCTTCAAAATAAAAACGAAATTTAAATAGAAAATCAAAGTTCGCATTATAGATAACTGTATTGAAAAACAGTATGGAAAAGAAAATAACATAGAAAAGTAACAGAATAAATAACATAGAAAAGTAACAGAATAATCATATGTCTCAATCATAGCACGTATTTATTAAATCCCACGTCAGATAATTGACTTTTCCACTTAGATCTTCAAAATCATAAACATCAAAATGTTTTAAAAGATCTTGCATAAATCATAAATCAAAGAAATGATCATCGGGATCCATAGTGTATTTTAGTTAATAAAATTTGTTGATAATGTATGCTTTACCCAGCTCATAAGAGCTGATAAGGTCAACCAAATGCTTAGGCATGCGACGGGCACGAGATCGATGACCGCCGTTCGCATATGTAACATTGATCTCGCCAGCGCTTTTGTTATGTGACCACATTACTTTAGGATAATTTTAAGATGGTTCAACCACGGTTGTTGGAGTGTTCTTTCAAACTGCGTCTAGAGGGATCCGATGGATCGCTTGGCCGTTAGATGTCGGTACCAGGCAATGATATGATGACCCAGAGGAATATTAAGGCAGCGATCGCCAGCGAGGGATGCGGTATTTCCCTCCTTTGATTGTGTTTCCAAGATTCGCCCAGAATCGAGTGGATTTAGACGCATCAAGATCCACGAGATAAATAGTGCTGTAGAAATATGAGAGCGTGAGTCGAGTTTGATGATATTGGGCGTTTTATATGCGAAATATCCAAGCGAGCGAACATTCCAGGACACGGGCTTCGAACTGTTTTTCGAAAGCAATAATTCTTCTTCATCTTCAAGCATCGGGCTTGAATGGCTCAACGTAGGCCCGGGTTGGTTTCTGATAGAGTTCGAACGGGCTTTTAACTCGAAATTGGAAGTCTGAAAATAAATTTCAAAACAAAAAATTTCGGACTATGAAGTGAAATGTACCTTTAACTTGTTTTATGATTTTGTAATATCGTCGAGTCAAGAGTTACTTTGGATTTGAGAACTTTCGGCTTTTTAACGTTATTATTCGGGTATCGTGCGATAACGTGTTATAAATCTGAAACGAGCCCGAGAGATATAGAAGAAACGTGGGAGAATTTTTATTAAACCCGTGTGTATTGTGACTCATCCTGAAATTTCCGCATTTATAGGGTTTAATAAATGAATACGTTAATGTATATAATCATGCTTTCTTAGCATTTATGCTTCTGCAACGTTGATATGCTGTTAATATCTGATTAATGGAGTTTATGGGCATCCAATAATATTGTTAATAATAATGTCGGTCAGTTAAAAGCGACATTGGGTCCTTGACCATATTCGTACCTCATATAAATAAAAGCGGAACTTTCCGAATAATAATAATAATAATAATAAAAAAAGTTTAAAAAATAATCCTAAATATAATATAATTTTTTTAACATCAATAAAATAATTTAAAAAATATATTTTCAAAAAATAATTTCTAAAAATTTGAAAAATTGAAATTGTCTCTTGAAAAAACACTTTTAACTTAAATTCAAAATTTTTAAATTTATAGAAAGTGTATCTTTAAAAGACACTCTCGGTTTAAGTTAAATAATTCAAAATTATAAAAATGTATTTTCAAAAAACACTTTTTATGTAAAATTTTCTAATTTTTAAAAAGTGTCTTTCCAAAATATACTTTCCACATGATAAAAACTACATTATATTTAGGAATAATTTTAAACCTATATTATTTAAAGAATTTTTTATTTTTTTTACACTAAATGCCTAAAAAGCCCAAATGAAAGCATCACCCAACTTTGTAGGTCTGATTAAGCCCTAAATATTTTTTTTTTTGACAAATTTACCCTCATCCCTTACCTCCAAATACAATACTAAATAGAAGAATCAAAGCTTATTGCTTTGGTGTCTGTTTGGGAAGTGGTCTATCTGCTTGTCTTGCTTGACTGCGTCTCCCTAATTGGTATTGCGATTCTTCTGAACACTCTCCAGGTTAGATCTTCTCCTACCTTCCCCTTTTACTTGATTTTACGTTGTTTTTGTATTTTCTGATTACCTTTCATATTTTTTTTTCTTGATTTTACTCTGTTTACAATTTCGGATCTGTTCATTTCCTGAAATTTCTGCACTGCGCTCCTTTTGTTTGCATAGAAATTGGAGGATAAAAATAAAATGAAAACTTTGAATCTTGTGGCTTGTCGTTGTTCCGGTCTATTGAAATTTAAGAAATTAACCTCCGTTGGGCCAAATTGTTGAATTAAAAATCCTAAAGCGAAGCCAAACGGGGCATCGTGTTATTGGTTTTTCTGTCATTTTCGTCCGTCGTTAATTTGTATGGATCGGTTTTTAGGTCACCCATTAGATGCATTTTCTCTCTTTAAGTTTGCAGTTTTTTTTTTTTTCTGTTTTCCTTTGTTTTTTTTTAAATTGCATTTAATATTTTGTTTTATTTTTCTCATCAAGACGGTAACTCAGTCGAGCTCTTTTAAGTTTTTAGGTTTTACATCTGGTCTCCTACGGAAACTTGGGGTAGGCCCCTCTTTCGTCTGCAGTTGCTCTGGTGACCGTCCGTTGCTCTCCTTTCAGGTAAAGTTCCATCACTTCTTAGCTATGTCAGGGTTCGCTAATGTTCGTCCTGTTTCCTGATAAAACCGAAAGAAATTAATTCTAAATTTTGATTCTTTGATTTTTATTTGTTTATCCGAACCCTAGGAAACAAAAATTCTCCACCTTATTGGCCCTACAACTGTTTTGTCTAGTTAATGTGCATTTTTTGAATTTTTCATAAACCCTCATGCTCCTGAACTCACGTAATTGAGTTTTCCTTCCTGTTTTCCCCAATTTTCTTTGGGAACAAACATTGGGTAGTTGTGAGCTGATAATCAGATAAATTTTGCATCTTGTAGGTTCTGTGTTCTCGAGAAATCTGGTTGGGGTGTTTTGATTTACGTGGACGTTTCTAAATGGATGAGTTGGAGCAATGGAAGATTCGGTTACAACAATGGTCCCATCAAGGGGCAGAATGGTTTCAACATATGCCCGAAGCTCAATTATATGCTGCTATTGCTGTTGTTTTCATCACAACCTTTCTTCTGTTATCAAGTAATTCAGCATTCGCTTGTGTTCACATTATTCTACCCTTTTAATACTAAATGTAGCTTGGAATTTTCTGAACAATTTTTCCTATAGCAATAGCTTCAATTTTAGTTTTTTGAGCAGCTCCTTTTAGGTGAATTTTGTGTGTTTTCCTTTTACTTACGGATTGTTTTGAAGAGAAACAACTTTCACACTAGAGTGAACTTCCATATCATCTTAGATCTTGTCAGTGGATGCATTTAGTTAATTCAAATTTTTCCAAGGGAATGTAGGAAGTTCTCTGCAGTTATTCAACTTATGGCTCATGGCATGTGTCATGTTTAGCCGTTATATTAGTTCTCAGTGTGTCAATGTGTATAATGTTAGTTATTCTATTATCATATGAATGGAGATTGACATAGGATTGTAACTCCTCACTTCTGGGCTGGGATGTGTTCAAATATCTCTCGCTTGCAAATGGTTGGTACTTGTTATTTGATGCCAAGATCTTAGGATGACCAGTTTCCTCTTGGATGTAACTGCATAAATGTTTAATTCATGTTTTACTTTGCAGTTCGCTTGTTCAAGCGCACAAAATCCAATACCATTAACTAAGCGGAAGCGCGGAAGTGGCAAAACTACTCTTTTCTATCAAGTAAGTACTACCGTAATTGGTTCTGTGACTGAAAACGTGCCAGAAAAATGCATTTTCCATGGATAATTTTCTATTCGATATTTATTTCATTTATATGTTAAGTTCCAAGTCTGTTTTGGTAATATTATTCAATAAGAGAAGCTTGCTGGAAAAACATAAACCAATGTCTGAGGGACTGATGGCAAGTTGAGCACAAAAAACATGCTATCTAGTCAGCACTCCTACAAATTACAATTGCCTTGGACCATAATTATTACATTGGTTATCCATACAATTACAGCATTTATTTTAACTGAGTGGGTACTGTTCTCATTTCAGAACTATTTAAATATGAAATCCTGATCCATGGGAAACTCATAATTTGGGATATGTTGTGTACATATTAGTTTGTGAATATGTTGTCTTATTTGCTCATTTTATATTTAGGGTTGCGTATTACACATGTTTGTAAATCCAATTAATGGTCAGAAACCTTCTGGGAATGGCCCAATATAGTTCTTAGTGCTCGATAAAAAAAAAAAAAAAAAAAACTATATATATATATATATATATATGGGCTCATCAGTTTGCTGCTACTTTTTCCCATTTCCAGTATGTTCCTTAAAATATTCAAATAATATGTTAATAGTATGAACAGTCATTGTCCTCGTGAAGAAAAATTCTCTTTGTAAATTCACACTACAAAAGATATTTTATGTATGCCTTGTGCACAATAAGCTGACTGTTATACCATATCTTGGATATATATATTTTTTTGTGACTATGCCAGCTTCGAGATGGTTCTTCCCATCTGGGTACTGTGACGTCAATGGATCCAAATGAGGGCACTTTTGTGCTACACTCGGAAATGACAAAGGTAATATGTTTTATCTTGGTCTGATTAAATGGCCATGGCGACAACACTTCCATTTGTGCATTAAAATCTTACTTTCATCTCTCTTTTTAAAGATTGTCACTGGGCTTCCGTATATAATGAGTATGTACCTACCTTTTTTCTCTGCAAAACTAAGAGATACTAAAAATTTGAAGGTCTAACTTATTGAAATTTTTTTCCTTCCTTATGAAATGATGTTTTTATGTGGATTGTCAAGTTCAAACTTGACTGAAGTGAGGCCTCTTTCTATGCTTGACAGAAGGGCAAAATAAAGCCTGTGCATCTTGTTGATGTTCCTGGGCATTCTCGTCTGCGGCCCAAACTGGATGAGTTCTTACCTCTGGCAGCTGGTATAGTTTTTGTGGTGGATGCTTTAGAATTCTTACCAAACTGCCGTGCAGCTTCAGAGTATTTACAAGCTATACCATATGGTTTTCACTCGTATATACATAAATAGGCTACTGCTATAATGGATTCTAATCTTTGATGCTTTATGTGTAAAAGGTACCTGTATGATATTTTGACCAAGTTCAGCGTTGTCAAGAAGAAAATTCCAGTCCTCATCCTCTGCAACAAAACTGACAAAGTGACTGCTCATACCAAAGAGTTCATCAGGAAACAACTGGAAAAGGAAATGTATGAATTTCTAGTTACTGTATTTCTGGTTTTTGGCCTTTCAAATAACACTGTCATATGGTATATCATCCCTGCAAATAATTTGATGGAATGGGTAAAAACCATGTGTGCCCTTGATCATCATAATCTGTGTGATAATGCCTAGACATGTTTAGTATTTGTAGTCTTTCTCTGTCATTTAAATATTCTTTAATTTGTTTATTTTGCCCTTTGTTTTACAGTGAGAAGTTCCGGGCATCAAGAAGTGCAATATCAGCAGCTGATGTTGTGAATGAATTTACACTTGGGGTACCTGGAGAAGCCTTTGCATTTTCACAGTGCCATAACAAAGTCACAGTTGCAGATGCATCTGGTTTGACCGGGGAGATAGCTCAGCTTGAAGAGTTTATTAGGCAATGTGTAAAGCCTTAGTTGTATTTTCTGTCCAATTTCT
Source organism: Tetrastigma voinierianum (assembly GCA_016808115.1). Taxonomy (NCBI): domain Eukaryota; kingdom Viridiplantae; phylum Streptophyta; class Magnoliopsida; order Vitales; family Vitaceae; genus Tetrastigma; species Tetrastigma voinierianum. The sequence continues at coordinate 674,129 of JAEQBH010005114.1, read as the reverse complement.
CAGTTGTATCAATGATTCCAACAGATGATGTTCTGTACAATTTAGGCAAATTTTAATGCTTCTGCTTAAGAGTTCTGATTTTGCTTTTTTCCCTTAGTCATTGAAAGCAGCACCCTCAACGATGGTGATGGTGCAGAAACAAATTCAACTCGCCAAAAGCCGAAGGCCAAAAAGAGAGCAGTGTGTTTTATATTAACTTTAAATATTGATTAGACTCAAATGCAAATGTTAACATTCTGTTTGGATTTTCATGATGTTGAAATACAGAAACTTGAACTACCATTCATCGTTGTATGCATGGAATATTCTTACAGTAGCTTAAAGCTCGAATTTGATATCCTCGAACTAGGGGTGGGCAAAAAAGCCTAAAAAACTGAAACCGAATAGAAAAATAGGTTAACCGAATCGAGCGGTTTGGTTTTGGTTTTTGTTTTACACAAATTTTAGTTTCGGTTTACAAAATATAAAAACCATGGTTTTGGTTAACCAATCAATGTATATATATATATATATAAATATATAAATTAGGTTTTCCTAGTTGTGTGAATTGTGGTTTTTCTTACTTTTGTTTGTCGTTTTTTACTTTTTTCATTCAAACAAAGTTTTTACCATTTTTCTCAAAATCAAAGCATATATGTTGTGATTTATTTGGATTGGTTTATTTTTCTATTGAAATTGTTAAAACATGTGGTTGATTATAAAATCTTGATTGAATTATCTAATCTTATGCGTTTTATATATTATTTATGGATGTATTATAAATATGTATTATAAATGCACAAATGTCATGAGATTGCAAGCAGAATTGCAAATTTATTTTTTAATTATGGTTAACTGAAAAACCGATATATGGTTAACCGAAGATTTGGTTAACCATTTAATGGTTAGGTTTTTGGTTTATATAAATAACAAACCAAAAATCGATAATCTATTTTTATTTTATGTCATGGTCTAGTTAACCGAACCAAGCCCACCCCTACATAGAACTTTCTTATCGCAGCATGATATTGATATATAAGGTTTTCAGTGTTCGTTTAGCAGTGCCCAAAACGATGTCACCGTTATGGCCAGGGGGGAGGGGATTTTGCTCTGTTTTGGAATAATAGGGGAATAGAATGGATTTTTTTTTATCCTAACTTGTGATGGATAGGAGATGGAATGGATTTTTCGCTTTCCATTTTTTATTTTTTAATAAAGTTATTTTTAATCATTTATAAATAAATTAAAAATTGAGCATAAAAATAAATATTATTCTTTATTGATTCGAATAGGGATTTAAAAAAAAAAAAAAAAATTCTACAAATTTTGAATTTTATCTTTGAAGATTAATTGCTTTTTGAAAATAAAAGATTATTGATTTATTTATTGTGCACTTTTTTGTGTTTTTTTTTCACGTAGAACTAGTTTTAAAATTAATGAATAAACACTTTAAATCTTAAAGTCGATATAAATCTTTCTTCACAAAATACTCAAAATTAACACTGATTTTTATTTTTATTTTTATTTTTATTTTTTAATGCTAATCGATTTCTTAATGTTTTTATTTTTTATTTTTTATTTTTAAATTTACAAAAATTTCTCATGAAGTTATCTAATATAATTTGATTACGAAAAGAAAATAATCAAACCTAGGAAATTTATTATGTTTTGATAGGAATAGGAAATCTCTATTTATCTTCCAATACAGTAGGCATGATGGGGGCAAGAGTAGGAAAAATAAGAGTGCTTGAAAGACTTGATAATAGCCTTTCTTCAATAGAACGTGATAATTGGTGAGAGATAAAGTTAGCACTTCCAAATTTGTAAAGATAAATTTGGTTTAAAATAAACAGTTTCTATTTTTCCTTTTTTGGGTTGAAAAAGAAATGAAGGAAAATTTTTTAAAGATTAAACTGTCTTATATCCCCTCAACCCCAATCTATAATCTTGATTCCTCCTCAACAGTTATCAAGCAAATTAACAGAAGATCAAGGAAATGAGAGGGGATAAGAACTTGGACATTAACTGAGTTTTCAGGGTGAACTCGTCTCTGTGTGTGGTTTTAACCAAGAAAGGAAAAAATAATAATAATCAATCAATGTTACCTAGTCATTTAACAAATAATATATGTACAATAATATTTTGGCAGGCAGGTGTGGTAGAAGGTTTGGTCCAAAATTTGTTTGTCACCCTCCACTTCTAAATTGACCTCAACATAAAAATGAGCGACTGCCAAGAAACAAGAGAAAATATAACAAAAAGATGATCACAAGAATCCTACAAGGCTATAAGAATGAATGTATATTGCATATGCAATTACGTTGCTGAATTTTCATTTGAAATCTCCAGCAATAACTTTGATTTTCTTACAAATTTGTGGCAATCATATGTACATACTATGCCAAATAAAAAGTTGTGGATTTACATATATCCTCTTAAACGATTGTTACATGCATCTGATCAAGAGAGAGCCAAATCTCGTCCTTAAAGTAGCCCTCTTAATAGAATGAAGGTTGCTTCTTCAGCAACCTACCAAAAAATAGGGAGAAACATGACAGGCAAAATGATCGGGGCTTGGAAGGAGCTGGGGGGTCCGTAGTAAAATGATGCAAGTTCCAGGTGACCTTACCTCATCCCTTGATAAGACTCAGGAAATGATCTTGATAGAAAGAAGTGTTTCATCCTAAATATTAAAGCACAGATGCAATAGCATAGAATATGCATCAACCCAACTCCCAAGTACCTGTAAAGTTCCATGAATGGCAAGAAATGGGTCAGTATGTTCACAAGCAACTGAATTATATCTGATGATCAGCAAAATGGTAACACCCACTTCTGTCTGGCACTACCCAAAAATTTCTAGAAAGTATGGGAGACTAATCTTATAGCCAGACTGCAGATCATTATTGACTTGTTTGAAATATCAAAATCCCCCAAGTACTGATGTGATGGTAGGTTGATTCATTATTTTGTAAAAATTGTATTCTTCTGTGAGATTTTCTCAAATTCTGAAGGTATATATATGTTTGTAGTACAGGCTAATTACAGGGAGACATGGTTTGTTAAATAACTTTTGGGTTGTTTATGTAGGAAACTATATGTACATTGCCACTGTTACTAGGGAGATCATTGTAACAAACTACATACCATGCAGGAGCATATGGTGATGACAAGTCAAGAAATGGATATGGCCACCTGTATGAAAGGGTATAAATTAATATTATTAACAAAATGAATAACTAGGTGTATTCTATGTGAAAAGAAAAAAAAATGCCAACTTACCACATTGAAACACAAGCATGGATAATCCATTGGAAAATAACAAAAGCAGCTGTCCATAAAAGAAAATATGCAATCCGAAACAGAGGGAACCTCTGAAAAGAAGAGAAAATTCTAATTCAGTGTGAAGGAAATTGGACAAACAAAAAGGTAGTAGAACTACTGAGGAAGTAGAAGCGTACCATGCAATTCAAAATCATATCACCAACAAGGAATACAGCATTTACTGAATGCATACAAACCATGAGCTGCAATAAAAAGAGCAAATACATTTTTAAATGACAATGAGATTCTTTTAAGCAGTAGAACTTGGGTTATGAACGAAAGAAAACAAATCATTATAAGATATTCAAAGCCCTACTGGCTCTCAACTTTGTGCATATTTTGTACTCCTCACTTTCTTATAGCCACAAAACACAAGACATCTGTAAAACCTTAAAATGCTAAATGTGGCCTCTGAAAATGATTGTGAACAATGCACTGGATACAAGAAAAAGTAATTGCATGAGTCGAATAGCAGTTCAACATTGGTTAGGATGTCCCAAACAGCACAATAAATTCCTGAAGAAATGTGACTTGTAGAGATAAGTCCAAAGCCTGAAGAAAATATCTCCATTTTACCCATTTATTTTGCTGTTTCCAATTATTAAAAAGGCCAATTCAATTAAGACACAAATTTATAGGTAGAAACTTTGTATAGAAGTTTCAAATAGAAACTTTCAATCTACAAAAATTGAGATTTCTAGGTTTCCTTACTTGTAGCTCTAAAATATATGTAGTTTTTTTTTTCTAAAATAAATTAAATAAGACTTTTCTTTCTTAAAATTTTTCCAAAGAGGATTTTGTTCTGTAGACAGCTGAGGAACTTAACTATTCTCAATTTCTCATGTTGCTATATCATTAGTGTATAATATTTGCCTTCAGTGTGTTAGCTTCGGTTCTTTTGTGGAGTTCTCTCTCCATGTCAGTAAAGAGGTTTGGAGGCTCCAGCGACTTCGGTTGGTCATTAGAGAGATGGATTTATTGGTTGCCACAAAAGCTAAAAGTCAAAGGACCTAGAAGAGATCGGGAAGATGGACATATGCACATTGTGATTAATCATGTGTTTAAAAAAATGCTGGATTAAGTTTGAAAAACTTTCCTTGGGAGCATAATATATTACATAGTGGAAGTGTCTATAGTTAGTTCCCGCTTCTAGTAATGATGGTGCTCTATCCTCTACATATTTTTTTGATAGGTGGTGCTCCTATCCTACACTTAAACTAGAAGAGTTAATTGGTCTTCTCAACCAAATTCCCTTGAGGCCTGGCTCACGTGATAAAAGGTTGGGGTCGGGTTACTGGAGGATCCAAGTTCAAGTCTCAATGGAAACAAAAAAAGAGAGAATAAAAAAATATTTACCCACCCAAAAAAAAAAGAAAAAGAACAAAAACCTGTCTTCTCAACCAGATGGTTCAACCAATCAATCAGCCATTTATTTCCACATGTTGCTACTTTGGCTCACTCAAGCACTACCTATACTTTCTTTTCCTCTACCCCCTATTCTGACTCCTAGGATTGTAGATTGCACCATGTCTCATGTTTCTAGTGAGTCTAGCATTTTTTCTTCCACTGTTAATTTATTTATATATTATATTATCCTTGCAGATAAGCCTAAATCCCAGTGAAGATAGAAGGAAGGGCCTCTTCTTTGCCAAACTTTTCAGTATCCTCTGTGATGTATGCTCCTAATTTTCCTGCAACCCTTTTACCTATAAGCAAGTCAACCTATTTTCCTAATTGTTTTCTAACCTCTTACTCTCTTCCTTTCCTAGTATTTTGGATCTCCTTTTGAAGAAGACAATTGGATGAAGCATGACTTTAATGGAGTTCATAAATTTGTAGCCCCACTTACAGCTTTGTTTCCTTTATCATATTTTTGGTCCTCTCAAGCAATGGTATTGCTGATTGAATCATCCTCTTCATGCATTCTTCAGCCTAAGGGTCTAATTATTATATCATACTCAAAGTCAGAGAGTATCAAGTTTTTGAGTTAGGAAAATATCATACATCTTTCTTTCTTGGTAGAATCACTAAAAGTCTAATCCTTCTCATCTTGTCTATTCAAACTTTTGAGTCCATGCTGTATCCAAATGTTTTAATGATCACTTTAGTATTATTGATTATTCCAAATCAATTGGTTGTATGTGCCAAAAAGAGAAATTAAAAATTACTTCTGTATGGGCCAAAGTTGGATGTGAAGCTTTTGAGTTATGCAGATATCACATGCTGTTTTTTCTTTGTAGAGTCAGTAAAAGGAGTTCTAGTCCTTTTTAATTTGTTCATTTAATTATGTGGTCCTTTTTGTGTCCAAATACTTTAGACGTTTAAGTATTTTCTAAATTTTGTCCATAACTATTGCAAAATCACCTCTCATATGCAGATTTCAAAAAGGTTTTCTCATTAATTGTGTCCCATTGAGTGTCCTTGGTAATAAATTCTTATAGTCAGACCAGACATTGTCATTTCATTCAAGATTTACTGATGAAATATTATGTGGCTAATCTTATTAGTTTTTATGTAAAACCTTGGGATGTTGACCACCCCACAACAACCAACACTAGTAACTTCAGGGTATCATCAATGGTAGGATTTGAGTCCAGGACCATGTGCATCTTATTAGGACCATGCTTCCCAGCATTACCCACTGGGCTACTTAGCAGACAGATCAGGTTGGAGATATATTATGAATCTATGAAAAAGTCCTTATTTATTGTAGGCATTGGAATTTTTAGACTTCATCTTGAGGAGTAATAAAGTTCATCAGTGAGGGGATTATTGTACTTTTAGTAAGAAGGTTATCATGACAGTGCAGTGCATATATTTTGATGTATCACTATTTTTCACAAGATTAATAAAATAAAGAGAACCACCTGTTCTCTTCTTCTTTCTCCTTTTCTAATTAGGATTTCGTTGTATTTGTAAAACAGTTAAAATTTCCAAGTTGTACTGTGCTTTTTTGTTTTCTCAGCCCATGAAGCTCATAAATGTGACTCAATATCACAAAACTGGAATAAAGAAACCAAACAAACTGATGGAATTAAAGAATTCCTGCTTACAAAGTTCAGCTTGAAACCTTCGCCAAAAAGAAATGGAACTAGAATGATCCAAAAGACGAGATCAGTGAGCATCACAGCACCTGCACACGTCTGTTCACCAAAGAAAAAGAAACAAAGTCGAAGAAATTTCAACCACCCAGTAACAAAATTATACCATTAACATGTCTAATTCCATTTCAACATCAAAAGGAAACGGATAAACTTTAGTAAAAATATATATAAAAAAAAATCAATTCAGCAATACAAAATTGGGATGTCTATGAGCTGTATAAGATGGAGTATGACTTGCAAGACTTGGTTCAGCAATCATAAGGTTATTATAGTGAATCCCTGGAACTTAGGTTGATCCCCACCCAATCAAGTGTATCTATATTCCACACATTTGGCATTGCAATGCCCCTTGGTCCAAGCACTTCGATATTCTCAAGTGGAACTTTGCAAATATTTTATGGTCTACTGTCAACAGATCAAACCTGTCATAGCTTACAACAAAACCTATTTATATGATCGTGCTTATTCAACTACATGGTTTGCATTAGGAGACATTGAAAATCATATGGTTTTATCCATCTATATTCAGAAAAATGTAATACTTTACTAGTTACATCAGAGTTTCAGAACTCAAATTTCGAAATTAAATATGAAAGAACTGTTCATGGAACTTATTCTTTTCGTGAAAATTGCATGAAGTTCACAACTTGAACATATTAAATATTTGTCCTCTACTTTTCTTTTTTGCTATTTGCTTTTCATGTAATATACAAGAAAAGAGAATATAAACGACATAAAACACAACTTGGTAAAGTTAATGGGAAGGGTCCAGCTCTTTGGCCTTACCGATCTCCACTAACGTCTGTTGCACTATAAAGAAGAGAAAAATGAACCAATTGCTAACTTAGGCTTCCAAGTATATGAAGCATGTAGAATCTAGCAATATATAAGCAAATGTTGCCAAATGAAAAAAATGCTAGGTGGAAAAGCTCAAGCTTTCCAAAGAATTTTTATTTCTCTAATTGTGGAAAGAATTGTACATGTCTTTTTAGGTCACAAACTCATCAATTTATAATACTAGAGGACACGCCACATGGCGTATCACAACTAGCACATGATCCACCATGGTGATGGAAGTCGTGGGGGCGGAATGCGTAGTGGTGTTTGTGGCAGTCCATGGGTCCTCCCAACTCTCTATTTGACTAAGTCTTCATCATCGGCGGGTCTTCCCAACTTTGTTTGATTTGGTCGGGCAACAGGTTGGTTGGTCTTCGGTCCTTAGGCTCAATGAATGACATGCCCGAGGTTATGTGAGGAGTATGGTGGACTAATGCTCTTGTCAAGGTGCCCGTTGTAGGAGTACTGACCGTTGGGCTTGTCACCTTGGGCTCCGGCTACCTAGATATTTTTTAAGTTGGCCCTACCACGCGCGATGCGTGATTAGACTTATCCCATTCCACTAGCCCCTCTAGCGTCAGTGCAGGCTAGTAGTACCGGAGTGGCGCTATTCTGTCTTGATCCCTGCATTGACAATCATGATTGCACGTCAATCCCATGTCATTGGTCTGTACAAGTGGCAGCAGTGGGTTGGTCTTGAAGGTCGTGTTGTTGGGTACGGTTGGAGCATTTAATGCTCTTTTGAATGTCCCGCCAACAATGATGGGCTTCTGGGGCTTTAAATTTGCCACATTTTTCCTTTTGAGACTTCTTGATTGCTGTTTCGAAGACTTTCCATATTACCCATTTGCTCTCATGGTGGCTGGCACTCTTTGCTTATGTCTTCCTCTACAAACTGTCATCGTTGTTTACTCCTGTGACCGTCAGAGTTTCTGCTACTCTCTCGTCTGTGACTTGCACGGTATTATTATTGAAGGTATGCTATGATTTTTAAGATTTCTCTCTTCCCCCCCTCCCTTCTTCATACTTTGCGATGCTCGTTGACTTCTAGGTTTGGTGTTGCAGCTTTCTTTTGTTCGTTTTCCATCTTTTGTGTATTTTTTTACCTTTGGGAGGGGTCTCGTCTAATTTGAGTCGTCGGGGTTGGTCTAGATCTATTGTCGTCCCCTGTTATTTTGCTTATTTTATTTTCTTTTTTTACTTTCTTAAGGGTCGTCGCTTCCTTTGTGGCTAGATGAGTGACCTTGGCGGCTTAGATTCGTCTCGTATAAGTGATGATGGTGCTCAAAGGCTGATCGAAGGCAATAGGGGGGTCAATCTCGACTGGCCTAGTGGTCTGTCTAGAGGGGATTTGTCCTCTTATGACTCAGAGAATACTCAAACTCGTGTCAATGCCAACGGGGTTATAACATGGCTTAACCAGTTGGGAACGCTTGGGCCAATGCGTTTTGGAAGAAGTATTCATTCCCACCCAACGTTCGTGTGTCCTTCTCGTCGTCTGGGCCTCAGTCAACGGACTGCACAGAGGAGGACCGAGGTGGGATGAACTTCATCTATTGGCCCAAAGTTCATATCATTGAAGGGCTGAGGTTCCCTTTACTTACGTTGGTGCACCAGTTCTTCCATTACACCCGCCTCCATCCAATTCATACCCATGTGAACATTATCTGGGTTCTTCTAGGAGTGCGCATGGCTGAACAGCCGGTATGGCATACGTCTAGGGTTGGAGGAAGTTCTTTATGCTTACATCATAAAGAGACATAGCTCGAGAAAGAATTACTTTGTGGCTGACGCTAAGCCACTACAACATGTTTTTAACTTGCCCGATACTAGCAAGAATTGGCCACAAGGCAACGTCTTGCTATTCAGTGCCTGGGGTGGTGCTAGAGGCCCGATGCTTCGGGAGTTCAGGATAAATTTAGACCTAGAGTCAGGTCAGGTGTTGGGTTGTCACTTTGTCCTTGGCGTATGTTTTTTGTTTGCTTGCTCTTTCTTACCCTTCAATTGGCTAATGTGGGTGCTTTATTTGTGCAGACAATTGAGGTCGTGGGAAGTTAGTGGATGATCTCTCTTTCGCTCAATTCGACCTCTTAGTGCGGGTTTTGAGTTGCCTGACTTTGGAGAGGGACTTCAAATCGCTGTTGATGCCTGAGAACATTTGGGAGGCCATCAATAATCTTGAGGAGTTCATTCCTCAAGACATTTCGAGGCTAAACTTTTCAGGGTCTGCAAATGCCTGGGCAAGTGAACAGGTACAAAGTAGTTTGATTGAGCGAATTAAGGAAGGGGCATCTGAGGAGATGGCCAGGGAAGACTTTCCAGGTAGCGGTTCTTCTGTTCCCCAGATGAACCTAATGCCTCCTGATTTGCCAGCGACGAGGATCTGGCTCCTGGTTGTATCTTAGTTTCGGAGGAGGGTGAGGGAATTGGCTCCTGGTGGCCGCATTGGTGCCTCGAGGACAAGGGAGGGGGACAGAACACCGTTGTTCTAGCTGAAGTTCGGGGACCTTAAGCTCAACTCAAGGGTGGGCCCACGTTGGAGTTGCGGGGAGTCGTCGCGATGGGGAGGCCGCTGGGGCCAGGGGGAAGGCAGGTATGTTCATTAGGTCACCAGCCGGATAAGCTTCCAGGTCACCTCCATCTCTTGAGTTCTCTTATCCGACCCTTCTTTGTTTGAGGAGGTCCCCATGGAGGTCCCTGACTAAGGGGCATTCTCCTCCTTAGGGGATTTGTTTAGAGGGGATGTAGTGAAGGAGGCGTGAGACTTGATGAAGGAAGCTACCCCTTTCAAAGTATTTTGCCCTTGTAGAGTGCCTCTTTTCTTTTGTGTAAATCATTCTTATTTTGCTTACGCCCGATGCTTTATTGCCTTGTTTTTATTTTTGCACAGTGGGCATTTTCGATGTTTACATGACCTTGTATTGTGTCGATAGCATCGGTTGTTGCCTCTGCGCCTGCGCAAAAGTGCTCACGATGTTGTATGACCCGGAGTCGAGCAAAGTCTTGGAGTGCTTTCGAGCTTGAAAGAGGCAGAAGGTCGGGGCTAGAATGGTTGGCGCCTTCGTTAAGAACGTGTAGCTAGAAATTTAGATGCTAAGAAAGATGAAGAAGCTAGGCGACATGGAATTTTGAAATGGAGAAAGCATGTTCCCGACTTGGAAAATCCACTAAGTGGGTTGGAAAGGAAAGAGCGCCTTTTGTGAGGTCGAAGGAAAGGATCACGGCGTCCTGAAAGAGACCTACAGCTATGTTGCGCAGGAGAATGCTGCCCCATGGGTTGAGGGGAGGGTACCGATGCGTGTCGAAAGTGCCAGAAGATGCAGAGGAGCGCCTGAGAGGCTCGAGCGAAGAAGCAATTTCCAATGTCCCACATAGGAAGTACCTGAGCCGAGCTTCATTGAGGAGGTGCGAGCACAACGGGCACTTGAAGGCAAAGGGGGCTCAGTTGTTGACGTCCCTTAGCCAACGCCCCTTCTTAAAATGTTGTGCACCTATTCCCGATAGGTTTGAACGCCCTTTTTTTTTAATGAAACAATTTAAGGTTGAATAGATATTCCCAACCTGCTCACTGTTTCTTTCTTTTAGCCCAACAATTTTGTGTTTAAACTACTAATTGTGAATTGCCTGAGTCCTTAGGATTGTGGGCATCTGTGGAGGTGCAAGCTGCCCGAGGCCTTGGACCATTGAGGGCTAGCCACCTTAGGCCAATGGCATTTTTGGAAGCGTAAGCTGCCAGAGGCCTTGGGCCATCGAGGGCTAGCTGCCTTAGGCTAGTGGCCTCTTTGGAGGCGTAAGTTGCTCGAGACCTTGAGCCATTGAGGGCTAGTTGCCTTAGGCCAGTGACCTCTTTGGAGGCGTAAGCTGCCAAAGGCCTTGGGCCATCGAGGGGTAGCTGCCTTAGGCCAATGGTTTCTTTAGAGGAGTAAGCTGCCCAAGGCCTTTGAGGGCTAGCTGCCTTAGGCCAGTGGTCTCTTTGGAAGTGTCAGTTGTCCGAGGCCTTGGGCCATCGAGGGCTAGTTGCCTTAGGCTAGTGGCCTCTATAGAGGTGTAAGCTGCTCGACGCCTTGGACCGTCGAGGGCTAACTGCCTTAGACCAGTGGCCTCTTTGGAGGCGTAGCCTTGGGCGATCAAGGGCTAGCTGCCTTAGGCTAATGACCTCTTTGGAGAAGTAAGTTGCTCGAGGCCTTAGGCCGTCGAGGGCTAGTTGCCTTAGGCCAGTGGCCTCTTTGGAGGCATAAGCGTACGATATCGAGGGTAGAGAGGTATTTCATAAAGAGAGTTGAAGAAAATACAGGATCTTTATTCAAGCATCCTGTCAATCGGGAGCATTCTTAACAAACAAGGTGAAGAGTGGCACTACTGGAAATATTTCTTTAGATAGGCCGAGTTCCAGGGGCGGGGTTCAATATTCCCGCACGGATACTGTAAATCTATAAGCGCCCTTTGATCCATCCTCGATGACTATAAAGGGGCCTTCCCAATTTGTTTGGCTTAAGTTTGCCTTCGTCAAAGGTTCGTCGGAGCACTAGGTCACCCCTCTTGAAAGCTCTGGGTTTGATTAATTTGTCATTATGACGTGCTTCTTGGCACTGGTATTCCGCCATACGGATTGCGGCTTTGTCATTTTTTTCTTCCAGCTCATCCAATGCAAGGGCAAGCTTAGTGGTGTCGCTAGTGCTTTGACTCCGAGACTTTGGTGTGTGGGACTCTGAATTGGCATACGATGTTTTGTTGCACGAACTGTGTCAAGTGACTTACTTAATCTGAGCATAGGGATCAGCCTTTGCCCATTTTGTAAAATAATCTGTAGCCACGAGTAGGAACTTTCTTTGCCTTGTAGCTTGAGATAGCAGTCTCACGATGGCGGTTCCCCACATATAGAAAGGCCACAGGTTGGATACCGGATGAAGTTCAATAGTAGGGGTGTGAATATGTCGCAATTCTTGACGAACTGTTCGGATTCCTATTTCATTGTCTGCCAGTAGAAGTCTTGTGTCATGATTCTATGACATAACGATTGACCGCCGATGTGGGTAACGCATATGCCTCTGTGTATTTGCTTAATGATGTGCTCGGCTTCCTCCGGTGGCATGCACCTTTGGTGGCCTAATGTTCTTGTGAAGGTGCCTAATGTAGGAGTACCAACTGTTGGGCATGGCACCTTAGGCTCGGGCTACCTGGATATTTTTTGAGTTGGGCCTCCCACACCCGATGCATATGGGATTAGACTTATCCCATTCCACTAGGGAGCAAAGAAATTTTCATTTGTTGTTCTCCCATAAAACTGACAGCTTATTACTGGAGAAAATTTACCTGAAAGATAATTTGAAACGCATAAAACCACATTCGTGCAGTTTTCCGAACACAAGATTGCTCATAGGTACCAAAATTTTTGGGCATGCTGGATGTATTTTCAATTTCCCTGGGTGTGGGAGCTACGTAGGAACCCTTCTCTGCATCTGAACCCATGTCGTCAACTCCATCAATACCAGCTTTATTGCAATATTGGCAATATCCATAAATGGAGCAAGAAGTTCCAAGCTACAAATTAAAAATGAGAGCATAAGCAACAAATACAAAAACAATTGAGGTAAACTGAAAACTAGAAAATTATTGAACCAGCATAGAACAAAAAATCTATCTAAGATGATAAAAAAGAGAAATTTGAGAAATGAATCAGCTCTTATTTTGAGAGTCAACACACTTCTGAGCAACAGAACAACAATTAAATCCTATTGAACATCTAAGAACAAAAAGATTTAAATAGGGAAAAAATCAAGTTGTTTGAGCCCATAGAATAAAACAGAGGACTCCTTCAAATAACTCTATCAAAGTTTACACTATAATACATAGATAGATTCAGCCCAGAAGGCTTTAAATGGTGAGAAGATTATACCGCAAAATAGATGGTGACCAATGCAAAGGTCCACCTGTTCAGAAGAAGTAAACGGAAAAAAGAATCAGAAAAGGGAAGCACCATTTACTTCATAAGACGTTTCTCCAATGTGGAATTCGTTAGATGGGCACATCATGTTCACCTAATAGGTATAGAGATGAACCAATAAAGATCGATCACTTACAGAGTATAAAAGTAAAATATACCACCTCCATCAATCACAATGTTGGCAAAGAGCAATGAAAATAGCGCAAGAAAAGCAATCAATCGATAAGCAAGAAGCCAAGCAGGATGGATTTCTTTCAGACATGTCCTCCAAGTTTCATCTTCATACAAAAACCCTGCTGTTTCTTTTTTATTTTCTCTTCTCCTGGATCTTTTTTTCTTGAAACCTTCATATTTCCATATTAGTATTGATGCTACAATCATCATTATTGAACCCCAATTGCTGAAAGTATCAGTTCAACCAATAACTTAAGGAGGTTGTGTTGGCACCCATGCTTGGCTGCCAGGAATGCTTTGAGGACCCTGTTAAGAAATTCACGGTGTTAGTTCTACTCCATATACTGCCTAATCTAATTTCAGCAAAATCATTGATTCATCACCAAATCCTTCCTTTGGCTTTACTTTAATCAAATAGAGACAATTTGCAAACGAATGATGTGCCAGAAAGATGTATGACAAATGTTCTAGTTCAAAAAAGATACATAATAAATAAAGGGCAAGAAAAAGGAAAATCTTTCACACAATAAACGGCGATAAAGGACAATTTCCCGCACATGGTTTTTTTTTTTTTTTTTACATAGGGACACTGGCAGGCTTGTCAACCACAGGAAAACAGAATCCCAAGCCTCAGCACAAACCCATTGTCAAAACACTGAACCCAAGGGAAAACTAACAGAAATAACCCTAAACCTCAAACCATCAACAAAACAACAACAGAAAAATATGCAATTTTACTGAAATCATTCATAGAACCTCCCAGAAAAATGAAAAAACGGGAGCCCACATACTGAACAGACCAAAAGGAGTATCAACAAATACTAATTGGGACTGGACCCAAATCTCAAAATCCCATCACAGCCATCATATCCGAAAGTACAGCTCGCTAACTCAAGCCTTTCCAATTCACGCCATAGCACTCAATTCCAATTAAAAAGACAAAGATGGCTGTCGAATGGATGCTTACGGTTCATACATAATGAATTGCAGCAGGGGGGTATTCGTATTAGAGAGAATTGAAGTTACCTTTTGATATGAGATACTGTGGGAGGAAGAATGAAGATTGAGCGTGGAACCCTTCACCACTCTTTCATGTCATATAAGGAGAAATATATATATATTTTTTTTATAATTAAAATTCTGTTTTTGCTTTGAATCAAAAGGGTGACGAGAATTGCATCTAAACGCGAGTCAACGACTTGTTTGTTAGTATCCGCTGTCAACCCTTACTCATGGATAAAATATCCGATATATCTGTCGACATATTTTTTATATATTCGATATCGATGATGTTCAATATGATATCGATAATGACCGATATATCGTGGAAATATCAGGTCTATAGTACACGTACGTGTTAGTTTAATTTTTCGATAAAATATCCGAGATATATCGGGATATATCGGATGTATCGGAGATATATTTAAATGACCAAATTTGAAATATTGACTTGATCCAACGGTTATGGATTCATCCCATGCAGTTTAATTTAGATATATCGATATTAAGTATAAAAATATCAGTAGATATATGCTGATATATCAGTAAATCCAGTATCGATATATATCAGCCAGGCGATATTTTTAAGTCGCTGTACTTACCCGCTTCTTGCGCCTATTTTTAGATTTATTGACCATTCAAAAAATAGAAAATTTTAAATTAAAAAAATATATAACTATTTTTTTTATATTGGATCCTACTATAAAATTATCAAAAAAGATAATTAAAATTATAAAAAAATTATATTTTTTTCAAATTATTATTTATTATTTATATATAAATAATAGCGAAAAATATTATATGATAATTTGAAATTATTTCATCAGAAAAAATATAGAAAATAGATTCATCGGAAAGTAATTTGTTAACTTTTTTTTTTTCTTTTCCAACCGAAGATAGAGTTAAAATCTAACAAAATTAACTAATTTCTAAGTTAAAAATGATCTAACTTATTCATCACAAAGGATAAATCATTATTCAATAAATGGTTTTTGAAATATTTTAAATTTGTCCATTCCCATTCCAGCATTCCGTGAAACTATTATAATTAACTAATGAGAGATTCTCAAAAAAAAAAAAACTAATGAGCAGAGTCTTTATATCCATTACTAATTTTTTCCTTTATTTATTTATTTATTTATTTTACATCCTACAATTGTGAAAGATAAATACAAAGAGATTGTATCAAGGAGAATCATCTTTCTATCCAAAAAAGGGAAACATTTCTTTACCGTGTTGGACGGTTTTTCAATCTACTCATAAGAGATGAGTGCTGGAAGTCAATAATTTATTGTAGAGGCTCAGGCTTTCCGTAGATTTTTTTTTTATTTCTCTTTGTTAAGGAAAGAATTATAGTATCTTTTTCGGTTACAAACCCATATAAATATCAATTTATATTATTGGAGGATGGCACATGACCTCTTACTATTGGTTCTTAATCCACCATGATGATGGACGTTGTGAGGGCATAATGTATAGTGGAAGGCGCGACAACGGAGTTCATAATAGTTCGGGTGACACCCCATCTCCATATCTGACTAAATATGCATCATTTGCGATGATGCGATCTTCATAGCTCTGTTTGACTAGACTAGGCAACGAGTTTGTTGGTCTTCGATCCTCGGGCTTGATGCATGATATTCTTGAAGCGACTTGAGAAGTATGGCGGGTCAAACACCCTTGCAAAGGTGCCTGATGTATGAACGATAGGGGTTAGGTCCAATGCCTAAAGCTCAGGCCCTCTAGACATTCAGGCTTCACACACGCAATGCACGTGGGACTATTATCCCATTCCACTAGCCCCTCTAGAGTCAGTGTAGGCCAGTGGTGTTGGAATGGAGCTATGTGGTTCCGGTTCCAATGCTATTGGTCATGATTACGCGACGATCCCATGCTTTTGATTTGTACAGGTGGTAGCAACGGGTTGGGCTTGAAGGTCTTGAGTCGTTGGGTATAGTTGGAGCATTTAATGCCCCCTTTGAATGTCCTACCAACAATGATGGGATTTTTAGGGCTTAAATTCTTCTATATTTTCCTTTAAGGTTTCTTGATTGCTGCTTTGAAGTCTTTCCATAATATCCCTTTGCTCTCTCTGCTCCTAACTTCTTCTACAAGTCGTCACAGTTGTTGATTTCTTCGGTGCCCCTCAAAGTTCCTACTCTCTTGTTGCATGTGATTTGCATGGTATTACGTCGAAGGTATGTTATGATTTTTAAGGTTTATCTCTTCCCCTATATCTACCCTTTGCAACGCTCGTCATCTTTTGGGTTTGCCTTCTAGTTGTCTTTTGGTTATCTTCTACTTTTTGTGTTTTTTTCCTTTGGGAGGGGTTTTGCCGCTTTGAGCCGTCAGGGTTGATCTTGTTGTTGTCATATTTTCTTGGGCATTTTTTTTCTTTTGGGTCATCGCTTCCTTTGTAAAGCTAACCATATTCATGTCTTTTCTTCAAGAATGACTTATTATGGACAAAAATATCCTTTGTCATTAATGTCTTTACATATATCTTTGAAAATAAAGGATTATTTTTACAAGATAATAAAAATATTTTTGTCAAAATAAGGTCAAAAATTGATGAAGGGTTAGATTTCAAATTTAGCTTTTAAAATGTCTTTTAATCAAAGAGGGAATTGTGATAAAGTGCAATGAAGCACTAAATAAAAAAAATAAAAAAAATAGTAGAGAACCCCAAACCATTAAAACTGTTGGGAAAAATAGGCTTTCCCATAAGTGTAAATCAATGGAAGCAATATGACATAAAATAAAATAACATAAAATAAATGAGCACACAAGATTTACGTGGTTCCCTCAAATAACTTGATGTACGTCCACGATGATCCGTAAGTCAGTTTCTTCCACTATCACTAAAAGAGTTTACAAAGTGGCTAAAAAAAAAAGAGGCATAAGCCTTACAAACACACTAAGGTGTAAATCATAAGAGGAAAATACCTCACAAAAAGTGAACCAAATCTCCAAGAACAAATTGCAAGAAACCCCAAATATCAAGTGAAGAAACATTACTCACTTGAAGAACAAACTTGCTGATTTTTGTGGCACCAAAATGGAGAAGAAGACTGAATTTTTCTTGAACCAAAGATTGCCCGAAAAAAATGCCTTCTTGCCGAGCCAACCAAGATGATATATTTCAAAAAAAAAAATGCCACCAAAACCTTTTCTTTCCCTTGAAGACTCCAAACCAATACCAAGAGTCGTGCACGCCAAAACAAGTCTTGGATATGCCAAGAGTCATGCACACTAACCAAGGTGCATGCCAAAATAGCAAAACCATATTTATCAAATTGATGAGTCCCACAAAGGAGGGAAACCCAACAATTCTCCCCCTCCCGACTTATATGGAGGATTCGACCATTCCTGCAAAAAATCGACACTTCTCATGCTTGTCCTTAGTCAATGCCTTTTCAAGTTGCAACAACTTATCATTCAAGACATCACGAATCCAATGATATCTAACATCAATGTGTTTCGATCTCGAATGAAATGAAGAGTTTTTACTCAAGTGGATTGCACTTTCGACTATCCGCAATGAAGGACATACCTTTCTTGTTTCAAACCCAACTCTTGTAAAATTTCTTCAACCATAATTCTTTGCAAGCTTTTGTGATAACCAATGGGCTTTCAGCTACGTAATTGGAAGGCAACACATTTATGTAATCTTGATTGCCATGCCACTGCTCCCCCTGTAAAAGTAATCAAATAACCAGAAGTAGATTTTCGACTATCAACATCACCAGCCATATCAGAATCTGTGAACCCATCAAGAATAGGCTACTTTGGCAAACAGGCTTCGTCTTTGAAGTGCCCTGAAGATATCTCAGAATCCATTTCACTGCTGCCTAGTGTTCTTTCCCCGTATTAGATAGAAATCGACTAATAACTCCAAATGCGTGAGCAATATCCGGTCGAGTACAAACCATGGCATACATCAAAGAACCAACTGCTGAAGCATAGGGAATTTTCTGCATCTCATTTTTCTCTTCATCACTTGTAGGACACTGACTTGAACTAAGTTTGGGAAATTAGTGCAAGTGAATGATTATGAGCTTTGCTTTGTCCATATTAAACATCTAAAGAACCTTTTTAATATAATTCTCTTGAGATAACCAAATTAGCTCAAGTGATACATCCTGAACAATTCTTATCCCCGAATTTGCTTTCTTCAGACCCAAATCCTTCATGGCAAAGGACTTGCTCAATTACGACTTCAACGCTAATCTTGCACCATTATCTTGGCCCACAATAGGCATATCATCGCCCGTAAAGCAAAGAGAATAATAAAATTACCATCTGGATATTTCTTCTGAAAGCACACAATGAATGCAGTGGTTCTTGAATGCCATGGTCGGTCGTGAAAGGTGAATTTTACGTACCCTTTGCCTCGGTGCTTGCTTCAATCTATACAAGCTCTTCTTCAATTTGCAAACTAACTGATCATTACCCTTATTTATGAAGCCCTCAGGTTGCTCCATATAAATTTCCTCTTCTTAGTCACCATGCAAAAATGTGGTCTTCACATCAAGCTGCTCAACTTCTAAATTCATACTCGTAGCTACTTCCAAGCCTGTTTGATTCGAATGGAGGACATCTTCTGGCGGTGAGAATATCCATCAAATCAACTCCCTTCCTTTGGCCAAAAACCTTTCCACGACAAAGTTGTGCCTTGAATCTCGGTTGAGAACTGTTCCCATCATTCTTTCGTCTGAAGACCCATTTATTTTTCAAAATTTTCTTCTCTTTAGGTGGCTTCACCAAATCATAGGTGTGATTCTCATGCAAAGACTTCACTTCCTCTTTCATTGCCTTAAGCCATTTAGTTTTGTTCTCATGCTTCAAGACTTCTTGATAAGTCTCTGGCTCACCCTGATCTGATATCATCACATACTCATTTGAAGAATATTTTCTGGATGGCTGTTTTTCTCTAGTAGATCTCCTTAACGGTGTCTGTGGTAGTGGCTCTTGGATTGGCTGCTCCCCCTCAATATTTGGCTCAACATCATCTTCCGCTGCAACATCATGAGGTGTCTGCACTTTCTCATTAATATCATGAACAATAGGTGGATCAAGAGGATCTAAGTCAACAAGATCATCAGTACCTCAAGCTTGTCAATGTCTTCAATAGTCCGATCTTCCAAGAAAATAACATCTTGGCTTACGTGACTTTCTTGTCATTGGATCATCTGACACAGTAGCGAATTCTTCATGCCTATAGCAAGAAGTGTACCTTGCGCCTTTGCTTTGGATCAAGCTTGGACCTCTGTCACGCCCCCATTTCCGATCCGACCCGAATGGCGGATGGGAGCCAGTGCAGGCGCGAGACTATCTGGGACTCATTGACCTATTCTTTCACCGAGCTGAACTTGTACACGTAGATTTATCTGAGCAATTTACGTAATAACAAAAATCATTTTCATATATAAAAGAACTACCACCAGAGTGGTGTCCCTCAACATCTATATACATATCCTGAGTCCCATTTACTTATACATGTACATTTTTTTTTTACAAAACATCAGAGATCGCGAAAGCAGTGCGGTGAGCACTATCTCACAGACTAGCACCCACTCTGCGTGTGGGATGTCTGTCCTCTATCCTTGTCTTACAGCCTGTACCTACATGGTTGAACACCCGTGCTAAACTGCGGCTTAATTGGGAACATAAGCATGGACTGACCATAATGGTAATAGTTGCAAGCTTATACATATGCATTTCATCTATACATATTCGCATATAACTTTTGATTTACTTATCATCTTTGTTCCTATTGCATATCAATCTTTTCCGTTTACATGTTTTTACCATCGACACATCTCTTATCTATACTTTTACTGTATTCCTCTTCTTTGTCATCTTTTACTTACCTCTATCGTTCTTAGCACTTATGCATTTCTATCATGTGTTCATAGCATATTCCATCTATTCATTCAGGTATGTCTATCATATATTCATATCATATATGACTTTCATGGTTATATACTATACCATTTTGTTATATTCTCTGTTCATGTCTTTGTGTTCATGTACTCATTTCATATCTTGTTTTTACGTTTTACTTTTCATATTACTTTCTCCTTTCATATTAACTTTTCGGATCATTTACATTCTTATACATTTTCATATATCATGTCGGATCATATAATCTCTTATTCTGAGAACTTATCATCACATAGAAATACTATACTTCTCCAGTCTATAACATATCGTATAATCTCATGTTAAAGAACTTATCATCACATAGCGATCTTGCTTTATGCTTCTCGCCTCATATCATATCTTTTCACATGTCATATTCAAATAATTTATTTTATGTTTAGAATTGCATAATACCAAAAGTGGATATAGGAAACTTATAAGGCCCGGAAGCGTTATCATTATGCGAGACAATGATCATCTTATAAAAGCGAAGGCGCGATGGTGACCCCTTCGGGCCACACGATCAAGCAGGATCTATGTCATCGACAAACGGGGCCTCGATATCGAAACGAGAACAAAGCAAGACTATATCTGCGGACTTGTTCCCTATTGGCATGCCCGATCTATCCGCCTTGGTCGGACCACGAGTGATTAGTCTTATTACATTTTACGTACATATTTCGCTAAGCATGAATAACTATTGTTATCATGATTGCTTATGCAATATATACTATCATTACTTTAATCTGTATTCGTTCTCATATCTGTAGCTTCATATTTCATATCTCACTTTACACATTTTCATATACATATAACAGATCATATACTTATGTCATATTCTATACTTGTCATATACCCATGCTTATATATGTTCCATGCGCTATAATTTACACAGGCATATGCAATATATATATTATCATGCATGCATTTACTCATTCTTATATTCATCTATGCCTATCATTCGTGTACAATACTCATTTCTCGTAACATCTTATATCTTATTAACTTATATCTTTATGTGCTTTATCAGGCTATCATATCTTATGACCTATACCTATACATTCCCTACACTTATGCGTTTTCTTGTTCTTTATCGGTTGTCCTATCTCGAAGGAAGTTCGAACATAAACTTCTTCTTTGATACGCCAAATTTACCCTTCATGTCCAAACTATTTACCTTTTATATTTTCTTATTCGAGATACCACACATATAAACATTCGCTTACTTGGGCCAGGAGATAAAGATGCATGAGACTCGGTACAATATATGCAGAAAGGTCTGATGCGATGCGAACGAGGGCGTGCCTTACGTAAATAGAAATTAATCGAAACACTAGCAGGAGTGCTGAAGCACTGATCATATATGTCTTGTCATTCAATATCCGGTCTTAGGCAGTCATACAATTATACGTGTTCTCTGAACTTATCATTTTATTCTTTTCTTCTATATTCCTTTACATATCAAATCTACTTATGTTGCTATTTCTTGTTCAGAACTATCTCTTTTCTTATCATGTATTCCAATTGACTTTACCCATATCCGTCTACTTATGTTGCTATTTCTTGTTCATATCTATATCCTTTCTTACCATGTATCCCAATTATCTTTAACCAAGCGATTAGTACACTTGGTAAAACAATTCAATTTCAGTAAACTAGGTCTTACACCTCGGTCTGACTTCTACTAGCCTCCTCAGATACATGAATGTATTATTGGCTCAATGGGCTTTCCATAGAGTCCAAGAACACCCAAATCGGAGTTCGGACGGAGAAGTTATGACCTTGAGAGTTGAGGTGCCACATAGTCAAATCCACAGGCTGGGCCAGGCGACCTGACCTGGATGAGCTCTATCTAACACCTCGGTCTGACATCTAATATCCTCCTCAGGGATATGAATGTATTCTTGACTCAATGGTCTTTCCATAGAGTCCAAGAACACCCAAATCGGAGTTCAAACGAAGGAGATATGACCTTCCGAAGTTGGAGGTCATGCGTAGTCAACTTGAGACACTTCTTTGAATGACAGGCGTGACCTGGAAGAGCTCGATCTAACACCTCGGTCTGACATCTAATATCCTCCTCAGTCATATAAATGTATTCTTGACTCAATGGGCTTCCCATAGAGTCCAAGAACACTCAAATCGGAGTTCAAACGAAAGAGATATGACCTTCCGAAGTTGGAGGTCATGCGTAGTCAAATCCTGAACTGGACTAGCTGACTTGACCTGAAAGAGCTCGATCTAACACCTTGTTCTGACATCTAATATCCTCCTCAGGCATATGAATGTATTCTTGACTCAATGGGCTTTCCATAGAGTCCAAGAACACTCAAATCGGAGTTCAAATGAAGGAGATATGACCTTCCGAAGTTGGAGGTCATGCGTGAATCGCAGGACAGAGCTGACACAGGCGGCAGGCGGCCTCTGGGACAGGAGTCTGGCGGCCTCTGAGGATGAGATGGCCTCTGCTGCATGAGTGTCTTGACCTCACGCTTGCATGGGGTCTGCTGACCTACGATTGGACGACCTCTATATTTGACCTCTCACCCGTTTATTTGATCGAGTAAAAAGACCATAACTTGGTCTCTGAAGTCAGTGAAATTCAAAAAGCCCTAACATCAAGTTCATTGATGTGGATAAAATTTACCAGAAGGACTTACTAGAAATTCAACATTTCTTACTCAAAACCCGTTCTAAGGTCCGGCTGGTGTCGGGTGGCGAAGCGGCAGGCCAGTTGGGCAGGGCGACCTCGAGTAAAGGACTATAACTTAGTCTACAGAGGTCCAGATTGAAATTCAAAGCCTAACATCATTTCATTGATGTGGCTACAATTACCAGAAGGACTTACTTCAGATTCCCACTTTATTTCTGACCCAAAAACTCGTTCTAAGGTCCTGCTACTGCATATGATCAAAAATAGGGAATTTTCTTGGTTCAACTTGCAACTAGACCATTCCTAAAACACATATCTAGAATCCTTAGAGCTCTTCTCAACTTAATCCTAACAAGAAATGAGATTGGGGTTTCCAGAGCGAGCCTTACACAGATAGTTCCAAACTATGTATCTAACCTTTCTAGACGAAAACAACACCCAAATCCTTACAACCCAGGGCATGTATCCGTATTCAAATTCCATCTGACCAAAGACATGTATCCATACTCAAATTTAGCGATTCCATACACCCAGTTTTGTATAATATTCTAGTTCCATACACGCGATCTTATCTTTTCTTTTCCTTCTTTCTTCTTTTCTTTCTCTTCTTCTTCTTCTTCTTCTTCTTCTTCCTTTCTCTTCTCTTCTCTCTTATCCGTTTTTGCTCTCTCTTTCTCCCAAGACCAAAATGAGATATTTCTTTTTTGGTCTTATCATGACGATCTTATCCCCTTTTTATTTCACTTTCCAAGGAGGAAACTTCCTCCCTCTTTCCTTCAAGCCACTTATCTCTTCCATAATTTTCTTTCTTATTTTATTCTAATATCTTTCTTTTATTACCCTTTGGTCCTCCCTTTCAGTTTTATTCTCTATTCAATTTATCAAAATCCTACTTTAACATATGAACTTATTATATTATGACCATAGGTCATGAATTAGTAATTTATTAATTTACCCATAAGCATTGTATTAATTCCAAGTTCTTTCTTATTTTATTTTATCTTTATTTTATTTGGGATAAATATACTTTTACTTTTATTATACAAACATGTAGAAAGCGCTGGGGTATATTAGAATGTTGTGCTTCTCTCATCTTTTGGAATATGAACAACGCCCGAATCTACTCAAGTGATCATAAGAGACTTCTTTCCCTGTCCAAACTTTTTTACGGCACATCACCCATTCAGCGAGCCGAAGGAGACAAATTGATAAGATCAAGCGCTTATCCTCATTGCCTCCTTACTAAAAGGAATCTTGTAATTTAGAATGTGAGCAAACATCTTACTCTCTCAAGAATGGTGCAATTCATTCTCTGCAACCCCGTTATTGAGGTGTCTTTTATTGTCTTTTCATGCGATCTTTGTGATTGGGTGCAATATTGATCAAATGGTCCAATATATTCACCACCATTATCTGAGCGAACACATTTCAACTGTCTACTAGTTTCTCTTTCAACATTGGCCTGAAAATGCTTAAACACATCTAGAACTTGATCTTTAGTTTTTAGTGTATAAGCCCAAACTTTTCTAGAGTGATCATTAATAAAAGTGACAAAGTATAAAGCACCACGAGTGTCACAACTTTCAAGGACCACATACATTAGAATGTACCAAATCTAGAACATGAGATTTTCCTAGATCTGAATGTTTCTATCAGGTGTTCTATTTTGTTACCATGGAAACAATGAACACAAGTTTTCAAAGGCGTACCTTTTATCCCTGCTAGAAACTCTTTCTTGGACAAAACGTGCAATCCTTTTTCACTCATATGTCGAGCCTTTTTATGCCGTAGATCGGATGGGTCATTCTACAAGGTATTCCTGACACCGCCTTGATTTTTCTTGCACCGGTGTAAAGAGAACAAGTCTTCTTTCCTTTTGCTACCACTAGAGAACCTTTGGAGAGCTTCCATTTTCCATCACTGAAATTGTTGTTGTAGCCTTCATCATCTAACTTTCCAACAGAGATTAAATTAAGCTGAATGTTTGGTACATGCCTCACATCTCTAAGCAACAATTTGCATCCAATATTTGTTTCCAAGCAAATGTCACCCATACCGACAATTTTTGACACATCTTCATTTCCCATACGGACATTCCCAAATTCACCTTGCGAGTAAGAAGTAAAGAAGTCAGCCCGCGAAGTAACATGAAATGAAGCTCCAAAATCGATTACCCAATCCGTCTCTTGGCCAATCAAATTAACGTTAGCATCATCACTGATAATCATGAGTTCAGCATTGGTAACTACAGCTGCATCATTTTGTTTTTTCTCTAAATTTTTCTCTTTGTTTTGCTCCTTGAACTTGAGTTTTTTGCACTCTCGCTTCATGTGCCCTTTCTTGTGACAATAATAGCACTCAACATCTTTCTTTGAAATCAAGCTTGAACGACCTCTAGATTTATCACGGTTGTGCGGAGCCTTACTCTTACTCCTGCCTCTCCCCTGGTTTTCCATCACAAGTGCCTCAGAGTGAGAAGAACATGATGATTTTCTTCTTGTCTCTTCATTCAACAGGCTGTTGGTAACTTGACTCATTGTTACCACTCCATCAGGTGTAGAGTTACTAACTGTGACCACCAAAGTTTTCCAACTTTCAGGAAGTGAACTAAGAAGTAGCAGAGCTTGCAACTCATCATCAAAAGTAATTTTCATGGCGGCCAAGCGAGTTCCTGATACTCTTAATCTCATTTCAAATGCTCTCTGATAAATTGCCCTCTTTATATTTAGAATTCCCCAAGCTTTCGAAATAAAAATGCTTTATTTCACGGCCGTCTTCCTATCATAAAGACTCTCCACTTTGGTCCAAAGACCATGTGCTGAATTTTCTGTAGAGACGTGATGAAAGACACTATCATCAATCCATTGTCGAATAAAATCGACAGCCTTTCAGTCTAGCTTTTTCCACTCGTCATCTTTCATCCCTTCCGGTTTGCCACTATCACCCTCTATGGGTCCATTTAAATCTTTACAAAACAAAAGGTCTTCCATTTTACTTTTCAGTCACTTGATTTGTGCCATTGAAACTAACCATACGCCCAACGTTGCCGTCCATAATTCACACACACAAATATAATGAATCGGAACCGAATTAACCAAATGCCCTGATACTAGATGTTGGGAAAAATAGGCTTTCCCATAAGTGTAAATCAATGGAAGCAATATGACATAAAATAAAATAACAGAAAATAAATGAGTACACAAGATTTACGTGGTTCCCTCAAATAACTTGAGGTACGTCCATGATGACTGGTAGGTCAGTTTCTTCCACTATCACCAAAAGAGTTTACAAAGTGGCCAAAAAAAGAGAAAGGCATAAGCCTTACAAACACACCAAGGTGTGATCATAAGGAAAATATACCTCACAAAAGTAGACAAATCTCCAGAACAAGCCGCAAAAACCCCCCAAATATCAAGTAAAGAAACATTACTCACTTGATAAACAAACTTGCTGATTTTTGTGGCACCAAAATGGAGAAGAAGAAGATTGAATTTTTCTTGAACCAAAGATGCTCGAAAAAATGCCTTCTTACCGAGCCAACCAAGATGATATATTCTAAAAAAAATGCCATAAAAACCTTTTATTTCCCTTGAAGACTCCAAACCAATACCAAGAGTCATGCACGCCAAAACAAATCTTGGATATGCCAAGAGTCATGCTAACCAGGTGCATCTTAAAATAACAAAACCATATTTAGCAAATTGATGGATCCCATGAAAGGAGAAGCAATAAAACATATGATATCTTCAACAAAATAAAAACATGCAATGACCAATAAGACTTAGTTCATTGGTTAAGGGCTAACCGTGGGCATAAGGAGGGAAGTAGATTAGGTTCAAGTTTCAATGGGGACAAAATTATGTATTTATAAAAAAAAAAAAAGACATGCAATAATATTATATTAAAATAAAATGCCCTATTCCCCATTACCTTGTGGGACGTCTTTTCATATGAAAAGAGACACCATTGTCATCCCATCATCACTTAAAATATACCAAATTTTCTTAAAGTGGGAGATTTTTGAGTAAACTTATCTTTTAACTGCCAATTCTTTCATTGTACAAGCTAAATTTTGTGATTCAGAAATTACTTTAGTTAGGTTATTAGAGATTCTAATGGAACTATCAAAATGATTGCAAACAGACATTTAGCCAATGCTTTTCTAAGTATAGTTAAGCGTATGACTTTAAGAGACGATGTTTTGGCTACAAAAAATAATGGTTTTGTAGACTTAAGTGATCAAAGGAGACTACAAAGTTATTATAGACTACTATAACAAAAAGAGCAATTTACCTTGTTCGATTATTTTATTAATGGAGGACATTTGGAAACTCTCTCAAGTTTAAACATTCATGAATATAATCATATTTATAGAGAAATAAATAAAATAGTAGATTGCTTAACTAAGAAAGACATTGGTTGTATTAATTTTACTGTTTGATGGTTAAACTTTCTTAGAGATGTTATAAAAATTGGTTTAAAAAATTACTTTGATTCTTAGTTTAATAGAGCTTGTAAGATTTCTCATCCCTAGTTTCCATTCAAAAGAAAAAAAAAAAAAACCCTTTCATTATAAACGTTGTGGTGTAAAACAAGAAAAAAATTTCGCTTATATGAATTGGATTCGGTTAAATGGAGAAGAAAGGCTCTGTATGAAACAACATATTTTGTGGTATTGAAGTTAGATTTTGATAAAAGGAAGTGGAAGCAAGTAAAAAATTCTTGGGTCATAACCCAGCTATCTCAATATCTACTCAAAGTTTTGGTTAGTTTACAAGGAATAATATGTATTTCCTCGAAGACTATCGTGAAGCTTACTTCGAAAATGCTAACCTTTGTCATGATATGGGAGTTGTTAATAATATCAAAATTCAATGCTTAACACCATTTTTTGTACGACTCAATTATGGCCATCCCCATTGTTTTGGATACGACCTGAGATTTCTTCTTTGTATTAGAACATCGAACTTCTCTCTCTATATGTATATATTTCAATGGTTTCTTATTATAGTTCTTCTTTCTTAACTTTATATTTTTCTTTATCAAAAAAAAAAAAAATTTATATATTTCTTAGAGAAAATTTTGTTTTTTATTTTAAATTATAATAGCTTAATGTCACGGACTTAATATTTCCATTAAGCTCTCGTGCGGCACTTAAACAACTCGTCCCTTGGATGTTGCTAAATCAGCTTTCCCGTTGCCTAACTTACTATGCTAAGTGCCACCTACGACTTGGATGTTAAGAAAACACTTGGAAGAAAGAACTCTTATTGATGGAAGGATTCTGATGCTTTGGGCTCGCTCTTGGTTGGTTGGGTTGCGTGGTGCCACTTGGACCGTGGGGCCTCCACTTGTTGCTGAAACTACTTTAAAGATTCTACAGAGACCTTGGTTGGTTCTGCATTCTGATTCAAGAATGTTCTAGACTACTCTACTATGTACAACCATATACAAGAGATCCATGGAAGACTCTAAATAGCTCTCTCATATTCCATACCTCTCCATAGCTTTTCACTTATATGTGAACTCCTCTAGAATCTTTTCTAGACTTTTCTAGAATATTCAAGGTAACTCTTGTGGGCGCCTTGGGCCTTGACCCAGGCCCTCTAGCTTGCAGGCCTCTTTCGAATTTTAGATGCCGCTGGATGGACCGGTCCATCTTTATCAGGCCCGCCAATGAAACTGGCAAGACCCGGGATAGGATGCCCTCCTATAGCCGAAGAAGGAGTTGGCACTCCTCGGATGCCATTTTCCCGAAGCATAACAAAGTTGATGAATAGGCTCCTGGAAGGGAGAATGCCTCGTCCACGTGCCTTGCCATGAATCTAAGATAGAGCGAGCCCGCTTGAGTCTGCGTTCGGAAATACACTTGCGTTCTCTCTCCTCACTTCGCTAAGGAAGGAATTAGGTCTCCCTCGAGAGATATGTGCCCCACGTTCTCTCCTCTCTCTACTTTAAGGGAAGGTGGTCCCCATCCACGAGATATGCGCCACCTTCTCCTTCCGATTTGGAAGGAAATCATCCACTTGCCACGAAGAGTGGATCTCCTTCCTCCCTGATAAAAGGAAGCCACGACACGGAATAAGGTACAGACAAAAGGTTCAAAACTCTAAATCTTTGAAAGAAGACGATAGAGATCTAACTTGAGCGTCGGAGAGATGACGGAGGAGACCCTCCCACACCGCTTTCTTAGTTTTCTGTTTTGTAGGTTGGCATAGGTTGATGCATGTTCCAACGGTCCAGTGACTCAGAGAATTTCGGAGATTACAATTGGTGCCGTCCGTGGGAAACGCCTAGAAGGAAATCTCAAAGAGCGATCTGAGAACACAGGTTCACCGGCTCCCGGTGATCTCTGGATTAAACGAGGTTTGGTAGTTCAGCTCATTACAGGTAGTTAGAGTCACATCACCGTATCTATGACAATGAATCGACCCGAAAAATTCGAAGACCCATTTCTCAGTAGCGTCGAGAAATAGGCTAAGCGGGAAGAGGCATGTGGAGCTGGATGGCGGGATTCTTGAACATACCAAGCCGTTTACAACGGAGAGCGGCTCTGGTTTCGCCCGGAAACAGGTCGAAACCCGTAAGTATTTTATGACTTATACCCACAACCGGGCGAGATAAGAGCGAAGGCTATCTGCGACCACAGTGATCATCAGAAGCGGATGACAGGCACTCCTTGGAGCTGACTCCTCGCTTCCCCGTCGTTCACCACCTTAGAACTCTTAGAAGCCATCAGAAGAGACCTTCTTACCCCGATCCAGTAATTTATTAGTATTCTGCTGCGCCGAACTAAGGGAGAAGCAGCAGAGATAAGGCCCCCGTCGGGTGGCCCCCAAAGCTCTGCTAATACTCGGTTCGAGGCATGGCCCAGTTTTGCACGAGCAATGCCTGGCCAGGCACCTCCGCCTTGTGTGTAACATTTTATCCCCTTGTCTGGGGGTAGGTATGACATCTTCGTCTTCCCTGCTTGACGGCGTATTTTGGACTATGAGCCTCCTCGCGGATTCGTCATTCCACCGTTTGTTATGTACAATGGATCCTCTGATTCGTATGATCATATGTTGCACTTTAACCAGGCAATGATCCTTAAAGCCAGGAACGATAGACTCCTGTGCAAAGTATTCCGGCTGCTTTATGAAAGAGTCCCGCCCAGCTTGGTTCCTCGCTCCCGAAGGGTCTCGCTCATTGGTAGATTCTGG
Organism: Tetrastigma voinierianum; assembly: GCA_016808115.1. Classification (NCBI taxonomy): domain Eukaryota; kingdom Viridiplantae; phylum Streptophyta; class Magnoliopsida; order Vitales; family Vitaceae; genus Tetrastigma; species Tetrastigma voinierianum. Next base: position 643,988 of record JAEQBH010005114.1, on the reverse strand, counting down.
GCGCGTTCATCACTCGATATTTATTTTGCTTTATTTTTTGTTTACTGTAGTTGTACTCCGTTCGAAGGGAAAAATCAGCTCGCTCCAATCCATCTTCAAGCGGGATGACGAGTCCATCTGGGAGTTCACCCGAAGATTCGAGTGGCCGTTCGCGAATTGATACTATAATATGGATGCGATCTTGCGAGGGAGCTTTTGAAGAAGGAACCCGGACCAACTACTCCTTTCTTGAGTCCCTTTCTCGACCAGCGCCCTCATGGAAGAGAGCGTAGTGTGAGTGACAAATGTCTCCCTCTGGAGGATAATATTCGCTACCTCGCAAACGGTGTGATTAAGAGCAAGTGGCAGGTGACTACGAAGAGTCGACGGAGGCGAAAGCAGCCAGGTAAGAATGGCGTTCCCAGGCGACTTGAAAGAAAGATCCTCCCGATTCACCCTTAACATCTCTAAAATGGCTTGCTTCCCTCATTCGGGATCACCTCGAGTTAGTGGCCTCGCGGCGAGCTGAGCCTAAGCTAACGTAACGGAGTCACTAGGTGTAGCGACCCCCACGGGGACCACGACCATGAAGCGAATCAAAGCCAAGGTTTGAGTTCATGGTTGAGATTAATTTGGTGAGAGCCTTAGAAGGTTCATTGAGACGGCCTTGTGAAACCGCCTGGCACCGATGAGTGGTCGGCGCGAACCGTCGTGAGCCGGACCTACAAGCAGCTTTATCTTGGGAGGCCCGGTCGATGATCGATACAGTCGAGGCGACGAAAAATGCTCCGCGCTGACCACCAGTGGTCGGAGATAAACACCATCGATACCTCGAGAGGTAGCACGGTAGCCGATGTCGGTAACCTTATCCTTTCCTCCTATAGATCCAAAGCGGATCATCACACCCCGATATGATGCACTTGTACTCACATATGTATTAACAATTTTGATGTGCATAGGGTCCTCTCGATCAGGCATTGTAATGCGAGATGAACCTCAAGCCACTACATAAGAGAAAGTCCGGCTTTCGATCATCTTAAGCTCGGTTGGTAGAGTTTTATTCGGATTCAATGGGTCCTGCCTTCTTGATGGAGGTGATATTGCCCTCTGTCAAGGTAGGACCCGATGGCTTCGGCAAGTGTTGTTTTGGTGGAGTGAGACTTGGGCCGTCTGATCACATTGTGGAGCCGAACACAGTGCACGCCATGAAAGCAATTACCTCCACCTACCACAAAACTATCAGCTATCTAACTGCATCCGAGCAAGTTGACCTTCAAGGTAGCCCGATTAAGCGGCTACCGTGGTGTTATCAGCGTCGGTTGCAGACGCAGATAAGAACTTAGATGGCTTTCGTCGTGAAGCTTCGTCCGTCTTCATAGCAATTAAGGCACGCGCGATGCAGGTAGCTTCGGAGAGGCGAAGACAATTGAACATGGAGCCCACGCGGCCCATAGTTGTTCAGCGGACGGACGGTGTGCTGTGCGTTCCTCCGGTAGGAAAAGAAGGCCCGGTGCAGCGGGCATTGACAGTAAGCGCCGAAGCGTATTCGCACGGAACCATGCCGAACATGAAGTAAACCCGAGAACGCCTCTCTCATAGGTTAGGCGTCTCCCATCTCGACCCATTCGAGGAAAGGTCACAGCTTCCCTTTCGAGCGCCATCAATCAGCATCTAGGCGCAGTAGACAATCTTTTAAAGGTGGGTTTATCGAGAAAAAGTAAAATACCGAATGGCTTGCTAATGTGGTAGTAGTTCTAAAGGAGGTAAGTAGGCGGGTGTGTGCATCGGCTAGGATCTGCTTGGCCTTGTAATCTGGGATAGCTTCCCTACGCAGCGTGATCCGATTGTTGGCCAGCATCGGTGAGGCACGGCATCGCATGTTTTTAGATACATTCTCAGGCTATCACGGAATCCCCATGTACCAGGGCGGAGAAAACATCTTTCATCACCCCGAGCTCTTACACTTTGGCATGCCCTTCGAGGTTAAAGATACCAGACCACCTGCTCGGCGATTAAATGCCGAATGTTTAAACATTTACTTTCGGGAAAACTATGGAAGTGTATATAGACGATATGTTGATAAAGTCCAAGGAACACCTAGATCACGCTAACCATTTGCAACAGGCATTTCACCTTCTTAAAACCTATGGTATGAAGTTGAACCCTACAAAGTGTGCATTCGAGGTCAGCGTAGGACGGTTCACAGGCTTCATATTGACCTGAGGGGATAGAAGCCAGCCGCTTCTAGCTTAAAGCCATTCTAGAGTCTCCGGTCGAACTCACAGAAAGGAGGTACAACAAGCCAGAGAATTCGATTAAACTGCCTTAGGACAATTTATTTCCCGAGTTCACGAGGCCTTAAGCCCTTTTCACCACCTAAGAGGGCTAATCGAGTGGATGGAACGAAAGAGTGTGTCAGACTACTCGGATGTGTGTAGCGAACCACCCGATCCTCGCGAGTGCAGCCGTGAAACCACATTCGTCTACTACATGAGTCTCGAATCTGATAAATTCCCTTGTTCAAAGAATAAGATGGGAAACCAAGGCACATGTGTTCTTTTTAGCAAATCCTTAGTCGATCACGGCTCCAGATATAGCAATCACTAAACGACCTTCGCCCCTCGGATATGGCAAAAAAACTTTGCCCGCCACTTCTATTTTTCTGTTATCGTGTCTTGACCTCCCACGGGCCTGTATACATAAACGACCTCCCGGGAAGATGGCTCGATGGAAATGATGACCCAAAGTAATCTGATCGATATACATTTGAGGCTTCAAAAAAGGGGTAGGTGTTGGTTGGTTCATAGCGAAATTCCCCGATTTGAAAACATGCTAGACAATTTGGATTAGTGGACTCTCAGTCAGTAGTCAGATAATCTGGGGTAGGCATTAGTTCTGATTGAGAACTCAGGTCAGGAAGTGAATCGGCGATCGGTGACTCAGGTTGGGGTGCTCCTAACGAAAGTTGGAATATGAGGCCATCTAATGGGAACGAATTGGCGGCAGCCGTGTCTAGAACGGACTCTTGATTTCGGGATGACTCCCAATTGGTGGTCGGACAAAGTTCGCAAGGGTGAGTCGAGACCCAGAATGGCGAATGTCTCTCGGGTGGCTGCAGCAGGCAGCTTTGGTTTTGATGGAGACACATCCCGAGACTGCAATGAAAAGCGGGCCTTATTGGCCTCAGTAGCGCTTCTACCAATCGGTGAAACCATATTTTGCCTGTGTGCTCGGTCGGAGTTCATCGATTGCATCCATGGGTAGCAGGTAGGCGAGGACCCCGAATCACGGATGGACTATTGTCAACATTTGTATCAAGCGGAATGACTTTGATTAAGGAGGAACAAGGACCCACGAGAAGCTTAATTGGCGTGGATACCATGATGGATGAACGGCGTTTATGAATGTGTGGTCCGTATCTAAAATTAGCGACACCGGAGCAAAGCCCGATATGTCTTAGTTGAAGTACGCATGAAGGAATATCTTTGATCACTTCACTGGTAGAGCTGGCCCGTGAGCCCATACTCAAGGATACTATTGGCCGACCATGAAAGCTGATGCTGCCAATTATACTTGAAAGTGTGATGTTTATAAGCGACCACTTTTATCCTGAAATGCAGGTGGGCGATCTCTATCTTTAGCCCTTGGCCCTTTGCACAATGGGGGATCGATATAGTTGGACCACTACCTACTGCTCCGACCCAAAAGAAGTTACTATTGGTGGCCACGGACTATTTTAGTAAGTGGATCGAGGCCGAAGCATTCTCTTCGATTAAAGATCGGGATGTCACTCAGTTCATACAGGGGAAAAATATTGTATTGCGGTTAGCATCCCAATCAGTAATCTCCGACAACGGGCCCCGGTCGGCAGTGAGTCTATCGAAACCCATCGAGGAATTGAAGATAAAAATCTGTACTCCACCTCGCCTTCTTTCGCAAAGCATTGGCCTAGTAGAGGCCTCCCAACCGATACTGACAACGACCACTAAAAGCGTTGGATTCCGGTAGGGCAAATGGGTGGATGAACTCCCCGGGGTACTCTGGGCTTACGGAACCTTTGCCCGCCAAACCCTTCAGTGTGTCTCCATTACTCGTCGTATGGAATCGACCATCATCCCCACTAGGTGGCATGCCTCCATCCAGGACAAACACCCCGAGCAGGGTCCCGAATTAATGATGCGAGAAGCAGTGGTGATGAATTGCGAGAATCGGCGGCCATCATAGCATCTACGGAGCTAGTGGAAAGATCTTGTCATGAGTCAAGGCTGAACATTCCTGACCCGGGGACCTAGTGCTAAGAAAGTGTTGAAATCTGGCCGGCCAATGACAGGGAAAATTCCAACTCAAGCGGGAAGGGCTAGTATCTTATAACCTTATTTGAGGGAATCAGGGGCTTCGCCAGAGCGAGCTTGATGGGACCTGTAACTAGAATGTGGAATGCAACACATCTTAAGAGGTATTATCAATAAAGAATGATTCAATATCAAATGTTCATTCTCTTTCTATTATGATCAACATTTAAAAGTCCGGATGACGTAGTAAAATGACCTGTCCGGCCTAGTAAAGATCACTTATAGCGGTGACTCAAAAGTGGATGGGCGGTGAAATGACTGTCGGCCGGTAAGATGACTTCTTTATCGACTCAAAATTCCGGATGGAGTAGTAAAATGACCTGTTATTTCGGTGAAATGACCTTTCGCCGGTCGACTCAAAGTCTAGATGGGCGCATTAAAATGACTGTCTGCGGGGTGAGATGACATAGCGACGACTCAGGGAATGCGGATGGCGCATTAAAGTATTCTTTGGCTGGAGTGAAGATGACTTATAGGTGGTTAACTCAAAAGTCCGGATGGTGCATTCAAATGACCTGTCCGGCCTAGTGAAGATAACTTCTAGTCGGTCAACTCAAAAGTCCGGATGGCACATTCAAATGACCTATCTGGCGGAGTAAGATAAATCTGGCCGATTGATACCGTCAGGATGACCGCAAAAAAAGCGACCAGTCGGCGTCTGAATATTGCCTAGTGAACCTGGAAGAAGTGTAAAATGCCCTTTTCGGCTCGATTTAGGAATCTACTATCTAATTCGCAGTGGCGTCCCGAAAGATATCACTCAACTCCCAGCCTAACTTCCCAGCTTGGGACATCGAAATAAGATATCCTGTCTGATTAGGGCAATTATAACTCTATATAACCCGATTAAGCTGGAAAGAAGTACTTTATCCAAAAAAACAAAATAAAATGTCTAAACACGAAAGCAAAGAAGAGATTGTCATGCAAAATATATTTAAGCAAAATACATTTGTTGATTATTTTTGGCCCAACCCTCGTTAGCACTTACGGAGGCGGGTGAAGTGCGATGATATATCGACCTCTCGCCGGCTTGCAGAGGCCTTTGTTTATAAAGCTTCTTGATGAATCTCGGCGGCGCGTGGACAAGGCAAATGAAGAGCCCGGGGGCGTCGGATTCACGAAAAATTCGGGGTGGTAGATGTCACGTCAGGGGAGGATTTTAGTTTGCTCACGCGGATGCTCGTGCACAAAACCTGCAACTGACCATAGCAGTAGTTAAAAATCACGTCATTGCTTCTCGCATCGATTCGCCTCGGTGCGACCTCTCGGCAAAGCTCCTCTCCAGCGGTGAAATCATCGCTGGTGAACCCATTTCCGCAGTAGAGTGATCGCTCATTAGGTTATCTGGCCGTTCTCTTCCTCTGCCGGCGGTACTCAGCAGCGTACCAAGGCTTGCTGATGACGGAGCCAGGGTCGAGACTCCGCCTTAAGCTGGCGCCTTTGAGGTGGTCGGAGCACTGGACCCGGGGCGGTTCACGGCTCAACTGCGCCGGGCGCTCCCCATTGATCTCGGCGCGCTGGCCGCGTAAAGGCGGCATCCTCTTAGTTTTCGCGAGGCCTTCCCACACCGGCCTTCCTTCAGCCTCTTGCTCCAAGCGGATGGTCAAGTGGGCCTCTTTCAAGAGTCTAGTTCTCTCGGGGAAAGCCCGGACTAGGCGCTGGTAGGCTAAGCTCGGCATCCTCGGTAGGAGTAATGTAGTTCTGATCTTTGGAGGGACATGTTCTTGAAGCAATGATCATCACTGCGAGAAGAAAGGCGTGTTAATCAAACAACACAATAGCAACTGAGTTTATATATATATATATATATATATATATATATATAAGCTTTACTACTTTACCAGTTTTGCCGTCTGGATGAAGTTTCGGTTGCGAATTTGCAGTCCGTCTTCGATGATTTGATAAATGTCCTCCTTTGCAGTGTCAACGGAAACAACAATCTAATACTCCTCACCCTGTCTTGCCTCCCAGGCCCTCACGGGCAACCGTAACATCCTCAAGTACAAATCGTCGAGACGAGCGGCTGCGAGACACCTCGGTGAAAGGCTCGGCGGTGGAGGGATGGACTTGATATCGTCAGTGCGGGTCAGCATCGCTTCCTCAATCAGGACGGGGCGGTAGATAGAGTTGAAGCCGATACAGCGGTCTCGCGCCCTGTGCAGCGTGAGCCTAGCGGCACTCGAGCGACTCAAATCCACAGTGGGATTGGTTGGACCGCCTGCGGTGTAGGAGGAATTGGAGCTTCCTCGCGCCAGCTCTTCCCGCAGGCGATATCTTCGACTTCGATTTGATCGTTAGACCTCATTTTGAGAGGCTAGGATCATGATTGGTTTGAATCTACGGGCCCCCCCATCCATAGGGGACGGACCGACCCTTCGACCAACGGCCTCCACTTAGCTGCTCACTGCGTTTTAAGCTTTACGGCGGCATAGCGATCTAGCAATCTGTCATCTCTTCACTCCCGCCTTCTTCCTCGAGAGGCGGATGGGCTCAAGCAGACTAAAGTATAAATCCTTCCCACCTAGGCCCGTGGCACTCTTCCTGGTGGTCTCTCTTCTTTGATCGTCAATATTTTCGGGGCGGGATCAATCCTCTTGGCAAGGAAGCGCGGGTGAAGCACTTCCCGCCTTTGGACCCCGGTGCGGGTAGGCGAGGAGCAGACCCTCGCTAGTGGACATGAGGGGACGGTGAGGCCCGCATGCGTTTCATTCGGCTCGATCTTACTCGACCTGCAGTCCACGTTGATGGCGCCTGGCTTCATGGCTCAAATCCATGTCCGGTGGTATGAAGTGTTCCTCCGCCCACTTGATCTACATTAGCGGCTGACCAGGAATGATCGGGAGGCGTAGGGGCCGGCTGGATCCACATCTGACAAAAGGTTCTTCAAAGTCGGAAAGACCTCACAATGGCGCCTCTGTTCGGAAACCTCCAGCAGGTCTGAGTGTTCTCAAGGCTACTTCTCACCCACTTGCACAGCCTGCCTCTCATTTTTTCCCTACATCGATAATCCTCGGTCGCACGTGAGTCATATATATGATAAATTTGACGTCTGATCCACACACACACAGGAGAGTGCGACCGATTAATATAAAGCGGTAGGTCGAGAGACGGGGTCTGTCCGCGGGCCCCATTCACTAAGATAACCCCCTTTGCCTCCGTTTGGGAGGGTCGAGTCAGTTCGCAGTGCGGTCGGGAGTCGGTATCGGGGACAAATGGAGCCCGTCTCCGTAATATCAGAGAGTAGGCAAAGCAAATCTCAACCAATGAAAGGTCGAGCTGGTATAATAAGTTGGAACTCTTTTTTGATGAGAATACGATTGGCGTTGGGATGAGCTGGTAGAAGTTGATGCCACAGTCTGAGTACAAAACTATTTATGAGGCGGGCATTGTTTGAAGCTAGAAGCTGACCTTAGGTTGCTCGTGGGTAAAAAACACGGCATTATGTTCCCCACCTAGAGTGGACTCATCCAGCTCGTCCATTAACTTCAAGTCAATGTTCTCATGGACTTTGCAATAGGATCTCAATTCCTCCACCATCAGGGACGAGACGATATGACTTGTAGAAGCGTGGCTACCGTCTGATTCCTCGTGCGACATGCTGTTGGGCTGAAGTTCATATCACCTCTCGTCATGCTAAAGCAGATCCTGGAGAGGAGATCAGTGAGTACAACCCCCCAGGCCATACATCGGTGACGGGTAGAAAGGCAAAACCCACTGACACGGGCAAAAGCAGCTAGAATGCAACAAGACCTAGACCTACCCTCACCCCAGGACTTTCCATGGCCGGAAGAAGGCCGATGAGGAAGATTCAATACATTAGTCAGGGAAATAGTGATTACCTATAAAGTGAAAACTGAGTAGACGCTAGAAAAAGTTGTTCTTAATCAAATGCAAAATCGCATGATTATTATCTGGCGAAGTTACTTGAAGCGATGAGAGGATGCTAACTCAAAGATGATAGAGCGAGGAAAAAGAAAATCTAATAATGACCCCCATATACCAATGCTTTAGGACTACGGCATTCGTCGATGCTGTCCATTACCACATAAATTCATTTCATTTTCTGATGGCAGTCAACGGCTCCTAGGAGACTTGTTGGGAATCTGGACCAGAGTTAGTGGGCCAGCATCTAAATCAGGGCTGGTAGGCGAAGCCGTTCATTAACTAGGATCACTAAGCATCTAGTCAGGTGCGAAACAAAATTGCCTCACGCCTGAAACAGAAAATAAAGTGCAAGATTGCCAAAGTAGAACATAGTACATAAATGTAAAAAAAGTACGATTTTATTGACTGCGCCAAACAACATTCATCATTACATTCATATCCTTACAGTATGACTAAACAATCGCATATTGAAGTGGATGCATAGTTCGTCGAATCAAATCGGCCCAGGAGACGAAGGCGTGCGGGGAGTTGAAGATGAAGGCGAAGGCAGAAGGCATGCAAAATCTTTGCAAAAAAAAAAAAAAAGGGAAAAAAGAAGGAAAGATGGAAAGGGGGCTCAAGAAGGGAGAAAAGCCCCGCTGATTTGGCAGGGGAGGTCCTGGGATGTAGAGGATTCCATTGTTGGAACCGCGAACTGACAGACCTGTGATTTATCTATTAGGCTCCACTTTCAGGCCTGCGATCTTTGATCTAATTCACACTTGGAAGCACGCTCAAATGATCGAACCTGATCATCCTTCATAGCAGTCACTAGTGCGATTCATTAAGCGTTCAAATATCAGCACCCTTCTTTGGAGGAGCGTGCGGATAACGATTGATGACGAACCTCGTCGCCGCACAGCCTTTTATAAGCGACCTCGATCCGGGATCAACTCAAGCGATCGTATGACATTTAATGCATTTTCAAAAAAGTTAGAAAACTCACATTGAAATTCAATAGCATTGATTACCTACTGTTCCCCATGTGTGATCGAAGCATGTCCTCTTTTTCTAATGGGAGACGTCGCCCTCCGTGAAAAAGAACGTGTGGGGCACCTTAGGCCTTGACCCGAGCCACTCTAGCTAGAGGCCTTTAATTTAGATGCCATGGATGGGCCGGTCCACGTCTTGCCTCCCGACCTGCGAGCTGGCAGGAGCCCGGATCGGATGCCCTCCTATGGCCGAAGAAGGAGTTGGCACTCCACAGGTGGCGCTGCTGCAGAGCACATCTATGAGGGTTGATGAATAGGCTCCCAGAGAGGATACCTCGCTCCCATGCCTTGCCATGAATCCAAGATGGGCAAACCCCTTTGGGGTCTTGCATTCGGGAAATACACCCCACGTTCTCTCCTCGCTTCCACCTAAAAGGAAGAATTAGTCTCCCACTTGAGATATAAGCTATGTTCTCTCTCTCTTCCGCTAAAAGGAAGAATTGGGTCCCCGTCCATGAATATAAATACCTTCTACTTCCGATTTGGAAGGAAATCATCCACTTGCCACGAAGAGTGGATCTCCTTCCTTCTTGATAAAAGGAAGCCACGACACGGAATAAGGTACGGTTCAAGGTTCTGACTCTCAATCTTTGAAAGAAACTGACGGAGATCTAACTTGGGGCATGGAGGATGGAGACCCTCACGCCAGCTTTCTTAGTTTTACATTTTGCGAGTTAACACGGTGATGAATGTTAGACGGTCCATTGACTCGGAGTGCAGAGTTACAGCTTTCTGGCTTCTCAAGTCTTCTAGAAGTTTTCATACTCTTGTAGCTAAGAAGGTCTCCATAAGTATCTAGATTCTTCCCCTCTCCTTAGGAAAGGCCTTGACGGGTTCATTTGTGTCTATAGAGGGATTCTCCCCATATGAGAGTGTGTCCAAAAGAATGAGGGTGTGATATCAATCCCTAGTCCTGTTTCTTTTTAGTGTGACTATCCTTTTTATTTCATTCATTGGGCCTTTGGAGCTTAAAAGCTTCAATACTTGAGGATTGAGACTTGAGAGAATTTGGGGTTTATTTAAGATTTGTATGATTACAAAATAAACAATTAATAATGTAATTAACTAATTTACAGTCATATATATATTTTTTACTTCAATTTACTTGCATTACATCGTCTAGTATGTTAATCTTTACAATCATAAACTTCTAAGAGGGCTAAAAACCTAAAAATATAAAGTCTGATGATTAACAAATATGTATATAATGTAGGCCACGAACATGGCATGCCCAGGATCACCATAGTTAGAAAACAAAACACAATAACGGAGAGAATTGTCAATTCGTGTACCTGATTTGGAATCCATCATGCTTTACGTGGAATTAACGACGATTCGCGAACACGAACTCAAGATCTTCTCCTACATCGCCGTTGAAACACGTACAATGGGATTGCCACTCCTGAGAGGAGAGTTTTCTCTAGATACGGATGTGAGTCAAAATGTATCATTAGGAGTTAGGGGAGGGACTTGAGCAGCATTTATAGAGTCTTGGCCGCGGGGCCCTCGTGCAATGAGGCGTCCTCGTACACTAGTCGGCCCATGGCGATTAAGAATCCACGTATCTCACCTTTATTGACCCGAAATAATTGATTGTTCAATTCATATGGCCCATTAAGAAATTGCATTTTCCTTGGCGGAAATTAATTGAAAACAGTATGTCTTACCTAAGTATTGGTCTAGGATTTATTCTGCTTTTATGCATAGTCAATCCCGTCCCACAAAGTCTAGACAAGATCTGCAGGTAGTGCATGCCTCCTGAGCCTTGCTTTTTAGTGCAGAGAGCTTTCAACTCTTGATATGGATTCAATATGGTATGAGTGTGATAAATGGGCAATACCTCATGTAGGTGATGCTTCATTTGTTATCCATTTGTTAGTCAGTTCTATCTTTAGAGTAATCACAGGCACAGTGTGTCACGGTATCATCATGGTTCAATGAACCTGGATATGTCTTATGATGGTTCAGCTTGTACTTTATGTGTAATAAGACATATTATTAAGGCTAATGCGAGAACCGCCCCCATGCTTTTGTACTGAGGTTTACCTGATGCCTCGAGATTTTCAGCGATTATAATAAATCAAGCAGTAAATCTACCACGTCACAAATACCTCATTAGATGCAAAAGAAGTTGATACATATTCAAATATTACAAAAGTCTTAATGAAACGGATCTGAAACTTCTGAGCAACGTAAAACTAAGCGACTCCCACTAATTGTGGTATCCCATGATACTCCTAAACCCATGTTAATGACATGTAGTCGAATATCTGAGGCGAAGGCCTTTAGTTAGCGGATCACGCAATCATATCATCTGTTGAAATGTTCTCTGACTATGATGTGCAGGTCGAACTTTTTTCCTTTATAGTCAGTACTTGACCTCATAATGTAGGCCCTTATGAGACCTCGTTTATTTGTTGTAAACAACCGCTCTTGAGTTATTGTCCTGTCCCTAGTGTGTAGGCATATCCACAAAATCAAATCACGGTCGACTCCTTAATGAGGTTTGAATGATTACTTTGATGCGGCTGAAAACGTCTTTCTGAGCTCCGCTGCATGGTAGGATGCTATTGATTCTGTTCTCACTTTCATGATCACGCACCTCCTGCTTTAGCAAAGATGTAACTTGTTGTTGACTTCTTTTCATCTTGTGCTTAATGAAAGTGCGAATCAGAGATACCCGACTGACAGCCAGGTCTGAACATGTTTGGCAAATCAGCATATAGTCTTTTTGTCCTCTTTAAGTACCTGTAACCTTCTTGGCGTGACCAGTGATCGTGTCACGGATTTGGCTGATGCACAGAATCTGTTGCCAAAGGCAATATCAGGCCTAAGGTACATACTTGAGCATACATAATACTCCCAAGTGCACTGGCATAAAGTTTACATTTTCATTTGGGCTTTCTCAAAATCCCGGATGGGGACATTGACCCAGACTGAAGCTTATCCACTACAGACGGGGCAATTCTGGCATTTGTTAAATATTTGGATCTGCTGGCTTTAAATCGGTGCTTAAATATGCCCTCTGAGATAAACCTAATAGTTGTGAGAGCGATTCATGATCTGATGCGGACAAAAGGCCTCATAAGGAGTCCTTCATATCAAAGTTCTTTGACAACATCCGCTTTGTCTCAAATGCAGTGGCTTGAGTGCATTGCTGCCGAAGCGGATATAAATCCCACAGAGTATAAAGGAAAATGAATTTTCTCGGTTTGACCTTGCGGTATACATTGATCTGCTGTTCTCGACAAACCATATGAAATGCTGACACTGCGAATTTTAAGTACCATTGTCTAGAAGCTTGCCCAGGACATAAATAGACTTTTTTCGATCTGTCTGGCGTGCTGAATGCATTTGCCTCAAAACCTTCGGGTTCATCATATAAACTTCTTCATTAAGGTCTCCATTGAGAAAACGGTTTAACAATCCTTTGGTGCCAACTCCATATCGAAATGAGCAACTAATGCCACGATCCTCTGAAGAATCTTTAGAGGGCCGGAGAAAAGGTTGCTTCGCAATTATCATACTCTGCAGTGAAACCTTTAGCTACTAGTACGACTTTAAACCTGATCTTTCCTTTAGGGTCCCTTTAGTCTTATACACTTGTTTGCATTAAAATGGGTGCATAGCGTCGGGTAATTCAGTGAGTTCCCCCAACTCCATTGTGCCTCATAGATTAGTTTCATCTCTCGTTACATCGACCACGATTCGAGGCGGAATGAGAATCTGACTTCACGCCAGTCATTGGATGACCCTGAACCCATTCTCGGCCAGTCTTGCTCTCCTATAGGCTAAATGATCCGGTGGTATAGCCGATCGTCTCACAATGGATCTCCCTTCACTGGGCCCAATAGCCACATCACTTTGAGAGCCTTGATGAACTTCATTAGGAATTTGTCTTGATAAACGGGATCCGAACCTCAGCGGGTTGATATGGTGTGTGGGAGTCTCCTGATTATGCGTATGGGAGTAGATAAAGATGCCATATCACCCGGCGTGCTATTATCCTCGATAATGCGTGACGACTACTTTCTTCGACCACATCAAACTCCAAAACTTGGGCGTACGTGATTCCACAATTCTTGTGCCTCCATTGGGATTATAGGCAGATATCCCTTCGAATATTCAGGGTAAGATGCAAAGTAACAGGAGTGGACTCTTGAGTCGACTTACTTAATGTTGGATTATAACCACTTATGGGGACATCCCCCAGGCAAGATGGATTTAAGTGAAACGCAGCAGTCCATAACTCAAGGTCAACGAGAACAACTTTTGTAGGTACGTTAGAATGTAGTGACTTAAGCGCATGAAAACCCGGGTAAATTTGTCTTCTTAATCATCTTAACCATTTCCATAAGAGTGTGATTCTTCCTTTAACTACACCATTTTATCGGGACTCGAGCATAGTAAGCGAGCCACTATCCCAGAATCCTCTAAGTATTTGGCGAATGGCCCCTTAAGGCATCGACATCGCCATGCTTATACCATAATATTCTCCACCTGGTGAGGATCTAACAGCCTTTATGACTTTTCGGTGTTTCTCAACCCCGGTCAGAAAAATCTTGAACTTGTCAAGGGCTTCGGCCTTCTTTAATCAAGTCTGAGATAACCATATGAGAATAGTCATCAATAAATGTGATGAAATAAAAGAGATTTCTACCTGAGGTTCTTGCGTCTCAAAGGTCCCTTATATCGGTGTGAATGACCTCAATAGTCGAGCCGGTTGCGAGTTTTGCTCTTATCTTGCGGTCATTTGCCTACACAACAGGTCTACGCATGTCTCTAAGTCATTTTAGAAGCTGAGGGCGGGATGTTAGTCTTTATCGGCCTTTCTACTCTGTAACCTTGAGATATGAGCCCAAGCGGATTTATCTTACAATCGTAAATTTGTTCCTTAGGTAATGGTCTCTTAGAAACAACCTTTTCAGCCGTATAAGCGACGTATATGTCATTGGGAGATAAACACAATTTGTACAATCCGTTGGACATATAACAACACCCAACCTTATTTGAATCAAGAAACAAAGAATAACATTTGCTCTTGATTTGAAAAGTAGTCTTGTCCAGGCACGATGAAACTAAGTTAAAGTGCAATGAAAATACACATAAAAGTGTCTTTCAACATTAATCTAAAACGGAGTCTAGAATCAAAGTGCATCTCCCACAAACCACAAACATAAACCGTTTGTTTTACAGTGAGTCTTGATTCATTCTCGTCTAAAGCCATAGGTTTATGAATCCTGTATGGTAAGCCTTGACATGATTAGTTGCAGCTATTGAATCACGAGGCTTGGATGGTGCTCAGTTGGATTCACAAACAGGCACTGGGAATCATTGCAGAAACCACGTTTGGACAACAGACTTTAAACTTTGCACAATCCTTCTTTATGTGACCTTTCTTCCTGGGCGGCAGTCCTGCATACTTTTGAAAGATGTCTTTTGGACCTACTGTTGTCGATTGATCGGTGAGTGTCATGAGTACCTTTGCCAGATCAGATTTTAGACCTCTTGTTTTCCTTTGTAGAGACAAGAGCATATAAGGCCATATGCCTTTTCCTTCTTAAGTTTCTCTTATACGCCGCCCCTTGCTATCAAATTCATTTAATTGGCCAAGTCTCTCATCTTAGGAATTGTAATTCTCTTTATAATCCCAAAATCAGGTGGAAGGGTGTTTGGGAAACGATCGCAATGCAAGCATCAGGGAATGAAGCCTTGAGCTTGAAGCGTCTTTACAGGTCTACCATCCTAAGGACATAATCTCCCAGCAATGATACCATCATACTTTATATTGAAAGAGCTTTTGAAGAAGTGTACCAATCACCGACGTATATGAAATGGTTTCCACAGCTCCCAAAGAATTTGCCGTCATTTAATAGTAGTACCGGTCCGATCTGGTAAACCACTTTTTAAGTGTTCTTGAATGGATTTCTTCATTGTCAATAAGCAAATCTATTGCTCTTTTCGGGCAGCATAGTCAGTTTCTGACTTGTCACGGTGGCGTGATATCTGAAACCATCTTTTGTAAACGATGTGAACATGCGACTCCATTCCAAATAGAAAATCCTCTTCCATTCCTTAAAGTTCAATCGGTAAAGGATTTCGGTGAAATGGAATTGCGTTCTGAAAAAATTATTTGAAAACAAACAAATAATCGATCCAGCATCATGTGAATCTTATCTGAGAAATTACATACATCGTCACATAATCACCTTTAGGCGAAAATATGACGCATGCGGTTGTACACTCTCCACATGGCCCGGCGGCCATGAGAACATATTCTAATCTGGTAAGAAATCCGCGCTTTGGGTGATGAACTAACCCGCTAAGATCGATCATTTCTCAGGCACATCGCATACATGTACCCCTCCGTGAACTAACACGAGTCGCCTCCTTTGGGAGTATGATCCTGCGATAAAGCAGGAGACATCCACAATATGGGGTGATATTTCTCAAGCCGGTCAGTGTGCCTTTGGTGGTCCTGACGATTAATTCATTGAAAATCTACCATCACAGGGATATAGAGCTTTTTGTGTATCGCGTTAAGCTATATATATATATATATATGCTGTGCAGACGGAAAGCGAGAGTATGTCTTTTACATTACATGTCATTAATTATATTGTTCGATTCATTAATAGACAATTCAAAGCGTAATTAATTAATTACCTTAATGAAAAGGCGTTATGAAAATAATAATGGTAATTAAAATAGTAATTAATTGAATACCTTAATGAAAGACGTTATGAAAATAATAATGATAATTCAAATAGCCATTAATTAATTACGTAATGAAAAAATTGTAAATAATAATGGGGATCGAGTCAAAATCGGGTCAATGGATCGGACCACCGATGGCGTCGACTATGGCGATCATCGAAGCGATTACCGGCGTCGGAAGACGGCTGGTTCCGAAGCGGCGCGTGTGAAGTGTTACGCCCGTCGCTTTGAATAAGTCTGTAGGCGCGATGATAATTGGCGCGTCAGGCCTCCTCACGGCGGCGTGCCACCCATCGATATTCGTCTCGATGAGTAGATTCCAAATATGTAATAAATTGCTTTCTGTCTGTTAAAAATTTCGAAGCTTGGACAAAACCTCTCGAACAAAGCCTAATCCATGTTTAGTTCTAAACTATATTGAAACTCACGATACCATATGTAGGCTGAACATGGCATGCGGGATCACCATAGTTAAAGCGAAACCGCAAATAATGGAGAGAATTGTCGATTCGTGTACCTGATTTGGAATTCATCATGCTTTACGCGGAATTAACGACGATCACGAACTCAAGATTTTCTCCCCTATCCCCTTCGTTAAAACACTAGCCTAATGAGATTGCCGCTCCACGAGAGTTTCTCTAGTCACGGATGTGAGTGTAATGTATCATTAGGGTTAGGGGGTTTGACACTGTTATAGAGTCTTGACTACAGGCCCTCATTACGGGCGGGCCGTACTCGGCCATAGCCAACCCCATATTAGGTGATTAAGAATCCATATATCTGCCTTTATTGGGCAGAGCTAATTCGAGTTAATTTCAATTCATATAGCCCACATTAAGAAATTCTTACATATAATGTATACACTATGTTTATTTTAGTTCTTAAAAATAATCGAGGAAAATTTATAAAGAAAAAATGGAGAGATAAAAAAAAGAAAAGAAAAAATAAAAAGACATAGTGAAAGTAGATGAATTGTTTTTCTTTTTTAGCTCATCAATTAAAGGTTAAGTAATTTTTTTTTGAAAAGACGATAATTTAATGATTCAAACTAATCATGCATAGATAGAAACACAAATTCCAAATCGCTAAAAACCAAAAAAGATGAAACACCAAGTTAATAACATAATAAATTAGTTAAAAGCCTATAAATTTGGTAATACTATTAGTGACTAGAATACTTATGACTCAAGTTCTTCAACATATTGATGATCATAATTTGATTTGTTGTCTCTTTATAATCAAATATGTTTTGTCTCTCTGAATCGCCTACACATAAACAAGACTATAAAAACAAAACACTACAATAAAACGATGAAATCACAAAAAACAAAATAAAACTAAGATCTATGAGAAATAACCTCTTTATTAAGAAAGAGATTAATAGAAAGAAGTGTTGAGGAGTGATTAATTTCAAGTCGAAAATGACAAAAAATCACCCCTCTTGCTTAAGGAAGATGAGTGGATAGAAGAGAAAGGAGATAGAAAATGAGGCTAATGTTTTTAAAAAATTCAAGAACAAAGATTAAGTAATTTAAAAATATATAAGTTTTCAATTAATTTTAATTAGAGAAAACTATGTCATAATGCACTATTTGGGCATGAAGGAAAAAATAGAACACATCTGAAAATTTTGTTCCACATGCACTAACGTGGTGTTTTAGTTGTTGGTAATTTTCCATAGTTGGGCTCATGTACAAAAATTGTAGCACATGGAATTGTTATTGATCAAAGTGAGCCAAATTGAGTGATCGAATCTAATTTAGGGTTTTTAGAAATATCAATTGATGAATATGGGACCTAATGTACAGGTACCCATTATCAAATTGTCACAATTAATAGATTTGTGGCAATCTTATAAATAAAAGGACAATTGTGGTTATAGTCTAAGAGATGGTGTTCATGGGCTATTTATACTCTCATATATGAACGTTCAAAAGGCATATTTCTACCCATTGGGAAAATAAGTACTCTCAAACCTATCCATCATGCCAGTAACACTTGATTATGCTAGATTATTTGTAAAAATGAAAGCATCTACTAATCCCAAAACAATTGATCAATAATTAAAAGACTCGATCAATTCATTACAAACAATAACTTTAATTGAACAAAAAATCATATCAATTTGTTGTATGTAAAAAACATACTTGATGTGAATCCAAAATTGTTGGCGGTCATAATTCTCGAAAATCTGTAAGGGACAAGTTCAAAGACGAGCTAGGGTTCAATGACTCTTTCTTTCTCCATTTTACATGTTTTACAAAAATCCCCTTAAAAATTTTAGGGCTCTATTTACTTTTATATATATAGGGCTCTATTTACTTTTATATATATATATATATAAAGAGAGAGAGAGAGAGAGAAAGAAAGAGAGCATAAGGGAACAATTGGACTTTGGTCAAATAAACTTACCAAAGTAAGGGAGAAAATAGAGTCATGGACCCATAGTTAGTTAATATTAAACCATTCCATAAATGACCCATAATTAGCATGCACAATTACATAATTAAAATGATAATATGATTATGCTTACTCCATAATAAATTAATCTAACATTCTCCCACTTGGACGATATAATCATAACTAAAATAACTTAATATATTTATAGCGCCTTGATCATATACAATCAATACATTGAGGATGATATAACTTTGTGCATAAATCAGTGCTACTAAGTCAAATCACAGCTCAAAGTAACAACTTAAGAAGAGACTTATATAGCTATAATAAATCATATACATAACACAGAGAGGATACATAATCGTACATAATCGGGTACTATTAAAATCAAGAAACATTCTGATAATGAGAGTATTGATTCGTAGAAAGAAAAACATCGATACGGCTGCATTCATCTGGTCAAAGTAACATAAAATCATAGATAATAAAAAACATCGAAATGTAGTCACGATATGAAATTGCATGAGCTTTCCGCCTAAAATACATGAAAGATCAAAGCTCCCACTAAAGCAGAAAGTGCGAAACTTGCCAGTCATTCGGGTGATGTTCTTGAAACACGTAAATGAGTAAGTCTTTGGTTGATGGAATTGCTTGATAATCTTTAGTCGTGGCGTGTCTTTCATTGAAATAGAATTTATCGAGCTTTCTTGTTTAACAAAATAGAACTTCACATTAATGTTCTTGGAGCGAGAAGTGCTCCTAGTGTTCCTGAATAAGATACAGGTAAAGTATCATAAAACAATTTAAAAGCAGTCTACAGAAATGAGCAGACAGCGATCACAAAGCTAAAAATGAAGTTCATAATAATATTGCAATGAGTAGCATCATAACATGCTACATACTTTGTCTCCATAGTATAAGAAGCTGTAAGTGTCTGTTTGACACTTTCCCACAAAACAGCTCCTTCAGCCATCATAAAGATATAATCATAAGTGGACCTTTTATCATCCACGTAGCCTGCATAATCAGAATTACTAAAACCAACCACCTCAAGAGTGTTGGTACGCCAATATGTTAATATGGGATCCTTGGTACCATGAAGATAATTCAAAACTTTCTTAGTTGCTTTCTAGTGGCTTGACCAGGATTACTCAAATACCTACCCAACACGCCGACAACAAAAGCAATATCAGATCATGTGCATAATTGAGCATACATCAGGCTGCCCTTGTGGCTGAAGAATAAGTATTTTCATCTGATCTCTCGATATCATTATGAGGACATTGGCCTTTAGAAAATCATCACCCTTTACAGTGGTGCCTTTACTAGGAGAACATGATTACATATTGAACCTTTTTTAGAATGCGTTGATATCCTTGAGTCAATCTTAGAATATTACTAGATTACATCAGTGTAATATCACGTATACCCCAAGACGTAAAATTGCTTCCCTAAGATATCCCATCAAAATGACTAAATAATAACTTGCTGTTTCAATAACGAGTTAGTATCATTGGGCCTTAAACAAAATATCATCAACATATAAAAACCAAGAATCAATAATTTGCTCTCATTATATATATATATATATATATATATATATATATATATATATATATATATATATATATATATATATATATACATTGATCAATGATGTTCTTTTAAAACCATTGGCGATGGTGACTTCATCAAACTTGGGATACCACTGCTTAAAAGCCTGCTTTAAACCATAAATGAATTTTTGAAGTTTATGCACTATGTGTTTCTTACCAACTTCCTCAAAACCAATAGGTTAAGACATGTAAAAATCCTCAACTAAGTCTCCATTGAAGAAAGTTGTCCTCATATCCATTTGATGCAACTCCAAGTTAAAATGAGTCATTATAGCCATAATAATGTGTAGAGAGTCTTTAGTGGACACGAGAGTCATCTCGAAGCGGTCTTGACCTCGATTTTACTGATGGGTCTCTGACCATTTGGAAAATCTGCAGGGTTCTACCTTTGATACGTGATTGAAGTGTGCTATCTTTCATTTGCATCCGTCTAGAAGTTAGATTGGTAATAATAGAGCTTCTTTGTGATAATTGGATCTTATGCATCACCAGCGTCATGCTGTGCTCTTTGCCAGTGAGATGTAGTCATGAAATTGTAGGCCCTCTGAGTCCTCTCTAACCTCCTTAAGGGTATATCCATGACTACATCTAAGGCTTCTTGGTCTACTTCCTCAATTGGTTCATTATTAGGAGTGGCTATTGGATGATGGTCAATAACACGACCGATTATTAGAGCAAAAGCAATAGGCATAGGAATAAAAATTGGGTGTTCTTTGAACACAATTTCTCTTGGCCCTTGGCTTGTACCATTATCATCCTCAAAATAAATATCTCGATCTGACTTAATCACTCTAGTAGTGTGCGACGAGCAATAAAACCTGAAACCTCTTAATCCACTTTGGCAATCAATAAAGTACCCTTGATGGTGCTGGATCAAGTTTCTTGGATTAACGGGTTGTCTGATCTCACTTCACATGCCGCCCCAGACATAGGAGTGATGAAGACTAGGCTTCTTTTGTGACCATAGCTTATATAAATTCTTAGGAATAGACTTACTAGGCACTTGATTCAAAATATAAGCTGCATTTTTCAAAGCTTCATCCCATAAGAACTTAGGTAGTGAGGAATTAACAAGCATATATTGCACCATATCAAGAAGCGTGCAATTCTTTATCTCCCATGATCTCACTCGGTAGGGTACCGAGACATTAGTATAAACGCATCAATGCCACATTCAGAGGAACATATAAATGGTCTAGGGTTATGTTTCGTCTCATCATATCTACCATAATACTCACCACCTCTGTTAGAATGAGCAACTTTGATCTTCTTCCCTTGTTGAAGCTCAAATTTAGCTTTGAAAGCCTACAAAGAGTCAGACTTTTAACGAATGAGCTTGACAAGACCATGACGGGAATAATCATTAATGAACATGATAAAATATTTGTGGCCACCCATAGTAGGAGGGATGAATGACCCATAAATATCTGTATGAATAACCCTAAGCAACCCGATGCATATATCAACCTTGACATTCCTAATCTTGGTGGTCAATTTACCCTTTATGCAATTTATACTGGTATCAAAATATGAGAAATCAAGATCCAAAAGAATCTCGTCTTTAATTAATATTTCCGTGCACGTACAGAAATATAGCTCAAAAACGCTTGTGCAAGCAATAGAGACTTTCATTTCAATCTCAAGGTTTGATTACTCACTAGCAGTATTAACGGCAAAGTGACGAAACTAAAGACAAATTAGACAATTCTAATTTGTAAAGACTCCACAAAAGTGTGATTTGCATTGCGATTAATACAAAAGAATCTTGATACAATTTAACTTTTGTAGATAAAAAAGCCTGTCAGATATCCGATACGAATCGTCGATTTCCTGTAATGATAAAATTAGCATGATTCGACACTTAGTGAAATTTTTTTACCAAACTTAGCATCCTACAAAATAATAAAGTAATCGATAGCACAATTTCACTATCCGTATGATCTTAGAAAAATTGATGAATTATAGTTCTGATATTAATTAAAAATCCAGCGGCCTTTAGATTCACGGGATCTTAGTTCTAGTGATCTTTTGTGGGCCCATTTGGAGCGTGTAGGGGTCGTCCAGTGGGCCTGGTTCTTTGAGAGAGAATTTGGGATGCGAGGCTCTTAGTTATGCAGGCTGAGTGGATCTGCTGATGATCTACGAGACTAGGTAAAGTCTTTCTGTAAAACCGAGAAAAAAAGGGGGTCGGCGAGGGCTTTGCCCGTAGCCGCTCCGATGCCAAAGTCAGATTCTTCCTTGAGAGAAAAGAGAGAATGCTTAGATTGCTTAGTATTGGCATCTGAATGAGCGTACCTTTCACCGATGGGGTGACCTTGTATTTATAGTGGATGATCATGACAACTTTCCTAATTGGATTATGATACTGAATAGTATGTTTCCTAATTGGATGATGACACTGAATAGTATGTTTCCTAGTTGGAGGATGATATTACTCTCATTGGGTAGAAGATTTTATTTCCTTATTGTAAACCAATTAATAAGGGATAATTGAGGGGTGGTAATATCTTACTTTCCTTATTGATAAGATTTGGTTTGATTTAGAGATTTATTGCGTTTGTAAGAATTTATCTCTACTTTCCATCGTGTGAGTTGAGTAGGTTCAGGATAAGTAGTTATTGAGAATTATCACACTTTCCTTATTGGCGAGATTTAATTACGATTTAGGGATGTGGGCCTTCCCGATTATCCATATCATGTCGGCCTTTGGGGCGAGTGGATTTGGGCTTTTCGTTTTTGGACGTGGCTAGGGGCAGGTGTTTATAGAGGCTTTGCCTCTCCTTTGGGCCTAGTGAGTAGGCTTTCTGGCGCTGTTTTGAGCACAAATTGATTCTTTTGTGTGTGCGCGGTGTCGTGGGCAAGGGCTATATTGTTTCTTGTATCGGGTTGATTTCCATGTGTCGACTGAGTTTGGATTAGTTAGGGTTTTATGCCGTCTTATGTGCAGTGATGATGACTTTTAGTTTCTGTGTGCTCATTTCTTCCGTAAATATTCTCTTGTGGATTTCATCTTACGTTCCCTTGATCAGGAAGCTTTCTTTGCTTTTGAGTTCGGACCTGCCATATTATTCCATCTGAACCTTACGTGTAGAGTCATTTCGATCTGCTTGAGATAAGCTTTTTTTGCTTGGGACGGGACAGCAGCCTTTTCCTTAATGCATATTCATTTTTATCTCACCACTTTGCCTCTACTTGTGCTCTTCGCGATGTGCATGAATTAAATGGCCTAAGTGCGCGTCCCGAGTTGAAGCGGTTAGGCTCTTCAAAGCCTGGCCCAGGCGAGGCTCCATGGGGTAACCGCTGGTAGATTGATTCGTTAAGCATGTGGCACAGATTGGTGGTGGGCCCTTCAAGCTGGGGCTGCTTGTGCTCCATCGGGTGGTTACTGAGTTAGGCCCGATTCCCAAGGCTGCGTGGCACGTGGCGAATGATTGAGCTCATTCGAAGATGACCCGGATGATATCCGTTCAGCCGGTCTTGCACGAGTTGATATGATTCTGGATTCCATGACTTGTTTTTAGTGAGAGCTGCGATGGTGGCCGGTGACCTCTATTGGTGGTTGCATGAGTTGTATTGATTTCTGCGTGCATGACGTTTTTGGTGGAGCTCGTCAGTCGTTGCTAATCTCCGATGGCCGACTTGCATGAGTTATGATTCCTTAAGCGCATGACTTATTTACCGGTGGAATTCGTCAACGAACTTATTGTCCTCCATTGGTGACTTGCATGGGTTATGCATTGACTCCTTAAGTACATACGACTAATTTTGGTGAGGTCGTGGCCAATTCTTCGTAGAGATCATCCTTGGTAAATGGGAGGAGACTGTGCGTGCGAACAATTGAGTAGAGCTTCGTCCAAGTGGCGATGGAAGAGCTCGTCGGTGAACAGATTGAGCGGAGCTGCGTCCATGAGCGAGGGAAGGAATTCGCGATCAAAGTGGGTGAGTGGGGCTGCCGTCCGTATGAAGCCCGGGGAAGGCTCGTCAGTAAATTGTTGGCGAGGCTCGTCCATGTAATTTGGGGAGGCTCACGCCGGTGAATAGTTGAGTAGAGCTTCGTCGGGTGAATTGGGGAAGAGCTCGTCAAAGTCGTGATAGCGGGGGCTCGTCCGTATGAGGCGGGAAGAGGGGCTGGAATCAAGTAGGCATTTAGCAAGAGCTTGTCGGAGTGTAGATAATAGGAGCCTTTCGTCAGTAGAGTGACAGGAAGAGCTCGTCAATTAGTATTGTAGGCTTCGATCCATATAAATAATAGGAGCTCGTCAAGTAGAATTTGTTAGGAAAGAGCTTCGTCGAGAGTAATTTGTTGGCAAACTCGTCCATGTAGATAATAAGACTCGTCAGTAGAGTTGGGAAGAGCTTCGTTGGTGAAGTACATTTAACAAGAGCTGAGTAGTGTAGATAATAGGAGGCTGTCAGTGAAACTGTTAGGAAGCTTCGTCAGGAAGGCTATTAGCAAACTCGTTCGTGTAGATAATAGAAGACTCGTCAGTAAGTACATTGTTGGGAAGAAGCTCGTCGGGAAAATACATTGTAAGAGCTTCGTTGGAACTATTCTTTGCGTAATAGGAGCTCGTCAGTAGAGGTACATTGGGAAGAGCTCGTCAGGAAGGTATTTATGTAGAGCTAGATTCGTGTGGAAGCATAGGGCTCGTTAAGTAGATTTGTTGGGAAGAGCTGTCGGGTGGAAGTGTTTGTAGGCTCGTGCATGTAGATAATAGGGCTCGTCAAGTAGAACGTTGGGAAGGCTGTCAGTGGCCCCATTGTAAGAGCTTGTCCGTGTATATAATAGGAGCTCGTCAAGTAGAGCAGTTGGGAAGAGGTCGTCAGGAAGACTTTTGTAAGAGCTCGTTCGTGTAGATAATAGGAGCTCGTCAGTAGAGCGTGGGAAGAACTGATCGAGAAGAGCATTTGTAAGAGCTTCGTTCGGTGTAATAATAATAGAACTCGTCAGTAAATTTCATTGGGAAGGCTCTCGTCGGAAAATGGTATGGAAGGCTCGTTCGTGTGGAATAATAGGAGCTCGTCAGTAAGAACATTGGGAAGAGCTTCGTCGGGAAGGCATTGTAGAGCTACGTTCGTGTAGATAATAGGAATTTCGTCAGTAGAACATTTGGGAAGGAAAACTCGTCGGGTGTGGGCATTGTAGAGCTCGTGCGTATAGATAATAGGAGCTCGTCAGGTAGAGTTGTTGGGAAGAGCTCGTCAGTAAGACTGTTGTAAGAGCTCGTTCGTGTAAATAATAGGAGCTACCGTCAGTAGAATTTGTTGGGAAGAACTCGTCGGGAAAGCTGTTATGGGGCTTCGTTCGTGTAGATAATAGAAGACTCGTCGAGTAAATTGTTAGGAAAAGCTCGTCAGGTAGACTGTTGTAAGAGCTCGTTCATGTAGATAATAGGAGCTCGTCAAGTAGAGTACTTTTGGGAAGAGCTCGTCAGGAAGTATTGTAAGAGCTCGTTCGTGTAGATAATAGGGCTCGTCAGTGAAACTGATGAAGGCTCATCAATTGGAAGCTGTTGTAGAGCTCGTCCATGTAGATATGTCGGGCTCGTCCAGTAGAGCTGTTGGGAAGAGCTCGTCAGGAAGACTGTTCTAAGAGCTCGTTCGTGTAGATAATAGGAGCTCGTCAGTAAAATTTCATTGGGAAAAACTCGTCAGTGAAGTGTTGTAAGAGCTCGTCAGGTGTAGATAATAGAAGACTCGTCAGTGGGGTTGGGAAGAGGCTAAGTCGGGAAGGCCCATTGTAGAGGCTCGTCCGTGTAGATGGCAAGACCGTCAGTAGAAATTTGTGGGAAGGCTCATTCGGGAAAACCATTATGGAAGCTGGATTCGTGTAGATAATAGGAGCTCGTCAGTAAGATTTGTTGGGAAGAGCTCGTCCAGTGAGGCGGTGTAGGCTGATCCATGTGAATGTAGGAGCTCGTCAGTAGAGTTGTTGGGAAGGCTCGTCGGGAAGGAAGCGTTGTAGGCTCGTTCATGTGTGATAATGGGAGCTCGCCGTCAAAGTAGATTTGTTGGGAAGGCTCGTCGGGAAGGTTTGTTGTAGAGCTCGTTCGTGTTAAGCTTGCATTGTTTCTAATGTCTTAGGGTGGTAAATTGTTTGCGTTGCTTGGTTGGTCTGCATCCTTCGGCGGATTAGGCGTTGCTCCTTGTGTTCTTGTTGATCTCATCGATGGCGAGAAATCGATTATATTTGTCTGAGGCTAGCTAAGTTCACGTAGGCAGCCATTGATGGTCTTTTCAACGAGCTGGGAACGGAGCGTGTAGATCGTCAGTGGGACTGAATTTGTTGCGGTGGGATCGAGGCTCTTGGATTATCTACGAATTTGAGGTGGGATCATTGCTGTTGATCTGCGGGCCAGATGAAGTACTTCTGCCAAAAACCCGAGAAAAAAAAAGGGTCGGCGAGGCTTTGCCGAGTGCCATCTCAATCTGAGTCAGTTTTCCTTGAGAGAAAGAATCTTAGGTGCTTAGTATTGGGTGAGATAGGCGTACCTTCCTTTAGATGGGGTGGCACTTTGTATTTATAGTGGATGATCGCGTGACTTTCTAATTGGATTATGATCTTGAATAGTATGTTTACAATTGGATGATGACCATACTTGAATAGTATGTTTCATAGTTGGAGGATGATATTACTCTCATTGGGTAGGAGATTTTATTTCCTTATTGTAAACCGATTAATAAGGGATGAATTGAAGTTGGTATCTTACTTTCCTTATTGATAGATTTGGTTTGATTCTGGGATAAATTAGTTATTCACGAATTATCCTACTTTCCTCGATGTGAATTTAGTCGGTTTGCAAGATAAGTAGTTATTGAAATTATCGTACTTTCCTTGGCGAGATTTGAAGTGCGATTTGCGAGGATGTGGGCCTTCCAATTATCCATATCATCGGCACTTTCGGGCGGAGGTGGTGGAAACTTTAGTTTTGGGCGGCCCAAGGGCTTGGGTGTTTTTATAGAGACTGCTTCTGTTTTGAGCAATTGGTAGGCACAGTGGCCTATTTTTCAAACCTTATCAACAAGCATTCAATATTTCTCAATTTTCACCAAAGTACAATAATACTAATAATAATACTATTCACAATATAATACTATGAATGATAAAAAATAGTATAAACATGAATTACTAAAGCAATATGTGAAAAAATGAGTAATAAAAATATTATAAAATTGGATAAAAATCCAATTTTATGCCAAAACTAAATTTAATGCTTAATGGGGAATTATTATTACATGGCCATAAAAAAAGCTACTAAATATGGATTTATTTTTCTCTCGTTAAAACAGTGCAATCACATTACACAGTTATCAAGAAGCTTTTTTTTTTTTTAAATTTCTTTTGGTATTTCAAATGCCATTCATTTGTATTTAATGCATTCAAAAAAAAAAAATTCTTTATTTTTCTTTCCATGACAAATAAGCGATCCAAAAAACCATGTGAATCCTATTATCATTATGAAAAGTCAACACATCGTGATATGAGCCGTGTTAGTTATGGTAAAGTTTTGTGCTTTCCGTGCTTTTCATAGAAAGTACGTCAAATAATAAATGGTTCTCACTTCCTTATATCTTTTAGGTTGCGTTTGATAGAGTTTATTTATGGTTTATTATAGCTTATCTTTTTATATAAATATTTTTAATAAAAATTATAAATATTTGAAAGAGCTTATAAAAGTTACTTATAATTCTTTTATAAGCTTATTTTAGTTTATTTCAATAAATTTCAAATTTACCAAAATAAACTTAAAAAAGCTTATATAAAGCTTAAAAATCGATATTCTTAATCATAAAATTGTCATGACAAATTATGTAAAAAAATAGTAAAACAAATCTGAAAAATAGAAAATAAATTCCAAAAAATTATTTAAAAAATTGGAAACTTGTTTAAAAAAATTATGTAAAAATATGAAAAAAAAAACTCTAAAATTTAATTTAAAAAATAGAAAAAGATTATATTGATGATGGAAAGAATGATATTGATGATAATTTTCTTGATTTAGAATTTGATGTAGATCCATGAGTGTTTATTTTGTTTTGAAACTTATAATTTTTGTGATGATGAGAAACACTAATGATTTTTGTTATTTTGTTTTTGAAATGTTTGTGATAATGGGAAACACTAGTGATGTTTGATTTTTATGTTTGATGTTATTTACTTTATTGTATTTTATTAGATAAAGCTATGGCCACAAATATTTAGTAAGGATATATAATTTTTAATTATATATTAGGTAAGTCTTGTAGATTTAAAGCTCGCACCTGAGTGTATAAGCCTCAAAGTACTTTAAAAGAGGCTTTGTACTTTGTGGGCCTTAAATAACATGAGTTCGCGTCACATGTGTTCTGAATTTATAGAAAAGAGTGCAAGATTTTAATGAAAAAAATGCAGGAATATTTTAGTTTTATAATCTAACGTGCATGTGAAACAAAGTGGAATCTGAGAATAGTTTTTTAGCTAATTTTTATACTAGAGATTATGTTTGATTGATAAATTTTTTTAGTATACAATGAATCTTTATATATATAATATTAATTTTTAGTTATTTAGTTTTTTAATAAATGTTTATGATGATCTTGATAATTTATTTGTACTCCAATCTGTTTTATATAGCAATCGTCAAAACAACCCCAAAATAATGGATAAATGACTTTTTTAAAATATGCATCCAATTTAAATTGATTTGGTAAATAAAGTATTTATGACATAAACTCTTATCTAATAACTCTTATAAAATAAGTGTTTAATTAAGCTGATTACCCAAACAAGACCTCAGTTCCAAACATCAACCATCAATTCATCTTCATACGAAAATCGTGTAATACGCTTCCATGTAATAAGAAAATAAAAAAGACCTAAATGTGACTCACAATAGGAAAAGTAAGCATGTGAAAACTGAGTCTAGGTCCGAGGGTCAGATTATCTATCGGGAAGGTATAGTGAAAAACCGTAATACCCCTCTAAGCTCCTAAAAATTGGGTATTTAATAATCAAGTTAAGACAATTAGGGTAATTGACTAATCAGAGAATAGATAACATGAATAATCAATTTTATTAATACAAGAGCACATAAAACATGGATGGACAATAAATAAATAAAGAATAGGGAAATAGTAAGTACCTAGACGGATTTGAAAGCCCTATTAATAGAGATCCATGTTACTACAATAGCAAATATAAAAACATTTATGGTTAAAGTAGAAAATGAGTGCCAAATTATTTAATGAACAAATATATGAGATGTTAGCCCCCTACTAAGGCCTATTTATTTAGCACATGAGTCAACTATATATGGTCCTATTTTATTGGAATGATATTGTGTTTCTAGAATTTTTAAAATTAATTTGAATAATAATAATAATAATAATAATAATAATAATAATAATAATAATAATAATAGTAATTAGAATGTGAAAAGAATGGATTTGAAATTTAGGTATTTCGAAAAAAAAAATTGATATGGAGAATTTAAAGAAACGAGTCTTGAATTTTTTGAATTTAAAAGATTTTATAAAGAAAATAAATTTTAATTTTTTTAAATTACAGAAAAATGATTTTGAATTTTCGAAACGAAGGAAAATAATTTTTTTTAATATTTTGGAAATCGAGAAAAAAAATTGTTTTTTATTTTTTAGAAGTTAAAAAAAAAGATTTTTGAAATTTTAAAATTTAAAGAAAACGATTCTGGATTTTTAAGAAACTAAAGAAGAAGACGATTTTTTTATTTTTATTTTAAAGAAAATGATTTTGGTATATTTCTTTTTAGAAATTAAAGACAATGCTTTTGAAATTTTTAAAAAAAGTAAAGAAAATGATTTTTTTTTCAAAAGTCCAAGAAATGATATTTGATTGAATTTTTTTAGAAATTTAAAAATTGATTTTTTAATTTTTGAAAGTTAAAAGAACGATTTTTGAGTTTTAAAAGGCTAAAAAAAACGATTTTTGATTTTTTTGGGAAACGATTTTTTGAATTAAAAAAAAAAGTTAGAGAAAATTAATTTTTTGTTTTTTTAGATATTTAAAAAAATGATTTTTGAAAATTTAAATGTTAAAGAAAATTATTTTTGAGTTTTACAAAGTTATAGAAAATGATTTTGGCAAAGTTTAGAAAATAAAGAAGATATCATATATTTTCTTTTTGTAGAAAAAGAGAAGTAAAAAGTTGAAAGCTAAAATAATAACAATAATAGTATTTATTTGCAAGTTAATATCAAGAAAGTCAAAATGAATGAAAATGGAGGAGATCATAAATATTATTTAAAGATAAAGGGTTGTTTGTTTTTTTGACTTTTTGTTTAAAGTTAAATAACTTTCACATTCAACTATTTGTTTTTAACCATTCTTTATAATTGACTTCTAAAAGTTCTCACTTAGTGAAGTGTTATAAATATTGGATTTTGAATGTGTAATGGCTCGGTGGTTCTGATGTCGTTCTCGTTTGTGTATAATGACTTAGTGGATTCTGATGTCATTCGTTGATATGCTTGACTTTGACTTTCTCACTATTAATGTATCATTTATATAAAGACTTTTGGCGCTTCTATTATAACTATAAACTAAGGCTTAATCAACTATGAAATAAAGAAATGATCAAAAAATTCATAAATTCTCTCTTTGTCTCTTATTATTTCTCTCTAATTCTTTTGATTCCTGATAACGTTATAAACCGCGACTCACCTTAGAAATATAGCGTTATTTTATTTTCTTTGTGAAAAAATCATTTCAATTTATGTATAGTGTTTTAAAATGCATAAAAATTTCATCTCTCGGTTTTATTGTGACATTTACGGTAAGCTATCATCTTGGTCCTGAATCTTTGAGATAAATTTAGAGGGTTACAAATCTTGGAGAAACCATTAAGAAGGAAATCAAAGGTCCTGGGACATTTCAACATAATTTTCATAGACACCCATCTCCATGAGGATCTTAAGATTGGGTATTTAAGCGCAAAAGATATAACATTTTATGGGCCAGATGAAGAAGGGTTGACCACCCAATTGTGATTTTACCAAAGCTCGCTGTATTTGGATGCACGAGGTTGCAAGACTTTAAAGCAGTTGGCGAATATAACTGCGCTTTATTTAAAATAGGCTCTCGGTTGGAAGCTTTGCGGGAGAAATATCCGCGAGAAGAAGACATGCTGAACGTTTACAACGTTTCACGCCTCGAATGTGCTCTGCGGCAATATCGAGCGTAGATTTCTGAATATTCTCGATTAATATCATGTCTTCTAGTAGGTGAACAAAATAATGGGCCTACGATGAAAATCATCAGTCCCGTCCCCTTGGATGCGAAGCATTCCCGAAGTAGATGCAATATCATCCCAAAATTATGGGCGTGGACGAGGATGTGGTGAAGTGGTCGAAGTCGAGGCGAATTCAGACAATATAACAAATTCTTCTTCTTAACTCGGAAAAGAAAAGCTCGTTCACCACCAAAGTGGAATAATAATGAGCTTAGACAAGAAAATGGAGAAAGTGCAAAGAAAATCGAAACTCCTCAGACACATGTTATAGATGCAGGTATGGAGGATAACGGTCTAGTACGGCAGTGGCCAAGTTATCTAAGTGATCTATATCAAGCATCATTAAAGGAAAATAGAAATGAATTTCACAGACAGTAATGGAATGGACCTATCATATTTTGATAATGATTTCTTTATAGGTCAAAGTGAGAATTTCGATTATTTAATAGATGATGTAAATGACAATGTTAAATAAGTATATGTATTTTATTTTGGGGTGTATCTTATCTTGATGTAATTTATTTTGGTGTGTTTAAATGTAATTTTGTATTTTTTCTCTAAATATAAGTGTTCTTGAATTTCAAGATGAATGAAGGTGATGTATGCTAGCGATTGCGCAACCACATACAATGCCCCGAGGAAAAATATATTTCTTCTGATTTAATAACATGAACACGATGTTAGTACAATATCTGGTACATCAAATTTAATTGAAATGGAAGAGCAAACATAGTACTACCAAATGGAGACCCGGATTCCTGCCAATGATGCATTATATTCTAGCAAATCGGAAAGAAATTTCTTGAGTTTTAAAGATATCCCTTGAGAAATGGATATCATATCGAAACTATGAATACATGAAGGTAATAAAGAATGTTTATATATTACCTCTATAATTTAAAGGAAAAAAAGATTGTTGTAGAAAAGCTCTTAGCATTCTCCTGCAGGTTATATCATCTGACCATAAAGTCTATTGAATCAAATGTTGTCGTGAGCAGGAGATCCAGCTGACACGAAGATTTTTAATCTTTGGCATGACGAACACAGATAATCTGGATCTTCAATGATACGGCAGATGTAGAACACTCAAATGGGCATCCATTAAAAGAACAGGAAGATTCTTTTGCCCAGTAGAGCTTTCTTGTGAAGCTTGTTCTGAGGGCAGTTAATTGTCCGACCATCTATTAATGAATCGTATCGAGTCACCGGTCTTTTAGAAAGAATGCATGGGGATATATGTGGACCTACTCATCCACCATGTGGACCTTTCCGTTCTTTATGGCTAATAGATGCTCCACTAGATGGTCACATGTGTGTCTTCTTTCTACATAATGTTGCCTTTGCAGGCTCCTTGCACAAATAATTAAATTAAGAGCACATTTTTAGGACTGTATCGAATTAGAGATATTAGACTTGATAATCTTTGAGGTGAATTTACATCCCAAACTTTCAATAATTTTTGTATGTCAATTTGGGATAAATGTTGAACATTCACATTTGCTCATGTTCATACCCAAAATGGTTTAAGCGAGAATCATTGATTAAACGTCTTCAATTAATAGCTGGGTATTATTGATGAAACCAAATTACCGGCATCTACATGGGGACATGCTATTATACATCTTTGTGGAGTCTAATAAGAATTAGACCAACATCTTACCATGAGTACTCCCTTCACAACTTGTGCTTGGTAAACAATCAAATATTTCTCATTGCGAATTTTGGTTGTCTCTGGTCTATGTACCCGATTGCACTACCTGGCCTTGCAGAGATGGGTCCCCAGCGTAGAGTGGGATTTATGTAGGTTTGATTAGGTAGATCTATCATAAAATATTTGGAACGCAGAAGTATTTTTAGAGCACGATTTGCTGACTGTCATTTTAATGAAACAGTGTTCCCACAATTAGGGGAGAAAAAATGGAGTCCCGGAAGGCATGGATCATGGATGCATCACCATTGTCTCATCTTGATCAGCGTGCTAATCAATGTGAGTTGGAAGTTGAATGATCATTCATTCTGAAATCTTGCAAATCAATTACCGAATCGATACAAAGAGAGTGGCAAAATCATATCCTTTGCAAATGTTCGGCCGCGGGTTGATATCAGCGAAGGACAAAAAACATTTGAGTCTAAAACACGCTCGAAGCGTGGGAGACCCAGTGGGTGAGACGCAACTCCGGACGGAGACAAATGGAAACAAAATGACCACGAAGAGTCAAATATTGAAAGCAAATCCTGAAGAGATACAAAATGAACAAATGGCCCGGAAGAGAGTACAAGTACCCGAAAATAATGAGATCTCGATAAGTTATGTGCACGAAATTGAAAAATGGGATCGAAATAATTTTGATCATGAATAATATTTTGCTTTCCAAGTGGCCTTAGACATCATACAAAATGATGATGATTCAGAGCCACAAAATACGACTGAATGTAGACAAAGAAATGATTGGCTAAATGGAGAGAAGGCAATGCGGCTGATGCATTCATTGATAAAGAGATGTTTTTGGACTGTGGTCAAACTTTGCAAATATAAAACACATTGGGAACAAATGGTAATTTGTATGCGAAAGCTATGATAAAGAATAATGATATCATAAGATTATAAGGCACGATTAATTGCTTTACAAAGGTTTCTCCACAAAGACACGGCACATTGATTATGAAACATATTCACATTATGGGCGCGAAATCACATTTCGCTTTTGATAAGTTTACTTGATATCGGAAGAACTTGATATCGTCTCATGGATATTGTCCTTTGCATATTTATATGGATCCATAGATAGTGATATACATGAAAATCCACGAAGGATTTACGCTGCACGAAAGCGATTAGTACAAAACCTCGTAGCATGTTATCGATTAAAAGTACAAAAGATCTTTGTATGGATTAAAACAATCCCAGGACGCATAATAAGGTAAGTCGCCTTGAAGTGAATATTTACTAAAGAAGGGTATGAATAACCCTCATGTCATGCGTTTTCATTAAAAATAATCGGATTTGCAATTATTTCTTTATTTATGTTGATGATTTAAATCTTGTTGGAACTCCGAAGAGCTCACAGCGGCGAATATTTAAAGAAAATTTGGAAATGAAGATCTTTTGAAAAACAAAATTTTGCATCGGCACAACGGTCGAGCATTTTCAAATGGGGTGTTGAGTTCATCAATCAACATATATTAAGAAAAATCTTGAAGCGTTTTAATATGGATCAGCACATCCATTAAGCTCACCTATGGTTTGTTAGATCACTTGATGTGAAAATGACCCATTTCGTCCTTGTGAAAGGGTGAGAATTACTTAGTCACGAAGTACCATATCTTAGTACCATTAGTGCACTTATGTATCTTACTAAGCGTATAAGACCCGGATATTGCTTTTTCTATTAATTTATTAGCGAATCTGATTAAAGCTCAACGAAGACATTGGAAAGGTATCGACATATATTGCGTTATCTCGGCGGAACTACGAGATATGGGCTTTATTCTATTCAAATAAGTCGAAGAAAAAAACTACTTGGATATGCGAATCACGAGGATATCTTCGAATCCGCATAAAGCTGATCCACAAATCGAGACATGTTTTTAACTTCTGATGGAGGCGCTATCTCATGGAGATTTGTGTGAGCGATGGTGGCTACATCATCAAATCATTCGAAATTCTTGCAATTCACGAAGCTAGTCGTGAATGCATGTAACTAGATCGATGATCCACCATGATAAGAATCATGTGGGCTCTCCTGCAGCCGAAGACAAATATGATATTATTTGAAGACAATCTTTTGCATGCATTGCACAAATCAAAGGAGGTTACATCAAAGGAGATAGAACCAAACACATTTCACCAAAATTTTCTATACACATGAGCTTCAGAAGAATGGTGAAATTGATGTCCAACAATTACGATCAAGTGATAATCTAGCGAATCTATTCACAAAGGCATGCAGGCTTCAACGTTCGAATTAATTTACAAGGTTGGAGTCCCGAAAAGTAGGGATGTTGACATGAGGGGAGCATGGTTGAAAATTGAATATGCTATGACTCTTTTTCCTTAAATCGAGTTTTATCACTTTGGGTTTTTCTTGTGAGTTTTTAACGAGGCGATCCCCAATAAAGTTATTCTTAATGTTATGGTCATTCAAGGGAGTGTTATAAATATTGGATTTTGAATGACCATAATGATTCAGTGGTTACAATGTCATTCATTGTGTATAATGACTCAGTGGTTACAATGTCATTCATTGTGTAGCTTTTGGCTCGCTGTGTGTATACGTTTATGCTAAAAACTTTGGCTTCGCTATAAGCATAAATAGGAGCACAATGGCATCAAATAAATGATCAAAAATTTATAAAATTCTCTCTTTGTCTCTTCCTTATTTCTCTCTAATTCTTTTGATTTACAACAAAAATATTAAGAAAATGTCATTTTTCAAAACAAGAAACTCCACTATTGCCCGTGGGAGGAAGTATGTATTTCCTTCTGCAGAGATGATAATGGAGCAGGGCTCGAGGCGGTGGCCCGTCCGTCTTGGTTGGTTTTATTTTTTCAATTCTCAAACCAATCCTATTTTAAGAGTATAAA
Source organism: Tetrastigma voinierianum (assembly GCA_016808115.1). NCBI lineage: Eukaryota > Viridiplantae > Streptophyta > Magnoliopsida > Vitales > Vitaceae > Tetrastigma > Tetrastigma voinierianum. Next base: position 608,177 of record JAEQBH010005114.1, on the reverse strand, counting down.
TGAGGCAGGCGAGTTAGTTGAGATGAGAAAATTCTAAACCAGTCCGTTACATTTGATTTTTGTTTTTATTTTTTATATTTTTTTATTATATTAAAATTAATATATTTCATAAAAAAAATATATGAATTTTTATAAATTATTTATTAAAAAATATTAATAATAATAATTATTTATATTAAAATATAAAACCTGTCAGCAAAAAATATTTTTAAAAATATAATCGGGACGGGCATATGTCTGAAGCTAGTCTTAAGTTTGAGAAAATAAAGCTTTAAACCAAGCTAAGAGATTGATTCTGAGTTAAACAAAACTAGTTGAGTAGGGCGAGGGTAGACATAATAATACAGATAGTCAGGAGTTTGAGAAAATGGCCGACTATATTAAAACCCAATTATAATTAAATAAAACCCATCCCATTAAGAGCGGGACGGGACGAAAACCCGAAATAATCCGTCCTATTATTATCCCTATTCACTATCAAATATTAAAAAATAAATAACTTAATACTTAATTTTATTAAGTATTATGTAGCATTAAGCTAAAAAAAAAGTTTTATTTAATATTAAATAAAAAAAATAATCACCACCTAACAAGTTTCACACGATAAGACTTATAGCCTAATTATTGAATTGTTCCACTCTAAGGTGGTCTTGAGTTCAAGTCTTGTGATTTGAAACTTATTGAAATCGTTTTTAAGATATTAAACTAAAAGGCTGGTGGGGAAGTAGGCAAAAAAGTAAGTCCATGTGGCTCCACAAAATCATAATGAAGTCAATATTATTAATAAAATAAAAAATCATCCAAAATAGAAAAAAATCACATCAATAAAAATAAAAGGGAGAAGTTGGTTACAAGTTATTAAAATAAAAATAATAACACATAAGGACTGAAGAATTCGTTTTCATGTTATGGCAGGAAAAAAAAAATTGTAAGTCAAGTTAAAATCTAATAATTACAAAAAAAAAAAAAAATCCTTAAAATACCTGATGCTACATAACATGGTCCGTATCTCTTAACCCCACCTATTTTCTCGTCCTCTCTCCCTCATCCCATTTGGCCCCCTTCCTCCTTCCATCTCATTTGCAATCTCCCTCTTTCTTTGTGGATATCTCAATGGAAATATAAAAATATCTCATTGGATATTTTAACAAAATAAAATATCCATAAATATAGATGGTTGAAAATCAAACATCTTTAAATATCATGAATATTTTTAAATATCCATAAAATTATTATTTATTTTTAATATTTCATTTCTAGAATTTTACTTGGAATATTTCTTTGATTTATTAAATGATAAAATTATTAAAAGTATGTTAATAATTTATTTTATTTTATATTTAAAATAAAATTTATGTATTAATATCTTAATTAAAAAATAATAAGAAAATTTAAAAATTGAAGATAACATAATATTATATAAGTAACATTATAATAATTTTAAAATAATATTAACAAAACAAATGAAATAATATTAGTGACATATAATTAGACATAAGTAAATATCTGTATAAGAGGGCACAAATTATAATTAGCGTAAATTTATTTAATAGTTTATCTTACTTATGACTCTTAAGGTAATATATATAGTTTATTAAGGTAGTCGCCAACTTAAGCCAATACTAAGCAATGAGAAGCAAATATTGGAGTTCGATTAATACGATGAGTTACACACACTTCCCACGTCAAAACATGTTTAGATATCAAATTTTCCTATGCTTTTCCCATAAGGGAGGACCTAGTGTATCATCAAACTATGAATCCACGAAATTTTCTACTTAATAGTGCACGAATATGGGGTATACTATAGTTTATACCTTTATTACCTAAAAATGAAAAATGAACTGCTTAATGGTCGTGTATATAAGGAGGAAAATGGCTATTGATACTATTCATTATGATAGTATCTATGACTGTTAAGATAATATTTACGGTTTATTAAGGTAGTATCTCAAGTATATTAAGGTCGTACCTAAGCTTTCCCATGAAGCTAAGTAAATTTAAGTTTCATTATATATTAGTTAAGACTCACACACCAAAAACATGTTTTTATATCACACCCAAAACATGATTAGAGTTCATTAGTATAATTTTTAATTATTTAAATAAATTAAAAGAAATATAAAAAAAGGTTATCTTGTTAAAAATTATTAAAATGAAATGTAAAAATAATTAAATTTTATTTAAAATATAATAAAACACTTTTAACAAAAAAACATTTTTAAAATTTTAAAATAAATAAATAAAAACATATTGAAAGATTTTGGAGATATTTTTGAAATATTTATCTGTCATCCTACCTTAGTACATTTATAAAAATATTTTAATTACATGAAATAACATAAATATTTATCATAGCTTTAATTGTTTTTTAATATTTTTTTTTAAAGTTTAATCACTTTTATAATATAGTAAATTGTCTCAACTAATACTGTAACCCTTTTTTTCCTATGTCCTACTTTTAAACTTTAAAGGCTCTAAAATATGATGGTTAGGTAAGATACTACTAATGGAGCATAATTTGGAGTAAAAATGATCTTTCCTACTAGGAAAAGGTTATCATTGGCATTGATACTGTGAACCTGAATATGACCTATTGCTTCTAGGTGCTTGATGTGAGAGTCAGCTAGTTTTAAGTGTATGCATTGTTATGATACAACCTTCTATAGACGGCCTATTTCCCAGAGTTAAGACAAAGTCTTAGAATTGCCACTATCATTTGCAAGCATGGATATGCGCACAAGTACAGTAGGAGTCTTTTGGCGTAGTTACTATAATGCTGATTAACATGCTCATAAAAAGTACTGCTTAGCTCCTTTTCATTATTTATTGGAAATGAGGGGCTATGGCGAAGAAATTTTTTCATGCAACTATATTGTTTTGAGGATTGGGGAATCCCCGTGTTGCTTTGAGGCCTGAGCTCCTCCTTTAGCGGAAGCTTGTGACACAGGATATTAAAAGTTATGTGCTTAAATACCTTAAAAATAACGTTAAACATGAAATAATTGAAGGATGTAGTTAGCATCAAAATCATGAATGTGTATATTTCACTATCGCTAACATAGGCACTAACTTATAAATGTGATTGGAGTGAATCATGCATGCATTTCAGTAAAATTTCTATGTGCTTTCATAGCTCATTACATGAGTTCACATTCCTCTTTGTTCACTAATATTAAATAATCCCACTTACTATAATCATTTTATAGAACTTGGCGATATTAGGAATAAAAGGAAGCTAAGCATTAGAAGAAACTGAACCAAGCGAAGCAACAAAGAAGTGCGGCGGTGGAGCCGGGTGTGTGTGAGGTTTGGCTGACCTGACGCCAGCAGCGGCGTGGAGGCCTCGTTGCGGCGAGGCAGATGCGGATAGATGGCACCGGTGCCATTGCCGTGGTGGCTCACTGGCATGGGCGTAGCGTGGTCTCTTTCAAAAGCAGAACCACTAAAGGTTACGATTTTGGGCCATTGATGGAGGGCTCAGTTCAGAGCAGAGAAAAAAGGGTTGGAGAGATGAGTGCGACGAGGAGACGGATAGAGAGGCTTGGCGAGAGCAGTTTAGAGATCGCGGCTGAGCTTTCTACTGTTTCCTTTCCTTAATTGTTTAATCTTTTGAAGTCTTTTAGTGCGCGACAAAATCACTATGAACTAACTTTTCTCTCTACGGTTTCTCAGCCCTAACCGCACCGTTAACTGGATTAATGCCTTTAATTGTGGTTTATTTCTTAATATCGATATGAATTTCTATGGTTGTTTTTCTCTGAATTGTCACATGTTATTATTTGGCCAATTATGGCATGCTAATGCTAGGAGTCGATATCGGCGATGGCTTTCGGGACATGGGTAAAAACAACGCTTGGTCCATCGAGGAATAGATATTTCCACATTCAAAATGGCATAGGGTTTGCATTCATGCATCTGAGGTCAAGGGTGACCAGAGTGCAATACACCTATTGCTTGAGATAGACAGCTATATCTAGAAAGAATAGCTTGTAAGCCAAGATCGACCGCTAACATAAATCATATGGAATATTAAATAAATGCTCTATCTAGGTTAAAATCCACTTGGTATAGTGGCGAAACAAAAACCCTAGTTTCCTAATCATACCTTAAATCAAATTTTAATAGGTTTTTCTCTAAATCGAGTTAGTTTAGCCATAATTCACTATAGGGCCAGGATCTAAATATTGTCACGATATTGATCCGATTATTAAGCACGCTTATTAAAACAGGAGCGACACTTGACTAACACTACAACTACTTGTGAACTCGACTTGCGTATATTTGCGTGCGGGTACTGTGTTGGCGGTTCACCAGTTCCGCTGCGTGCTTTCTCTACTATCATCTGTCGGTGACCGATCCATGATGCGTGGCGTCCTCCACAGATGCTGCGGATCTTGAAGGTTGTGCGAATTGCATTCATTGCCTTCCTGTCTCTACGTAGGCGTAGTTGTTTAGTTAGCGTAGACATGGTTCAAGTTATTGAGAACTTACGTATGCGCTCCCGCTAAGTCTTCTGCGGTCTTGATCTATCTGAGAATTGCGATTCAAATTAGTGGCGCCATCTTCAATATCATAAGCGATGTGGTCTTTTCATCGGGAGCCTCTCTGAGGCATCAGTTGATTGTTGAATGCTTAAGCCGTTACTCGCTTCGATGTGCACTTGCATCCACCTAGTCAACTGTGATGTGGGCATCTCTCGGTAACTCTACTTTAAATCTCTCCCGGGCCTCGCTTGATTTTTTCCCTTCTCAAATTGCATGCAGATGTTAATTTCTTTTTTTGGTTGTGAGATCTTTCGCAGTGGGAAGGAATTTGGTGAAGAAATTTACCACTAGTCATTCGCAGGTTGGGTGATCAACCCGATATAACTGGTGCTTCGTAGTAAGTGGAGTACTTTACAATCTTGAGCTGTACCATTACTAATTATCTTGGCTGCTGCCCGCAGGACTTGATAGCGGTTGATGTAATTGGATTCTAACAAGGCAGCCAATGGCCTTCTGTGGAGCATTTGCAGAGTTACTCCTTTTAGCTCAAAGTTGTTGGCCCAGATGGTGGATTAAACCTTGTTGTTGACATTGTAGGTGGTAGGCGAACTCCTCAGTAGCATATGTAGATTGTAATTTGTCACGAACGATCGGGTGGCGGATCTCTATCATATGTTCATTCTGATCCTGAGGTCCAGTCCTTTCTTGGAATGATTCTTCATCCTCTTGATTACGCATGATTTCAAATTGGGTCTCTGGAGTTGGCTCAGTGTGTTTTGTTTATTTTATTTATTTATTTTTATCTTTTGCAAGTTATAGGTTTCGTCTGTTTTTAATTTGTTTTTAAGGCTGAGCCACGTCGCCCATGCCAACATATTTGCATTTGTAATATGATGTAAGGTGATTTCGAAATTAGTTTTAGGTATTCTCAGCCTTAGTTGACCATGATTGCCCAAGGATAGTCACGATGTGCGAAAGCACGTGTTTCGATGAAATAAGGGCTCAGTTGTTGACAATTGGACGTAGTAATAAAGTTGAGAATAACCATGTATGGCTAGCCTTTTAGATCTCAGAAATCAATTCCCGAAGTGATATCACGCACCACCGTGATCTTTGGAGTATCTTTGACTCAAACTCTGTACAAGAATTTTACAAACCTTGGGAAGTTCAGCACCTAAGTGAGGACACCTTTGAAAAAGAGTTGGCTTTTATTTTAAATGAATAAAAAAAAAAGGACATGGTATGGTTTGGAATGGTGGATCATCTGTGAATCCAGGGCATAGTCCGAAAGGCTTTTCAAAGCCTAATGCCCTGAGCCAACTGGCCGGGAGCCATTGACTTCACTGCCCGCTACATGGGACAGAGGATGGATGATTTCCACGGTCTAGGAACTCGAGGTTTGGTTGAGTATTCGGGGTGAAGTTCTAGGGGAACTGAATGTCCGGTGCCCTTAACCCACTGGTGGGGAGTCACCAATGGATCCCCGTTACAGGAACCCTCACCTAAAACCTCTTGGTACTAGTACTCTTCGAGTTTGTCGCGAGGATTAACACTTAGGAATTTAGTTGAGTGAATAGTGGTGCGTTCTGTCCTTGGAGTTAAGCTGGTTCAATGACAGGACAAATTCAAGTTTAGAAGAATCTTTGAAGTCGCAATATACACATTGGAATGCCTCGACTGCACTTAGACTCAGGAAAGATTATTGAGCACTAAAAAGGGGGTTGACACAGCGTTCAACGGGTGACCTGTAGATTCTTGGAAAGTTAGATATTTGGGTGAATCTGGATCTTTTAAACTAGTTCTTGTTGACCCTTATGGCGGTATCATGTGTACTAGACCCATCTAGTCAGTGTTAGTTAAACTTTATTCTTGCATGCATGGTTAAAGTCTGTTCTTGCCCAGGGACTAAGCAGAAGCTAAGTTTGAGAGTGTTGATTAGAGTGAATCTTCATGCATTTGTTAAAATTTCTATGTGCTTTCATAGCTCAATTACATAATTCACATTCGTATTCACTAATGTTAAGCTCATCCTTTATAATCTTTTTATAGAACTCCAGCGATATCAGATAAAAGGCTAACATTGAGAGAAAGAGAGATAAAGTAGAGAAGTAACAAAAGAGTGGCGTGGAACCTCAGGTATAACAATGAGGCCTTTTGCATTTGCTGACGTGGCGCTTATGACGACGTGGAACTACCTTTGTGGTGAACACAAGTACTAGATTTTGATAGCCTTCCAGGTGCCGCCGTGGCAAAGCTCCCTTTTTCCGCGACAGCGTCTGATCTCCCTTTTCGGAACAAAGTTCTTATTTTTTGGGTCATTGATGTTTGGATTAAGTATAAGAGGAAGCAATTGAGTGAAAGAGTTAAGAGGCGGTAGAAGACGAGGAGACGGATAGAGAGGCTTAGCGGAGACGGATTCAGAGATCGTGAAGAGCGACTGTACGTATTTCTTGCTTAATTCATTTAATCATTGAAAAAATCTTTCGATCGTAATAGAAATCACTATGAACTAACTTTCTCTCACAGGTTTTCTCAACCCTATTACCTTTGTGTGGATTAATACTTTAATTGTGGTTTATTTAATATCGTGTGAATTTCTATGGTTGTTTTACTCTTGGTTAATCATGTTGTGTTGTGAATTATGGCATGTTAATGTAGTCTGATCATAGAGATGACTTGTAGGGACATGGAGTAAAAACAGCAGCAGTCAATAAGGAATAGAGATAGCTCCACATTCAAGCAGCTTAGGGTTTGCATTCATGCATCTAGAAGTCAAGAGCGATTGGCCACACCCACATTCTTGAGATAGGTAGCTATATCTAGGAAATAACTTAGTAGGAAATATCAACCATTCTTATAAATCATATGGAATATTAAATAAATGCACTATCTAAGTTAAAAACCATCTGGGTGGCAATGGTAAGAAAACAAAACTCTAGTTTCTCATCATTACCTTAGATGAATTTTTAATATTAGGTTTTTCTCTAAATCGGATTAGTTTGCCATAATTCACTAGCAGGATACCAGATCTAAATATTATTAGATCATCAGTCGATGTCGACGTATTCTTTTCATGAACCGCCATGACCTAGCCACTGCTTGCATGAACTCGGCGCGCCATACTTACCGCAGCGTAGGTGCGCATTTTTATCGCTTTGCGCTCACTTTTAGCGGTCGAGTTTTTGGTGCGTTCTTGGGGAGAAGTTGGTGTTGATATTAACAATAGTGCCATAAATTTGTACTTTGGATCATTGTTTTGTGGTTCTCACTTATTAATTATTTTTTATTCTTTGTTTTGGGTGGCTGTGCCTTATTTTCATACATGTTTGGCTTGGTCTTGACTCCTTTCTTGTGATTTTGGAAAAAATTGGTGTGCATCTGAATAGATCGGGAATTACTTATTCGATCCCGAACGAGAATGGACATTACATTGATTCGCACGAGAGGAAACGCAGCAACCAATTGAAATCATACGAGAATCAAGAGGATGAAGGGACAATATAGGGTGTACCTTATCAGGCAGTGCAGAAATGTGTCATAATCAAGGCCGGGGTTGGAGAGATGCGGAATAATCGAGGCATTCAGAACTATGGGGAGGAGCAATAGGAATATGCACGCTGGCGAGCAAATGGCCATGAAAGTAGATTTGGAAGAGCCTTAGCCCATATGATGACTTTTCCCATAGCACATTCATGGAATGAGATGAAGGCCACATTCAAAATCGAGGCTCGTGACTAAGAGCCAATCCACCCGACTCTGAGAATCAAGGCCCCTGACTCGAAAACACAGTACAAATAGGCCCCGAATGTACATTGTTGGTGAGAGCGTATGGATCATTACCTAGAAGCTTCAGTGAACTGAGACAGAAGGTAATGAACATGTTAAAACATCCTGATGAGAAGTGGCGGAGAGTGCGATCTGAAGCCACCGGTGATAGGAGGTAGAGCGAGTAGCCGGACCGGAGCGAGAATGACAAGCTAGAAAGGGAACAGCCCGGGAAAAGTGCGGGGGAGAAGCGGGGCTAAGGCGTAATCCTGTTTGAACCCATTGTCCCAATTCCGTACCCTCAACGCCTGAAGAAGAATAAATTGGACAAGAAATTCACTAAGTTTATGGAAGTGTTCAAGAAACTGCATATAAACATTCCATTTGCTGATGCGTTAGAACAGATGCCCAGTTATGTAAAATTCATGAAGGATATACTATCAAAGAAAAGAAGACTATTGGATTTCGGGAGCGATTGAATCTCGCAAGGAATGCGATTACCGTTCTTAAGAGGAAGCGCACGAGTTGAAAGGCGAGGCGGGTTTTACTATTCCTTGTACCACCGGGAACACCATCTTTGAGAGGGCCTTGTATGAGTGACTTAGGATCTAGTATACACACACTCATGGATTATCCATATTGGGCAGGGGATTGGAGCGAAGCTGTGACCTCTGAGTCATTAGCAAACATCCTTTGAAACATCCCGAGTGGGGTGATAGAAGACTTTTTAGTAAAGGTGGATAAGTTTATCTTCTGACCAGTTTCATGTTCTAGACATGGAGAGATAAAAAATACCATAATATTGGTAGACACTTTCTCGCTACTAGTAGAGTGATGATTAGGTGTGCGTGGGAGGTTAAGGTGAGAGTCTGAGAAGCGGGTCAAGTTCAATGTGTCTGAAATTTGTGAACCTGTGTGATGACACATACTTCATGATAGGAAGTAAGTAAGAGGCTATCTTGTCAGCCAAAGTATGAGGTCCCAACCTGACTCTTTGGAGACTAGCCTAGTCTGAATGAATTAGAAGCTGGGAGAAATTGAAGAGTATGTAAATGGATGGACTTTTCCGGTAATGAAGAAGCTTCTGAAACACTAGGTGAAATTGCTTAAACGTCGATTACCATCTGCCAAACAACCGCAGGGATGGAACAAAAGCCACTACCCAGCTATTTGAGGTATGCTTATCTTGGGACGCCTCCACGTGCCGGTGATCATTTCGGCGTCCACGGCGGCCAGTAGAAAGATAAGTTGATGAGTAGTTAGGGACCACAAGGATGCGCTTGGCTGGTCTCTGGCTAATTTAAAGGGGATTCGCCCTTCTATGTGTATGCATCGAATTCTGTTAGAAGATAGTCATAAGCCTTCAGTGGAAGCTTCTGGGAGGTTGAATCGGCATGAAAAAGTAGTCAGCGAATGCTGAAGTAGCTAGACATCGAGGTTATTTATCCTATTTCTGACAGTGCATGGGTGAGTCTGATACAGTTTGTGCCTAAAAAGGGAGGAACAATAGTGATAAAGACAGAGAATAATATATTGCTACGCTTCTGAAACCGATCCACGAGGTTGGAAATTTGTGTGACCGCCGGAAGTGAATAAGGCTACGAAAAGACCGTTTCCATCGCCATTTACGGATCGGATGTTAGATGGTGGCGGGGACATGAATATTCTTGTTTCTTATAGATGGAGTATTCACGCTGCAAATCAGATCAGCTGCCTTAGGAGGATCAAAGAAGATGACCTTCACTTGCCTCGTATGCGTTTGCATTTGGGGCGGATGCCTTTGGGGCACAATGCAATGCCACAGGCACATTCGGCGTAGCCATGATGGCCATATTCTCGGATATAGTTACAGAAAGACAATTGAGGTGTTCATGGATGACTTTTCGGTATTAGAGACTCCTTTGACAATTGTCTTGAAAACACGAGATCAGTGCCCCATTAGATGTGAAGAGACGATCTTGTCTTTGAATTAAGGAGAAAAGTGCCGCTATGGTACAAGAAGGCATAGTACTTGAGCACCGGATTTCCTCAAGAGGAATTGAGGTCATAGAAGCTAAGATTGAGGCAATGAAACTACCCCACCATCATCATAAAGGAGCATAGAAGCTTTCTAGGACACCTGAGGTTCTATAAATGATTCATAAAGATTTCTCTCGGATTACAGACCTCGGTTGCCTAGTTAGGGACACCATTTGATTTTGATGAGGAGTGTGTTCAAGCTTTTTCAATCCTGAAAGATAAAATGTGGGTATAACTTCTCAGAAAGCTTGGGGATGAAAAACACAAACACAGGCAGTAAATGGCGTCTAGATGGGTTGAAGAAAACACGGCGACATGGCGAGGCGTATTTACGCCCCTCACCACAGCTAGGATCTCGCCGAGGGGTTCTGTTCACGAGAGATAAATTATTCAAAAATTAGCCATAGACAAGATAAAGCAGTGTGTTTACCATCAACCAAATCATTTTCAAAATTACTTAAAAAAATAAAATAAGAAATAAAGCAGGCGAGTAAACCCGACTATGAAACAATTTCTACTCATTCGCGTTCTTTTCGGAATCATGTTTCCCACATTCTGGTAGAAATTTTCACTCTACCACTCATGTCAATTTTTTTGTTCTTTTTCCCAAAGTGATATGAGTGCAGAGAGTCACCTTATTTTCTGGATAGACTTTCTCCTTACTTTGGCGATTACACTCGTAAGATCATTGGAACTAGTTTGATCTTCTCTTAATATTAGACTATGTGTTAAGTGTGATTGTATTTTCCTAAGTTGTATAGCCTAGCATATAAGGCCTCCTCTTGTACTTAAATTTACCGGTTATAATATATACAAAGACTCAAGTCTTTCTTCGCTTAATTTATCGAGCTTGAGTTGCGAGCACCACTTTGGTGCGACATAAGAGGTAGCGCAAGTAAGAGTCTGAACTTCTTTGGCAATATCAATATTGCCAAACTCATCTTTAAATGGATGGAATAGTGTATTCTGAAACAAGTGATCCGATGATTAGTACTTTCTCGATCACCGATCGAATGGCATAAGCGAATCGGTTTCTTTGTCGTATTACAGAAAAGGGCTGGTCGCTGAGAGACATAAAGCCACAACTTGTGGCCTTTGAAATAACTATGTATGGCTTGAGACCACTGGACAAAATTATCTCCATTAAAAATAACATGAATAGAATGATAAATCTCATCACCTGGCATATCGAAATTCCGAATCGAAAAACAGACAACAAAAATGGAATCGAGGATCTGAAATAAGTCGAGTGCTTACTGGTCGGAAATTTTCGGTCAACGATCAGCGGCGGCGTGGCAAAGTCAGCGGGCATGGGTTGTAGACGCGAGGCACGAGCACGGGCAGCGGGCGTGGGTCAGGCGTGGTTTGCTCGAGAAAAAAAGCAAGTTATCTGATGGCAAGCGGTGGTGAATCTGAACCGATCAACTTGTGAGAGACCCGGAGCTGGTCAGATTAACTCTAAGGAAGAACCGCCCTAGTATTCGGCGGATCGATGGATGACGGAGTTGCAGATTGCTTATAAAGGAAACAGAACCTTGAGTATATAAGGGACGCCACAATCGGTGATGAAGATGCGATTGATAAGTCTATGGAATAGAAGGCGCCTGATCAATTGATGATGTTGATTGATAAGTCGATAGGATGAGCATACAGAAAAATCGATAAGTTCAAAAGTTCTTAGAGAACGAGAAAGATAAACTCTTGATTTTATTAATGTAATGTATGGTAATCTGTAGGGATAACAAGCCTTTAAATATGCCCCGAATACGAAAAAAAGCTAAATATTTTTAGTAGAAAAACTAACATCTTTTTCTAAACCACTCTTTGTACTAGAAACATCCATGGAGGCGAAAAGGAAACTAGATAACTTTTAGGACAAGACTTGTGGCCAAAATCAATGACAAATCATGAACAAATCGTTTCTCGAAATAAGCGACAAATCGGGGACAAATCGGCTCGAAATAGCGTAGTAGAGAACAGTCGGCGCGAATCGAGGAGCAAAGTCGGCTCCAAATATGACAAAATCGGGAACAAATCATCCTGTCGACCAAATCAACACCAAATCTGAAGCAAATCTTTTCTAAAAATGAAACTCCTATTTTCCTGTAAAACTACACTTTCTAAATTAAATAAAGCAACCACTTTGACTTGGAGAATAAATCTTTTTTAAAATAAAACAACTCAAATCAAAATAGTAATAAAACTCAAAACACTTGAAATAGAAATATATTGGCGTCTCGAGTTTCTGACCTCTCGAATACGAACTTTTATAATTAAAGATTGAATTCCTAATGAATCAAAGCGCAGAAAGGATCGTACAGTCACGAGGCTTAGAAGATTCATTAGGAATTCAATGTAATATATAAGAAGGACAGTGAATTAAGAAGAAACTGTCAGACACTGATGTGAAAATCTTTCTAACACAAGTGTTTGAAGGACCTGTCCTATTTTGATTTGGAGTGTTTATTTAAAGACTATTCCCAATCAATGAAAGTGCTAACTACAGCCAATGTCTTAGAAATGATTTCTATTTCTTTGAAAAGATTTGCCCGAGCCAGTGTTATTTGTTTAACTATTTGTGTGTTCTTTTTGATACAATGTATTTATACTGTTTAATGTTATTGTTCACTATTCTTCTTATTTAGAGCGTGATACTGACTAACGCATTGTTCACACATTCTTTGCTATTTTAAGAGAAACTGATTTCTTTGCTTGAATTTTTGTACAAGTCACATACCAAAAGTTATCTAGTTTCCTTTTTCGCCTCCATGGATGTTTTTAGTATGTAGTGGTTTAGGAAAAAGTATGTTAGTTTCCTTCTTGTTTTTGGCCCAATATTTCACTTTCAGCGGCCAATTTGAATATTTAGTTTCTATTCTTCATATTTTTTTGGCTTTATTTAAAGGCTTGTTATCCTTGTATTCTTCAATTTTAAACATTAATAAAATTGAGAAGTTTCAATTTCTCTTTGGTTCTTTGAGAATATGAACTATACCAGTTCATTAGTAAGCATTCATGGGCTTATCAGTCGGATCTCCATCATGATTAACAGCATTCTCACCTATGCCAAGGTTCTTACTTTTCCATAAGCAACGGGTGAGGAGTCCTCCATCCAAGCCAATGCTAGAGCGGTTCTTAGATCTAATTCGATCACGAGATTCTCTCCTGCAGAGTTGACGGGGTTCATATCGGTGGTGTTAAATGGAAAGAGCTATCTGGTGACATGTGCTAGGCCAGTGAAAACGGAGTGTAAAAAAAATCAAAAAGAACTTGCTTTCTGATACCATGAGAGAAGAAAAGACTTGAGAATCTTTGTATATATTATCATTATCATTCTAAGTGAGAGGAGACCTTATATAAAATTGAGCTATCTGACCACTGAGAAAATAAAAGTGCATGTAACAGTATAATGATCTAACATCTTATGGTATAAGTATTCTTGGCTGTGGCATTCTACGTATGATCTTCATCTATCTAGGGTTAAATAACTGAGTTCCTAGAGGTTTGTTAGGTTAGTTAAATAAGGGGTTTTGAGTTCTGTATGCGTAATCAAAGGTTTGTCAGTGGAGTGTCCTTCAGATGGAGATCAGCTCCTTATGATGTGCTGTTTGATTCCTTCTCACTTCTTGACTTACTTAGAGTCGCTGGTGTTTCTATTTTATTCTTCTTCGCAGTCTTGAAAACAGCTTCAGTCTAGATTCTCTAATTTAATGACATTTTCTTGCCGTTATGGAATTGGTAAAAAAGGTTATAGGTGTTATGATCCATTAGCAAGCGTCTTCATGTTTCTCGGCATGTGGTCTTTAGGAACCGCAGAAATGTTTCGCTGCCTCATGTTCTTGTTTCCCTTATTCCCTCTATCGATCCTCTCTCACGACCTTTTCTGAGGTGTCACCTCTCTGTCAAAGTCTCCCCCTTCTATTCTTGATGTTCCTTCTCAGCCTCTAATGAGCTTCCATGTGGCATCGGCGTACTGATCCACAGCTGACATGGATCTGCCCAGGTCACTTTGACTCTCGTGCCTTCAGTGTGATTCGACAGGTGCTTGCCTTTTCCTTCTCCGCCCGTTGACTTTCATTACTTTTCTGCTCTTGCCTTTTATAGAACCTTAAACTTTCATGGGGCTTCCTCTAACCCTTTATGGCGACTGGCTGCTGAAAGAGTTGGATGCATTGCATAGAGCAGACATGGGATCAGTTCAGTCTCGTCCCAGAAAATATTCAGGTTAATAAATGGGTTTATAGGTCAAAGACTTGATCGGATGACATATTATTCGCTACAAGGCTTGCCTTGTTGCCGGGGTTTTACTTAGGGTATGGGATTGATTAGCAGGAGACTTTTGCTCACGTGGCTCGACTTTCTTGCAACTCCAGGGCTCTTGTGCCATTCTGCAACTCCTGATAAGCCACTCTTTGGATTATGGATGGTGTCAAAGTAACTTTCATAATGATGAGCTCTCGGAGGCAGTGTAGGCTTTATCATGGTTACTCTCACCTCAGGTTCCTCTCTGATATTTTGACCTCTGGAGCACTTTATAGTCTTAAACAAGCTCTCAGGCATGGTTTCAAGATTCAGTTCTACTATCTGTTGTATGGTTTTGAGGCGATTCTTTTACAGTCATTCTTTTTTAAAGGCAGTGCAGTCATGGTATTACTATTCCCTCCTCTTGTATACCGATGATGATTAACCACGGGTGATGATATGCGGGAATTATTAGGATCTAAACCGCTTAGCGGTGTGATTTGGAAATGAAAAGATCTGGCCCTCTTGATTACTTTCTTAGTCTGAAGGTTTCTTCTTGACCAGTTGATTGCCTCTTGCAGACTAAATGTGCCCAGTCTGTTCTGACGATTATCGTGCAGATGATCAGCTTTCATGAGTATAGCATCAACCTTAATTTATGCTGATGGCGAATCAACATGCGATGCTACTCTCTACCAGGAGCGAGGCTTGTTGGGGGAGTCTAATCCTATCCTCCTTCAATTACCTAAGCCTAAATAATTACCATAATAGCAGTTCATCATAACTAGATTGGTTGTGTTTTACTAGATCTTAACATTATCTTCTTTATTCTCGGGTTTATTGATCATAGAAGGCCACCATGTTGATGATGGCTATTTTTTCTTCAAACTTTCATTAACTCTTCGAGGTGTATTCGGATGCATATTGACGGAGTGATCCAGTGTGATCTACTCACAGTTATTGTTTTCTTGGGTGATTCTCTTATCTCTTGGAAGACGAGAAACAAGCGATCGTTGCTGATTAATTTTTAAAGCGGAATATAAAGCATTGGCGCATTCCTCTGTTGAACTTATTTGGTTCGTTGGTTACTACATGATCTTAGATGTTGGTATTTCCATACAACTAACTAACATGTGTCAGTGCTATTAGTGCTCATAATGATGTCTTCCATGGCTTCAAACATATTATGATTTATTGTCACTTCATTCGTCATAAATACACTTGATTACACTCACACTTGGTGTTTCTGGGGATCGATTAGTGATATCTTCACGAACTTGATTGTTATAAGGCTTTTTGAGCTTTAGCTTCCAAACTCATAATGGTTTCTCTTAAACCACTATGAGTTTGAGGGGGGATGTTAGATTATTATATTGTTAGATGTAATTTGTATTTTCCTAGGGTTGTATAGCCTAGCCTATATAAGGCCTTCTCTTCTACTTGTAATTTACAGTTTATAATATATACAAAGACTCAAGTCTTTCTTCATCCTGTAATCCTTGAATAACGAGGAGAAACTAAAATCATCAAGAAATTCATAAAATGATGCACTTAATACCATCCACAAGCACGAGAAAATTAGTATTACATAGAAAAATTTGTCGGAAAGAGGGACTCAATGACAACCTTGATATTTCAAGCACCAGACGGGTTGCGCATACAGCATATGTGAGAGGTATACAATCTACAAGAGAAAAAAAGAATGATCTAGTGACTAGATAATATAAAGGCCACCGATGTACAAAGGAATGTAATAAATCCAGATTTACAACTATTTTCTCCCAATGACCTTAAGGAAGAAATAAAGAACAAGTGACGCACAAAGCCCACTCTTTCCAACAAACAAAATAAGAACAATCGTACCTAGGGATACCCCTTAAAGCAAATTCATCGGCAAACTAACCAAATTGAAAACAATTTCCATTTCTCTGGATAAGTGAAGCTTCAGGCTCAATTATCAAAACATGTTAGAGCTACATAACGATCTGGTTAGTCCAACATTAAAATATCCATGATCAAAACGATACTGGAGACCAATATTATTGAATAAGATAAACCCAAATGTAATTCTCTAAACACATATCTGGCCAAATACACAATGAAAGGCCTATTGTTATGCTTAGTAATCTCGTGAATCTCTATAGCTGAGTTTAGTATAGACAAATGCATTGTCGTATGATGATAAATAGTCGGCTTAATATGTTTCCTAAATAAATTTCAATTCTTAAGTCCAAGAACCCTATGACAACAAAGATGACCTTCAAAAGAGTGATACATTTTGTCCGGTTTGAGTTATAGTTTCTTCTTTCCTTAAGCCTTAACCGATTTTCCAATACCACTAGGATCATGTGCAGATAAAAGAACAAATAGTCACTCACTTTTCCTTCATGGTTTTTTAACAAGTAGTACAGCTCGCATGATCCCTGCAAGTATCTAGAACCATTAGCATCAACCCCCATAAGCCTTTTGTAATTTAATCGGAAGTGCAAGTGCACATCAAACAAAAATGAGTGATTGCAAGTCAAAATGGTCCAACAAACGAAGAAACTAAAATTAGCATCACGCGAGAAAAGGGGCTGGGCGATGGGCAAGATGAAACAAAACAGACGGCTTCATCAAAATCTAGTTTGAGTTGAAATCAAGTGTAGTCTCGAATCTCAAAAGAAGTGTATAATGTTCCCCAAGAAATAGGTTGATTTAGTCTCAACCATTTCACCAAATACCTACAAGCCTATACAAATATTGTTCAAATCTCCATTTTAATTTTTTCCTCATCCTATAGAATATCCTTTGATTAAGTTCAACTTCTAACAACCATGATAAGAAAAATTTCAGTAAGATTTTCTAGTGAGTTTATAGCGGAGTGTTTCCTCAAAGGAATATGACTCATTCAAGTTTGTTAGCAACCCAAATAAGTCAGCAAAGACTGCGTCAATTCACATTCTAATTTAGTTTCCATCTCCTAATTTAGTGTTCGCTAACTTCAAGAGGCTTGCTTTACCAAATTGTTCCCTAAGCCCAAATTGCTTTGATCTCACACAGTGGCATGCCTTACAATCTTTAGCTTTATAAAGTCAAGATAAGGCCCTTCAACTCAGTTTTAAGTTTCACCAACGCCCAAAATGGTTTCTGCTTCCAATCCACCTTCTCGTTGTTCATTTGGTTTCCACTGAGATTTATATAAAAATTGAATATGCATACAAGAAGAGGTTCAATGAGAAACACAAGTTAGCATATGATATGGAGTTTAATGAAAATGAGTTAAAATTTGACCATTTTTCCAATTAATCGGAAATGAATAGAAATGTGATCCAATGCATCACAAGGATGAAATGAAAAGCCAAATAATAGAAAGCAGAAAGCATCATCCCATACCCATCCTCAGAATCAAAACCTAAACAGGATCCACAAATTAATACCTATGAAATTTCAAGGGAAAAAGAGAAAAAAATCATAGACATTTAGAAGACTTAATTAGGTGCAAGTGCAAAAACCTGAATCTACATGAAGTATCAAATAGCTTCCCTTGTGGAGAAGGCGATTAAAGCTACCTCGACATCACAAAGCACGAAAATCTCATGAGCTTTCTTCAATGTTGGAAAACACTGGTTCACAATGGAAATAAATGATACTTACTTGTTGAAGCATAGAATTCGATGATTTCTTCAATGCTTTAGGCTTAAAACAGATCACTGGGATGGAATTTATATTCAGTTTTCATAGTATGAACACCTTGTTTGTGAGTTCTTGGATGATTATCTTTTGTTGAAGATTTTATCCAAAAAAAAACAAATGCTATCTCTCATTCTATATTTCTCAAAAAAAAAAAAAACCTGAGAAATGAATCGTATCTTATAGGTTCTCCATCTACGCCCTTAGGAAATATACATGTCTTATGTCGTGAGGCAATCCAATGTCTGGTCGGTCAAGCCCATATGGGCGACCTATGCCCATAACCCTGTTCTCCCACTCGCCCATGATGGGCTTGTTTTATTTCACACATCATCCCAACAACTCAAGTAGAGAGTATTATTCATATAGGTGAATGGACCACCTGAAGTACATCGATAGTTGAAGCTCCAATACAAACCTATCCCTAGGCCATATAGGAGACATCAACCTCATAAAGGCAAGGCAATGCTGTCACCCTGCCATCTTTCATAATACACATGATCAAGTGCATGATTCAATCCTCAAGAATCCACACTCGATCTCTTACAATTACTCATCACTATAAGTTATTTCTAGCTTTATCGCTTTAAATAACTGACGGCAGCTATGTTAATGAGTGTATACAAAAAAATACTTTTTCTTCTACTTTACAACGTTAATCGATTTGAGTTAACTAGCTTTTCTGGTGAATGCTTTGTTGTCAATCATTCCATGACTATGGGATAAATCCTAAGATAGCCAACATCAACTCATCACATCATGATATAGTCAAAAGTCTCAAAGGGTAAGGAAAGATGAATTCATTCCTTAGGATTTCTAGATCAGCATAAAGAAAGAAGTGTGGATTCATTCTCTTAAGCCTTAGTTGGCTGCCTGACATGAGGAAATGCATGTTGCGTGGTTTCTTTATTATAAAAGATGAAAGAGTGTATGTTCCGCTTCAAATTGTAAAACAAATAGCACCATATGAGTCTTAGTCTTCACAAGCCAAAGGCCAAACTGAAACTTTATTTCCACATTCCATGATGTTACAACAAGTTCCACACTCAACTTCCTCTAACAGACATAAGAATGGGTGGTAAGGTATCTTGCGTCAATTCAACCAAGAATCTCATATTGATTCTCATCAAGGTGAAATAAGAAAGATAATGGCGACCAGCTCACCCACTCAGGCCTTAGTCTTCTAAATTAAGGTCTCATCTCTACTCGCTCCCACAGCGCTAGAGGCGATTACTCATGTGAGGGAGTCAATAAAAAAAAAAAAACAAGCTAACCATATGAAATGCTCTTTATCTCATTGTAAACAAATCACAAGTGTTTTGTTCCATTCAATCACATCATACATAAGCCTAGAGATCTGACATGCCTCACAAATGCATCCCTGACTATTGGTTTAGTAAATGAGTCTACTACCATCTCATTGGTAGAAACGTGTTTCAGAACCACTTCATTTTGCATGATTATATCTCTGACAAAATGATATCTAATCTGGATATGTTTGGTCTTCCCATGATATTTCAGATGCATAGCATAAGCCAATGTAGCCATGTTGTCACAATAAAGAGTCATAGGCTCAAAAGCTGTTTTAACAACCCCTATGTCTTGTAAAAATCTTCTCAACTAAACTGCTTCTTGTATAGCCGAGGAGCAAGCTACATATTCTGCTTCCATTGTTCATAAGGACAAGACTGTTTCTTGCTACCTCATGATATTGCACAATCATTCAGCAAGAACGCATATCCAGAAGTTGATTTGCGTTGATTAGGATCGCCTCCCCAATCAGCATCCATATAACCAATCAATCAAAAATATTTATCTTGGTAGCACAACACATAATCTATTGTTCCTTTTAGATATCTCAAAATTCTCTTCACTACCATCTAGTGTTTTATACCTGGATTAGATTGAAATCTGCTTGCTAGCCTAACATCATAGCTTAACCGACGTGTGCACATCATGGTACACCGTACTTCTCGATAGCACTGCAGTAAAGGTACTAGACATTTTTCTTTCTCTTCAGTTGACCTAGGACACATATCAAGACTAAGGCTCAAATTTCTCTCAACAGGGGTGTCCATAGATTGTAATCATGCATATGACAACGCTGTAACGTTTTTTTTATATACGTCTCTTGAGATAAACCTAGGAGGCGTTTCGAGCGATCCCTTAGGATCTTAACACCAAGTACATAGCTAGCCTCCCCCCTTTCTTTAATTTTGAAATTTGATGATAACCACTTCTTGGTCACATCTATCAATTTCTTATCATTTCCAGCTATTAATATGTCATCACATATAAGGATAGAATTATGAAGTGGTTATTCAACGCTTAATATACACAATAAACATCCTCTCCATAATTGTAAAACCATATTTCAACATGGCTTTATGAAATTTGAGGTTCCATTGTCTTGATGCCGGTTTAAGACCATAGATGGATCTTTTGAGCTTGCAAACTTTACTCTCTTGTCCTTTGAGCTCAAAGCCTAAAGGTTGATCCATATAGATTTCTTCATTAAGCTCTCCATTAAGGAAAGTAGTCTTAACGTCCATTTGGTATAATTCTAGATCCATTCTTGCCATAATAGCTAGAATGAGGCGAATTGATGCGAACCTGACCACAGGCGAGAAGATCTATTCATAGTCAATTCCCTCTTATTGTGTGTAACCCTTAGCTACTAATCGAGCCTTATATCTTCCAATTTTCCCATCGTCCTTGTGTTTAATATTGAGAACCCACTTGTTCCCAATGGTCTTACGACCTGGCGATAAATCAACCAAATCCCAAACTCGGTTTGATTCCATCGAATTCATTTCCTCTTTCATAACTTCAAACCACACTGTAGCTTCTTGTGACTAAAAAGATGTTGTATCGTTGGGTCGTTTCTTCATCATGAGCAATCATGAAAGCCCCTCAATCCCAAAGTTTACGACGGGGGCCTCTCACGACATTACGTCGAGGTTGAGATTGTTCCCATCCGCCCATAGGAACATGATTTACAAAAATTATCACTCCCACTCACTTCAAGTGGGGTTAGACTTTCTATGTCATTTCTGGGTCCTCAAGTGTTGGAATCAATGATTCTACATCCTCATCACCAGATCTTCCATTTCATAGAAATGAGTATCCTTATATATCTCACCTTATCCTGGAAAGTCCTCTTCCAAGAATACGACATCTCGTGACTCAATTTTTGTTACACTTCCATTTATATCTTCCCCTAAGAAGATATATCCTTTGGAGGACTCTAAGTATCTTATGAAGATACATTTCTTCCCCTTAGGGCCAAGCTTCCCATATTCATTAGAAACATTATGAACATAAGCCGCACACCCCATGGGCCCATAATGTTCAAATCAAAGGCCGCACCTTCCACAATTCATAATGGAGCGAGCCGAACAGACTCAGATGGAACTCATTTAGGTCGTGCTTGGCGTCATTAGTGCATCCTCCGCAAAGATTGCAACTTTTCTTGCGCCATCATTGACCTTACCATGTCCAAAAGGGTCCTATTCCTTCTCTCAACTACACCATTTTGTTGCGGTGTGTAAGGAATAATCTGTTGTCTAGCTATACCCTTTTCATCAGAATATGCTTTAAATAGGTCGGATAAATATTCACGTCCTCTATCGATCCGTAAAGATTTGATTTTTGTGTTTAATTGATTCTCAACCAATGTACTATATCTTTTGAAGCAATCCAATGCTTCAGATCTATGGGAGATCAAATAAACGTGATTGAACCCGGTTTAAACCATCTATAAAAGTGACGTAAGATTAGCCCATGTCTAGCCTCACATTCATCGGGTCGCACAAAATGAGTGAATAAGTTTTAAAGAAAAGCATGCTCTCTTGGCTTTATCAAAAGGCAATCTTGTTGCCTTTCCTGCTAGGCATTGCTCACATATTGACAAATCTATCTTATCTATAGATCCCAAAAGACAAGCTTTAGCTAATCTCTTTAGATGGTCCTGCCCTATGTGTCCCAACTCGGCATGCTATTTAACATCATTCATAGAAGAACTACTACTTGAATTTCCAGTGACAAAAACAAATGTCGTTTTATTGAATGGAATAGTATCTAATATAATAAACTTATTTAACAAAAATCCATACCCATAAACTATGTTGTCCTGTAATACCTTCACACAATCTTGTTCAAATACAATTTTATAAACCAAACATAACCAAAACTACAACGGAAACAAGATTTCAACGAAATTCTAGTGCATAAAGCACATCATGGAGATAGAGAGTGCGCCTTCCAGACAACAATTTGTGTGTGCTAATTCCAAGCACGCTCGTTGAATGTGTTATTTCCCATGTAAATGCTCCACTTCCTCTAATTCGACCGAAATCCACATATGCATCATGATCCCGTCTATATGGTCTGCTGTCATGAGTCTACAATTTAATAAGGAATGTCTCACTAACATTAAGCAACTACTAAAAATGCATTATGGAAATGAATTTGTCATATATTACCTTTGGCTCGCTGCGCAATCACGAGCAAAGTGACCTAGCTTCCCATAGTTAGAAGTCAACTATGTTCCCGCTTCTCGCTTTTCACGCTATGCATTCACTAGATTAGTCTTGTTTCCTCCATTCCCAGGCTTGAAACCTTCCCCTTTCCATTTCTTTCGTCCTATGCCGGGAGATCCAACCTTGTTGGATTCAGTCATATAAGCATGTCCACTAGACTTATCAGCGAGAAGACGATCCTCCTAGTCCTCTACATCATGCGACATCATCAAAATTTTGATATTGTTGTGCTATGGGTAAGGTTTATCCTAAGATGCTCCCAAGCATTTGAAGAGAGCGAATGGATACTGGACCTATTGTCATCGCTAACTTGTGGTCGGACCCTTCAAATAAGATTTATCATGTTTGATGCATATGCTGAGGTGATGCCTCATGGTATGATTCGATTGTTTCTGCAAGCGCCATCTCAGAGTTAAATACAAACTTAGTGGTCAAGTACCGCCAAATTGTATCTTGACAACGTCCTAGAAGGCCATGGCTGAGCTATTATTTTCAAAGCATAGCATTAGATAATTCTCATGCTGCTCAACATCAAAATGCGAGCAACTCTGTCCTTGCGCTTATAGGCTTGATACGCTTCCATATCTCCCATGTGTTAAGTAGTCCTTCCATGCTCAGGCTCAACCATCGGCTGCTAGATTGTCTCTATCATGTCTTGCTCTTCCAAAAGGTACTGAATTTTACGATGCCAAACATCATAGTTTTTGTCATTAAGTTTGTCCCCCTGGTTCAAATCAATAACTATGCTTCTAGTAGCAACCATTTCAACTAAAAAGAAAAAACTGACTTATCACAACTCATAATCTAGTGACCCATAACATGTCACAAAGTTCTAAATCAAACAATAAAAACTTAGTCTTGTCGGAGAAACAAAAGGTTATCAAACTGAGACCAATCAATTGCTCTAACAAAAAATCTAGTTGATATGAGGAATTTAAATCAGGGCCAATGATTTGTAGAGAGATACTCATCCCACATCCCACACATAAAAACACATATACCTTATTCCTAAGATAAATAACAAATAAATAAATATGTATGTTTGGCTCATTTCAGATGTTGAAATTATTATCTCTGCCGCAGGGAACTACGTCAAGCCACATTATACTACTATGGGAGTTCACGTGTCACTTCCATGGGGAGTGGGTTTCCTTAGACGGATCCTTAGATTGCTATCCAATAAACATGCGTTTAAAGTAAAATCTGGGGGGTTGTGATTGATTGATTGAGTAACCGATTAACTTAACTATTTTAAGACAGTAAGGGCAAATGATAGGATCCTTAGGTGTACGCTCATCGCCGACTAGGTAATACCCACCTCTTACTCACAATCTCATCTAGGAGCCATTGATGAATGGTCTTCGACGGAAGATATAACATTAAAAACTTTTCTTAAGACAGAGAACGATTGAGCGATAACAAACACTTGTTCAGACGATTTGCTTGGACTCTTAGTCTGCATTTGTGATCAAGCACAATGTGTACAGAGAGTCTCTCATTCACACGTTGTCAAGAAGATGCCAAACTAAGGTTTTATAAGATTTTTCACAAGTGTTTAGCATCGTATAATCCCATTGAAGCACAAAAGAGGAATTGAGGGTTGTTACCTTGAAGGAGGTGAGTTTCCACCGTTAGAACCCTATCATGGAGGTTTAGAACTCCATTGAAACTAAGAGTCGATTCATGATTAATAAAACACTAATCGTAAATGTGACTTGAGAAATAACACTTCTATTGCAAGGTTGGGATACCAAAAGCACAGAATCCCGTAAGAAAATACCGATTTATAGAAACTAACTGAAAGATTACAAGTGATTAAAAACTCAGAATTAGAAGAAAAACTAAGCACTCTACTCTATGAACCCTAACAAATTATGAGAAAACACTCCAACCGTTCAAAACCAAACCCTAGAATTTAATTATGTTTAACTCTGCCCTAAAGTGGGCTTAAATACAATCCCCATTAGTGATCTCAAAGTGGTGGTCGAAAGACGAGCGTGCCCTTGCACCAAGATTTAAATTATGCTCAAGTCCCGTAGAGATCGCATGTTGGTACCGCAAGATTCAAGAAGTGTGGTACCCGCATCAAAAAGTGCACCGGCACTATTGGCCTCGGGGTACGGCATCACTGAGTACGGCACCTGCACCACGCTTCACTGCATGCGGGTACCAAGATTTTCGCAAGTGTGGTACCGGTACCACTATATTTGGTACCCTGCATCAATGCCACCGCATGTGGGTACCTAAGTATTTGTAAGTGTGCACGTACTCACTACCTTAATCGCTTCCTCTTCAACGAGAACTACCTGGGCCTTCTCGACACGCAATCACATCAACAACGATGATCTACATTTGTTCTCTGGAATCAAACCCCTACAAAAATGTGCACGGGACTCGAAAAACCTGCACACGCATAAAAACGCTAGAAACGGTCAAAGGCACCTATTCTACACAAAATGAGAGCAAAACATGAGCTGGGGGCATTAAAACCCTGTATAAATGTTGCACTTTTATGTATCCAACACACCCCGTAACCTACAACTTGCTAGTCCCTAGCAAGATTTGAACCGGTAACGCCATCGACAGGAGGAGGTTCAACAAATGCGCTTAAGGCGCTAGCATTGCAAGTTTCCCACAAGGGAAAATGAACACAAAGTATATAACTCGACAGAAAGTATGCAACCATCTAAACTTAAATGAATCCCACAGTCCCAAAGTAATGGACAAAATAACAAAATGTTACAAAACAGAGATACTCATATAAATGACCATGGATCTGAAAAAAAAAAAAAAAAAAAGGCTGCAATGAGATCACCAAACTGAAATGAACTTCATTATAACTGCAAAATTTTTACCATAACCAAGCAAACTAACATGCATAGAAGTCAAAGAGGAACATCCTAATGAATCAAAATAAAAAGACCTTCAAGCTTCAGAATGACCATGGGCTACACAAATAGGGTTTACAGAAACAAAATGGGTGTTGGTATGACATGGCCGAGGTCTCACCCAATTACCAATACCACCCTATTCTAACCCACAATGCTACTACTCTACGTCCTCCTCCTCTTCGCCGAGGACGCGTCATTCACACGTCATCCAAATCTTCGTGACTCCCTTCCAAGTCAAGAGGAAGATCATCTACCAGCTGGTTCTCCTCAGATGTGACTCTCAAGCCGAGATCCCTCGTGGATCTGGCCGTCAGCTTCCCCAAGATGCATTTGAACCATCCTTGATCTCTACGCTCCATCCTCTTTATGGGATGTACTCATCTACCAAGAGTCAAGGCCCATGGGGCTCCCGTAAAATGTACCCAGCGGGATGTTCGACCGAGGCCTCAGGGAGGCAGCTCGGCTTTTTGCTTCGCCTTAGCTTGTGATGATGGGCCCCAACCTAGAAGAACTCTTTTCACCGCAGCCCTTATCCCAAAGCAGCCTTCCACCAGGTTTCGTAACTGTGGCCTGGAAGGGGATGTGCCTGTTTTCAATTGGGGACCTCAGAAAGTCCCTCATAATACACCATATTACCAAAGCATAGTCAATAATTTTTCTAGTCATTACCTCATACAGAAATTGGATTTCTTCCTTGCTTGGCAACTTCTCCTTTCCCTTTGGCCCAATCATATTGTGAATGACCTTGTTCATCAACGCATACTTAGGCTTTAATTTCGATGAACTCCTCACAAGACAAAACCTCCCATGGGTACCGTGGGTCAGCACATGGTATTTGGAAATGTGACTAGCATCAAACTCTCAGAATAGCCTTGAGTGGTAAGGTCTGTGTGGCGTAGCGACATAATTCACCATTGAGCAATCGAGTTAGGGTCGACCATTAACCCGTTTCCCCAAATCAGAGTTCCAACAAAGTGCCCATTCCGATTCTCCTCAGTTGAGAATTCTGACCATGGTAGGTAAATAACCTCTTACCTCCTCACCAACAAATTGTAGATTCTTATATTGAACACACTAATATATGAGTGAACAAAAATCTGTCAATTCTCATTCTCGCTCATAATGTAACCCGCCTTCAATTGATCTGACTCCACTTTTCTCGCTCAGATTCCGATGATTCAGCAAACATAGCCTCAATTTCTTCATCTTCGCTCTCACTTTCTTCCTCTCTCTCTAATGAGGAACCTTTCCACTTCCCTTTTCCTTTCTTTACAATCTGCGAAGTATCAGCCTTTCGTTTTTTTACGGCTCGCTCCATAGAAGAGCTAATAACCTTTCCTTTCCTAGTGTTCTTCGATCTTGTCATAGATACAATGCCAAAATAATACCAGTAGCGAATAGCCCGCATTTATCAAACGGCCCCAACAACCCATCTCTAACAAAGATCGACTCACCCTTCGCATCGGGCCGACCTTTTCTCCCCATACCGTTCGCTGCGGATGCCCTAATCAACCGAGAACATAGAACCACCAACCAAAGCCACCCAACACAATCCATATTAACACAGTGAAAATCCATTTAGATTGCTCTCAAGGAGATGAGGAGCACTTACCACGACGGTCTAGTACTTCCAGTCTCTGCGTACGAAGAACTGTGGATGCCCCGGGTCAGAGCAATGGAGACACTCTGGGGACGTCGACCTAGTTTGCTTGGTGAAGAGGGAAATTAGGTTAGGTTTCTCTTATATAGGAGTTAGGGAGTGGAGATATGAAAGGGTTCAAAATTTTGGGAGAAAAACCCTTCAAATGGGCCATTCACGCATCTACAAGATCGGTACCAAGAAGTGCACCTGCACTAAAGTGTACCGGCTTCGGGTTTGCCTTGGTTGGCACCAGACAATAAGTGTGTACTGGTACCCACTCTTTTTTTTTTTTACCTTGGTAGCGTGACCACCATAGAAATTTCCGTAATTCTACATCTTGATTTCATCGATGCTCACTTTTTCCATGCTTCACATGGGCCCTTCTAACCCGACTTGTGTTCGCGAATTGTGTACTGTTACCTCTCGACACCTTCATCGCTTTACCTTGGAGTCCAGATTCCTCGTGATCACTATTCTGTGGTTCAACAGAATTGGCAATTCAAGGCTCAAGATGGGTGTAAAAGGGTTGACTCGTGATGATTTAAAGGTAACAGAGAAATTGTATGGCTTAAAATCATCTAGCGACGTACGGGTGTTCTCAGAGAATAGCATGCATGAAGCTGACAAGGAATGCTAAAACAATGCACACAAGTCAAGCAATAGCAAGCAAAATGAGCTCAGCGTAAAATCACGACTTGTGTAACAGATGAATGACAAAGGATACCAATCAAGATTTAATTTAGAGAATAGAAAAGAATTGGGGTTGTATGGTCCCAAATATGAAAAGTTTTGTGCATGCCTGACAAGGGGGTGCAAATGAGACTCTATGGGAGTGCATACATATATCGCTGGTCGCATACATCACAGGTCAAGTACCATACCCAAAAGAGCCGGAAATTGAAAATTTTGCATGCACTTAATCCCCTAAAAACACTGAATTACCCCAAAGAACATGCACTTAAATGGCTCGAACTAGTTTATGCCCACCCCCACCACAGAAATAGGCATTGCCCTCAATGCACAGAAGGGTGGGACGCTCCACAGAAAATGTTCTTTTTCGGATTGTTGTATTTTTATGTTTTATTTGCTTTTTTTGTTGTTGTTGTTGTTGTTTTTTTTTTTTTTTTGATAAAGGTAGACTAAATGAATAAAGCGTAAAGAAATTCAAAAAAAGAAAAAGAAAACGGCAGCAAAAGGGTGATAGAGATTACTGAATGAAACATCTCCCAGAGCTTGATCTACCAGTTCTCACTACTCTCTTGGCGGCCTAAGTTCCCTTTGTTGTTTGGCTTTAAGCGCTGGCCATTGACTTCTTAAAGATTTTCTCCATTTCCTGATTCTCAATCTCCACGCGCCATATGGGTAAACCAATTGATCACAAAGGGCCACCCACCTAGAACTGAGTTTACCCCGGGAAAATGTGCAAACGAGAGCTGTACAACAATACCTTTTGGTGAGGTTCAAAGGTCTTCCTTACAATGTTCTTGTCATGGAATATCTTGAGCCTCTCTTTGTAGATTCGTGAGCTCTCATACGATTCACGCCGCAATTCATCAAGCTCGTTCATCTGCAGTAGTCTATGTTTACCTGCTTGAGCCAAATCAAAATTAAGAGTTTTAATGGCCCAATATGCCCTCAGAATCCCCATTTCCAATCGCGTAGATGACATGCCTTCCATAAACTAGCCGATAAGGAGACATACCAAGAATAGTCTTAAAAGCAAAGACGGTAGTTTCCCAAAGAGAGCTCCGTTAGTCAAGCGACCAACTTTCGCCGTCAGCCGATCGCTTTTTCCAAATATGCTTTAGATCTCCTGGCTATTAATTCGGCTTGACCATTGGTCCGTGGGTGGTACGCCGTGAAACTGCGGGTCGACTCATACTTTTTCAACAAATTCTCAAAGGGTCGATTACAAAAATGGAGCCCACCATCACTAATGATTGAACGAGGCACTCAAAGCGAGAAAAAATATGTTCTTTCAAAAATTTCAAAACAACCTTGTGGTCATTAGTTCTCGTTGGAATGGCCTCCACCCACTTAGAAACATAATCAATCGGGGCTAATAAATATAAAGTGTATCACAAGAGGGGGAAAAGGCCCCATGAAGTCTAAACCCCAAAGAACAAGATCTCAATGATTAAAATAGAGTAAGAGGCATCAGCTTTTGGGACCCTCCTAATTGTTGGCACTCGAGTACGTTTTGAAAATCAGCAGCCTTAAAAGAGGGCTAATAAAACCTGGCCAGGATTTTGTCCGTCGCTTTTTTCAAGAGAAATGCCCTCCATAAGCTGAGCGGCGTATGTGAGTACTCCACTTGATCGTCATTGGATACACACCTTCTCATCAATTGGTCCGGACAGTATTTAAACAAGTATGGTCATCAAAGAAGAGCTTTATGTCCACCAAAAATTTCACGAGAGGTCCATCGGGTGTGGAACTGGCCATGTCACTAGATAGTTTACTATGTCCCGCATACCACGGGCAGTGGGACAAGAGCAAAAAGTTGCTTCATCGCAAAGTGTCGCCTTGCGGTAGGCCTTCAAAAGTGGTCAACTAACTAACCGGCACAGGGTCGCCTACCACATTCTCGACTTTCTATCCTTACGAAGTCAGAGCACTCGGCAGCAGATCCACCTACCAAACGAGGCTAGTATCTCGCTTAGAGAGCAAGTACTTCAACGCTGCATGATCCGTGAAAATGGTTGGCCAGAGACCCTAAGCAATGTACGACCCGAACTTTATAAGGCAAAGACGACATCCAAGAACTCTTTTTCCGTAGTTGCGTAATTGGATCGAGTGGAATCTAGAGTCTTGTTGGCATAGTAGATCACAAAAGCTTTTTTATCTTCCCTTTGCCCCAAAACAACCCCTATAGCATAATCACTAACGTCACACATGATCTCAAAAGGGAGTTCCCAATTAGGAGATCGCATGATAGGAGGGGACACTAACATAGTTTTCAATTTATCAAAGGTTCTCACAAGCCCGTGACTGGCGTATAAAGGTGACGCCTCGCAAGCAAAATTCGCACAAAGGACGGGCTATGGCATTGTAAACTATGAATCTCCTATAAAACTCGCATGACCTAAGAACACCGTGATATCTTTAACACACTTGGTGTAGGTGTTGGAAATCAACTCGACTTTGGCTTTATGTACCTCTATTCCTTCTTTCGATTAATTATGTGGCCTAGCACAATCCCTTGTGTCAACATGAAGTGACACTTCTCCCAATTCAAAGACTAAATTCTTCTCCGACACTTCCGCATCCTCAGAATTCTCCAGCATCCTCATAATGAGTCTCCAAAACAGAGAAACTGGCCCATGAAAATCTCCAAAATGTGTTCCTATCATATTATTGAAAATCCCCATCATGCAATCACATTGAAGGCCCCCGGCGCATTACATAATTTGAAGGGCATTTTCCTAAAGGCAAATGTTCCAAAAGGGCAGGTGAACGTGGTTTTCTCTTGGTCTTCTAAGGCTATCTCAATTTGATTGTACCCCGAGTACCCGTCTAGAAAACAATAAAATTCATGCCTTGCAACTCTCTCCAGCATTTGATCCACAAAAGGTAGCGGGAAATGATCTTTCCTAGTACTCGCATTGAGTTTCCTATAGTCTATGCACACCCTCCAACCTGCAGACTGAGGGGAATTAGTGTCACTGTGTCTATTTGCTACCGGCCGTTGACCCCGCATTTCTTAGGAACTACTGGGTTGGACTGACCTTACTGCTATCTACAATGGGGTAAATAACACTCATGTCCAGCTAGCTTAAGACTTCTTTCTTGACCACTTCTTTCATGACTGGGTTCAATCGTCGTGGTTGTCTGGGAGGGTTTGACATCCTCTCTTCCAAGTGAATCCTGTGTGCAGATCAAGGCCGATTCTCATTCGCAATTGTCCATCCTATGGCGCTTTGTGTTTCAATATCTCCAAAAGTTTATTCTCTGATCCACTCTAAAGAGAAGATGTGGATTACCTCAGAAAGTTTCTTCTACCCCTAGGAATGCATATTTGAGATGCGATGGTAAGGGTTTCAACTCAAGTTTAGGTGGTTTCTTTTTCGAAGGTAACACCCCGTCTCGATTGTGGCAATTTCTCACTTAGGACCCACCCATTTGCTTCCCCAAGACTATTGCCCTCACCATGGAGTGCATAAACCCACCATGTGGTTACCTCCTCGACACATCTTGGGCTTACTAGACAAGACTTGAGAGGATCATCGTATGAAACATGATCTACATAGTTCTGCACAACAGAGTCTATCATGTTTACCTCACAGACATCCTCATCATCCCCTATCTCCTTGATAACATTGAAGATATTCAAATTAACAGTCATGTTACCGAAAGATACACTATTAGTCCTCCCCTACAAAGGTATGATGCATTAGCAAAGTGGCCAAGAATAGCCTACAAAGAATCACCGCACTGGAACTCAGCCCCGATTCACCACATGTCGAGTGTCAAGAACAACAAAGTCCACAGGAAAGTAGAACTTGTCTACTTGCACCAATACATCCTTCACTATCCCTCTAGGAATTTTCACACTACGGTCAGCTAGCTGGAGGGTGATATTAGTAGGTTCTAATTCTTCTAACCCTAGCTCAACCTAAACCGAGTATGGCAACAAGTTAACACTCGCTCCCAAGTCCACTAGAGCATGTCCTGCCACCCTACCACTCATGGAAATAGTGGGACTCGGTCTTCGGTATTTTGGGGCAAATTGTTCTGGATTAAGGAGGTGGATTGTTCAGTCATAAATGCATCCTTGTTGACACCTATTTTTCTTTTTATAGTGCACAAGTCTTTCAAAAACTTAGCATATGACGGGATTTGCTTAATGACATCCAATAAAGGAATGTTCAACTTAACTTGTTTGAACAACTCATAAATTTCAGAATGATTGTTCACTTTCTTGGGGGCTCTCAACCTATAAGGGTATGGAGCAGGAGGGACATGGGAGGCCTTATCTTTTTCTGGCTCAACATCAACAACATCTGCTCTAGGAACATGAGGCTTGTCAGACACCTCATCATCCCCTAGTGGTTCATTTTGCACATCTTGTATTGTTTCCTAGGGCTGAATGGTTTTGTCAATTATTTTTCCACTTCGAAGAGTGGTGACAGCCTTGCAATGTTCAAAGGTGCCATCACTTGGACCTGGGACTCCAACACTATTTTGACCTTGGGGGTTTTGGATGGTTCGAGAAGGGAGTTTTTCTTGTTGGAAAATTT
The DNA here is from genome assembly GCA_016808115.1 of Tetrastigma voinierianum. Lineage (NCBI taxonomy): Eukaryota > Viridiplantae > Streptophyta > Magnoliopsida > Vitales > Vitaceae > Tetrastigma > Tetrastigma voinierianum. Next base: position 575,678 of record JAEQBH010005114.1, on the reverse strand, counting down.
AATAGAAGAGTGTTGGTTTAGTGATTTGGGATCTCACATCATTCAAGTGTTCTGAAATTTTAATGCTACATGATTGCTAGCCTAGACAAATCAGAATACAATATCCTCCAAACTTCTCTTATGTGAGGTTGGTAAGGCTGGGTTTGAATTCCTCAGACTAGGGGTGCAACCTTGTTATATTCATAGGAAATCCTTTATGACCTTGATTTTGGAACGGAGTTTGATTTGAAAAGCCTTGGTTTTGGAAGTTTTGGCCTTGGTTGTGGTAAATTGTAGGGCCTCCTCATTCCTCCTAACTAAAATTGGTGCTTACTCCCACCCCCGGGATTATAAGTTTTAGAGAAGGGAGAATCAAGGGGCTTCCTTGTACTAAGAGCATTAGCTTGCTCTATTTGATTGCTCCCTAATTTGAGGAAGGTTAGGTAGTTAATAGTTGAGTGAGGGGTCATCGCAATGATGCATGGCTCTCCACTTTAGATCATCCTAGGGCACCGAAGGTACCCGAGGCAAGTAACGTTACCCTATCTAATCTTTTTCAATTCTATGGCCTCCAACTTCCTCGTTGTTATTATTTTTGCTTGCGTGTCATCATTCTCTCTTATGATGGATTCTCCTCAGAGGGTGTACTATGCACTTTAGCGGCATCTAAGTGAGGTATTACCCCAGTTCAACATTTTCTCGCTATCAGATCAAAAATTGGAACCGCTCCCCTTAGCACTTTTCTCATAGAATTCTCACATTCACATAATCTGGATGTATTGTTTGTTATTCCATAGACACTCTGGTGTGAAAATATCAAATTCTAATCCAACATCCAAACCATGACGAGGGAGAGCGTGAGGAGGTCCTTATATCTTTTTCCCCATACAATGTGAAAGGTTCAATCTTGGCTTAAAAGTTTTGATTGTTAGATAGAGTGCAGGGCTAGTACTTATGGAGGGAAGAATTATTTAGGAATTCATTTCACATATCTTCCCAAGTAAAAATTGAATGAAGCGCAAGCTAGTGAAACCATATTTTGGCCTTTTCTTCGTAGAGAATGGGAATAAAACCATACAAATGGTATGGAGGCAATCCGTAGGAAAAAGGAAAGCACCGGTAAACATCCTTAAAAACTCTATGAATGAGTAGGATTCTTTAATCGACCCCTTGATACGAGAAGGCGAATCATCTCCGACTTCATATGAATTGGTTAGCCCTTCGCCTAGGCGACTTACATGAATTTTGTCAGGTTCTTCGAGGCTGTGCACTTCTGAGTGGCCTTCCACGTTAGGTAAAGTGGGGAGCCCGATATTGATTTTATGAAAATTAACATTTCCTCCCGTCATTGCCGTCTGATGCAACACCATCTCCTGCCAGGAGGTCTGAGTCTCAGGGGTCACTGTGCAACCCTCGGGGCATTTGGGATTAAAGAGAGCTCACGACACCGGATGGTCCATTCGAGGTGTAGGGTTCTCTGAAACAAATGTCTACTATGAATTCTTTAGGAATGTCTTGGAGGTATAATTTTTAAAGTCAGGCCGCTTCATTATGAGCCCAAACCAACATGCACGGACCCACCCCAACCAGATGTATATCCACTTAGCTTATTCACTGTAAAACGAATTAAAGAAAGGTAGAACGCATCGGATTTGCAATGCACTAAATTACCACTAGCTCTCTTTGATCAACTACATTACTCGCCACTTCTAAGAATCGATGCCAAAAATGCTTCAGCTCATTTTGTATGTCAAATTATCTGCCGTAGGAACCAATGCTGGTTAAGTATTATACTACTGTGGGAGTCCACAGGTCATTTCCACAGGGAGTGGTTTCCTAGATGATCCTTAGGGATTGCTATCCAATGAATGTGCGTTTGAAGTAAAATATGGGGGGTTGTGATTGATTGATTGAGTAACCGATTAACTTAACTATTTTAAGACAATAAGGGAAAATGATAGGATCCTTAGGTGTTCGCTCACCGTCGACTAGGTAATACCCACCTCTTACTCACAATCTCATCTAGGAGCCATTGATGAATGGTCTTCGACGAAAGATATAACATTAAAAGCTTTTCTTAAGACAAAGAACGATTGAGTGATAACAAACACTTGTTCAGACGATTTACTTGGACTCTTAGTCTGCATTTGCGATCAAGCACAACGTGTACCGAGAGTCTCTCGTTCACACATTGTCAAGAAGATACCAAACTAAGGTTTGGCAAGATTTTAAGGTGTTTATCATCGCATAACCTAGCTTCAAAGTCAAAGAGGAATTGAGGGTTGTTAATTTGAAGGAGGTGAGTTTCCACCCGTTAGGAACCCTATCATGGAGGTTGAAATCTATTGAAACCCAGAGTCAATTCATGATTAATAAAACACTAATCGTAAATGTGACTTGAGAAATAACACTTCTATTGCAAGGTTGGGATACCAAAAGCACAGAATCCCGTAAGAAAATACCGAGTTATAGAAACCAACTGAAAGAATACAAGTGCTTAAAAACTCAGAATCAGAAGAAAAACTAAGCACTCTACTCTATGAACCCTAGCAAATTATGAGAAAACACTCCAACCGTTCAAAACCAAACCCTAGAATCCAATTGTGTTTAACTCTGCCCTAAAGTGGGCTTAAATACAATCCTCATTAATGATCTCAAGGGTGGTCGAAGACCCAGCGTGCCCTTGCACCAAGATTGAAATTATGCTAAAGTCCCGCAGAGATCGCATGCTGGTACCGTACCAGCAGTGTGGCACCGCAAACGTGCGCACTGGTATTCCATTACCTTGGGGTACCGTACCACTTATATTTGACCTGCACTAATCGCTTCACCGCATGCGGGTACCTGGTGATTAGTAAGTGTGGTACCGTACACTACCTCCAAGCAGAACCGCTCCTTTTCATTGTAACACTACCGGGCCTCTCGACAAATGGGTCGCCATCAAAACAACTTACGATCTACATTTGTTCTCTGGAATCAAACCCCTACAAAATTGTGCACGGGACTCGAAAAACCTGTACACGCATAAAAACGTTAGAAACGGTCAAAGGCACCTATTCTACACAAAAATGAGAGCAAAGCATGAGCTGGGGGCATTAAAACCCTATATAAATGTTTCACTTTTATGTATCCAACAATGTATATCATTACATGTGGAACGAATATTTGTGTTACATCATATAACAAGATATCATTAAGAAGGAAAAAACTAAACATTCCTATGTGTATTTTATTTTTATTTATTTATTTTTACCATTTCAAAGGGTCTTCATGTCTTCTTTTAGTAGATTCCTTCGCTAATGTCCTGCATTTTCATCCATGGAAGTGCATTCATGGATTTGCGAAATCGCCTAATACCGCTTTGTATTTGGTGCTCCAAATAATCTTTAATTTAGGTATAACTTCACATATTTTAAGTCGCTGTCTTTCTACTAGCGCCTTTCTTTCATATTCCCATGAATCGGGTAGGGAATCGAGCAATATCCCCATATGTTGTTCCACTGACACTTCATAGTGCTCGTTGAAGATCACTTGAAAGTTCCAAAGCTTGTCATACATGACACCAATGTGTTCTTCCAAAGAAAGATTTAGGTCTTTCTTATATTCACATAATCGCTCCAAAGCCATCATCATTCGTTCTCCCATTACATATAAAGAGTAGTGGAAAAATTCAGTATCTCTAGCTTTATATGCTTATCTCTAAAACTACTGCTCCATACATATATTGAAGAATTAGAAGAAATAAATCATTCAACATTTCATCTAAGCCAAGGTTCAATCAACTTGCACTAAGTCACACTAATATATATTCATAATTTTATAACATATCAAATGACCTCAAAAAGTTTTGAAAGGGTGCCCCATTCAATAGGAGAATTAAAAACTAAAATTTAAAAACTTTCTGATAAAAACTGAGTCCTGATGTGGTTAAACTGGACGTCAAAGTTTTCGGGCCAACGCTAATGCACGCGACTGCCACGTTACCTGATCAACGCAGGTCAATTGCCATGTTATCCGGTCAACGCGGGTAAACGCTAGCGCCACGTGGACCAATCATATCTTGACACTTGGTTCCCTCAAAGCTTGGCAAGTGGCATAATTAGATGATGCCATGTCATTGTCCACGTCACTGGCTGGTCAATTGCCACATCATCCGCCACAATTCACGCCATACCTACTACCAACTACCACATCATTTGTCACCAACCCGCCACATCATTCGGGTCACCAACCGCCAATGCACCACCCTGCTAATAGCCGCAGTGCATTCGGCCAAAAATGTAGAGAAAATTCCTCGAAACTTGAAAATCACTTAATTCAACCATAACTCTAAAATTACTCCTAAAATATGAAAGCCTCGATGAGATATTTTCATCCATACCAAATTTTCACCTAAAAACCGAGAAAGAATGGTATGAAAAAAACCCTTTCTCTTTCCTTAACAAAATTGAAGCACAAAGAACATCATCTCTGCCTCTGATACCACTATTGGAAAACACTGGTCCATTGTGGAAATAAATGACACTTACTTGTTGAAGCGCAAAAAATCGGTGATGTCTTCAATGCTTCTGGCTTAAAACAGATCACTGTGATGTAATATGTATTCAATTTTCATAATACAAACACCTTGTCTGGGAGGGCTTGGATGATTCTCTTTTGTTGAAGATTTTATCCATAAAACAAATGTTATCTCTCCTTCTATATTTCTCTGGGCGTAAAAAAGAACTGAGAAATGAATCGTAGTCCTATTCTTTATAAGTTTCCCACTCGTCTCTTTGGAAGAGACATGTCTTTCTATTAGGGGAGGTATCCAATGGGTTTTAGGTTGGGTCAAGCCCACATTAGCGACCCATGCCCGTAACCCAACATTCAACAAGCCATATCTTCTCTTGGAGAAAGTTACTTGCTGACCAATCTTGTTATCAATCTGCTTTAGCTGAACCCTTCCTTTCCCATTTACACTCCTTTCTTTCTTTCTTTCCCCTGTCAGAAGATCAAGAACTGCAACAAAATTAAAGAAACCCTAGTTACATCTGCTGTACAACTGTAGAAAAAAAAGTAGGAAAAGAAGAGTAGAAGAAGGAAAGAAGAAGATGATGACACATCATGGGCTACTTACTAAATAAGTGAGGGAAGAGTGGTTAAGTATTCTTTCCATGGTATGAAGCTCAAGGTGAAAATCAAATCTAGAAGATGAGAAAACACTGATAATACCTAGAAAATGGAGATGAAAGCCAAGAGACTTTGGAGAAATGAAATAAGAAGGAATTCGTAGGAACCGTAGGTTAGAGCCGGGAAGGGGAATTGGAAGGAGAGCAAGAAAATGACTCTAACTAAAAGAGATGGGAAACCAATGAGCAATGTGCGTATTGGAAATTGAGCACGGACTAATCACAAACTTAAACCAGTAGGGGAAAGATTAAGGGCATTTTCTTTACTACCTATATGGTAGCGGTCAGCTTGCTCACGCGCCCATTGAGCAATATATAGCTGCAGTCTTAAAATGATGCGCTTATTGGTGTAAATACAGAAGCGGTTTTTTCTTCATGCAACTATAAGAACTCATATAGTGGAGGCCAATTAATTCCCCTGGCTAAAACATTCTTTTACTTATGAATTTTGTTGATCCCTCCAAAAGTTATGTCACTATATCTTATTTTTCTAGTAGTGGAAGTTCAAGTTTCTCATATTTTAAATTTTGATGTGAAATAGCACAGATAAGCTGGATAAAATGTGTAAGAATACTATAAGAGTAAGGACTAAATTAACGTGTTCTCTATCAATGTGTTGAGAGCCTACAGAATCAATCAAACTGATGTTACTAAATTATCCTCCATGTTTCCTATTTTTTAAAATTTCCTTAATTAAAAATTATATTTTTGGAAATTATAATTTTTAATTCAATATTTTTTTATTAACATTTTATTTTAACATCGTATCCTATCCAACTAATATATTTAGAATTTTATTTTTTATATAAAAATATGTTTGTTTTTATGATATTTTTATATTTATAATATTTATTATTTTCATGTTATGGATTTCAATATATATATATATAAAGTAAAATAAAAATTAGAATTAAAGCTAAAGTTTTTATTTTCATAATAAAAACAAAGAAAAAGTATTAATAAATTTTAACTAATGATTTAGATAAAAATTAAAAAGTTAATTTTTTTCCCTTTTTTGGTAGATAGGATTAATTTTATAAAATTTTATATACATAATTATTTTTTTAAAAAGATAAATTAACAATAAATATTAAAAAATTTTAATGTAAATATAGAACTATTTTTAAAACAAGAAATTTGAAGGGATAAGTTTCATATAATAATAAAATAATAAAAATAAAATAATTAATCTAATAATAAGTTTACATAAAAGCATGTGTATTTTAAAATAATTATTTTCTCAAAATTTAGAAGAAAATTAAAAGATTAATTTCTTTTTTTTTTAATTTATTTTTCTTTGATAGATAAGATAATTATTTTTTATTTGAAATTAAATTTCTCAAATTTAGATAAAATGTTGATTTTTATATAGATAATATATGAACATGACTTGAACAATGGAAGACTTAATTTGTAGTATTTTTTGTTTTAAAAATATAACTTAAAATGTAATTATATGAGTAATTGTACCAAATAAAAAGCCACTAATGATGATTTTCCCCTCCCACATATTGACATGTTGGTTGATAGTACTGCAAGGCATGAGATGTTGTCTTTCATAGATGGATTCTCTGGTTATAACTAGATTCTAATGACTCCTGAGGACGTGGATAGCATGTCCCCAGATCATCCACAGCTGGCACCTACTGCATGTGGTCATGCTGATTTGATCAACGCAGCTACCACTAGAGAGTAGCCACTACACTCTTCCATGACATGATGCATAAGGATGTTGAGGTTTATGTGGATGTTATAATTGTGAAGTCCCGTGACAGGGTGGACAATTGGGCAAGCTTAAAACGCTTCTTTCAAAGGATCAGACGTTTCAGCTTGAGATTGAATCCCAAGAAATGCACTTTTGGAGTGACTTATGGGAAACTTTTGGGTTATATGATTAGTGAGAGGGGTATTGAGGTAGATCCGGATAAGATTAGAGCCATCCTTGACATGCCTCCTCCACGGATTGAGACTGAGATCCGAGGTTTCTTTGGTAGATTACAATATATCAGCAGATTTATTGCCAGACTAATAGATACTTGTGAGCCTATCTTTCGTCTTCTGAGGAAGAAGCAGCCTAAGGAGCAAGCTTTTGAGCGGATTAGAGGGTATTTACTTTCCCCTGTCGTTTTGGTACCTCCCGCACCTGGACGACACTTATTATACCTATTAGTGTCAGATGTTGCATTGGGGGGTGCATGCTAGCCCAACTTGATGATTTAGGTAAGGAGCGGGCTGTTGTGCCAGGTAAAGAAAATGCTAGAGTATGAGGCTGAGATGCCATCATGATTGGCGCTGCAGCAGCTTTGAGTTGAGCGCTCCAGGAGATTGAAGAGGCATTATGTAGTAAGTACTTATTGTAGTTAGTTTCTCGCCTAAATCCTTTGAGATATTTGTTTGACAGACCAATCTTGACTAGCAGACTTATGAGATGGCTGGTGCTTTTAACAGAGTTTGATATTCAGTACGTCACTCAAAAGTCTATAAAAGGGAGTGTCTTAGCATATCATATAACCTTGTTTCCAGTCACCGATAGTAGAGTGATTGATGACAATTTCCCAAATGAGGAGATTACAATAGTGACTGGTTTGTCTGGTTGGCACATGTACTTTGATGGTGCAGCCAACTATTCTGGATATGGGATAGGTGTTCTATTGATTTCTCCACATGGTGATCATATCTCTAGATCAGTTCGTTTGCCATTTTCAGATTGTTATCCGGCCACGAACAAAATTGTCAAGTATGAGGCATGCACCCTTGGGTTAGAGACTACACTTGAGTTTGGATTAGATAGATGGAGATACTAGGTGACTCTAATATGGTGATTAGATAGATTCAAGGTGATTGGAAGACCAAAGATGTGAAGCTTAGGCCATATCATGCTTATTTAGAGTTGTTTGTGACGTCCCAAATTTCCAGGGGTCATTTTTGTTTGTTTTTTTTTTAATTCCTCCACACCAATTGTCCCTATAAAATTTATACAGACAATCTGAGTTCGGAGAAAATGTTAACCTTTGCCTTTGGAACAATCCCGAAACTAAATTTCTATTACAAGATTCATTATTTACATAGAAAAAACTAGGTATTCAACCCAGAATGTTACAAAATATATTTGATTAGGCCAAAATCCGGCCTTTTTCACAATGAAACTCCTGGATCAGTTTCGGCTCCCAATGTACCTCCAGTACCTGAAAAATATTTTCCCAAAACGGGGTGAGCAATGCTCAGTAGAAAATTTTTCCTACAAGGGCTACTCCCCACCTAAAATGCACATGTAATGGCAATATGTAAACATCCATTCATATTCCATAAAAATAATGCAATTCTATATGGAATGTTCCATGTCATGCATGAGATGAGACTCCTCATGTCCACAACCCGAGTCCCGACCCACTCCCTCACACCCGTAATGCCAAGTGTGAAAATAAATCATTGGTGTCTCACCCAATGACTTAAACTATTGGACAACCCTCCAATATTCATTCAAATTCTTTTATCAAATAAAGATGTGTTATTCATTTATAGACCAAGTTTTACGAGTTCTCATCTTGAGTCCATGCGCCTATTGACATTTACGGGCTTTCCGCAGAGCGGTTTATGTCTAAATCATATAGAATTTGGGTCTTTCACCTTGGGGGGAGGGATCTACCCCGTCTTGCTATACGAACCGCGTGATTTATATTTATTATTATTTTATACAGCGAAGTGAGTCTTGATTTTGGACGTGAGGTCCCATTTACGACTTACCACACATTCACAGAATGGTGAATAACGATACCATGCACCCACACACACGACTCGGCGATGGCAGGTGCATATGAAATGCAAATATGCGTTTCATGCTATGTCATATTACATGCATAATAAAGGCCATGTAACATTATCAACACATGGATAATTGTTTTTTTCTATATAATTCCATCCATCAACAATCATATTTATATATATCAACACAATATTTTCACACTCGGCATGTTATTTGATTGCTTGATAACTTACCTGATAGCCCCAATCTCTTACCCACAAAACAGGGCACCTCACTGTCCCTTCATGGACATGAACAATTTTTGGTTCCATTCATCAACAAATCACTGTATCACCAAAACATGTAGCAAAACCTGAAGACATCAGTCTCGGGATCAAAACCAACTCTCAACACAGTCTAGGATTGTCCGAAACCAGTCCTAAAATTTCCAATATTCAGTCCCAAAATTTTGGGACTAAAACTATATTGAGTTTATTGACGCCCATGCCATTAAATGGCTTTATTGAAAATAATCCCAGTAAGGGAAAATTTTACCTCACGAGTTTGTGAAACTCCTTGATTTAGTACCGCAGCGTAGCCTAAATCGCGTGTGGATCGACTTTACTTCATGGTCCAATGGCCCGGCGGCCGAACTCCGTATATCTTAGAGAGAAGATAGAATCTCCCCCTCTCTCTCTCTCTACACTTTCTTTCTCTTTTTTTTCACACTCACCCCCCTCTCCGGTTTCCTCCTCTTCTTTCATCTCTTGTTTTCTTTTTTCCTTTCCTTCTCCACCCGTTTTCCCTACTTGTTTGTTCCATTCCCTTTCTTTTCATTTTCTCTTTTCTCATTTTCTCTTATTCTATCATTTTCTCATTTCTCCTCTCTTTTGGATAGCTCAGTAACCAGGTCAAGTGAAATTTCCCCACCTTCCTTCTTAGCCACTTGGCATTACCATGATTTTCCTCCTTATTTTCTTTATTTTCTTTTCCTCATTTATTACATCATGTTCACATGGCTCAATGTGAGCCATGTATTTCAAATCTTCTACCACATGGATACTCCATGTGTCACTCTAGTTGCCATATGGCGTCACATGATCATGCCATGTGTCTGGCCCAGGCCCTATGCCTTGGCCAGCAAATTCGAACATCTTGGAATTCGATGAAATTTGATGTGGTAGCTAGATTTCATGAGACGATTTCAAAGGTGAAGTCCGTTTCATCATCCGAGATCTAGAAAAGTTCTAGATTTTTGACCAAAATTACTGTTTTACCATTTCTTAGAAAAATTTAATTTTTCTAAAGGTTTATATTGGTTGAGAGATTTGGCCAGGCACCAGAAGCCTACACTCATTTATAGAGCACAGAATCAGTCGGTTGATGCCACATTACTTTGGCTTCCATGTTTGACATTCCTGAGGGTGTAGTAGTACGCCCCCTGCTAGTTGAGACTAGGGTTGTTCCTGCTTTTTCTTACCTGATTGATGAGTCTGGGTTTGATGATGGATTGTTGTGGTATTGATATTTATCAGTTTATGGATAAGGACAAGAGAGCCTTGAGACAGTTGGCCACCTTCTTTATGATATGTGGAGAGTCATTGTACAGACGCACAACCGAGGGCATGCTACTATTATGTTTAGATTGGGATTTGGCTGATCGAGTGATGAGAGAGATTCATGCTAGAGTTTGCGAGCCCCACATGGGAGGAAAAATGTTGTCATGTAAGATTCCGAGGACTAGCCATTTCTGGTTGACCATGGAGATAGATTGTTGTCAGTTTGTTCAGTGATGCTTAGAGTGTCAGATGAATGGAGATCTCATACACGTTCCACCATCAGAGTTGCATGCATTGGCCTCACCTTGGCCATTTTCAGTATGGGGCATAGATGTTATTGGAAAGATTTCACCGTGTGATGGTCGCGGGATAATTTGTATTACGCTATTGATTCTGAAGTGGTAGAAATGGCTTCTTATGCGAAATTGACTTTGGCTAAGGTTTCCACTTTTATCAGGTCGCATATTATCTGTCGATATGTGGTTCCTCATGAGTTGATATTAGATAGAGGTGTACATTTCAAAGGTGAGGTTGACACTCTATTACAGAGATATGGCATCCAACATCACCCAGTTTACTACGGTAGTAGAAAAGCAGACATTAGGAGTCCCGATAAGAATATCGAGAATTCTGGCATTAAGATGGTTTGGAATTCTTGAGGCCCGGTCAGAAAGCTTCCTTTTTCATTATGGGCTTATCGCACTTCCTTTTTCACATCTGTAGGAGCTGAACCTTACTCTCTAGTTTATGGTATGGAGGCAGTTTTTCCCATTGAGATAGATATCGGATACTTGAGAGTAGCCTTAGAGTAGCAGATTTCTGAGGTGGAGCGGGCCTAATCATGATTTGATCACCTTAGCTTGTTAGATGAGAGGAGATTGAGAACTGTAGATCATACTCAGGCTTACCAAAGGAAGATGGCCTGCGCTTTGTGAGGTCAAGCCTGAACCACTTCTGTTAAGGTGATTTGGTTTGAGTCTTGAAGGTTGATCGGCTGACCACCAGAGGAAGTCGAGACCCAGGCTGAATTGGACCTTGTATTATTGGCGATCCGGAGGCTGCGTAGTTGATGGACTTAGATGGAAACCAATTCTCTGAGTCAACCAATGTGGATCAATTGAAGAAGTTCTATGTTTGCGACCATGGTCATAGGATGGGTGGCCATCATTTCGGTTAGCCATAGACCTTATCACCTGTTACTCACATTTTGACTGTTGCTAGCCCTTTGAGCCTCGCACGCACATATTAGCCTTTTTTTTTCTTGTAACCTAGCTTACCTTTTCATACCGGGGATGGGGGCCCTCTAGTATATGGATGCCTTAGTTTAGGGATCTATGGAGTTATGGATACATTGTTTCACTCTTTGCATCACCTCACCATTCCGCTAATTTGTTTCCTGCATTCTATTTCATGAAGCTATGTTATCACTCCTTTCTTTTGCTTCTCAGATTCCATGGTTCTATTCTATTCTTTCTCAATGATTTTGCGATTCTTTCTCACTTTTAGTTAGTGATATGTTTTATTATAGGGCTTGTCATGTTATCCTTCATAATCATAAACATTTATTGATGACCTTTAGTTTAAGAGGGTCATGTCATTTCATTGTAGTTGGTTCATTGAGCCTTCACGATTAGAGATGTTGTATTTCTAAATTTCAAAGTGATTTCATAAATCAAAATTTTATTTTAAAAATTGATTGCAAAACAGCAAAAGACATATTTCAAAAGGATGTTAAAATTTTAGTTTCAAAACAAATCTTTCTTGAGTGTAAAACCTACTTTTCAAACCGATTTTAGGTGTTAAATCGAGAATTAAATTAAGATCCTGATTCTGCAGAAGGGTACGGGAAAGAATCGGCTAATGGGTACCTGTTGGGTCACTGCCTTCTCCTCAGTGGAGAAAACAAAACAATCCTATACCCCGAGGAAAAAAATGGAAGAATTTGGTAGTTTTGCAGCGATTCGGTTTCGGTGAAAGTGGAAAAAGTCTATGGAAAAATAAGATTGAAAAGGAATTTAGTGAAAAATGGGAAAATTCCGATGTTTTCTCACGAAAAAATCCATTTTCCAAAAAAAATCCAATTTTCACGAAAATTTTGGATAAGTATATTTTGAGTCACTAAGGGGAAAGAGAATTAAACTAGGGCACTAAGGGAAAAATTAGAAACTGGGGCCAAACAAACTGCAGAATTAAAAAGTATATTGCAAGGAAGAAAATAAGTTGCATATTTGATTATACGTGACGGCCCCAATTGACGATTTACCCGACACGAGTGGGTCCCATAATCTCTCTGCTCTCTTTCACCGCACATTTATCGTCCTATAAGTTTTAGATATATAATATATACTCGCAAAGAAAAGGCATGTGATATTTTAAGAAATTCTTATTAAAAAATATGAAAAAATTAGTTTTGAGAGGTTAAAAAATGAGTGACACCCCTCAATCTTAAAACTATTGATTACATACTAATTATAGCAATTGCCAAGGCTTTTTATATTATGTATTATTTATTTGTTTATAATCCCTTTATAATATTTTATTTTGGTTTTATTCATTTATAGCTTTATAATGTTGTACCGTCGAATATTAATTTAGAAAAGAAACAAATAATAATATCTTTAAAATTTAAAAATATAAACTATATAAACATTTTTGGATCTTTTTTTATATATTATATATTAATAATTTATAATAATAACAAAAATCAAATGACATAATATCTAACTGTGTATTAATATCTAAAGCAATATATTAATATCTCAACATCATTTAGTTTAAATAATTAATAAATCAGTTTGGATTTTTTAAATCTATACAATTGAGATATGGATAATTTATATGTCCATATAAATTAATATGAAAATTTTTATCTTGATATTTTTGTAAAATATCCCAGTGATCATTCATAGAAATATTTGATCATTAGTAAAGTCAGTTAAAGATCTCATATAGTATTCAAGAGTGTTTTGATCTTTTTCTTGTATCGAATATATTTCTGTTTAAAACATCATGTACTTGTGCTTTTATATTACAGAACTTTTATTCCACATAAGGCTTTGAGGTTTTTGTTTGAGCTACTGTAAATCTCTGTTCCATTGTGGAGTTAGCGTCTACAGCCTATTTTGCTGTTTCTGCAGCCCCAAACCTCTCATACTAGTTCTCTATTATATTAGTCTGATGTTTCAAGCTCCCAGTAGTGAAGGTGTTTTAATGGAACAGAACATGTTTGGAATGGTGGAATTTGTTTGAATAAACTGATAAAATGCTTCCACTGGCATCACTGATCAGTTTGGGTTACAAAGTGTTTCACCAATATTGAAAATTTCTTTTATCACCTATTTTTGTTCAAAGTGCTGAGATTCATGATCATGTATGGGAAGCAAGAAACATCTTCTTCAGTTCCCAGCTGTCGCAGCACGAAAATTTGGTATCAAATGATGGAAAAATTCAGCAAGGCTCATTAATTGTCAACCAGAAGGTTCCTACAGTTATTTCAAAGGCCAAGTATCACCAAGCCTTGGAAAATCTCATTGGAGATTCATTCATCAAAATCGGCAAGATTCTCCTTTAAAGTTTTATGCTAAAGCCTCTCTAGCTGTTGCCTCAGATGCCAGATCAGATTTCAAGAATACAATTTCACTCTTAAAGACTCAATAGCGTGAAAGATATCAAGAAACTGAAGACAATGAAAACCTTGTTCAGTTCCCATTGATTTTATATATCAACTGAATTTGTCAACTATAAGCGGACTAACAAGGTCAAATCCCAAGTAGGAACAATGCTCCATAGGAATTTGAGGTTGACAGTGTAGAGACTAAAAAAAAGGACACGTACAGAGTTTTGACATCAAGTGGACATCTGCCACCTTCAAATGTGACATCAACAACAGCGGAGATGCAGAGTCAACTTTGAAACATCAGTTGACTTTTCTGTTGCAAAGAATAGTTTGTCTCAACACTAGTGAAGTTTTGAAATATGAAGATGACAGTTGTCTCCTTTGAAAAGGTGCAATCAAATCTCAATAAAGACTCAAGACCCATAAATATAAGAAACGACTACACGAAGGAGAACAGAAAACAATCCCACAGAAGACAGATTACATAACACCTCTGCACTTGTTTTCCAACGCCTCTCATCTGTGCCCTTCTCATTCCTCATATCTCTCACACGTATCAAGTCTTTTTCATCTATTCAATTCATAATCAAAATGCAATCGAGGATTCAAGTCTGCTGTAATCAAGGTTAAATACAACTTATAAGGTATTCAATCTAATTTAAAGTTCTCTTATTCAATTATTTTATTCTTAATACATTTAAAATGTTTGAACAGATAAAAACGCGCGTTTCTTCAAGATAAATAATTAATTACCTATATGTTTTGCTGAATAAATTTAAATGTTATTTAGACGATTATTAACTGTGTTTAGAAGTAATTTTGAACCTTGAACATGTTAATTGTTTTCCATCAAACATTTAAGGGTTTTATTTCTAACAGATTACAATATTGTATGGATCTTTGACCTGTAGGAAATGAACAAAATAGATAGGAAGAAGAAGACTACAAAAAGAAAAATTTTAGTAACAAAAAAAAATCGATCTTAGTCAAATATAAAATGCGAGTAAATGGTAGCGTCTTCTTAAAGCAAGGTCGTAAATCTTTCCTTTAGTCTTGGAATATCATGTAATCATATGTCTCAAAGGATGAAAAAGACTGATGAATGATTGACCAAGCACCTTTTCCTTTCAGGTGGGTGGAGCAGGTTGCTCTATCCTTTGAGTTGTATTCTTGACAAGAGGGGCTGAGGAGAGAATAAGGCTTTTGGATTGGAGCAAGGTTTTGGGATTGTTTTCAAAGGAGATCGACATAAATGAGTGCAAAGAAGGCCAAACGAAAGAAACGAAGAATGATGAAACTAAACCATTTCCAAGTTGTGGTTTGAAATTTAAACAACTCATAAAATGTAATAAAGGATTTTAATTTCTTTATCCAACCATTTCCAAATAAAATCAATTTCATTCAAAAAACGAATAATGATCCAACAATTTCCCACATGAATGAAATTGACACCCAAAGGTAGGACAAACGATTTCTCAGAAGTGATAGAGTTTAACAGTTGAAACCTGCATAGGAGAGGTAGGTGAACCTTCATATGAGAGCATGTTTATCACAGTAACTAAACGATGAGTGATGTCCTTGAGCAGATTCTGTCATTTGTGTAGATGATGACATGCCTCTGAGAATCTTCTATCATTTCCAGTTCTCACTTTTATGTTCATTTGACATGAACATAAACATTTTGCAAGAGTTTAATAGGGTATACCTATTCTACCCTTTAGCGACCCAGCTTCACTCATACATAGGTGATCTCTTGAATTAGGAGTAGCTCATGTTACTCCTTCAAATGCACTTGAAGATCTTAAAACATCAGCTTAACCTCTTTGTGTGACATCATTTCATCATAAGACCGGACAGGAGAAGATCCCAACGTTAATTCAATTAAAGTCTTTATTTGATTGTTCCACTTTACCCCAGACTAGATCTTGGATCTTGATTAGGTAGGTTAGGTATCCATTATGTGCTTATTCCTTTTATGAAACTTTGATTCATTCCACTCGTAACACTGACCTAACTCTCTGTTTAACCCTTTGGTTAGCAGATCTGCGATGTTCTCCTTAGATTTTACATATTATAGAGAGATAACCCTAGTTGCGAGTAGTTGTCTAATTATGTTGTGTCTACAACGAATATGTCTAGACTTACCATTAAGCATACTCTTTTGTATACTACCAGTAACAGGCTTTACTTTATCACGATGTATGCCTTGGAGGCACGAGGTTTGATCACCTTGGAACTATCCTAAAGGAGTGGTGTAGCCACTCGACCTCTTCTACGTTTATCTGATACTTTATAGAAGCGCTCATACTCCATCGTGGATCTAACAGCCCAGCCGTTTGTTTTGAGATTTCCATGTTGCTACTCCCATGGTGTAACGTAACCATTATGGGATTTTAGTCTTTACTTTGTTTTGATATGCGGTTTGTACCTATAAACGCCAGTCTGACAAGACTAATCTTGTATAGTGTAGCCATAAATCACGGAGTAAATCTAGTAGTACTTAAGTACTCTCATGATTCCTTGCCAGTCGCGCTCTAGATTTTCGTGTAAGCTTTCACTCCATTTACTAATCAGAATATAAGTGTATCTATCTAAGTCTTGTACAGCTCATTAGGTACATGAATATATTATTTTGGAGTATTCTACTTGAAAAATACCTCTCTGCTTTATTGGATTAGATCATTGTATTACATCATGCTGGTGTTCTAACAATTTCAGGTGTCTTTGTCAAACTTAGGAATATTATCAACATAATGTGATGGGTGACAGAATGAGTCCATATGATGTCTGTTATTATGGTTATTCTAATATATAACATGTCGGGTCCTACATGTGCTTTCCTTTCTCAAACCTTGGATTCAACATATTCTTAGTAGATATGATCATCTTATCATCATGACGATAAGCATGTCATCTACCTTACAAACATCTGATGACATATCCGCTAGATCACCAACATCCTTTGCAGCACACATATCACATTCGTGGATTTTGAATCCTTATGGCATCATAACGTTGTCAAATTTCTCATGTCGTGTTTAGGTTCTTGTTTGGGCTTTATCTGAAGTTTCACTAACTAGATTTTCTTTTCTTGTCTCGACAAGAAAGCATGAGTTGTTCCATGATTCTTAATGCAATCTCACGACAAAGGTTGTCTTCACATCTATTTGATTTACTTCAAGGTTTATCAAGGCAGAAATTGCAAGCACCATCCTCATGGAATTTATTCTTGTCATCGGAGAATATGTGTCAAAATAGCTAAGCCTTCAGTTTGTTTGTAGCCTTTTATCACAAGTCTTGCTTTGTACTTGTCAATTGATCCATCTACTTTGCATACTCATACCAGACTCTCACTTAGACTTAGGGTTTACAAATCCCAATTCAGAAGTCACTAGTTCTCAAATATGATTATACGTATGGAATAAATTTACCTCTTAATATATCTTTTCCACATGAGGCGGCTTCTATAGGGGATTCAGCAGAATCTTATTAGGGTTCCCCTTTAGCATAAGTCAGAGAAAGAAATCTGGACCAAAATTTTTAGTCTTGCTCTTTGTTGCATGCAGGTTCTACCTCAGTCTTAATCTTTCGGCTATTTTTGTTAATGGTCTTAAGAACTTCGTTTCGATATGAGCTTGACTCTTTGGATTTACATGGAAGGCACATCTTCTAAGAGCCAATGGGTCCATAATTCATTTATCATGTTCTTGTGACATGGATATTCGACTCTTTGAACCGAAATGGGTAAGTAATCCTTGTTGTATTGCATACTTGTTAAATGTAATCTAACAATTTTAAGGTCTATTTTCACATTTTTTGGAGTGGAAATTTTTCACTTTAGTAGACATCACGTTATGACATTTATAGATGGTTTCAAATGTCTCCATAACTCTATATGGAAGTACAGTTACAAACAACCAATCCTTTGGATTGAAAGGTGAATAAGATGTTGTGGTTTCATGTATAATCCATATTTGACATAAACATCAAAAATGTGATTCAGCCTCTACCTCGATCATATACTTCACATTTTCTTGATGAGTGATTTTTAACCTCATTTTTGTGAGAACAAATTTCTCTATCATTGTATCCTTACTTTTGAGTAAGTACGCATGCTTGATGCTTGGGGCTATCATGACAAAGTTCAAAAATATTTATTACCACCTCTTTAACCATGCAATTTCAAATCACATATATCATTATGGATTAATTAAGAAGATGACTAAGTCAGTTTGCCTCGAAAAAACCTGAGTTTCACGCTTATGTTTTGCATCAATTTGAAAAGTTGGTATATGAATTAAGTTAATGAGTCTATGCAATGTATCATAATTAACATTTCCTAATCTACCATGCCATAGATTAGAAGACTCAAGAATATAAGCAAAAGTAGTAGCTTTATTCATATATGACTTAATGATAGTCATTACATTAAGTTTCCACGTGCCATCACTCATATACCCTTTTCCGACATGCATTCCATTCTTTGACAAAACAAATTTATCTGACTTAAACACCAACCAAAACCCATGCCTATTTAGTAATGAACAAGACACCAAGTTCTTGCAGATTTCAGGTACATATAAAACATTGGTCAGAGTCAATTCCTTCCCATATGTCATCTTTAAGACCACTTTTCCTTTGCCTTTGATTTATGAAGTGGCAGAGTTCTCCATGAACACCTTTTCCCCAGTCATTGCGATTCAAAGGTGGAGAACATCTTCTTGTCTGAGCACACATGGCGAGTAGCACCAATGTGAATCCACCATTCCTTGGGATTGGATCCCACTAAGTTAACCTCAGAGATTACTGTTGTGAGGTCAATGTCGGACACATCCTTGATGATGCAATCAACCACATTGACTTCCTTAGGTTTGTTCCTCTTTGGCAGTCTACAATCCAAAGATTTGTGACCTTGCTTCCCACAGTTGAAGCATTTCACTTGGAACTTTTTGCTTCTAAGAGATTCCCTTTAGGTCCCTAGCTTATTGCCTTTCCCTTTGTTGTTGGCTTTCTTGAACTTGGAACTTTACCATGTTCCACAAAGTTAGCCTTGACCTTGCCTGGATTATGTGCCATTTTCTTCTCAAATCCCCTATTGTCTTCTTTGATGCGAAGTCTAATAATCAGATCTTCGATGCACATCTCCTTTCTCTTATGCTTGAGGTAATTCTTGAAGTCTTTCCAAGTTGGAGGCATCTTCTCAATTATAGCTACAACTTGAAAAGTTTCTCTCAACATCATTCCCTCAACTTGTATCTCATGGAGGATTACTTGAAGTTCTTGGACTTGACTGCCCATGATCTTGGAATCTAAAACATTTTGTAATCAAGGAAATGACTAGTAACTGTGGCCCAGAGCATCCTCTCGGTTTATATTTTTTATTTCATTGATTCCCATAACTCTTTGTGGCGTTTCTTATCGATACATGTAAGATGGTCAAATCATTTATAGCCCGTAGTTCATAAGTTAAGAATGCTTCCAAGCATCTATAACATTGATGACAGATATTATGAAACTTGATGGTTGAATTTTTGAGAAAAACCGCCAGCGATAAATTGTCCACTCGATACGGAGTTGCAAACCTAAAATTTTCTAGATCTCAAATGACGAAACAAACCTTACCGTTGGGTTCGTCTCTCGAAATCTAGTCACCCAAACGAATTTAAACAAATTATGAGACAATCATAATTTTCACGTTTTTCGAGGCGAAAGTATCTAGTGACCCCAAAAACGAGATTTTTGGGAAAATTTCAAAAGTTGGAAAATAATTTAAATAAAGTTCACTTAAAATAATTTGAACATGAATTGAGACGAAATAAATTGTTTCGGGAGAGAAACGAACCCGGATAAGTCGTGGACACATGGCACGACGTGGGCCAAATAATTAAAATGACAAAAAGGGGTTAAAATAAAGTTTTTGGTAGAACATCTCATTTTGTTATGGTTTTAGCTGTGAGAGAAAAGAGAGAAAGAGGAGAGGAGAAGAGAAATCCAACCTTCTTTCCACAATCCATGGAGTTTCGTCGGTCGGAATTCGTCGGGCCAAGACCCAAAGTTCATCGTCTCGACGAGGGCTATGCGTGGGTACCAAAAAATGAAGGATTTCATCGAAGATCCAAAAGAGGAGATTTCGGGAAATCAAAATTTTCAGGATTAGGAGGTGTTCTTGAGACCTCTGTCGGTTCTATTACGCTTCAAGAGGTAGGGATTCTTTCCACTTTTGTTTACTTCCACCCTAAGGGATGTTTTGGTTATATTTCCACCTTTAGGTCTTAGTTTGGCTCTATTTCTTACTAAGAAATTCATTTGGCATGGAGTTAAAACATTTAATTGTTGTTCTATAGCCCGTTTGTGGCTGGTTTTGTGTGTTGATTTGTGGTTGTGTGTAATATGTCCCAAAAAGTGTTTAGGGACTATTTGGATTAAAAAGAATTATCCGGACTATTAATTGATGCCCTAAGGGGTTGTTTAGCCTGTTTTAAAACGACTTTAATTACCTTTTTGTGGTTGGTTTTGTGTGTTGATTTGTGGTTGTGTGTAATATGTCCCAAAAAGTGTTTAGGAATTTGTTGGATAAAAATTATCGGATGTCAATTGTTCTTACTAAAGGGTATTTGGCCTATATTAAAACGACTTTAATTGCTGTTTTACAACTCGTTTGTGACCAGTTTTGTGTGTTGATTTGTGGTTATGTGTAATATATCCCAAAAAGTGTTTAGAGACTATTTGGATTAAAAATAATTATCCGAACTGTTAATTCATGTCCTAAGGGGTTGTTTGGCTTGTTTTAAAACTATAATTACCGATTTACAACTCATTTGTGGTTGGTTTTGTGTGTTGATTTATGGTTGTGTGTAATATATCCCAAAAAGTGTTTAGGGACTATTTGGATTGAAAATAATAATCCAGACTGTTAAGGGCTTGTTTAGCCAGTTTAAAGGCTTATTTGGCTGGTTTTGTGGCCATTTCAAGAGCCGATTTGGGGATGCTTGTGTGGGCTTTTTTTGTGGGCATTATATATGCCACAATTGGCCTTGAGGGTGAAGGGTGTTATTACTTGATTGGTAATAACATGCTTGGTAATTGTTGTTTGATGAATGTTCATATATGTATGCTTATATATTGACATTGAAATGAATGGTTGTTTTGGAAATTATATGCACATAATATAATTGTCCATGATACATGGTTAAATGTATGAGATAAATTGTCCATATGACATTCATTACATATGTGGCATGACATTGTCATGCAATGGTACACTACATTGCATATGCATGGGAACATCGCATTTCATGGGTGTGAGTGCATGGTTAAGATCAAAACTACAATGGGTGATTGATGAGTGGGCTCGGTACCTTTGGATGAAGTCCAACAGAGTCGCACTGTTGAACGAAATGGTAAAAACTTGTGTCAGGTAATAGCAAGAAGGGCTAGATACTCACTCGGGAGAAAGACCCGGACTAGTTCAGACACTCCAATGGTGAAAGTCCAAAAAGTGTTGGAAGGCGTGCGAAGCTTGCAGTGGGACCTTGAAAATTCACTACCCACAAAAGACACATGGTTTAGTAAATAAAATGATCATTCAAGGCTAAACATCTAAAAAGCTTTTGGTTTGTAAACAAATGATTTTGGTTTCAAAAAGGATCATTGGATGTAATCTATCAATGACAGTTTATCACACATGGGCATCGCATAGTATGGTAGGAGTCGGTAAAGACTCGGGTATGGTGCATGAGTGGTCTCATCTAATTTCATGGCATGACATGTAGATTTCCAACATAGGATTGCATATTCTTGCTTGAAATTGTGGATGTGAATGTGGAAGGTGAACATTGCATGTGCACTTAGGTGGGGAGTAGCCTCTGTAGGAATTACTCTAGTGGGCGTGGCTCACCTATACAGGAAAACATTTCAGATGCGGGACTTACCCAGATGGACGAGTTCTCATCGAGAACGCGGATGAAGAAAGCCAACGTGTGGCTTTTATAATTACTTTTGTAATTATTTTTGTAAAATAATTTGGAAAAAATTATTTTTGACATGTACTAATATGTCAAGAGTTGTAATTGAACTCATATGGAATTAATATAGTCTTACATGTTTTTTTATAGTTGTGGATAAATGGGCTCGGTGTGGTCAATTTTTACTCTTAAATGGACCTAGTGCGGTCATTGCATTATATTGGGCCCTGGATGGGTCATGTGATTGTATTGTTGTACAAGTTGGATTTTGGATAGATCTCCCCATACAAAGGAGACTTTGTCCAATTTTTGTTAAATTATGGATCCCGATAAATGGGACATAACGGTGTGGTATTGAGTTACACGATATCCACAGGCTTTCCACGGGTTGATGGGTGATCAACGGACCTCAGATTTTTGGGCGGCACAGATATCGTGCTCATCCTCTTTGAGCTTAGGAGCATCTTTAGTCAAGAATCTCGCAAGATTCAATGTGGTTACATAGAATAACATCTTCTGCTGCCACCTTTTAAAATTAAGTCCATTGAACTTCTCTAGTTTTTCTCCAGGTGAGATGGAGATAGGCACAATAGTTGGCATCACTAGCGTTTGTGCCACAATAGGGGTTGCCACTTGGGCAGATGTAGATGGAACAACATTGTGTGAATTAGAGTCCATTTCTCTACAAAATTGTATAAAATTTGTCAAATTTTCTTTTCACAAAACCAATTCTCATAATAATTGAAAATAACTTGTTACAAGGTATTCTCAGGAAAGATTGGTGGGGTATAGAAACCTAAGCCAGAACCAACCTCCTTAGACAGAATATTCAGTTCCCAAGAAAGATTGGAGGGGTCACAAACAATCCTGCTTAAGATCCAAACTCCTTAGACAAAATTTTTTTGTATCGAAATTTCCAATTTCCTAAGACTAAAAGGAATTGACACGAACTCAAAATGAGTATAGAGTTTAGCCTAATAGGTTTATCTCCTCATCATTTATTCATCGGAAGGAAAATCACAACTAAGCGTGTAGCCTAGTGGTAGAGCATTCACCACTTGAAAATCACAACAACTTCCTTCTCTGTTTTTTTTTTTTTTTTTCTAGAAGAGAAGAAAATCCTTTTCCTTTCTAATTTAAAAAAAAAAAAAAAATCCTTTTATCAAAAATTGGTTTAATATTAACAAAACATTTTTTTAAACAATTTTTTTTTTCTTCCTTAAAGAGAAAACCTAACCCAAATAAAAACCATTATTCTTTAAGAAAACAAAAATTTCCCTTTTGTTATGCAAAAAAGGATAAGTTTTTTTTTTAAAAAAAAAATTCTTTTGATTTCAAAAACCCAAACCAAACAAAAATTTGGAGATAATTGTTTAAAACAAAACAAACCTCCCTTAAAAAACTCTTTTTCCCACGTTTGATTTCTAAAAAGCAAAAAAAAAAAAAAAAAAAACCAATTGTTAAAAAAAAATCCCAAAAGAATAATTGTTTTTTTTTTTTTTTTTTGACGCCTTTTTGGGTCAACTAGATCTTCCTTCCCGTTTTTCCTTTCCCCCTTTGAGTATGTTTTAAGAATGTTACATTCGATCGCAAATACATGAAAACAAAAAACAAAAATGAAGATGAAGAGAAGAAAATTACAAAGAAATATTCCGGTAACAAAAAAAAATCAGCCTTAGTCAGAGATTGAAAACACCGAGTCTTTGTAACTAAGACTTGCTATCGAGTCATAAGATCTCTAACTAAGACTCGATTTTTTTTTCTTACAAGAATTTTTCTTTGTAATTTTCTTCCCCCCCTCTTCATTTTTGTTTTTTGTTTCCATGTATTTACAATTGTATGTAACAAACTTAAAACAGATTCGCTGTCTCCTCTGGTGCTTGGAGAATATCACATTGGCAACTGTCTCCGAAGATGAAACAATTTGATGAATGGTCGACAAAGTACCTTGCAACACTTCGATGAACTGGAACAAGTTTTCTCTATCACCAAGTTGTATTACTTGTAGACCCTCAATTTTGTCCCTCAGAACTTGCATTTATCCTATGGGTGTCACACTCACCCATCGTTATCATATAACACCATTAGGGCCCTTTTAGACTTAGTCTGTCTCCGAGCCTCGGGTGGGCTTGTATATGGTCCATTGAGTGCATATGTAGTTCACTTTAGAGTGCCACCGTGGATTCTTTTGGTGTGTCGTGCCATAGGAAGCAAGTGGGGCCCAGCGGTTTGGATTATTCAGTTTATTAGGTATGTCAAATTCGGAGCACTTGAGCTTGTTTGGTCGTATCTCCTTGTCAGGAACTTTTCGAATTGTCTTGCCGTTTGTTTTGTTGGATTCCTTATTCACCAAGAAGATATCTGTTAAAATTCTTAATTTTTTCCAACCGTTTGACTAATTGGTTTGACTGGTTTATCAGGGCAGTACATATACAACACTGTTTTTTGGGTGGTTTTGGCGTGCACTCCTCCTTGTTTTGATCATATCTCCCTCATTAGAACCTGGAATTGTGCACCGGTTTTTTTTTTTAGTCTCCTTATTCTTCAGGGAACATTATGTCAAAATTTCATAATTTTCCTCAACCGGCTCTACTAGTGGGCATCCGGTTCAACTAGTTAGTTGGGCCAGCTTGTGTGGGAGCTGATTTTTGAGATTCTAGAGCCCAAATCCTATATGGTTTAGGCCCATAAGCTCCAACTCGACCTTAGGCAATATTGTGGGTCTATTTTGGGCCTTGGGTTGGGTTCCTTGTGGCCCACCATGAATCCATATGGATTCTTAGTGGTGAAGCAAACTAAAAAACTAAAAAGGTTAAGCTAGCCTCTTGAATGCAAGAGCATTAATGGGGGGTGTGTATCCCATGTTGAGGGAGCTGATTCTAGAGTTGAAAGTGGTAGGAACAAGGTGGGTTCAAAGGTTGAGGTAGGGTTTATGATATAAAAGCTAGAATGGAAGAAGAAACGGGGGTTTTTTTTTCCTATCATTTTTCTGGCGGGGGTGATACTCGGTTCTAGGATCTTCTTGGCCAGATTCATTGGTAGAGGAGACTTCGGTTTCTTTGGAAGTAGAAAGAAGAAGAGAAAAAAAAGCGGGGGGGATGGCTGCAGATCCTCTGAGGCACGAAAGTTATATCCTTCTCCCGTTTCTTTTATGCTTTTCTTTGCCTTTGGTGTTTGCAGACTCGTGTTAGGGTACTTTGCTTTGTTTGTATTGGTTCTTGGTCATTCGGAGTTGTAATTGCACTCCGTTTGTCTTGTTGGATTCTTGACTTTGTGAGGAAGGTTCTAAAATTTTTTGAGATCTTTTCTCATCCAGCTGGACCGGTTGGGAAACTGAACCAGCCGGTTCATTGGGTTCGGTTTTCCGGAACGGCAGTTTGGGTACTTTGCTTTGTTTGTATTGGTTCTTGGTCATTCGGAGTTGGAATTGCACTTCATTTATCTTGTTGGATTCCTGACTTTGTGAGGGATGACAATTTTTGAGATCTTTTCTCAGCCGGCTGGACCGGTTGGGAAACTGAACCAGCTGGTTCATTAGGTTCAGTTTTTTGGAACGACAGTTAGGGTACTTTGTTTTATTTGTATTGGTTCCTGGTCATTCAAAGTCGGAATTGCACTCCATTTATCTTGTTGGATTCCTGACTTTGTGAGGAAGGTTTTGAAAATTTTTGAGATCTTTTCTCAGCCAGTTGGACAGGTTCGGAAATTGAACCAGCTGGTTCATTGGGTTCAGTTTTTCGGAATGGCAGTTTGGGTACTTTGCTTTGTTTGTATTGGTTCTTGGTCATTCGGAGTCGGAATTGCACTCTGTTTGTCTTGCTGGATTCATGACTTTGTGAGGAAGTTTTGACAAATTTTGAGATCTTTTCTCAGCTGGCTGGACCGTTTGGGAAACTAAACCAGACGGTTCATTGGGTTCGGTTTTCCGGAACGACAGTTTGGGTACTTTGCTTTGTTTGTATTAGTTCTTTGTCATTCCCAGTCGGAATTACACTCCGTTTATCTTGTTGGATTCCTGACTTTGTAAGAAAGGTTTTGACAAGTTTTGATATCTTTTCCTAATCGGATGGACTAGTTAGGAAACCAAACCATCCGGTTCATTGGGTTAAGTTTTCCGAAATAGCAGCTTGGGTTGTGTATTGAATTGGATGAGCAGGTTCTTGATTATTAACTGAATGAAGGTGTGTGATTGCAAGGTTGTCTCTTGTCTCCTTGGGGTTGGTTTGAGCCTTTGGCATTGCATCTGTGAATGGTTACTTGGGTTCATTTCCAGAAATTTGTGTCGGGACGTTTTGTAAATAGCATGACTTTCTAGGAACATTGGCTTTATTTGGAGTCTTTATGTAGTTGAATTTGCAGCTAGGTTGTAAACCCCTAGTTTTGATCTATAACCTCTTAGTGTTAAAAGATGGATTAGAGAGGTAAAATAAATCTCTACATTAGATTGATTGAATCTCATGGCGTTAGAGAATTATCAATTTAAGGTTGACGACTAAATTAGTTGTGACGACGAGAGAGTATACAGTACATGATGATGTAGGGGCGTATAAGAGCACTAAGTGTCCCATTGTAATATTTTGGAGATGAAATTAGGAAATGATAAATTATGGAACCCGAAATTTTGGTGCTAGTGCAAGGGTACAATTGTAATTGACCTGCAGGACATGTAAGTCATAAAGCAGTAGAGATGGGCCATAATAAGAAATAAAACAAGTTACAATTGCAATATTAAAGAATTAAGGATCAACTTGCAAATTGGAGAATTTTAAGGCTATAAATAGCCATGAGACAAACCAAATCATATTTTTGTCTCATTTGGTTGAAACTTAGCATTAGGAGGGAGGAGAATGGGGAAAGAGGGCGAGGAAGAGGAAGAGGAAGAAGAAGAAGAAGACCAAAAAATTCGGTATGTGTTTGCCTTGGAATCATGGGTAATTGAATTCTTAAGGTTTGAGCTGGAGATTAGTTGCTCGGCTGGTCCTAGGTTTGTGCAAAGTCACATAAACCTTTGTTTGTTGGGGTTATGAGGTTAAACCCCCGATTGGGGGAAAATAAACATGGAATCATCAAATTATATGATGATGTTTAGAAGAATTGGTGGACCTTTAGGTGAATTCATAAGATTTTCACCTAGGGTTTTGTTGTATGGAGTTCCAAAACCACGATACAAGTGTTATAGGTGGTTTTGAATGACTTTCAGGTCGATTATTGAGGTATTACGGTTTTGAGGATTGGTTGTAAAAAAAAAAAAACAAAGGAGAATGTTGGTTTTTTAAAGGAATTGATGTCAAAATTTTTGTAAAACCCCTGTTTTTGTTTTGGTTATAAATTAAGTTAGAATAATCCAAATGAATTGATTCCAATTGGTAAAGAACCATAAGAGATAGGGCTACAAATTTATAGAGGGGATAAAGAGGAAATTGTAGCTCTAAGGCTCCCAAATATGGACTGAAAGGTGAACTCATGTAGCTCACTGATTTTGCTCTGTTTTGGGTATGGTTGTAGTGTTTTGGTCATAAGTGGAGTTTCACTCATCCAAATTGAGTGATTCAAATTCTGGAGTAAAATAGACTACAGAATAAGTTACCTGAAGGAAGTTCAAGAAAATTTTAACCCCAGAGTGCTAAGAAATATTTCAAGTGGAGCTATATGCAGATTACAATTGCGCCAATTTGAGTAATCTAGATATAAATACAATAATAACTTGAGTTTTGGTGATCCAAATTGGGTGATTCCAATTGGAGAAGAAACCTTAGAACCATAGCTTCAAATGATAGAAGAAACAAAAAGAAATTTCGTGTGACTAGAAGGTGATATAAGTGAACCGTAGGGAAGAAAAGCGAAGGAAGCGGAGCCACAGACGTGATGCTTACCACCGCTCACCGGTATGGGGTACATCGTTTTGAGTAAAAATATAATTTTTAGTTCCAAGCCTTCATCAATTAAAAGGACCGCGTGGGGTGATCCCTAAGGGTCAAAAACTAAAACTTTTACATAAAAATCGGGATTAGAGAGTCTCGGTTGAGTAGAAACAAGTTAGGAGGATATATAGAGAAAAATGGTCTTAATTGAGATTCTTGACCTTATAGTTGAGAATTGAAAATTTTTTTTTTTGTCACTAGTAATGATGAGGAATATTGTGTAGGTGACGGGCACGAGAGCGACGTCCACGAGCCTCGTAGAGAAGCTTGACGGGAGTAGGCTTAGTGAGTGGTTCACCGCCAGATCCTTTCAATTTCATGCGATTGGTTGATGTTGGTATGAATATGTTAGTTAAGTAATCTAAAGAAAATATTTGAAGAGAGTTTTAAAAGTTCCAAAACGAGTTAGATTTGTGCTTTTGACACTAAGTAAATGTAGTTTTAAAACCCATGTATATTCCTTAAGATATAATGAGATTTAGCGTTATGTGACAATATGATAAATTAAGTCAGCTGAGTCGCTCACAATAAGAAAAATTAGCCTTACGGCGATGCGAGAAAATTCCGTCCGTAGTTGCTCAGTTTCATAGAAAATATAAGCGCTTCACGTTGCGTGCGAGACAATTCCACACGTAGTTGGCTATTTGTATAGTTTGGCACTACGTGGTGATGCAGTAAATTCCGCTCGTAGTTGCGGAGTTTTAACCTTTACAATTGCGATCTGATAAATTTCGTGTGGTTGCTCATTGATAAGTTTTAAGCGCCCTACGATCGTCACGCGGTGGTCCGTAGCGTAGTGGTTGAGATGACTTAGTAAGCTTTCACGTTGGCGTTAGTTTTAAATCGCGTGGTGGTTAAAATAATTAAAGGATATACGCGGGGTTTTGAAAGAAATCATAAAACAAATGATAAATTGTCATGTTAGTATATATGATATATATCTTACGTTGCACTAACTTGTTTGTTCATTTGTAGCTATTTATATTCCATTGTGTGCTACTCCTTGAGCGACAGGGCGATCATCATTTGTTGTCTATATAGGTGGGCGATTTATGACCTATGATGTAAAACTTTATGTATAGAATGGATATGTAATTGAACTAATATATTTGGATTTTGAAATTGTATATTTGTAAATATCCATGCATTTCATATATATGATGCATCTAGATATATTCTACTTAATTTTGTAAGTTTGTACTTATAAATTGAGAATTGAGTGTTGATGTGGCATGTTGGTGGAAATATGATAATGATTATTGCAAGTTTGGGAATAAAGAAGTTGGGAGGAATTGAGGTATTAGTAGAAGTGTAAATTTCTTGACAGGTAAATTTTGGTTTATCAAAATGTAAGCTAGTTATCTTTGTAGAAAATTTTATAAAATATTTGAAACAAAAAGTTGCGAATTTTATCCTCCCAACTAATTAAAAGAAAATTTAATTTATGAGTTTAAACGAGTAAACTGGTTATAGAAAGTTAGGGTTCACTTCTCGGATTTCTTCGATCCACGAGTCGGTTTCGAGTCCCTAGTTGAAGTGCCGGCGGGGATCCTCCCGGACAAGAGTTTAGATAGTGGGAAGGATCTACCACATCATAGGTTCACGGGATTTAGGTACCTGAATTTTAGTTTGGTTCTAGGGATCTTGGTGGCTGCATTGCTTGTAAATTAGTTGAGTCCCATGGTCTTCATGTTAATAAAATGGGGTGGCTTGGTTGCAGCCCCGTTTTAGAACACTTTGCCTTGTTTTGGTTGGTTCTCACTCATCCAGGCTCGGAATCATGCATCGTTTGTCTTGTTGAATTCCTGACTGTATGAGAAATTTTATGACAAAATTTCAAAATTTTTCTCAATCGTTTGGACTTATTGAAAACTGATCCAACCAGTTGTGCAAAATAGCTCATGGGCAGCCCCCTATTTTAGCATGTTTCAGGCCTGAATCTATTATGACGTGCTCCTATTTGCTCATAAGGCGTAGGCCACCCTTAGGGTTTGAGTTCAGTTAGGTTTGAACAAGAGGGTGGGGTGAAAGGTGGGCAATAATGGGTTGAGTAAGTATGGTCCGGTTTGTGGGATTTTAAAGGAATGTGTCTTTAAAGTAAGCAAACCACACCTCATTATTTGCTTTGCTTTTCTTTTGGTATGGGATCCAGATATTTGATTTTAAATGCATGATGTATGATGTTTTGTACTTCTATTCTGCTGCGCATGGCTAGGGACCTCAGGTACTTGCTTGGGCATTGGTATTTGTATTCATATGCGTCTGGTGTTTGGATTTTGCGAGTTGTGGTGCATTTAGGCTTGTTGGCGAGCGAAACCTCTGATACGCTTGGCTAGAACCACAGGTACCCACACCCATTGTTTTGATGGTTAGTGTTTTATGTTGAATCACGAGTATGTTGGTATGATTCGAGTCATCTATGTAGCCTGGGAAGCTGTTTGATCTTTGACCCATATGCTCCCACATACCCAATTCATTAGTAGAGACCGAGTTCCAGGCCTAGAGGGGTGCTATTTCATATGAGGTACCTTCCCGATAGGTAACCTGATCCCCGGACCTAGAATCTAGTTTTTTGCAGACTGTTTTTTCCATATTGGAGTCATAGGGGTTTTTTTTGTTCTTACTTGGTTTTCCCATTTATAAAATAAAAACAAAAAGTAAGTGGTGATTCCAAAGAAAAACAGTTCCTCCTTGGGGACGGATTTTCTAAAACTCGAAAATCAACCCACATTTTCTTTTCATTTAAAAGCGTGTCGCGCCGGCCCGTGGATCGGGTTGGGTCCTCAAATTGGCAACTCCGCTGGGGATCGAACCTAGAATCTCTAGTTTCATAAGAGGATGAAGCTTGAACTTGAGTTGGGTATATTGAGCCACGTGGTTCATTGACCCGATAGACTCTTGGCTATAGTGGCCCATTCGATCTCACTTACTTGGTTGGTATTTGAGCATACACTTATGGTTTGTTTGTGCTTGTGTGTTTACTGTTGGTTCAGCGTGCTTGCTCATAGTTGATTTGGTACCTAGCTATATGTTTTTGATTAACTTAGATGGTTGGTTGTGTGTATATTACGTGATAAAACTGTATTTGCACATGGCCGATTCTTTGCATGACTACCTCTCTCTTGCATAATTTGCCAGGTACATTTTGTGTTTGTGGGGCATGTGTGTATGCCCCTTATACGAATCACTGGTCTTGGTCGATTATTCCTCATTGATTGCTTATGTTGTTTGGTCATTCCCGATTGTTTTTCCTTCGACCGAGCTAAGCGCGATTTGGAATAGAGATACAACATGAAATTTATCTCGGTGTTTGGGAGCATTATGGGGTGACGGATATCAGAACAATGAAGACACAATATGGCCACAGGCTAGTTCATGGATACATGCGTGGCCCGGTGTGTCATTTTATTATCGGTTAGGATCTTGGAGTTCTACGTATCCCATATGGGGTCTGATCATCTAGCTTTAGGACTTACCTTTTCGGATTATCGGCTTTGAGCCACATTACCCTGGTATTACCATGTCGGAATCCATCACGCGTTTGGGCACATATCAGATTAGCTATTGATGTCACATGTCAGCTCATTCCCTTAAAGGATTTCATTGTGGGATTGCATTATTGGACTGATTTCCGGATTGATAGTCACAGGGATTGAATTACCCCTTTCCTTTTGTAGGATTGTTGATTGAGACCAGCACAGGTTCGAGGATCGGATCGGAGGTAGACTTAGTAGAAATTCGATTCATACGGTCGGTTAAATGGATCTCTATCGGATCATAGAGATATGGACCCTCAGTACGCTACTGTCGACCAGTTGGCTGAGATTATTGATACCATGGCATATCGAGGATCAACATATTGGGGCTGAGACGGAGGATTGATGGGCGTCGAGACTTCGGCCCATTGCGATTTGGGGATGCCCCAGCGTGACTCTCGCCTCCACCACCACCCTGCCATCATGCGGACCCACCCATTATATAGCAAGACTATACAGTTCCTCCTCCACCACCACCTCTTGTTCAATTAGCCCCACTGGCTGGAGCTTTTGTACTGCATGGTCAGACTGAGACCACGCCACATTTTGTTTTGGCCCCCACACCAATTATTGATGACATTCAGGCCCGTATTGATAGGATTGAGCAGAGGATTAGGTCTCTGCATGTTCCTGATGGAGTTATGGGTTGGGACGGATATGATGACCTTCCAGTGGATGCCTTGCCAGTTTAGTTCCGCATGCCGGATATTGAGAGGTACACGGGAATAGGGTGCCCCGTATTCACTTGGTTATGTGTGGTATGCGTGGGCATAATAGATTGGATGGCGTAGATGATCATACTTTTCCTCATCGCGAGGTGGTGCCGCTCATCGTTGGTTTGCATCATTAGACCCTTCGAGGCATAGGACATGGGCAGATTTGGGATAAGAGTTTATAAGACAGTATTCAACATGCGCCAGTGGACATATCGAAGAGAGTTAGAGGCTGAGCGGAGGCGAGATAGGTCGATCCTTGTTCATCTCGCTGGAGGGAGAAGATTGCACAGATTATAGATAGACCCTCAGAGCGCGATCAGATCAACATGATTATGCGCAGTATTAAGCCCCGCTTTGCTAGGCATCTCATGGGCTTCCCACAAACAGACTTTGGATCATTGGTTCAGGCCCTCTATGGCATTGAGGAGGGCATATCTAGAGGATTATGGACCTCTTCCCCGCGGACTCTAAGGAAAGAAGCGGGGTTGGGACCCGGACCGCGGATGTTGGTGCCATTGGCATGGCGGCCAGGCCCTGGTCCTCCACGTCACCAGCCGTTTCGGAGCGGTTCGGACACTCCTTACTAAATGATCGCGGGATTAGTCTGGACTGGCTTCTCCTTCCGGTAGGCTAGGCTTACTTATCATCGCCCCGCCCGCAGCCCGATTATATGCTACGGCCTCAAAGGCCACATGCAGTACCATCAACGATGTAAACCGCGGCCTCCACGCGGCCCGGCGGTTTACCTGGCTTCGGGATGCCATTAGGTTGAGCATTTTAGGGTGGTTGAAGGGGCTTG
This sequence comes from Tetrastigma voinierianum, assembly GCA_016808115.1. Classification (NCBI taxonomy): domain Eukaryota; kingdom Viridiplantae; phylum Streptophyta; class Magnoliopsida; order Vitales; family Vitaceae; genus Tetrastigma; species Tetrastigma voinierianum. Next base: position 542,675 of record JAEQBH010005114.1, on the reverse strand, counting down.
ATTGTTCCTTTACCCGCATGGGCCACGCACAGCTACCCACACCGGATTCGGGGCCAGGTTTTTCATTGTGCCTATCATCAGAGAGCGGGTCATGATATAGATAGTTGTGCAGAATTGAGGCATGCTATTCAGGACTTGATTGATCAGGGTTTGGTTGATTTGGGGCCGCCATGGGTATTCTGAACTACCCGCTCAGCTGACACTAGAGCTGTACCTCCGCTGGGTGGTATACATTTGATTGAGTTTTGGGAGATGAGATATTCATGATGGGATGGGATGGAGGAGAGAGCCACCAGCCCAGTCTGTTTGCTCTGTGAACTCGAGACTTTAGTCGATACACCCATGGTCAGCAGGTCTCCAGGGCCATTTAGATTGATTCCAGATGATGTTCCCTGACAGACAACAGTATCTCCTGTATACTTGCAACATGTTCCGTCCATGACACCCTTCATTATGTTCTCGGAGGAGTATGGGCCAGTACATAGAGATGTTCATATTGTTACGAGAAGTGGGAGGGTAGCTCAGCCACCACCTGTTAATAGACCTTTTGCTGGCATTGATGCTAAAGATGAGATTCAAAGGAGGATGATGAAATTTTGCACCAGCTGCGCACCACTCACGCGCGTTCCATTTTGGAGGTTATTAGTATAAATCTGACACACATAGAGGCGCGCATTGATCGGAAGCTCTCGATCCAGTTAGAGGCCAATCTTGCTACGGGGGGCGATCCACTTTCTTGTGGATAGGGCTGTGCATAGTGTTTTCTGACGATGATTTACCACCTGAGGGATTACACCATGTTCGTCCTTTTTTCATCGATGTTGCTTGTTTAGGTCGTAGAGTCTTGATGCATTACATTTGAATGACGACTGCTAAAAACGTTTGTCCAGTAGTTCACGCCATTGCTGGGATTTTCATATCAGATTTTGGGCTATCCATAGGCTATCGGCGGAGCTTATGATGGGACTCGAAGGGCATTATGGGTACTCTCACTACACATGTCATGATCGGTGCGGTCGAGATACTCCATACTCTTTAGGTTTAGGGATCCAGTCATTCTTTAACACCTTCTTGAGTAGCCCTTGGATTCGAGGCGGGTCTTTATACTTAATATCTTCCCTTCCTCAGAAGGTGAAGTTCATACATGAGGGGCGTATTATCATGATACAGTATGATAGAGATGTTATTACTTTCTTTGAGCCAGTGATATAGATCAGTCATACTAAGGACGATTTACACTTGACCGGGTTTACTTTCGATGAAGTTCGAGTTTGTTTATCTGAGATGGCCAGTAAGGACATAATTACTTTATGTCTTCAGGCTAGCACATGCTTACTTTGGTACTCAGTATGATGAATGGCATGTCTTATATGCCTGGCTTAGGATGGGTTCATGTGGTAGTGTGAGTTTACTTTCACAATTGATCGACATACCATATGGGATTGGGTTACACTCTTTACGAGGATGATCGCGACAATGGCGTCTTTAGCGTCGAGAGATAGGGTGAGAGCTCGCTTGTCCGGGGTTCCATTCAATTACGCCCTTTGCCCATACACTTTTCAGTTGGTTGATTATTTTAGCAGAGGATTAGAGCATGCACCCCGCGGGAAGGAGTTGACCCGTATTTCAAAGATGCATTTAAGATTGAGTGTTCAACGAATTTTATGATAGATGTGTTTGAGTTACAGACCAGCAAGGCCGCAGGCCATGATAGTTGCACCCCGTCAGGATCGAGCTAATGTGTGTTTTCCATGTGCTCTGGAGGTCCACGGCCTGACCTACCTATGGTTGGAGGTGGTCACAGGTATTAATGATTTTTCGTCTTATATGGATGCAATGGACATGATAGGCCTTTGGTACATCCTTGACCGCGACCAGCGTAGGCCCCATTATGCTTTTGACATGTTGGGTTTCTATGATTGATTATGATCTTTGTGACACTTTATGGCTTGTATTATTGCGATGGACATGATCGGCAGTGATGCGGGTCTTCCTGCAGGACCTCGACCCCCGCCGATGTGTTTGATTTCTATGCTTGAGTTTGATGGTGATGGACTTGTTGCTATTGATGTCTCATGATCTTGTTTTATGTTGAGGGCGTCAGGCTACGTGGACCCTCTTTCTTTTGACATTATGTAGGGTTTGTCGCCGCTTTGATGACTTACCGATTGATAATGACATAAGTATTTTAGTGTTACTTTGTGTCCTGACATTTTCCTTTGATTGCACCACCAGCTCCCACAACATATGTATGCGATGTTAATGATATGGAAGACATAGATGACCCACTGGGTGGTCAGTTAGAGTGTGATTATGATACAGAGGATAGGAAAGTTACACCCATTTCTGGTAGCATAGGTTAGTAGTTTGGGGCACGAGAATCGGCCCCCAGGGAGATTAGGATTGGCTCTTCCTTATCTCCTGATGAGAGGAGTGGATTGATTGACCTACTCAAGCCATACTTAAATGTATTTGCATGGTCATATGAGGACATGCCAGGCCTTGACCCAACTATAATTCTTGTCGCTTTGCCCGTTCTACGCCCTGTGCTAGACGAGTTAAGCGAAGTAGGAGACTACACCCTTGATGGATTTTGCAGGTTAAGAAGGAGATTTAGAAGCAACTTAGTATTGGCTTCCTGTCAGTATTTGAGTATCCTGAGTGGTTGGCTAATGTCGTCCCTGTTCCCAAAAAGGACGACAAGGTTAGAGTTTGTGTTGACTTTCGAGATTTGAATAAGGTCAGCCCCAAGGATGATTTTCCCCTCCCACACATCGATATGTTAGTTGTGACCTTTGTAGGGCTTGATGTTGTCCTTCATGGATGGGTTATGGGTTTTCCGGGTTAATCGCATTTTAATGGCTCCGAGGATATGGAGAAGACTTTTCATCGAGCCGGGTACTTATCACATCGGTCATGCCATTTGGGTTGAAAAATGCAAAATATTTACCCATCGAGAGCCTACTACTCTATTCCATGACATGATGGTATAGAGATGTTGAGGTGTATACGTGGATGACATGATAGTGGTCCCAAGGCAGGCGTGACGCTTAGCTCTGGCTGCAGATTCTTGAGAGGATCGTAAAGTTCGATTGAGATCATCCCGCAGTGTACCCTGGGCACTTCTTGACTGGGAAATTGCTGGGTCACATTGTTAGTGAGCGGTATAGAGGTTGATCCAGAGAAGATCAAGGGCTTACTTATGCCCGCTTCGAGGAAACGTAGTGTTACGGAGCTTTTTGTGCGCATCACGCGATATCGCTTCATCACAGACTATCAGACATATAAGTGCCTACTCTTCATCTTCTCGAGGAAGAACCAGCCTTACGGTTTAAACAACAAATAATGATTGCCAACATGCTTTTGAGAAGATGAAGGAGTAGCATTTTCTCCCAGCTTTAGTGCCTCCCACACCTGTGGCACCTTTGTTTATATTTGTCATGGCAGTTGGGATGCATAAAGCACAAATGATGATTCAGAGAGTGAGCCATTTATTATCCGAGTAAGAGGATGCCGAACACAGTAATACATATACTGAGCGCTCGCTTAGCATGAGAAGACGTTAGAGAATTAGAAAATTATGTGACCGAGAGTATTCCATACTTTTAGTCTCTCGATTGGATCCATTGAGATATTTGTTATTGGCCAAGGTTGTTCGTGGTAGGCTCGTGAGATGGTTGGTTCTATTGATAGAGTTTGATAGTCGGTATGTGACCGCATGTCCCGGTAGGGAAGCATTGTTGTAGATCATTTTGGCTTCTTTGCCGTGTCAGATGACGAACCCGATTGGCGATGATTTCCACGATGAGCAATTTGTTCCGGCATTACGGGACCGGTTGTACTTTGATGAATCTGCTTGATCGGTCGAGTTTAGTATTGGTATCTTGTTGATATCCTGCGGGGTGATCACATTCTGAATTAGTTCGGTTAGTATTTTCTAATCATCAGGTTGACGAATAATATAGTCGAGTATGAGGCTTGCATTACGGGCTGAGGCCGCGTTTGGATCTTGGCATTAGGCGATTTGGAGATCCATGGGGATTCGACTTAGTTATCTGACGAACTGGGGTATACGGGATTTCGAGATGAGAAGGCGAAATACTACCATGCTACTTAGACTATTGGTTGCCCGGTTGGCGAGTTGAGATATATACATACACTTTGGGGCGGAGAATCGATTTCTGATGCGTTAGCCACCTTAGCCGTGGTTGAGATTCTTGTGGGAGTGATTATCGCGACCAACTGGCGAGTTGAGACAGTCTGCGCCTAAACTCTTGTTGTTTGATTGGAATATTGAGAATCGGGGATGAGCTACCATGGTATCCGCGATGTTATTAGTTTTACGTCATGTGGTAAACACCTTGAACTGACCACACTTGAGGATAGGAGAGCATTGAGGGCGGAGTTGGCCACGAATTTGTTATTTGTGGGGATGCCGCTTTATAGGAGATCACCCAGATGGCCTATTATAATTATGTCTAGACCACGCCTCTGCGGTCGAGGTGATGAGAGAGGTTCGTACGGAGTTTGTGGCCCTATATGGGAGGTCAAATGCTAGCAGCATTAAGATCATGGTGGCTATTTTCAGTTGATACGGAGATATTATTTACGAGTTTATCACCACCCGCGGATGTCAGGAGTGTCGGATGCCGGGGACTTGATACACGTGCCACCTTAACCACATTTGCATGCACTCACGCTCCCCTTGGCTGGATTTTTAGTATGAGGCATTGATATTGTGGAAAGATCTCACCCCGAGTCTTCCGGTGGGCATGGTATCCTGGTTCTTTATTGATTATTTCACTAAGTGGTGGAAACTCGCTGCTTATGTTGGATTGACAACGGCCCGGAGTGGCCCCGAATTCATCCGCATCGCATATTATCTGGGTGTGGGGTCCCTCGTGAGTTGATCTCGAGATAGAGGTATTCCGTGAGTGGATACAGTCAAAGTATAGTATTCGGCATCATCGATCATCTGCGCCTGGAAGCCACGAGACTAATGGGGCGAGTTGGTAGTGAATAAGAATATCAATAGGATTTTGAGAAAGATGGTTGAGACTTCCTAGGGATTGGTCGAGAGCTCCCTTTCGCATTGTGGGCTTATCGTACACATCTTTTCATTGCCTCTACTTAGGGCTACACCTTACTCTTTGGTATATGTGGAGCGATCTTTGTTGAAATTGAGATGAGATCCTTTAGAGTAGCATTAGAAGCGCAATGTACGGGGCGGGTGGGCTCGGTCCCTTATGACACCAGCTTAGCCTTCTTGATGAGAAGAGATTGAGGGCAACAGATCATGTTCAGGCTTATCAGAGGAAAATGACCGGTGCATTCAGAAAAAGGGTCAAACCTAGGAAGTTTCAAAAAGGCGACCTAGTCTTGAAGGTCCTCAGGGGATTGATCAACGACCCTAGAGGTAAGTTGAATGCGAGTTGAGCGGATCCTTATGTCATCAGAGATCGACTCGAAGGGGCGACTGGTTGGCGAAAGCCGAGACTTTTGATGGAAATTAGTTCACGGGCCGGTCCGATGTGGATCGGTTAAAAGTTTATCACGTGAGATCATGGTCGGAGGATGGGTGGCCATGCCTTTGAGTAGCCGTATTCACTATTGCACACCCATACATTGATATATCCTATTGCTAGCCCTTTGAGCCTTACGCGGTTTTATTATGGCCTATTCTTTCATTCGGCCTTGCATAATTTTTCTGACCTGGGTTGGGGGCCTTATGCGCTTTTTATTTATTAATTGGATCTGTGAGGATTATGAGTATTGTGTCATTCTTCATTCGTTCTTTCTCGCATCATTGCTTGTTTCTTTTCTTCTCCATTTTGCATCTTCACACCGTATGCCTTTGAGTCTAGTTTCAATCATCTCTATTCGTTTCACTTTTATCTCCTTTTGTGTGATGATGACATGCTCTCATCCGAGAGAGCTACGATCGGGTTTGTCACACCCTTCGTTCCTATGGGTTTTGATCAAGGTTCTTAGGTTGAGAGGACCATTTGGGATTGGAGGTTTGAGGTTCTTTTGGTTGGATTGTGTTAGTATGGCATTCGGCTGCATTGTGGTTGAACCGTGTGTTTGTTGGTATTCTTAATATACTTGGGATCATGAAGGTCGTTTTGGGTTTGAGAGATTTATTATTCCTTTGAGAGTTGAGTGAGCATTTCGATCTTTCTCCATGGATCACGGGTATGTTAGACCGATGTTTGGATTGCCGCACTAGGTCCACTGGATCGTGCATCACCACTCCCATCTTATAGTGACTTGGTTCAACTTGGCGTTCCTGAGACTAGTTGTTCGTCGTTGTCACACATTGCCACATTTGTATCCCAGCTTGTTTCTCCATTTTTTTGCTTTATCCATTCATCATTTTTATTATCCCTTTCAGTCTTCTTCTACTCTTATTGATCGTTGTCTCGCTTCTTAAGCGACGTGTCCTTTGGTGCACTTCACTTGTCATTTGACATTGTTCATTCGGATGTTGGTTGAGTCACGCTCACATGATTCTTTGATATTTGGCATTGCGTCTGAGGTTTGCGGTGTTATTGGGTATTTGGGCCTTGGTTTCCCCATCATGTCATTCACCTTTCGCACGGCTTACATTATGATCAGTGGTAAGACCACCCAAGACCATGAGATCTCGTGTTTTGCTGAAGCATTTTATGCGAGACGAGGTTACATTTCACGATTGAGTACGGGATGTCGACAGGTCTCTATTCTTGGGGAGTATCGAGGGTTACATATTATTTCTCCATTCAGTTTGCTTGCCTTAGGTCCCTGATCAGATACAGATGATACAGAGAATTGGGACTGGTGATAGCGCCTTAGCTTGATGCTTTGACACATTCACACTAGGACATATCTCCATCCTTTCATGTTGGCATTGGCTCTTACGCATGTACATTGGCAGCCCATTTCGCCTAGAGATGTTTTAGCATCAAAGTTTGAGTATGCTCCACATGCAGTTGGGTTTCTTCATACAACAGAGTGCTTCTAAGAGCTAGCCTGAGGTCATATTCATGGATATTCGTCAACTCAGTAGGGGTGCACGCTGGCACACACCCCATATGTTGTCTTGTTTGCTTGTTCAGATGATTGGGTCTTCAGAAATTTATTTCAGAGTCTTTTCATCGAGGCACTTGCATATTAGATGTGCATCTTTGGGGCATACTATGCTCAGTTTGTGGAATAAAATGGATGATTTTCATGAATGAATGATTGTGATATTTTCGGCTCTTTGACTTTGACCACGTAATGAGTTATGGGATTTTGACATGGCGATGCCACTGGCCCAGGGCATAACACTCTTCCACCCTTGGTCACATTTGTGAGATTGTCCTACGAGGGCATACCCCTTGTTACATCTTATTATTAAGTTCTGGTTTCTCGCTTATCATTTGTGGCATTTTACATTTGTCTTGGGGCATCCCCCATTTTCTTTTGTCATGATTGTGTTTGATTTCTAGCTTATTCGAGTCATTTGTTAGCGGACCACAGACGTCCACACTAGGGCTACCCCTTTTCCACGAGTTTGTTTGCCGTTTAGCTTGTTTCGGGTTTTTCCGGCATCTCACTTTGGTTTCCCCATTTCGGTACTCACCGGACCCTTCTTGGTACTTTCGCCCGGATCCACGTTCCGTGCTCACACGAACCCTTCTCTGGTACTCGCCTGGATCCCACCTTTCCGGTACTTGCCCAGATTTCTACTTTTCCAGTACTCACCCGGACCCTTCTCCGGTACTCACTTGGATCCCACCTTTCTGGTACTCACCCGGATTTTACCTTCCATATACTCTCCTGGATTCTACATTTCCGGTACTCGTAGAGATCCCACCTTTCTGGTACTCACCTGGACCCTTCTCCGGTACTCGCTCGGATCCCACCTTTCCGGTACTCGCCCGGATCCCACCTTTCCGGTACTCGCCCTGATGTTACCTTCTCGGTACTCGTTTGGATCCTACATTTCTAGTACTCGCCCAGATCCTACCTTTCCAGTACTCACCCGGATCCTTCTCCTGTATAGCCCGAGAATCCACCTTTAGGTGCTCGCGGATCCACCTTTCCCGTACTCTTAGAATTTCTACCTTTCCGTGCCACGGATCCATTTGGAATTTTCATTTCGGATCCCGCCTTTAAATTTTCGCTGATTTCCTGCTTTTTGACCTTCTTCGGATTTGCCGCCTCGATTACTACTTGGAATCCACCGTTAGATACTCACGGACCCTTTTGTTACTGCCCGAATTCCACTTCCCGTTACTATTGATTTCTACTTTTCAGAGCGTCGCCCCGGATTCTGCACCTAAGTCTCTGCGGTCTACCTTTTTTGGTACTCTTTGGATCCGCCCTTCTATACGGCCCACTACGCCAGAATTCACTTTTTGATACTACGCCCCGAACCTTTCTCATTTTCTTGGATCTCACCTTTCCAGTACTTTCCGAATCCACGCTTTCCCGGTACTCGCCGATCCACTTCTCGTTACTTGCACCGGATTCCACGGCTTTTTCTCGGATTCTACCTTTTAAATTTTCGCCGGTTCTACTTTTCGGCACTCGCAGGGATTCTACACCGTACTCACTCGGATCCAACCTTTTCGGTCTTACGGGAACCTTCGCGAGCTTGCTGGATTTCCCTCATCTTCCTCCACTGCCTTTGGATTTCATTATCTTTTTCGGCATTGTGCCCGGATCACTCATCTTCGGGCATCTACTTGGTTTTCTTTAAGTCCTTAATAGGAGGCCGACTACATTCAGATTAGCATGATTACTAGGTAAGGGGAGACCAAGAATTGTTGGTCATCCCCGGGTTCTTGTTTAAGTTCATTTCACTCTTGCATCGCTTGCGCCCGCACCCACGATTACTCGTTCATTCACTCCTGCGAAGAGGGGGCATATTTGTGAACCCTCGATTTTGTCCTCAACACTTGCATTTATCCCATGGGTGTCACACTCACCCATCGTTCTCATATAACACCATTAGGGCCCTTTTAGACTTAGTCTGTCTCCGAGCCTCGGGTGGGCTTGTATATGGTCCATTGAGTGCATATGTAGTTCACTTTAGAGTGCCATCGTGCCTTCTTTTTTTAGTTATTGGCATCGTGCCATAGGAAGCAAGTGGGGCCCAGAGTTTTAGTGATCGAGTTTATTAGAGTATGTCAAATTCGAGACATAGGCTTGTTTCGATCGTATCTCCCTCGTCCAGAACTTCAATCGTGCGCCATTTGTTTTGTTGGATTCATATTCACCAAGGAGGTTTGAAAATTCTTAATTTTTCAACCTTTCTTGTCAGTTTTGACTGGTTTATCGGGCGTCACGTATACAACATTGTTTTTTGGGTGGTTTTGGCGAGCACTCCTCCTTGTTTTGATCATATCTCCCTCATCCAAACCTGGAATTGTGCACTGTTTTTTTTTTTGGTCTCATTATTCTTTAGGGAACATTCTATCAAAATTTCATAATTTTCCTCAATCGTTTGGCCTTGTTGAGAACAGATCCAACCGGTTGTGCAAAATAGCTCATGGGCAGCCCCCTATTTTAGCATGTTTCAGGCCCGAATCTATTATGGCATGCTCTGTTGCTCTAAGGAACACAATAGACGCCTTAGGGTCTGAGTTCAGTTTAGGTTTGAACAAAGTGGGGTAGTGGGCAATGTGGGATTGGTAAGTATGGTTTGGTTTGTGGGATTTTAAAGGAATGTGTGCTAAAGTAAGCAAACCACTTACCTCATTTCAGCCTGCTTCCTTTCTTTTGGTATGGGATCGGATATTTGATTTTAAATGCATGATGTATGATGATGTATTATTTGCCCTACCTATTCCTGCTGCGCATGGCTAGGGAGCTCAGGTACATGCTTAGGCGTTAGTATTTGTATTCATATGCGTACATGGTGTTTGGATTTTGACATTTGTGGTGCATTTGAGCTTGTTGACTGACCTCTTATGTAGCGCTTGGCTAGGGACCACAGGTACACACCCATTGTTTTGATTGGTTGAGTGTTTATGTTAGATACTGAGTAGGTTGGTGTGATTCGAGTCATCATGTAACTAGGAGGTGACGATCTTTGACCCATATGCTCCCACGTACCCGATTCATTAGTAGAGAGAAAAGTTAGGGCTGGGGGTCTTTATTTCATATGGTACCTTCCCAGATAAGTAACTAATCCGGGACCCGAATCTAGTTTTGCGGGGCCAGTTTTCCATGCCCGGAGTCATAGGGGTTTTTTTGTTCTTACTTGGTTTTCCCCTTTATAAAATAAAAACAAAAAGTAAGTGGCGACTCCAAAGAAAAAATGTTCCTCCTTGGGGACGGATTTTCTAAAACTCGAAAATCAACTCACATTTTCTTTTCATTTAAACAGATTCACCGTCTCCTCTGGTGCTTGGAGAATATCACATCGGCGTTTGTCTCCCAAGATGAAACAATTTGATGAATGGTCGGCAAAGTACCTTGCATCACTCCGATGAACTGGAACAAGTTTGCTCTATCACCAAGTTGTATTACTGACGAGAGAGATGAGGAAGAATACGACCTTGGATTGGGTGGAGTTATGTGATTGTTTTTCCAAAGGAGATCCTGACACTTTTAAATAGTGCATAGGAAGATGAATGGAAGAACAAAACAATGATGAAGCTCTGATCGTTTCAAGTTCAATGCTTGGGCAATTTAAACAGCTCATAAAAGGTAATAAAGGATTTTAATTCCTTTATCCAACCATTTCCAAATAAAATCAATTTCATTCAAAAAATGGATAAGGATCCAACAGTTAATCATTTTCTCAGACAGTTAATTATAGTTATATTTAAATGTTTTATTACTTTTTTAATCCATGGGCAAAGATGGTATCAGAGCCAAGCTCTGCTTGAGTGCCGTGTGTGAGGGTATTACGAGTTGTGGAACAGCGGGAAATTGTAGTTATTGTTCTTAGTCAGATCAGATTGAGTTTTTTGTGAACGATTTGCTTAGCCCTTGGTTAAGCGGTGTTGTAAATCAGGTGAGTTCTGCATTGATCCGCTCGTTAGTGGTCCCTCTTCAAAAGAAAAATCTTTGATTCAATAAAAGGATTACTTTGTGATTATTTTCCATGACTAATAAGTAATATTAGGGCCGACTGCAACTCTTCTTGTTTATCTAGATCTCTTAGCGTAGACAACAATTTATTTAAAAAATTTGCAACTAATTCACTTTACTACCCTGTTTGTATTTAAACAGCTTACAAATTACAAATAATATAGAAATTTTATTAGAATCACATAATATTTTTAAACCGATTATCCATCCACAGTTCATCTAGAAAGTTTAAAAATCCTATAGAATCATTAAATTCCAACTCACTAATTAACTTCAGAACTAGTTTAAAAATAGACTTAGAATTAGTAGACATAGAAGATCAACTGAAAAAATTCTCAAATGTTTCAAATTTCCAATCTAAGATTCCAATATTTGAAAAGAAACAATTATCCGTGTACCAATGTGAACCCTGGATAAATTTGAGTACTCACAAAATAGTAAATGTCGCCACAATACAAAGTTGAAAACCCGAAGTTTTCTAAATCTCGAATGATGAAACGGACCTCACCGTTGGGTTCGTTTCGAAAAATTTAGTTTCCCAGGCGAATTTTTGAATTCTGAGATAGTCGGAATTTTATGTTTTTCGAGACAATGGGTGTCGGGTAACACATAGCAAACCATGTGAGTGACACATGGCAAGCCATGTGTCAAAATGCATGCATGTATAAATGCTGATTTTCGTAGAAGGAGGGGGGAGGAGGAAAGGAAAGGAGAAAAGGAGGAAAAAAGAGAAAAGGAAAGGAGAAAATAGAAAGAGGGAGGAAAGAAGAGAAAAGAGAAAGGGAGGAAAGATAAGAAAAAGGAAAGGAGAGAAGAAAAATGAGGAAGAAAGAAAAGGAAGAGAGGGAAAGGAAAGAGGAAAATGAAGGAGTGTGGCGCAGTGAGCAGACCCAGATGGCGAAAAACCCGGAACTACACTACAAGAGGTAAGTTTCCTTCTACTCTGGTTCATTTCATGCCTAGGGGCTCAGAGTTTTGACCCATTTTCGCCACTCGGCGACTATTTAATTGTGTAGCTCGCTTTGTTGTGAGAAAGTCATGAACTCGTGAAAGCAGGTATGAGTTCTCTGACCATCGAGGCCGAGCACGGGGTCCGAATCGAAGCAAATCCGGAGCGTAATGGAAAATGGGGTATGCCCGACTTCCGCACACCCCGCAAATCGGTAGCTAACTCTTCAGACGGCCATAATTTTCCGTCCGACTCGACCCGCCCCACTTCTCGGCGACCATTTAATTGTGTAGTCGGCTTATGCCGTGGGACGTCATGGACCGAGTGGGACATGAGTTCCTGGGACACCCAGGAACAGCACTCCACATCCCTGAACTCGAGAGCAAATCCGAGTAGAGAACGAATGGGGGTATGCCCTAATTCCGCACCACCCTCGTAAACTTAGCACTAACTTTCTAATGTCATACCTTCCGTCCAACTTTGATTTTGTATGTTCGGGATTCCCTGTACCCGAAAGCCTCAAGCTGAGTCTATAATTTAATAAGATGAAGTGATCACCCAAAACATGGCCAGCAATACGGTCACTGGATAGGAAGCTGAGTAAACAATCCTTCTGTTTCCTAACTTATGTTTTCGTAACCCGTTGTATCCGAAATGCTCGAGGCCGCACATGGCATGAAGCAAGAAATTGCTTATTGAATTTCTTGGCAAAGTGATACTATAAAAACCGGGTTTCGACTAGGTCTAGATTTTTCCGAGGGCCGCGTGGCCGATTACGGTCGGAATGGCTAATGCAGCATACTGTGAAATTGAATAATATGTTAATGTGTGAAATTATGATATATGTGGGATAAAATGAAAATAATTATATGCATTAAATGAGACTTTATCCATGACACTACATGTAATGTGATTTATATGTTGCATGTGACACGTAGCGACATGTGCATGAAATGACATGCAATGACACTTGCATTGCATTTATGCAAGGGTCATCGCATGACATGGGCATGAGTGCATGGAAATGACTGACCCTATGTTTGGGGTTCGATGGCACATCAAAAATGCAAAACATTCGTGACCTGCCCATTATATATAAGAGGAGAGCAAGTATATATATATATATATATATATATATATATATTGAGCCCGTCCGCATTTCCGTAGAAAAAGAAGTACTTCTAGACTCCACTCAAAGTACGATCGGAGATTATCCACGCATTTCGGCAGCCGACCAGCACCGATCGGGAGATCGCCCACACTATATTTCGAAGATTGTCCAACAAAAAAAAATATAAAACAAAAATATTTTGTCTTGGGAAGCGGCCGAGCTTGACCCACCCATGACCTGCCACTGCACACGCATGAAGGAGTGAGCGAGACTTCCTGACGGGTCACATGAGTGATCGTGATCTTTATTCAAGACATGTAGGCATTCAGTGTGTGGTTTTGTAGCCTGGTATCAGATGTGCACTTAGTGTGGAGCACTTCTCAGAGGAGATATATATCTATCGCTTTCTCGGCTCACCTCGTCGTAGGATCCCCTTTTCAAAGACACGAGAGGATGCATGCTCCTTCTGAGGTCAATGCGGAGGCGAAGAGGGCTCTGCCTCCTGCCTTGAACACTATGTGCGTTTGTAAAAGAAATCGGGACAGCCTCTGCTTTCATATATTTTGGTTTATAAAGTGAGCTGTATATCAAACTCTTGTATAATAATATGGGAAGTCAGGGATGTCAAAGAAAATATAAATAAATGAGTCCCTATGAACGGATTTGACTACTGACATCTGACATCTCGACGCCCACGAATGTTCCGCAGTTGATGGGTTATCAACCACTTCGTGTCGCCACATTCAAGATTACCCTTTATACATAAATAGAATTAAGAAAAAAATATAAAGAAAGTAAGCTCATTCTTTTCATCCTAGATATTGAATTCATCAAAAATAATAATTTTTCACCTCAAACTGATGCCAAAAGAAATTATTTTAGGTCCCTTAAACCTCATGATAGAAATCCTGTGAGAAAACTATACGAAAATTATATAGAAGAAAGAAGAATTACAATTCCCTTTTTTGTTTGGTTTTTCAAATTTAGAAAACCTCTCAAACAAGAAACTAATTTTACCCCTAATTTTAGTTGGATAAAATTATATTATTTTTCTCCCCTAATGATGATAATAGGAATCTTTTTTTTTTCAAAGAAGATAAAAATAAATTTAGAAACTCCCAATATGAAGAATGTATGTATCAAAACAAAATAACCATTTCTTTTTATTGGTTACCCAAAATAAGAAAATTAATTACCATAAAAATGGTGTCTATTCGTAATTAAAAATAATAGTAGCATCTTTAAAGAGCCTAGTTATAAAGAAACAAGTCATGTTCTACCATGAAAAACTTAAAATTTGGATATAAAAATCTTAGTCACAACTTTCAAGACACCATACTTAACATAGAAAAGGAAAAGTCTTGGGAAGACCCACCAAGAGGCCTATTCATAAAATATTCACTCAAACCTTGGATACCCACCCACATAAGGTCTTTGGTTCCTTTATTCAAAACTTCCTTAAAACCCAAAAGCCTTGTAAAAAAGGATTCGTAAAATGGGGTGTCTTATGCCTCAAAGCCTAGATACACTTACTTAAGACAAGAAGATCTACAAATATAGCGCCCATAATAGTAAAAACAAAAACTCTTACTCAAAATAGCAAAAGACATCAAAGCATGAATTATTCTAACTTTAAGAATTCCGCACAAAACAACTCACCCATGTCAACTCAAAAGATAAATTTTAATAAAGAACAAAAAATTTCTCTAAGTCTTAAAAATCAAGGAAGACAAGAGAAGAGTCCTATAAAATTTCTAGAAATAGTTCACCTATTAATAATACTGTTCATAAATGTAGGCTTACTCGTATGATAATAATTTCTTTATTTGAACTCTTAGAAGAATTAAATTAAGAAAGAAAGGACAAAACAAAGTGTATTTGTGACGCCCCAAAACTCGAGGTGTCCTGATATACTGTATACTCATTCTCAGAATCTCCAAAATTCCGAGGGTCTTGCTAACAACTCCGTCAACCCGTGAATACATGTCAGTTTTTCAGATATTTTTCATGTAATATACAAATTCTTATAATATTTTACAAGAGTTTGATAACTCTTTTACACCTTTACATGCCAACATATATTAAAACTAGATTATTTTAATATATTTTATGTGGCCTATATGCCCCAAGGTCACAAACCCGGCCCAACTGCATCACTGGCCTGCACCCGTCTCTCTGTACCCAAAAAAGGTGGTCCCACCGACGAGGTGAGTGCCTAATCAGATACATCTCCCACACAAGGCTACTCCCCCACCTAAGAGCAACATGCAATGCCAATACATACAATCACACTATCTGCATCATATACTCATTGCACTGAATGCCTTCACATGTCATGAATACCATGCCCCCTCATGACTCAAATCCTAAGTCCTCACGGGATTCCATCCCCTGAAGTCATCACCGACTTCACACTCCATATGCCAGTAAAGAAACCGTCATGCATGCCCTCGCTCTTGATTCTTTTCAAAACAAAGCTTTTGTTTTGTACCCAGACACATTGGATACCCCTAATACTTTCTCACTATTTCCTCTACTCCAAGATCGTGTGTTATGCATTCAGAGGTCACGATTTCCTGCTCTCACCACGATACGTGACGCCTATACAACATTCTGTTTTATTCAAAACAATGGATACCGATAATCCCACTTTATTTCAAAAGCATTGACAATTCTCGCAAACTGCTTCTTTAAAAATGCGACGCCTCCTAAGCAAACGCTTTTCATTAAAAACATCGATTGGCCCGATAAACCTGCTTTATTCAAAAACAAAGGGATAGTTTCTCGATAAACATTTTATTCAAAAACATTGACACCCTCCGATAAACTGCTTATTCAAAAGCATTGGACAATCTTGATAAACTATTTTATTCAAAATAGTGACGCCTCCGATAAACGCTTTATTCAAAACATTGGACAAATCTTTGATAAACTGCTTTATTTAAAAATAGTGACGCCTCCAATAAACGTGCTTTATTAAAAACATCGTGGACAATCTTCCGATAAACTGCTTATTCAAAATGACAATCTTCTTCGATAAACGCTTTATTCAAAAATATTGACAATCTCCGGAGCAAACTCGGTTTTATTCAAATCGGCTAGGAAATGTACCCGTAAGACTCCATTGGATGTAGTACAAAATACCGAGCCCACCATCGAACACCAAACACAGTGTCGATTTACCATGGTAAAAAACCAAACATAGTGTCGAATTTGACCATGGCTCTCCAAGACTGATCACGTGATGTCCCGTGCATAAATGCAATGCATATGTCATTGTATACCACTTCATGCCTACATGTACGCTACATGTCACATGCAACATATCTATTACACTACATGTCAAGTGTCATGGATAAATTATATTTAATACATACAATTATTTCCATTTTATCTTACAAATATATCACATAATTTCACACATTCAAAATGTTATTCAATTTACAGTAATAACACACATTAGCCATTCCCGGCCATAAATCCGACAAGACTCGCTCGAAATAACTGACTTAGTCCGTAAAGTCCAAATTTGCGGTTGTCAATACCACAAAAAATTCAACACGTAATTCCCTGCTCAGGCCAGACGCAGCCCCAAGCATTTCAGATACTAACCGGTTCTGAAATGTGGTTCGAAACCAAAACGGACTCATTCCTCAACCTAGTCTCGTGACTTAAACAATGTTCAAATTTCTGTGGTCTGGGCCGAGTACTTTATCTTATTAAATTCTAGACTCAAAGAGCTTTCCGTAGAGTCCAAGAACGTGTGTCGCAAGGGTGTGCGGAAATTTGGGCACACCACCGTTTGCCATTTTGCTCGAGATTTTTCCGTCTCGAAACACAGTGTTCGGTCTCGGACAGTCTCGAAACCCCGTTAAACCAGTCTTTGACCGTCACACAATAACAACCAAAACACACACATATTAAATTTGCCCTGAAATGGGGCAAAACTGTTAGGCCATTGTATGGCCCTTAGGTGTAACATAACCAGAGTAGGAGGAAACCTACCTCTCGTAGCACAGTTCCGGGTCCTTTGCCGTCCACCCCGTCCTGCATGCACGCTATTTTGGCCCCTCCTCCTTTCCTTTCTTCCTTCTTTCCTTTCTCTTTTCTTCTTCTTCCTTCCTTTTATTTCTTTCCTTTCTTTTCTTTCCTTCTTTTGTCTCCTTCCCTTCCCTTTCCTTCTTGCTGCACGCACCTCATTTCTCACCATTTTTCTGTTTTTGGCTTTTTTTCTTTCCTCCTTTCCCGCTTTCCTAGTTTCCACCTCCTCTCTCATTTTTCTCGTTTTTTTTTTTTTGGCTTTTCTCCTATTTCTCTTCATATATATAGTATATTTCCTTTTATTTTTTTTATTTCTTTTATATATATATATATATATATATATATATATATATATATATATATATATTTTTTTTTTTTTTTAATTAGGTGAGTCAATTTCCCCTACTTGCCTCACACATGCAGGTTGCCTTTCATAGCCTTGCCACGCAAGGTGCCAGTGTCCTATCACCTGGTGCCAAGTGGTTACTCGTACCTCAATTCTGCAATTTTTTCGAAAAACGCGAAATTCCAATAGTCTCAAAATTTGACGAAATTCGACTAGGGTGCTAGATTTCGCAAGATGATTCAAACGGTGAAATCTGTTTCATCATCCGAGATCTAGAAAAATCCCAGTTTTTCCTCCAGGACTATTCTAGCAAATTGCCTTTTTGCCATTTTTTTAAAAATTTAAATTTAAAATTTTCACGGGTTTCACACTCTCCCTTAAAAGAATTTCGTCTCGAAATTCCTATAGGTAATCATATACCAATGCTGTCTTGTGTGTAGGTAATAACTCTCATTCGATCACAATTTATGACGACCTAGTGTGCCGTCAATCAGTCTATCCCGAGGGATGATAATGATTAATCTCTACCTATTCATATCCTTCTACTTCACCATGAGAGGCCCATAGATTCCTTACTTCACAATTCCTGGGATGATCCACCAACCCTCACCCTAGTTTCTGGGGGAGAATTCCAAAACAACGGCTTTTCCAGAGGTCTCAACCTCTAAGCTCAACTTTATTACATAAGATGCAACCATAATGAATATGATGCATCCGCAGTTAAACAATACTCTATATATGTTCTATAATGCTTATATTCACAAACATAATACACCTCCCGTGGAACATATCAGAACACACAATCAATCAATGCACACAATGCCGTGTTCTAACCTCATGCCCACTAATCCTAGGTATTCACGTACCTAAACCTGGATACCACGTCGTGACGTTGATATCAATTACCGAGCACTAGGTAATCACAAACCAAAACTCTAACACCAAGCTGTGATGCTTGTACCAAACACCGAGCTACAAGTAATTGCATACCCAAGCTCTATACCGTAACTGCGTGTCCTAGACCCATGACCAACAAGCCTTAGGTAATCGCATACCTAGGCTCTGATACCGCTTTCATGACGCTCCAAACCCGGGGTCCTCAGATACCGATACTATACTATGACCCCAAAACTGAGAGGGGCCAGTTGACAAACTCCATTAACCGGCGGAATATTCGTGGTCGCTTCTCAGATATTTTCTTACAAATATACAAATTCTTATAATATTTACAAGAGTTTGATGCATAACTCTTTACATTTTATACTGCCAACATATATTAAAACTAGATTGTTCTAATATATTTTACAAAAATACTTTAAAGCCACAACTCGATCTCTTCGTACTCTCACTGGCCACAAGGAGCGTTTGTTTTCTCACCCGAAAGGGTGGTCCTAACGACAGTAGTGAGCAAACCTACTAGATATATCTCCTACCAAGGCTACTCCCCTACATAAGAGCAACATGCAATGCCAATACATTAAGAATCACACATTCAAGTACCTATACTGGCCAGACTGAATGTCTACATGTCATGAATGTGGTATGCCCCTCATGACTCAAATCCTGAGTCCTCACTGACTCCCATCCTGAGTCCTCACTGACTCCCTCACACCTGCATATGCCAAGTGTGACAAACCGTCAAGGGCGTCCCGCCCCTGACCCTTTTTCCAAAACAAATGCCTTTTTTTGTTTTGTAATTCTAGACACATTGGATACCCACAATGCTTACTTATTTCCTTACCCAGTATTGTGTGTTATGCATTTGTAGGCCACAGATTTCCGGATTCTCACCTCAGGATGCCACACGCCTATACAACATTATGTTTCATTCAAAACAGTGGACAATCTCCGATAACCCGCTTTATTTCAAAAGCGTTGGACAATCTCCGATAAACTGTTTTATTCAAAACAAGGATGTTTCCGATAAACGTTTTACTCAAAAAACATTGACAATCTTTTGATAAACCCGTATTATTGAAAAACAAAGGGATTGGGCTCTCCCGGGAGCAAACGCTTTTATACAAAACATTGACAACCCCTCCGATAAACTTTTTATTGAAAAATAAAGTGGACGCCTCCGATAAACCGTTTTATTCAAAACCATTGGAAAATCTCCGATCAACCGCTTTATTCAAAACCATTGGACAATCTCCGATAAACAGCTTTTATTTAAAAAACAAAGAGATGGGCTTCCGATAAACGCTATTCAAAAACATCGACACATTCGAGCAACCTGCGATTGAAAACAAAGGATGGGCCTCCGATCACTGGACACTGATAAACTGCTTTATTCAAACAAGGATACTCGAGCAACGCTTTATTCAAAGCATTGACAATTCTTCCGATAACCGTTTATTCAAAACAAAGTGATGTCCATAAACATTTTATTCAAAACATTCGATAATCTTCCGATAAACTCGCTTTATTCAAAAACAAAGGGATGCCTCCGATAAACATTTTATTCAAAACATTCGACAATCTCCGATAAACTATTTTATTCAAAAACAGCTGATAAGCCTCCCGATAAACGTTTTATTAAAAAACATGGGACAATCTCCGATAAACTGTTTTATTGAAAAACAGTGGACAGTCTCCGATAAACGTTTTATTAAAAAACATTGGACAATCTCCGATAAACTGCTTTATTAAAAAATAGTGGACAATCTCTGATAAACGTTTTATTCAAAAACATTGGACAATCTTCGATAAACTGTTTTATTCAAAAACTGTCGAAATGTACCCATGAGACTCCATTGGATGTAGTACAAAATACCGAGCCCGCCATCGAACACCAAACACAGTGTCGATTTACCATGGCCAAACAACAAACACAATATCGACCCCAACCATGCATTCACACCCGACTCGACGTGATGTCCCGTGCATAAATGCAATGCATATGTCATTACATACCACTTCATGCCTACATGTACGCTACATGTCACATGAAACATATCTATTGCACTACATGTCAAGTGTCATGGATAAATTATATTTAATACATACAATTATTTCCATTTTATCTTACAAATATATCACATAATTTTACACATTCAACATGTTATTCAATTTATAGCAATAACTCACATTAGCCATTCCCGGCCATAAATCCGACCAGACTTGGCCTTGGAAATAATCTGACTTAGTCCAGAAAGTCTAACTTGTGTCAATACCACACAAAAAATTCAACACGCAATTCCTTTCTCAAGCCATACGCAGCCCCAAGCATTTCAAATACAAACTGGTTCCGAAAACAGAAGTTCCGGAAACATGAATGGACCATTCCTCAACTGTTCATGACCCAACCCAATGTTTAGCATAGGGTTTGACTGAGCACTTTATCTTATTAAATTCTAGACTCAATGAGGTTTCCGTAGAGTCCAAGAATGTACAAATCGGAGTTCGAACGAGAATGTTATGACCGTCCGAAGTTGACACGTTCGATTCGCAAGGGTGTGCGGAAATTTGGGTACACCACCGTTTGCCATTCTCGTCGTGGGATTTTGCCACCCCGGAACACAAAGGATCAATCTCGACAGCCTCGTAAAACCCCGTGCAATCGGTTCCTTTGACCGTCACACAACAATAACCAAACCACATACATATTAAATTCGCCCTGAAATGGGGCGAAACCGTTAGGCCATTGCGTGTCCCTAGGCATAAAATAACCGGAGTAGGAGAAAACCTACCTCTCGTAGCACAGTTTCGAGTCCTTTACCATTCGGTTTTGCTCCCTACGCGACGTTGGTTTTGGTTCCCCTCCTCATTTCCTTTCTTCCTTCTTTCCTTTCTCTTTTCTTCTTCTTCCTTCCTTTTCTTTCTTTCTTTTCTTTTCTTTCATTCTTTTCTCTCCTTCCCTTCCCTTTCCTTCTTGCTGCACGCACCTCCTTTCTCACCCTTTTTCTGTTTTTGGCTTTTTTTCTTTCCTCCCTTTCCTGGCTTTCCCACGCACCTCCTCTCTCATTTTTCTGTTTTTTGGCTTTTCTCCCATTTCTCTTCATATATATATATATATATAGTATATTTCCTTTTATTTTTAGTTTATTTTATTTTATTTATTTATTTATTTTGGAATCGGTGGGGCGAGTCACTCCCCCACCTGCCATGCAAGCCGCTTCTCATGCAACTCACACGTGGTAGGCCAGTAAGGTCTTATCACTCCGGTGTCACATGGTCACTATACCCCAATTTCCAGAATTTTTTCAAACGCGAAATTCTGATAGTCTCGGAATTCGACTGGGGTGCTAGATTTCGCAAGACGATTCCAATGGTGAAATCAATTTCATCATTTGAGATCTAGAAAAAATCACAACTTTTCCTCCAGGACTATTCCAACAAATTACCTTTTGCCCTTTTTCTGAAAAAATTTAAATTTAAATTTTTCACGGGTTTCACAGTATTCAAAATTCATCCCATAAAAATTATAGAATATATTCAGAAGATTCAAAATATTTATTTCCTACACAAAATAGATTAATTCAACTTAATCGTTATACTTTAAATAAAAATTTTCAAACTGCATACCTTTAGTAGTTTCAATATTTAATAATTAAAACTCCTTAAATTAAAATAATAGGTATATTAAGTCTTATTCTTTACAAAATCCTAGAGTTTACTTTTCAACCAAAGAAATTTAATTATCAACAAATTTTTGCTCAATAATTAATTACAACAAATTCAATTTTGGCTTTGTTATATTCTTTTCAAAAGAATAAACAAGGAGTAAAAACTAAAACTTTAATAAATACTATATATTTTTCTTTCTGTTATCCCCTAACTATAAAAATATAGATTCATCAAAGTCAAATCTATTTTGTTCAAAGAAATTTTTTTGAAGTTAGATTAAGTCACATGCCCAAATAAATAGAAAGTATTCAAAATATTTTCAGTCAAAAAATAATACACTACATCCATATAGTTATACTACCGCGCCAAAAGGTGTATCAAAACTGGTCAATAATTATGAAATTTTGGATAAAGTTTTAAAGTTAACTAGGAATCCTATAATCAATAAATTACATAAAATAATATTTTACAAAAAAATGTTTAGACATAAAGCCACATTTATTTTCTATTTGTCTCATAACCATCTTCCTTTAGGAATTTTTGTAGTAATAAATATCATAATTTTAGAAAACGTTTTACAAAAGACATATCATGTTCGATTCTAAAGATGAAAATAATCAAATTAGATTTTTGGAAAGGTTATCAAAATAAACCAATCCTGATAAACATCGTTTGTTTAAAGGGACCTCTATGATGCTTTTCCCTAAACATAGGCAATAGGCATAAGCATCTACAGTTAAAGAAGCATTATGTCTTCTTTAGCATAACAAATTCAAAATCATACATATATTTTCTTATTTTGTGTACTCAAGCTAACTTTGAATATATTATACTAAATTTCAAAATTTTCTTATAGATGGATCCTGAAGTGATTCAGTTTGGGAAGTTTACCCTTCCTATCATTTCCAAGAGTGATATTTCTTTTCGTATTTACAAATATAAAGAAAATCTAGACATAAAACAAAAATGCATTCTAGACGACCTTTGAAATACACAAAGTAGAAATGAAAAATTAGAATGGTTAAATGCCTTATCCTATTATATTAAACAGATGAATAGTAAATTAGAAAGTTTATCTAACCCTTCAAGTATTTGTTATCCTTACAACCCAAGGGAAACAAATCTTGAAACTTTTCTTGACAGGAAATCAAGACGGCATCAAGAAGAAAATTATATTTCAAAATATTTTCAAAATGAGAAAGAAATTTCGAAACTTTCAAAAGTAGATCAGAATTTTCAAAAAAAATAATATTTTCATTTTTTAAACAAAAATTTTGAACTTTCCTTCTAACCTTAGACAATATATTAGTCAAAAGCCCCAAGCTACATGACAAGTTAAGCAAGAGTTTTTAATGGAATTTCTTGCTAACGGTAGCATCAATGAAATCACTATACAAGGAATGAGTTTTATTTGACAAATTCATTATGGCACCACCAATTTTGATTGCCCCAAAACCGATCCTTTATTTAGAGAAATCCCCTTAGAAAGAGTAAGCGGAAGACTTATTCCTGCCTACAGTATCTGTCGGGTTACTATTGACCTAAAATGTTATAACCTAATGATAATTAATTTCAATAATGAATAAATTGTTTTAACCCCTAGTCTCTTATTGGATTATGGGTTAGTCTACCAAATGATTTTTAGAAATCCAAGACAAGTTGACCAATTTAGAAGAAAAATAGCTACATGCGTCTTAAACGCATTCGCTCGAAATTTCGAAGCAATTGAACTCCTAATTAGATGCAAACCTCCTTAATGGTCAAATGATGGAGGAATTTACCCAACCCAACATCTTATCCTTCTCCATGAATATTTTCAAAATGAACCAATTTGGAATGCAAGTTGCCCCTGGCCCTGCAAATATACCATTTCTAGACAGATTCGTCATTAGACCTCCCAAATGATTCCCAAAAAATTAGGTTATGAAATGTATGAATCTTCTAATTAAAAATTGATTACAAAAGACAATATTCAAAAAATTATTTCTAACATAGATATTCCAAATGTCTTTTTTTTTTTTCATATCAAACTCAATTTTCATACCTTATAGATTATTATAAAAAGAAACACCAAGAATATTTGAAAACTTGGGGTATACCTTTTTGTCAATATATATATATATATATACACACACACACATTTAAGAATCACAAAACTTCCCATGTGATTCATACTACTAAGTCTATTTTTATGAAACCAAAATATTTTAATGCATGAAACCCACTGATAGGTGCGATGCATGTTTAGAAAATGTACACCTATGTATGCAAGTGCATGCGTCGTATCAAGTAATATAATGAAATTATGATCATCGCCCCACGAGGTTAGGTTACCAATTACTGAAATTATAATAGTCCTAACTTTATTTGGATTAACACAAAGGTGAAGAGGAAATCGAAAATAAACTAAACTAAAGAAATCCTAAGCTAAGGTCTTTAACATGCAAAGTGCAAAGAGAATTGCAAGAAAGTCGAGGGTTTTGATTTCATCTAACAAATTCCTATGGAGAGATTCAAAATGGTCACATTGAGACTCAAATCATATATTAATGGCGGATTTCACCTAAGCACATGCTATTCTTTCTCAAGCAATAACAATCTACCCTTGGAAGAGGTTATATTGTATCTCTACCTCAAACCATAATAACCAAGGATCCATTAAGCATTAGAATCCATAAAGCCCCATGTAACTCATAAATATCTCAGTCTCAAATTAGGTCACAAATCATGTTAATGAAGATCAATCATCAACAAGCATAAAGACTAGTATAAAACATTTAATATATAAGGAAATCCAAACATCAAAGTTGAAAAATCAAAGCTAAGCACCATAGTTCATTGTTTAGACTACATCATAACCTTAGAAAACTAATTTAGCTCTTAAAGAAGAGAAATACAACTATAGAAATAAGGAAAAGTAATAAAAGCTAAGAAGCAATAAACCATTGTTGGTTGAACTAGGTCTTTCGGGTGAATAGAAACCAGGATAGTAGTGAGAGGTGTGTTAAGTACACTAGGAAAGTCCTCAAGTAAGTGGAGGGGTCGCAATGGTCCGCTATACCCCAATTTTCTTAAACTCTTATCGCCTTGTTGACAAGCCTTTCCTAAACATATACTAAGAAGTTACCATCTACTGCCTTGGGCTTTGATACCACTAATAGAAGATCCTTCAGAAAAAGATTAGGGAATTTGACTTAGCCCAAAACAAACTAAAAAAGGAATAATTGAGGTAAGATGACTTATTTGATTGGATGGCTGAGGCATGCAATAGCACTACCCTTAAAGTAGATTTGCCCTACTCCAGCTTGTAACCTTGATGCAGTAGGGAACCGATGCTCAACCTCTAAGATTTAATAACCAAATCTTACCTCGAGTGCACTCCCTTGGTAAGATACAATACAACTCGAACAATGATATTCCTTCAAGGAAATGTGCTTGGTATGAAAGCACTTGAAAATTAGAGAAAGTGCTTAGTCGCACTTGAGAGAGAGAGAGAGAGTAGTGCTTGGAAGCACTTGAGAGTGAGAGGACTGCTTGGAAGCACTTGAGAGTGAGAGGAGGGCTTGGAAGCCCTTGAGAGTGAGAGGAGTGCTTGGAAGTACTTGAGTAGAGAGAGGTGAGAGATTGAGAGTGAGAGATCTCAAAGAAGGTGTGTGTAAACAAGAGAGGAGGGGGCACCTATTTATAGGTGGCCTCCAATAGATCTCTCCAAAAAATGTGAGAGAAAAGGTAAAATAAAAATTATTAAAATAATTAACCAAAATGAATTTGTCAAAGTATTTCCCATGTAAAGAATGACTTAGTAAGGAGCTATTTAAAAGGAAATAAAATTTGAATTAGATTTGATTAACAAATTAAGTAAACCAATTATTTAATATTTAAAAAAATCAATCAAAATGACTTAGCCGAAAGACTAGGCCAATTCAAATTGAAATATCAAAAGATATTTCTTATTTCTCATTTTTTACATTTAACTATCCAACAATCTCCCATAGAGTATAAGTGTGAAGAAGAAGAAGAAGAATAGGAATGCAGGAATACTAGAATCAAATGCATCAAATCTGATTCCCATAGGCTATGAACCATTCTTAGGATAAATAAGTTTGAATCACAAAACATGGTGAATTAAAATTCTATGAACCAATGTTTCTTTGTGTGACTCAAGGAACCTATCATCTACATTGATTTCTCAACTAATAGTTGTACTTCACTAGTTGGCGCTAATAGGCCATGCTCCTTATCTGGATATTTATGAGAGCTCTACAGAATATGCTTACGTTCTCATAGGAAGCGGCCTCACTTCTACTCTCTTATAGGTGAACCCATCAAGTTTGTTCTACATCTAAACACACCATCCATAAGGAATATGGTATTCATTAAGAGTTTACACTCAACCTTAATCAATGCAGAAAAAGCTCTATCTACACCATAGGGATGAACTCTCATTAAATATAAATGATAGAGTAGCTCACAGTCAATAGATGACTTGTTATTACCCATATGAACCCACTTCATGGAATCTCTATTCTAGCAGGTTAGGTTACCATCACCTTTGACTTCTATAATAGGTAAAAGCCCCATCCCCCTCGATGTTTGTTCCACTAGTTTTCTATTTAGTGGTTCAGAGGATTGACCAAATTCAACTCTGACCTTACAAAATCCAAGGATATAACCCCTGTCTCAAGTAACTACCGCACAATATTGTGCTTTAGGCGTATATGCTTTTTCTTCCCATTAAGCATTTTACTTTTAGCCTTAGCTGTTGCAAGTTGGCTATCATAATGCATAGACACAGATGGTGTTGGTTTCGTCCATAATGGTATATCTGACAATAGATTTATGAGCCACTCAGCTTCAAAAATTGCCTTCTCTAGAGCTATAAACTCGGCCTCCATAGTGGACCTAGTAATGCAAGTTTGCTTGGACGAATTCCAAGAAACTATACCTCCTCAAAGGGTAAAAACATGGCTAGTAGTGGATTTCATCTCATTCAAATTAGAGATCCAGTTGGCATTACTAAATCCTTCAAAGACGTTTGGAAATCCACTATAGCACCAACAATAGTCACTGGTTCCTCTCAAGTACTTTAGTACTCTATGAATGGCAACCCAATGATCCTTATTAGAACTTTGGGTGTACCGACTCAATCTTCTAATTGCGTAGGCAATATCAGGTTTGAGACAAGTACATTAAGCTATCAATTATCTCAGCATATGTTAAGTGTGCCTTAAGTTAGTATTATTTAGGGCAAAATATAGCATAAATCATTATTTTGATGCTAACAAAGCACTCCTTTTAGTTATTTCCATGTCTAACCCCCTATAGCTGTGTATTTTGTAGAAATGAAGAAAAGAAGATGAAAAGAAAGTAATTCGGGCGAGAAATAAAGAAGTTGTGTTGAAAAGAGACCCACAGTCACGATCACAAAAGATCAAGGTTGCGCCATACTGTAGAAGACCACCATGTGCAGAAGTGCTCTTAGAGAGGTCGCGACTCGGGTCGTAACCGCAAGCTTGTCTTGAGCCAACATCTCGGTAAGGTCGCAATCGTAAAGGACTTCCTGCTGCAATTGTGGAAGCTATCTTCTGTCATGTCAGAAAGTCACTCAATAGCCGCAATCTATGATGCTCCAAATTTTAGTTTTCTTTCAATTTTTGAGCCCATTTTTCTAGGGTTATTTAAGGATGTTTTTTAGACTTGTTGAAGGGAGAAGAAGTTGGATAGGGTTAGAAGAGGTCGGACTTTGTTAGCACTTTGGGACCAAAGAGGAGGTTTGGAGTTGTTTATTAAAGATTTGGGAAAAGAACTAGGGATTTGGGGAAGAAGATTGAAGACTCACCATCATCTTGACCACTAGAGTTTCTTCTTTCTCTTTTCTCATGTTTTATCCTAAGTTTGTGATGTACCATACCTCATTTATGTTCTAAATTTGTAGTATAGGGTTTTGGTTGTGTTTTGGACATGAATCTTGTATCTAATTGTTGATTTTCTTATTTCTATTGCCTATTTGTGGTTGTCTATCTATTGATTCATGCTTGGATTCTATTTACATATTGATTTCTAGCTAATCCCAATATGGAGAGTGGTTTCTCATGAGATCTGAGAAGTGAGTAAGTAATTAGACATAGATGAATCAACTTAATTGATTGGATAATAGAGGCATTAGCAATAATTATGAGGTTGTGTGGTTCTTGGTTCCACGTACCCTAATGCTCAGTTGCTTTCGAGAAGCAAGAAATCTAGTGTTAGGTTATTTGACCTCGAGAGAGGCTTATAATCAAATTAGGTAAGAATCGCCTTGGATAGCACTTTCATGAGGCAATAGAGAGGAATTTTGGCATAGATATATTATTAGGATTGTCCACTGTACTAAACAATTCTAGAATTCTATCATCTCTTGGTATCCCTTAGTTATACATTTCAATTGTTAGAAAGAAATTTATTAGTTGAGTTTAATTTATGTTTGGATATTGCAATTGGTCGTTTGGATATTAGAGAAGTATTCCAATTTTGGTACTTAGTGTAAAACCTAGGAAAAATGCAATTTTTCTGAAAAAGGGAAAAACGGTAATTTGTCATTGTAATACAAGTTGAAAACCTGAAATTTTCTAGATCTTGGATGACGAAATGGACTTTACCGTTGGAATCGTCTTGCGAAATATAGCTACCCAGTCTAATTTCGTTGGATTATGAGATAGTTGGAATTTTACGTATTTCGAGACATGGGTGCCGAATGACACATGGAATGGTGCCACATGGCATGACCATGTGGATGTCACATGGAAAGCTTAGAGGAGTGCACATGGCATGAGAGACATGTGGTGTGGCAATTGTCACTTAATGCATATGTCCATGTAACACAAGGCACATGAATAGTAAAAGGAAAAGATCCATGGCTCACCTTAGGACATGTGTTATGTGGTGAGAGAAGTCAAAATGAGAGAGGTGATATTTTGAGGAACAACTTAGGAGAGAAGAAACAATTCGGTGGAGAGGAAAAAAAAAAAAGAAAAGACAAAAGGAAAATAAAATCAGTGCATGGGAAATAAAGGAAAAGAGAGAAGAGAGAAATGAGAGAGTCGGCCATGCACTCTCCGATTTCCGATGTTTCGATTGTCGGAAGTTGATAAGTAGAGAATTAAAGTTGGTCTACTTGACGAGAGCTATAAGTTTGTGCCAAAAAAAAAAAAGGGTATGGTTATCTCCTACACTAGTTCCTCTTAATCTAAGGGTCGTAAATGACTATGTGGTTCAACCGCAACCAAGGGACTGAGTTTTCAGACAGTTCAGGATTGGTTTTGAAGGTTGGTATCCGGGCCGGTTTTGGTTCCGGGCCGATTGGAAAATGCATGCTAGATTTTGTTGTGAACTGTTTTTCAAGACATTTTTCGGGCCGAGTGTGAGGACTGCTTCATGGATGAATTTATAGCCGTTAATGACAGTCTAGAAAGTTGTTAAAAAAAAACAAAAAACAAATAAAAGCTGAAATTTCTGGACTGAGTCCAAATTATTTCCAAGGCTGAGTATGACCGGATTTATGGTCGGGAATGACTAGTTGGTGTGGACCGTTTTTGTGTGTTATCGCTGGAAATTTAGTAACATGTAGAATGTGTTGTAAATATGTTGATATGTGGGTGTTACATATATTAGCATGAATGGATGTAAATTATATGCTTTCGATATAATTATCCATGGTACTTGGCATAAAGTACGATTTATAAATTGGTCCATGTAGTGTATTTTACATGTACCATGAGATAACATGCAGTGGCATTTTGCATTGTATATGCATGAGGGCATCGCATTGAGTTGGGTGTGTGTGCATGGTTATAATCATTCACCATTCTTAGTGAATGGGTGGTGAGCACGATACCTTGGACTACGTCCAAAAGAGTCTCACGGTTTCATGGCTTGAAAAAAATATATACGTGTGTTAGGCACAACAAGTAGGGATAGATACCCCTTGAGGTGAAAGACCTGGTAGTTGCAGTTATACATGATCCCTGTCGATGGAAGCCTGTAAAAATATAGAAAGGCATGCGTCATCCTGCGGTGAGAACCAGGAAATCCGTGGCCCACAAATACATAAACACACGGGATTTGATTAAATCAAATGGACATTGGAGGTATATCCAATGAGTTTTGTTTTATTAAACAAAAAGATATGTTTTCAAAAAAGGGTCATTGGATGAAACACCAATGACGAGTTTTCACACTTAGCATATGCATGTGTGAGGGAATAGGTGAGGACCCGGGACATGGGGCATGGTGAGTCACATCTCATTTCATGGCATGTAGGATTCCATTTAGAATTGGAATATTCTTCATCGGAATGTTGATGTGTGTATTATTGTGTGAACATGGCATTGCATGTGCACTTAGGTGAGGAGTAGCCCTTGTAGGAGTTATCCTCACTAGGCATTGCTCACCCCATCGTGGGACCCCCTTTCAGCAGGTGACTAACCCTCATCCGGGATAGCATGGGTGAAGAATGCCGGTTGTGGCTTTGATTTTATTTAGAACAAACTAGTTTTGATAGAAGTTTTGTATAAGAGTAATGTAATTAAACTCTTAAGGATTATAGTAATATAGCCTTGTGTATTCTTGAGTGTGGATAAATGGGCCTGGTTTAGCCACTTTTACTCAAAAAAGAAAAAAAAAAGAAAAGGGTCTTGGTTAATAGACACGATAAGTATCGAGATACCACCACTGTGTATTCCTGGGCCGACGGGCCGTCAACTGGACCCCGGGATTCGGGGGGGCTTCATAGCTTGGCATCGTGAGCCTAGTACCTAGGGCCTGGTGGGCATGGTTAAAGACACAGCCATAGTACGTAACTTAGGGCTATGAATGCCTACAGTGGTCTCGTGCCGATATCAACTTCATAACTTGGTACCAATGTACCAATGTATTCATTGTGCATTCTTGTGAATCGATGTGTGATGATTGTGCTACATAATGTGTGTTACATATTGTGTGGATCATATGTATGAGATCGTAGGGTATATTTGTAATTTCAGGGACAAAATTTTTTTAGGGGAAAGAGAAACCCGGGAAATGCAATTTTTCCTCAAAAGGTAAAACAAGAATTTGTCATAGTAATAAAAGGAAACCTGAAATTTTCTATATCTCGGACGATGAAACATACTTCACCATTGGAATCGTTTCACAAAATCTAGCTAACCAATCGAATTTCGTTAGATTCCGAGATAGTCGACTTCCTCACGTATTTCTGAGGCACAAAACAATGATACACAGTCGAGCCACACAGAAAAGCTTAGAGGAGTGCACATGGCATGAGAAACATGTTGTGTGGTAATTTCCACTTAATGCATGTGTCCATGTGACACATTGCACATGAATAGTAAAAGGAAAATATTCATGGCTCACCTTAGGACATGTGTTATGTGGTGAGAGAAGTCAAAATGAGAAAGAAGATATTTTGAGGAATAGCTTAGGAGATAAGAAACACCCGAGAGGAAAACCCAAAAAGAAAAAAAGAAAAAGGAAACAAAATTAGTGTGGAAAGAAAAGGAAAAGATATAGAAGGAAAGAGGCCGTGGCACTCCCTCCGATTCGTGTTCATGGTCGAAAGCTCATAGGTCGAGAATTAAAGTTGGTCTACTCAACGAGATCTACGAGTAGGCGTCAAAAAAAAAAAGGTAAGTTTTTCTCCTACACTGGTTCCTCTTAATCTAAGGGTCGAAATACGTGTTGTTTAAATTTCAACCATGAGACTGAAGCCAAACATTAGACTATTTTTCACAATTGTAACTGGGTTTTGAAGGTCGGTATCCGTAAGCCGCTTTTGGTTCCGGACGCTGGAAATGCATGTTGATTTTGCCAGAATCGTTTTTCGTGACAACAAAGTAGTTCGAGACTCGCTTCATATCAATTTATAGCCTATATTTGATAAAGGTCTTGAAAGTTGTTAAAAAACAAACAAACAAACAAACAAAACAAAAGCTGAAATTTCTGGACTGAGTCTAAATTATTTCTAAGGCCGAGTATGGCTGGATTTAAAAATGGAATGGCTGGGCTGGTATGGACTTTTTCAGGTGTTATCGCTGAAATTTTAATAACATGTGGTAGTCAAACAAACATGTTGATAAATGTGTTAATATATTAGCATGAATGGATGTACTATATGTTTGATATAATTATTCATGGTACTTGGCATAAAGTACGTTTTTTATAAATTGTTCCACGTGAGTATTACATATGTAACATGAGATAGCATGCAGCTGGGCATTTTCAGATTGTATACGGCCGGGGCATCACATTGAGTTGGGTGTGTGTGCATGGTTATAATCATTCACCATTTTTGGTGAATGGGTGGTGAGTTCGATACCTTAGACTACGTCCAACGTATCTCACTAAGCTTCATGGCGTTAAAAAAATATACGCAGGTCAAGTATAGCAAGTGGGGTGGGATAGATATCGGTGACGAAAGACTCGTAGTTACATTATACATGATCCCCGTCGGTGAAAGCTCGTAAAAATGTAGGAAGGCGTGCATCGTGTGGTGTCCTGCGGTGAGAACCCGGAAATCCATGGCCCATAAATGCATAAACACACGGGATTTAATTAAATCAAATGGACATTGGAAGTATATCCAATGGGTTTTGTTTTATAAAACAAAAAGATTTTGTTTTGGAAAATGGGTCATTGGATGAAACACCAATGATGAGTTTTCACACTTAGCATATGCATGTGTGAGGTAGTCAGTGAGGACTCAAGACATGGGGCATGGTGAGTCACATCTCATTTCATGGCATGTAGGATTCCATTTAAAATTGTATATTCTTTCATCGCAAGTCATAAGAAGGGAGTAGCCCTTGTAGGAGCAAATCCTACGGCATTGCTCACCCTATTTGTAACCCCTTCGTGTACAAGTCATGTGCAGGCGGCTGACCCTCATCCGGGACCGCATGTGTGAAGAAGGCCGGTTGTGGCTTTGATTTTATTTTGTAAAACATGTATTAGAACAAACTAGTTTTGATATAAGTTTTGTATAAGAGTAATGTAATTAAACTCTAAGTGATTATGGTAATATAGCCTCGTGTATTATCATATGGGATAAATGGGCCTGGCAGCCACTTTACTAAAAAAAAAAAGGGGCTCGCCAATGAGACACGAGTAGTGTGGTATCGAGATGCAATACCCACTGTAGTCCGTTACCGACGGGTCATTAATGGGACTGACTAGCGCCACCTCGCACTGATCCCCACCCTCGTGGATCGATATCCATACTTAGGTACACTTTATTACTTGACAAGCTTATACTTGCACAGAATATGCGCTTATTACATATTTTCATTGCACATTCTTCATACACATCACGACTTACGCCTATCAAGCTTTCAGCCGGCAATCATGGTTTTATGCTAATATCAATACGGCACTTCGGGTAATTTCAAATATTTTATTGTAGTTAGTCTTGGATTTATCTTCATTTTTTTATTTTACTTTATATTTGTGTTTTTGTTTTGGCAGGAGCATAGTCTGCACGATGTTTTCACTCAATTCAACAACTCAAGCTACTCTGTCGATTCATGGATCAATCAAGCTTCAGACTAACTAACTTCGTAGTATCCAACTTCATAATGTCGAGTTTGAGGCCAAAGATGTTCGGGAGTATATACTCGTGGTAAGATAATGGCCTCTATAAGGAGCATAGATTGTCAAATGGAGGATCCATTTGCACAACTTCAGCCACCCCAACATCCAAAAGATGAGACATTAAGTATAACATATATAGCCAACACATACACCCCATATATGGATAATGCTTATACCCAGTTCATGGATGAGAGAAGCCAAGCTCCACAAGGAGAAAATCTAAGTATAGTAGAGATGGCTAGTGCATATACCCGATTCATGGATGATGATAGGGAAAAGGTCAACAAGTTACTCTTAAAAGAACAACAAAAAGATTTTCTCGGCACAATTGAAGTGAATCCAGGAGGCGATAAGATGGAAAATCATGAGGATATCACTCATGAAGTGGGGAGAAGACGCAGCTAAATGGAAGTGGTGAGGAAGAAGAGGGTTATGAAGAGTTAGTTGAGCAAGTGAAGAATGAAGAGAACAATCCCTCCTAAACAAAAGAAGAATGAAGAAGTTGAAACACTCCCGGAGATGACTCCTTGGGCATTTGCACAAGAGGAGCTACTTTACAAGATTCATACACTTAGATGAGTAGCACACAAGTAATGCCATTGATTGAATACAAGGAGGTTTCCATCGCGTGAATATAACTTGTCATCATTTAAGATGTGCCTGTTTAATAAATGGGCAATATTGTCTTTCCAGGAAACGATGAGGCAAGAATCTCTCAAGCATTCAGAGTCGGTGAGTCAACCTGTGACTCTAAAACGGAGCACCATTCGGGGAGGCAACCCAAGTAACAATGAGGATTTCAATCCATTTACTACTTTGTTTTAGTTATTTAGTTTGTTTTGCATATGATATTTGTTTTTAGTGTTTATGTTAGTTCAATGTGTGTTTGTCAGGGCTTTGAAGTATGCCTTCATGTTTGGGAGACCGAACACTTCCGGAGAATGTTGTGTGCCTAATGTAAGCCATATACATCCAAGTGGGAGTGATACTGGAGAGATTTCATCAAAACCCAATTTCTAACTCAAAGCTCATTGAACATGCACTTCTGACTACTAGGGTCCTCTATTCTTCTCTAATATTTCATACATTAAGGACAATGTATATTTCAATACCAAACGGGGAATTTCACTTTGTTTTTAAAATTTTCAATCAATTAATTTATCCATTCTAGTGTTCTTTATAGTGCTTTATATAAAGTTTAGTCAAGTTTTTATGTTTTTAGTTTTTAGGTTAATTTTTTCATTTTTAGGATGTTTTTGTTTTAGTTGAGCTTGTTTTGGGAATAATTGTGATGCCTGTGATGAATAATGATTAAACTTTCTTTCACATGAAGAAAATGAGAGATATTTGAACTTAAAGCATAACAGCTTCTGAATCTTTGAAGTTATCATTTAGGCTAAAGTTCTTATCAATTTGAGCACAACTCATGTACCCTTGATCGTCAATTTTGCTTGGTTTAGAGAAGAATTAGGTGATCCTTTCATATTTTGATCTCTAAAGACTCTAGAACTTATTCAATTATCACTCAAGGCGAAATCCTAGGCAACACGACAATTAGGAAATGATTTAGGCCATTCTTAAACCGGTTGAGCCTTTCTAGCTAACCTTTTGTATATCCATAGTGAACCAATTTTATTATATTAAGCATTTATGTCTTGAAAACCAAGAATTATCCCTTTGAACCTTGAAGTTAATGTCTTCAGGTCAAAGTCTATGTTAAATTTTAACATGTAAGTTTTAATGTTATATCTTGTGAATACATGCAATGTGAATTAGGAGTTTGGTTGAAGTGGGTGTGCTTTGAATGGAAATAAAGGGAGGTTTGGGGTAGAAAAAGAAAGAAAAAAGTAGAAAAATGAAGAAAAAGAAAGAAATAGAAAGAATAAAGCAAGGAGAGGCAGCTCGCCTTTGTGTACTCTTCCTACCTTGGGCAAGTGTTCTAGGTGTTCTACACCCGATACCCTAAGTGCTAACTGTCTAGGAGTTACTAACCCAAAGCTCGCCACATGGGGTAGATAGAAAGTTTAATGAGGCTGAACATTGCACCACTGCGCCTTGGTAATCTTTGAGAAAAATAAAGCTCTTGGTGTTCTTATGAAAATGGTGAAAATCATGTAAGTTTGGGGGAGCTATGAGATAAAAGGATGCAATAAGTTAAGTTTGGGGTGAAAGCCTAGAAGGTAAAGTGCGAAGAATGTGATATGCCAAAGGATGGACAAATGAGTGAAGAAAAAGGAAAATGTGTATGTTTTTGGTAAACTAAAGCCTAAATGACCTATTTAACTAACCTTGCTTAAGCCATGCACTACAAGCTATATAAAGTCCTAATCGAGCCTAAGAGTTGTGTATAGCCTACATTTGTGGAGAGTGATATGCCCAACAAGCATATGGAGTCTTACACACTCACCATGTGAGTGAGAGATCCCCATTCCGCTCATGCTCATCTAATTCCATCCGAACTGCATTTGGCTAGAAGGGAGGACTTCACACACACACTTGAGAACTTATGTTTAGATTGTTCAACTTATGGTTATTATATTATTTTTTAAAAACATTATCTCTAACCTCTTTGTGTTGTATGAAGGCTAGATCTTTGAGGCAACTTATCATATATTATCCTAATTTGATACTCAACATTTTTGTTAGTTTTGAACAAGGAAAGTATGTAATTGCTTTACTTGAGGACAAGAAAAATACTAAGTTTGGGGGTATTTGTTAGGTGTGCCTTTAGTATTATTTAGGGCAGATTATAACATAAATCATGATTTTGATGCTAACTAAGCACTCATTTTAGTTATTTTCATGTCTAATCCCCTATAGCTATGTATTTTGCATAAACGAAGAAAGAAGACGTGCCAAGCAAATCTGAAATGGTGAAACTTAAATGTGTCTCACAGCCCCCACCTTAAAGAGCCAAATGACAAAATACGATCGCAAAAGACTTGGTTGGGTTGCAATGTCAAATCACCTAAGGTTATACCACAAGTCGCAGAAAGGAAGACTCACCAGGCGGCAAGCTCTTGATGAGGTCGCGACCCGGTCACGCAATTCGCAAGTCCGTCTGAGCCAAACCTCCCGATAAGGTCATGGATCGTAGCGACTTCCTATCGCAACCGGTGAGTAGCTTCATCTCCTCAACAAGGTCGACAGAGTCACTCACTTAAGCCAGAACCGAGGCGACGCCCAGCTTCCAGTTTTCTTTCCATTTTCAGGTCCATTTTTTAGGCTATTATGACAGCTCTAGATCCTGTAAGCCAAAGGGAGCATGTCCATGCTAGTCCGAAGAGGTCAAACTCTTTGTCTACACTTCGACCCAGAGGAGTGGAGTTTGAGTCGTTTCACCAGATCATTTATGAGAATAACCGGGATTCAGTGTAAAGAAAGCCATCGAACACCTGACTGACTGAATCTTTAATCCGACTCACAGGAGCCTTCTTCCTTCCTCTTTTCCTTATGCCTTAACCCAAATCTCCGTGACGTACCAGCCACCCTGGCTATGCTCTAAATTTGGTAGTCAGGTTTCCTTGGTTGTATTTTTAAACATGAATCTTATATCTATGGTTGATTTTCTTATTTCATTAATTCATTCGATTTGTTCATCCCACGATTCACAGTTTATTGTTAATTACATGTTGATTTCTCTCTGATCAAACCTGAATATAAGAGTTGTTCCTTATGAGACATGATATGAATGAGAATTACATGTGATGAATCAACCCAATTCACATCGATAATAGAGATATTAGCAAATAATACGGCCAGAGATTTGGTCTTAAAGCATCTCTAATGCCGGGGTCAGAAATAAAGAAACCTAATGTCAGTCACGGTAGATCGCCATTCTGACATAGAGGCTTATAATCGTACCAGGTAGAAGAGTTCCACAGATGCAAGATTTTCATGAGATAAATAATACGTACTTTGTGGTACAAGATATTAAACAAGATTGTCCAATTGTAAATCAAATGCAATTGATTTAAGGAATTCTTAATACTATCTCCTGTATCCTTTAGTCAGCAGCAAGTATTTCATAATGAGTTGATTTTCAGAAATTTCATTAATTTAGTTTAAATTACATAGTTTCTGAATTCGACTGTCGATGAAATTGGGATATTGTGAGAAGTTTATTCTACCCTTGGGTACTTTCCAACACACCCATTTCCCATAGATCTGTAATCTCAGTACAAAAAGTCAGTTAATACATCGATCACCCTTCTTCGACAACATATACAAATTTCGCAAATAGGTGCTCCTTACGCATTTTATTGCACATTTTACATACACAATCACGCAATACGCCTATCATCATACTCCGGCCAGGCAACACTCCTATGTTCTCTATTTTTTCTCTCACTTTGAGTCGTGGATTCAAGGCGTTGACACCGGTTTACAATCAAAGTGTTCAACTTCTTGAAATCTTCAACATAGAGTTCTGCGCCGGCCCATCAAGTGTTCCAGTTATTTTCTATCTGCTACCATCTCGCTTCCTTCCAGCATATTTCCATCAAACTCGTGATCTTAGTGCAAAATCTCGAAGTCCTCAGTCAAACTCGAAAAGGGGTTAGTCCCAAATATAAGTATACTCATCAACGCATGTGCAAAACGACAAATCCATGAGTTACTTCAACTTTGCTATAAATGCATTTATTAGCATCATTAATGGAGATTATGTTAGATATCAACACATGATCAAATTTGCTATGCCACTATTTGGGTGCTTGTTTTAACCCAAACGTAGATTTACAACTGTGCTCTGCTGCAAAACTCTTTTCTCCCTTTCGTGGAACCACAACCCTCCAAAGTTGATCCATTAGCAAATTTGCTCCTTCAATTCCGCAGCGGGTATTAATGATCCACCAGCGTATCACTTCAGGTTATGAACTGATAAGCTTATCAACACCCTAATTGGGAGGAAATCCTTGTCACAGGACCAAAGCAATAGTATAAAAGGTGAATCCATCTGAAGTGTCTTAGATTTCTCAATGCAATCTTATATGCAAGAGTTCTCAATTCTTAAAGATCCACTAAACCCATCAGTTTGAAGACTAGAGGAAAGTCCACCATTCCCGCCATGGTTGTGCCAGGGGGTCATTGATCCAAGTCTCACTATTAATGACCTCCTTCCATAGTTGAGAAATCAGGTGAAGTCATAGTTTCTTTATAGATATAGGGGTCATTATTAACAAGGGAAGGTGTAAAGTCATCAATATTAGTTTTTTTTTTCTTCTTTTACTTTTCTCGCTTCGTTTAAAAGGATCACTAGACTCAACTCTACATTCTTTGAACTTGATGTGCCGGGCCATTTGATTTCCTGGCGCGAGCAATATTTCAAAGAAAGCTCAAGATCTCCTTAGGCCCACCATGTTGCTTCATACCTCACTCGACCAGCCTTCTCACTTAATGACGGAAGAAACTGAGCAGGCCACAACTATTCCTCCAGTTGGTTACCCAATAAATGTTGGGTGATAAAAGGCCTTGTAGACCTAATTTTTTTTTTTTTTTTTTTAGAAGAAGTGAATTTGCCAAACACCCCTCGACTCGCAAAGTATGCGCAACTTGAATGTTGCAGCCATCCTTCTCCTGGAGCAACCACAGGAGTCTTACTAGTCTTCTGGTAGGGTATTCTATTTTAAATATGACAGAAGAAGATGATAGCTTCCCCCCATAAGTTCAGGGATGCTCATAAACTTACTAACATGACATTCATCATCTCTTTTAGGGTTCTACTTTTTCTTTCAGCTAATCCATTAGATTAAAGGGAATAATGAGGAGTATCGCTGGGACACCTGTTTACCGCCAAAGGCATCAAGGTCACTCATTCTCTACCCCCACCCACACAGCCCTCGACTGTTTCACGTCCCCATACTCACTTTATACCTGACAAAGCCATCCACGTTTCATCTCTGTTCCCAAAGATAACATGTAATCTTTATATCTTGGAGTAGTTATCTATGAAGGTAAGAGAACTTTGATTGTCTCTCCAGCCTCCGCTGAAGTGTTTTTCTGAGGTCTCCCAGTCACTCTCATGAATCAAACTTCATCAGGTAGCTCCCAATTTCTTCGCAAAGACTTTCCTCATATCTTGCAGATCCCACAACATGCCACATTTTCCAAGGTTTTCTAAGGACAGTTTGGGAATTAAACTTAATTCAACCATTTTATTAATATAAGAAAAGTTCACATGTCCTAATCTACCATGCCAAACATCACACGAAACAACTATGTAAGCAGAAGAGGAAGATGCTTTATTATTCAAAATTTCTTAAACATTCAACATAATGAGACCTTGGTTACAATAACACTTCCCAACAAAAGCATCATTATTTGTTAACACTATTTTGTCTGAATCAAACATGATCGTAACTCCTGCTTTCTCAAGTAGAGACACAAGACTAAGTTCTAACGAATATCTGGCACATGGAAAACATCACTAAGGGCGAGAAGTTTTCCAAAGGTTAGCTTGAGGAGAACTTTCCCTTTTCCAATCATTGGGGATAATCTAGAATCACCCATGAACACTTGTTCTCACTTCTCTCACCATGCAGGCAAAACGACGCGCCCGCTGTCACATTTCCGCTTGGTACCCCACTGAGTACCTTCCATCCAGTCCTTTGGTTACTGATGGACCATGCCCACTCTAGAGTGAGCAATCACCAACAACCACTCCTACCTTCCGTTAGGATTCCTCACTGACTTTCAAAGTCCCTTTCCTACGCACTCATGGTGGCGGGAGCCTTAGTTTCGCATGTGACAAAGTGGGGCCACCTCTCTTCTTTCAAACAAGATTCTGGACCTTGTTTGATGAGCAGGCTAGGTCCTTGGTGGGGCTCCTTAGTCTCCAGCCTATCACCTCCAGTCCCTGGTCCCTTCTTTTCTACTACATTTGCCTTGTGGTATATTATCAACCACTTGCCTTGGGGCCCTTCTGTCCCCAGCCTTCCTATTTCAGTTCCTTCCTCGATCCTAATACATGAGTAACATCTTCTGACATTGTTTCCTTTGTTTTTCATGCTATTTTTGTAGTCTTTCCACACCGTGTAGCCAGGTCACTACAGCGCAAAAGTTTCAACCGTCGTGTGCCAATCATTGTAATTTTATGTCTTCAATGACTAGGTCATTGATCAATATATGGCAAACATGGATTTGAGATGATACATCTCTATCCTTAGTCATTTTAAACTTTCTAAAATTTCCTATTGCATACTTTTGTGTTCCAACATCTTCTACTATGTATTTTTTAGTCAAAGCATCCCAAATTTCTTTTGCAACTTTATATTGACAATAAACATCAAAGAGTTCATTTGTGAGGCGTTAACGGCACAGCCTAACCTGTCTGTCCTCATTCTCTCCTGAGGTTTAGATAAATCTTTCTCGCAGTCACTCTTAGGTTTTGGGTTTGTCGAGATATGTCTTGCGTCTACAAACATCACGCAAGCAGCACAGCCCTTCTTCGCTTATCAAATTTTAAACAATGTCCCACAGCAAATGGACCAAAGTTTTATTTATGAACTGCGTATGCCCCATCAATTCAAGGAATAGGATATACTTTAATATTGTTGGTTAAACTAAGTCTTTTAGGTTAACAGAAACCAAGATAGTAGTGAGAGATGTGTTAAGTACACTAGGAAAGTCCCCAGGTAAGTCGAGGGGTCACAATAGTTTGCTACACCCCACTTTCCTTGAGCTCTTATCGCCTTATTGACAGGCCTTTCCTAGACATGTACTAACAAGTTACCATCTACTGCCTTAGGCTTTGATACCACTAATAGAAGGTATTTTTAGAAAAAGATTGCACTTGACTAATGTGCCAACTACAAAGGAACAGCTTGAGGCGTGAAACATTTGACTTCATCCTGCATTAGATGGTTGAGGTGTGCACAGCACTATCCTAAAGTAGATCCGCCTCCTCCTCATTTGCAACCCGCGTAGGTGTGGGAACCAACGCCACCCCTTCCAGATTCAACAACTGATTCATTCTTCGTGCAGTAACTCTCCCCAGGGAAGACATAAATAATGCCAATCCCCAAAATGATATTACCCGAAAACGCACTTGGGTAGCTTGTTGTACTTAAAAACTGTAAGAGAAGTACTTCGTGGAGCACCCCATGCAGTGGAGAGTAATGCTTGAAGCACTGAGATGCGATATATGCCAAAACACTGAAATGTGAGAGCTGAGGATTGTGAGGGGAACGTTATGCAGAAAAATAAAATGCGATATAAAAAGCAGTAAAATAAAAAAATTATTAAAATAATCACTAAAATGAATTTTTTCAATACTTCTTAATGTGAGAATGACATATGTAAGGAGCTATTTAAAAAGAAATAAAATTTGAATTAGATTTGATTAACAAATTGAGTAAACCAATTATTTAATATTTAAAGATATCGAACCAAACGACTTGGCTGAAAGACTTGGCCAAGTCAAATTGAAATATCAAAAGATATTTCTTCTTTCTCATTTTTTACACTTAACTATCCAACAACCATAACAGGATGGAAGCCCTTCTCCTCCTTCCAAACCCTTTCCTCCCCTCTTCCGAATCCAAAGCACTGTGCCAGTGATCATCCCCAAAGAAATCCTTCCTGCAGAAGAGGGCAAAGCCTGTACCTGTGCGTAACGAATGCCCTTCTACGGCCCTCCTGCCTGGGGCTCAAACAGCCAAAACCAGC
This sequence comes from Tetrastigma voinierianum, assembly GCA_016808115.1. Lineage (NCBI taxonomy): Eukaryota > Viridiplantae > Streptophyta > Magnoliopsida > Vitales > Vitaceae > Tetrastigma > Tetrastigma voinierianum. The sequence goes on along the minus strand of JAEQBH010005114.1, from coordinate 500,303 downwards.
GTGTAATCTAAAAAAAGTGCCTGGCCCCGGTTAACCACGCTGCAGCAGCTTAAGACCATTCATAAGATGTCATAAAGCTCTTCCTCACTTACTCCTACTTCGCATCTCTTGGGGTTTTGATCTGACTTAATTGATAAATCTATAGACCTCAGTGTAGAAAGATAACAGAAGCCCATAGATTATGATGTTAGAGAATACTTTAGATGTGATGTTAAAGACTAAATCAACAAATTGTGCCAACTAGTAAGCTTTTGAGCACTTTTCTCTTCTTCATTCTTCTAATAGCCATAACTTGATCATTTGAAGTCCAAATTAAGTGCATAAGGGATTTTTGGAAAGCTTATAAAGTCTATAATGCATCCATAGTAGAGGAGGAGCCAATAGTTTCTGAAAAGATCAAAATACAAAGAATCGGGCCGCTACATGTTGAAATCGTTAATTTGACTTTTCGCTTTCATTATCACTTCACTCCACCTAACAGCTGACCCAATCAAACAATAGTTATTTGGCCAGTACGAGGAACACCTTATTTATATTATAAAACCACAAAACCAAGTAAAACATGGATAAATGAGTATATATGGAGGGACTCATCAAATTCAATTTCCTTACAAATGCCTAGTAAGATTCGACATTTTACTCGATCGAGTCTACAAACCCAGACTCTCGAATTCATAATTAAAGATATGCGTGGGTTTTCTAGCCCTGAGAAGAAATCCTGCTCCTTCTTCAACAAACACAGCCCAGCTTTGTTACTCAAAAAGTTACATGCAAGTTGTGAAGTATCAAGAAGACCCTTGTCTCCTTTAGCAAACATGCACGAATTTTATATTACAAAGACATACAAGTTGTCAAGTATCAAGAAGACCCTTGTCTCCTTTAGAAAACATGCAAGAATGATATATCTCAAGGCATGCTAATGCCAGAGACACTGAGACAGGGTGATTAGATTTATCTCAAAATAAAAATAAAACATCAAAGTGAACTCACAGCCATAAAGCAACTCAAGAATCAAAGACAAGACTTAAGACCTCAAACATAAAACAGGGAATAATAAAACGAGAAGGAAAAAAAACGAACCTAGAAGAGAGATAGTTACATAATACCTCCCTTTTGTTCTCTTACTCTCATCCATACCCTTTTTCCATTCCTCTACTTCCTTCCTTCTTCAACAACCCCACCAAGAATCATCCTGGCAACCGAAATCTGAAATGGAGGTCCTAAGTCCGTAATCGTGGTTGTGTCCAACCTCGTGGTTGCACGAAACCAAAACAAAGTTCTATTAGCGGCTTCTTGAGGGTTACATTACTAGCAGCAAACATGCTACGAAACTCCATGATTTTCAATGCTGAACTGCACTCCAGTTATTTCATGTCTAACCCCTACAGCCGCTAGTTAGATTTTAAGGTGAAACCAGCCAGAAAACGGTGATGAAAAGCTGTAAAGTTAAATTCAGCAGTTGAAACGGTAAGAAGTCAGTGGAGCAAGTGTTATGAATCTGGCAGTCAGGCGACCTTGAACAAATCCACCAGCCTCGACCGGTGAAATACCGGGCTGGTCGCAACCCTCAAACCACGGTCGCGATCATGTCGCAGCATTAATCCTCAACCTGAGCAAAATAAAGCTCTCTGGTGAAGGTCACGACTCAACCACTTACTGCGGATTACAACCCCGTATGAAGAAATCTTTCGGTAAGGTCGCGACTATAGAGAATTCCTTAGGTAATTGGGTGGAGCCTTACATCTCAAGCGATAACGCGACTTTAAGTCACTCACGGTCATGACCACGCGACGCAGCCCAGTTTTGTTTTCCATTTTTTAGGCTCGCTGATAGGTGCTTCGGGCATATCACCAAAGGCTTGTTAGTCCTCGGAAATGACGCAAAATACTTGATAGGCTCTAAAGTTCAACTACTAAATTCCGTAGTTATCGGCAGTAATAGGTGAGTGGACCTGTATCGATATCAATCCACAGTGAGTCAGGCATGACTGAATTAGATTTGACTATATCATGAGTGTATGAAATGAGAATCAGAGTAGAAATTGATCTATTAAGTGGAAATAGATTAAAGCATATTACAGAAGATTTGACAGAGATCGTGAGTTTGAAGCAAATGAACAATCCCAAATATTAAGGCGATCTCTTCATAAGGTCAATCGACATATGTTTACGCGAATCTACAAAATTAATCTTAACACTTCGAAAGCTGGTTAGATCATCAACTAGAACCAGGTATATTGCTTCTCAGCTCAACCCCAAGACCTAGTGATGCATTAACAAAAAAGAAACTCAATTATGCCTCATAATTCCTGTCAATATCTCTATTATCCAGTAAATTATGTTGATTCACCAAGGTCTAACCGATCATGCACTTTATCTTAGGATGTGGTCATAAATATATTGATATTGATAAAAAATCAATATAATTAAATATAAGAATGAATCAATGAGCAATTAACAACAAATAGACCCAAGAGTTGACAAGCAATGCATTAATATAAGGTTCATATCCATAGTACAAACAAGACCCTAGATTATTGAATTAGAACATCATTAAGACCTGATATGAAAAAAGAAGAATTGAAAGCATAATGGAAGGAGAAGAAGAAACTTTGAAGAGATGATGGTCTTCAATCCTTCTAGCCAAATCTCCATAAAATCTCCAAGTTCTCCACCAAACACATAAAACTCTCCAAAAAAAAAAAAAAAAAAAAACTCAAAACCTCCAAATTAAAAACAAAAACAAAAATCCTAGATTGATACTAAACAAAAAGAAGAGAAAATCCTAGAAGAGAGGCTCTCTAAAATTTCGAACCCTAAATCCAAAAGAAGAAAGTCATATTTATACACCTCGAAAACTAGGCAAAGATGGGCCTAAAAATAAATCACGCATCAGCATCACAGCGTTATGAGTGTCGCACATGCGACCACCAAGAGCTGGCTTCCACAGCTGCAAAGATGAAGTCCTTACGATCGTGACTTGCTAGCCGTGGACCTCACCGAGAGATGAGCTGCCTGCCTGCGGTCGCGACTTGGCTGCAACCCCGAGATGATAGTGCTCAAACACTCATAGTATACCCAAGGCTTTTCTTTAGGTTTAGCCATATTTCATGGTTAAATATGTATTTTTCCAATGGTTATAAAGTATGATCGAGTCGGGTGAACGGCGTGTATGATGAAAAGAGCAATAAATGTGGAAGCGCCTGGAGTAATGGAGAGCAACGTAGGAAAGTGGCTGCCATCGCCGCCGACGTCTAACGCCGCGACGCCTCCATCGCAAGGACGCACAAACGCCGCAACGCTTCGGGTCAACAATACGTGTCATCATCAAACGCCGCGACGCCCACATCGCGACGCTCCAACGCCGCGACGCCAGCACGGGACCTGCACCATCACAGCACCAATGGCTCGTAATTTAGGCATCGGGAGGCGCATTTAACGAGGGTACTAATTCCAGAGCAAAGCAGCGACATACTTCGAAGAAGTGCTCGTGATTTGCAATCGCTTTCTCATTTTTCGACATGAGAATGATGTTCGAGATTAAACCTTTATATTTCTATTCAGTATGTTCGAGATCCGTATCTAGGGTGCTTGAACCCTTGGTTACATGACTATGGATTAAAGCCCGCCTTTTATGTTATTCATCGTTTATAAATCATGCTTCGCTTTATATCTATAATTAAATTATATGATGATGTCTAGCCAAAGATAGATAACTTATATACTGAACCGATTCGAGAGATGAGGATATCTAGAGATCCGAGCAGAGCAAATTCTTCGCTTGATTTGGGAAAGAGATATTCCGAGCCCGCGTGCACTCCCGAGGTTAAATATCCAAGCATTTCGTAATACTGAGTCAGGATGAGATATACTCAACTCTATTCACGTAGATAGTGCGATATACCTCGAGAGAGGATATCTCAGAATTAAGATCACCTGCCATCAACAATATATAAATTCATTGAATAAGTACACCTTTTAGAAATAATCCATTGAAAGTGACTGTGGGGAGATATAACCTCAGTCTCTAATACCAAGAATTCATTGAGAATCAAGAGCCTAGTCGAAATTATAACATACTCAATTCCTTCTTTAAAATAAGTTTATTCGTGATATTAATCTAAGCAAGCAAAACCTTTCAGGTCAACACACCCGCCCTCGTGGATCGACATCCGTACCTTGGTACACTATATTACTTCGCGACGCTAGATATCAAGGCAAGACATAGGCGTACATTTTACACACCGCTGCTGGCCTCATTGCTTTGCCATTGATAGTTTTGATTGATGATAGAATAAAGTAATTTGATAATACTCAAATTTTCTTACTTTGTTTATTTAAGGCGCCGTAATTTGGTTTTGGCTGGGTTCGCGTGGTTGGTTTGTAATTTTCGAGTACATGCGACGGGCTGATCGTCAACTAACACCTGCTTGATCCCGAGCCAGCAGTCTTTTGGCATGTACGCGAGAACGTAGAACCGAATGTATCAGAACAATTTAGCAAACATGTAGGTGATAATGAAGAGCAGGATCTCGAGTATTGAGCAAACAAGCCCCAGAGGGGTCTGTAAATGGTAATCAAGGCGAATCAAGCACCTGTGCCGCTATACAACTGTATGATCCATACATAAGTTAAGTAAAGAGTTTGCACTCCCACCTACAGTTGTTCAGACAAATACATCCGCCAACCAATCTATCCAGGCAAACAACTCGTGAACCGCCGCACATTACGTATGTCGCAGAATATATTGTTTCACGACTCACCCCACGAGAACCCAAATATGCATCTGACCAACTTCCTTGAAGTCTGCGATACGATTAAGTACAACGGAGTTACTGAGGAGGCACTCAGGTTAAGGCTTTTTCCACTCTCACTCAGTGATCTGTTGCTACTGGTACAACAAGTCAGCCACTAGATTCCATTACCTCGTGGAAACTGACTTAGTGCAAAATTCCACTGCCTTCCGCACTCGAAAAATCAAGACAACCGCAAGATCAATACTGGGACAATTAGAGGGAGAACCGCGCAGGCATGGGACAGATTTCATCGACCATTTACAAAGTGCCCCAGATCACGCACTCAACCGATGGACGCAGTCCATACTTCTATAAATGGGCTGAGGAACGCTACTAGAACAGTGATTGATGCCTCGGCTGGAGGAGCACTAATGAAGAAAACCACGGACCAAGCCTATGAGATTCTGGAAGATGCCGCAACCAATACAAATCAGTGGCCTAGGGAGAAGACTACACCAAGAAGTTTCATGGTGGCATTACACGAGGTTCTCTAATAATCAAGTTAACTATACGCACAAATTCGACCAAGCAAATACCAGACAAGAAGGTACAACAAATGCCACATGACCAACCCATAGAGCTGGTGAATTTATGGAGGGCAAAGACAATACACGTAATGTCAGAAACCAAATCAGACAGCCCAAAGATGTGTCGAGGCCCAATCAGAATCACAACAAAGAAGGATGTATGGGCTAAAACAATTATCGTGAGTCAAAATCAGCGTCAAGGGGTATGAATAACCAATCGTAATGTATTAGCGGGCGGTACGGACGGGAGTGAACAACTGCAACAATATGCCAAAGAACCGAGCTAATGAACCACTCCCAGGTGTTGTGATCTTATGTTCAAGCCTTTGCACGATGTTAACCTCCCACTGCCGCAAGAGACTAAAGCGAACATGCAAGATGCAACCAATAATAATCATAAAGAGTAATCCAAATGGAGTACAAATGGGTCAAATGGCAAACTTATTAACCGGGTACCGGTTCATTACCAAGTGTCTGTGGCAAACCAAGAAAAGAGAGATGGGAATGAACATGTTAAAGAAGCCTCACGAGAAGTGGGAAGGGAATTGAATACAGTCAAAACCCCAGCCGAGAACATGAGATTCGAAGGTCATCCAAATGCAATAAAGGGTAATGACGCAGATAAAGATCAACCTAATGAGAAGCGCTTGGGTATACAACTCCACTAAACAAAGGCTGAACTTTACCAGCTTCCTTACCCACAATACCTTTGGCAAGCATAAACTGATAAGCAATTCACTAAATTCATGGAAGTGCTTAAAAGTTACACATCAATCCCATTTGTCAACGCCTAAGAGAGCAAATGCCCAAGGTAAAATTTATGAAAGACATCCTACCCAGAAGAGAAAATTGAACATTTCAAATGCTTAACCTTATCGAGGAATGCAAGTACATATTTCGAGAAAGCCGCCGTAAAAGCTCAAAGACCCGGGCCAGTTTCACTATCCTCAGACCATTGGAAATGCTACCTTCTGAGAGAGCCTTATGTGATTTCTGCCAGCACACAATCATGCCCTTATCCATTTTCAAAGGTTTGATCAGGAGGCCCGCCTAACTACAACACACTTCAGCTTGCGTACGACTAATAGCATCCCAGAGGGGTATTAGGTATGCCCAGTAAAGTCGACAAGTTTATCTTCCCAAGTGATTTATCAGATTAGATATGAGGAAGATAAAGAAATTCCCATAATTTAGTAGACCCTTTTCTACACGGCAGAGCAATGATTTGATGTCTGTGAGGGAACTAAATCTGAGTACAATAGATGAAGTAAGGTTCAACGTATTCAAGCAAAGGAGACAATCCTACAGAAAAGTGATACTTGCTTTGATTAGTCAATAATATCTGAGCAGACACTGATAGAAAAGAGAATTCAACACATTTAAACCATTAATACTCACATCGGCATAAGGAATATGTACTTCGAATCTCTTCATATTTTAGATTTGTGCGTGCTGTGTTTAAAACGTATGCCATGCGATAAGCCTAAAGCCAATATGAAGCAAATGTGGAGGTGGGATCATAATGACGCAAGTCTCTGAACCCAACGGCTATGAAAGACTGAGATTGAAGTCCCACCGGCAGACTTGAAGTCCCACCAGAACTCACGGTAATCGGCGTGGACAGCAGTCCACCCAGTAGTAGATCAAAGTCCCACCTAAGAGCGACTCACGAAAGTGGCAAGGAGCAACCCTACCCAGAGAATCTAAACACCGGGCAGACTTATGAAGCTTGGTGGAATTGTCCAAGAATTCACCACATGCCGAAAATTCCTTGAAGCCAAACCAAATGGAGGATCACTTGGAAGCGGACTATAAAAGGAGGATACAAGTATTTGTGGATCTTTTTTTTCTCGAGGAAGTTTTTGGGCCTCTTTTAGTTCTTCAATCTAGGTCATGTCAGTAGTTTTTCTCCCATCTTCTCTGAGTGGTACTTTTAGAGATCCGTGATTGTGATTTTCTTTTTAAAGTTTTTATTTAGAGAGTTTGCAATCTTTCACATGAAGATTTGCTCTACTTAAATCTTTCTCAGATATATAGCTCCTCATTCTCGCCTTTACAAGTTAATCTTGATTTCTTCAAGACCTTGTTTTATGATTGAATGTTCTCTCAACTTTAATCATTCATATAATTTTGCGGAGTTCTAAACTCTATCATTGGATCATACTTGAAACTCACCCCAACATCAAGGTAAAGTCCTCACCTCATTTTCTGATTTTAAAACGGATTGTGTAATATTGATCACTTTGTGAGAAATGTTTTAAACCATTAGTTGGGCAAATTCTTGACAATCTGTTAACAGATATTCCTGCAGACAGCGCCATTTCATCATAATGCCAACTAAGGGTTCGTTAATTGAGAACAAGTGTTTAGTATTTTTGATCATCTTTATTTCCAAAGGCATTCAAAGATAAACTTCCATCGATCACCGCTTCTCAATGGTTCCTAGATGAGTTACAAACAGAGTGGACTCTACCTCGATCAAAGTGAGTGGAACCTCAAAAATCCCAGCAATTGCTTTTTCATTTAAACATTCAAACCACCAACCATTCAATCAACAAACACAACATTGGCGCTTTTCTTTAAACCATACTTAAAGTGGGAGAATAGCCCACATCAGAACCGAATCAGACCACTCCCAGAGATTACCCGCGATTCCTACAAAGATAGCAAGAATGTTAGGACGACTATAATTCCTACGCTTAATAGAATTAGCATACTAATCGTGGACGGCTACCGCTTTTATAATAGCAGAGGCTATGCAGTTCACCGGCTTGTCCCACCACCCTTCAGAGACTAGCCGAGTAATGAGTCCTAGAACTGAGCCAAGAAGTAAGAATGATGTTGAACTGGAGGACCTTCATTACAATGTGTTGAATACTTCGGATTCAGCAAGGAGCAAACGCCGGGTCCCATCGGTCGAGCAACCACCTGGGTGATGTTCAAAACCTCTACCTGTACCATTTCCAGCAGATGCATACCTCGAGAATCTACGCTTACCAAAGGATTATCTCAAAGATCTTTAATCCATTAGAGGAAGAGAAGTTACTTTGAGGGTCCTCGAGATCACAAACATGCACTCATGGTTCTAGTCGATGGTGCGATCTCGCCTTCATGCATGCATCGGATTTACTAGAAGATGGACATAAACCTTCAATGAAGCAGGAGGTTAAATCCACACGAAAGAGGTAGTCCGAAAGAGGCTAAATGTTGAGCACTGTGGTGATTTGCATCTACTGTGACATAAAGGTATGGGTAAGCTCCGGGCCTGTAGTGTCAAGAAGGAGGAACAACTGCCATCGGATCAAAACAACATTCTACGCCGGTCATGACGTGGAGGATTTGTATCGACCATCGAAATCGAACAAAGCCACCCGGAAGATTATTTCCATTGCCATTTCTAGATCAGATGTTGGATCGACACGCCATAATACTATTGCTTTTGGATGGATATTCGCCAACCAAATCACATAGCCCCCGGTTAAGATCGTGAGAAGACGATATTCAGGTTCCTATGGTACATTCGATCGCATGATGCCTTTCGATCAGGTGAATAACCCGCACTTTTCAACGACATGATGGCCATATTTTCCATATGGCGAAAAGATAATCAGATCTTCATGATTTACTTATTTGAAATTCATTTGACAACCTGCTTAGGAAAACTTAAGAGTCAGACCGGGCAAGATGAAGAGACCAACTTAGTACTAATCAAAAGTGCCATTTTATGGTACAAGAGGGTATTTGGTCTTCGACATCGGATTTTCAAAGCAAAGAGGGATGGAGGTGGATAAGCATTATCAAGCACCGAGAAGTTGCCTCCACCTCACCTGCAAAAGGGATTCGAAGTTTCAAATACAGATCTTATAGCTGCTCATCAAGGATTTTTCGCAGATTGCAAAACCGTTGTCTAACCTCCTAGTCCAAGGGATCCCATTTGAATTTGATTCACAATGTTTGCATGCATTATCAGTGTTGAAGGATAAGTTGGTTTCAGCTCCAGCTGGTTGTGTCTTGGACATCGGGTCCTTTCCATTTGAACTTATGGGCACTTTCGCTGACTTCGAGATTTATATGCGTCATGTGAACGAGAGAAATCTTCTGTGTAATTTACTATGCTAGTAGAACCTGAATGATGCCTAAACTTAATATGCCGTACTACAGAAAGAACTGCTGGCCAGCTTACCCTTGCTTTCTCGGCTAAATCCAGGCCATTTGATCGGGCAACAAGGTCGTGGTGCACACCGATCATTCCCGCTATTATACTTTGATGACTAAAGAAAGATGCAAAACCCCGACACCCGGGTGGGTCCTATTGTCGCGCACCCGACGTAGAGATTAAAAAGCAGACAAGAAAGGCAATCGAAACCCAAAGGGCGCATCATCTTCACGATTTAAGTGCTAGAGGATGATGTTCCAAAGTTGAATGACGAATTTCCGGGATGAGAGAAACTTCCTTAGCCATTGAGGACAAGAGGGCCCAATGGTTCTAGATTATAGAATGTATTTGGTGGCTAAGTAATCCCTCCTCCGGAATTTACAGAACAACTATCGCCAGAAGAAGAGATTTTTCGCACACTAAACACTACTACTGGGAGGAGCCCATCCTTTACGTACATCGCACGATCAGGTGATATGAGATGTGTGCCCGAAGATCTAAATGCACAAGATTCTAAACCATTGTACACTCTACCATGTGGTGGACACTTTCGCGGCCGTATAGTCAGCTCAAGGTACTTCAATCAGGTTTTTACTGGCCTACCTTATTTAAAGATGCTCATCAATTCGTTTCCACTTGTGACAAATGTCAACGAATGGGGAACATCTCTAGAAAGGATGAGCCACCCATGCATCCCATTTTGGAAGTCGAATTGTTTGATTTGGTGGCAATAGATTTACTGACCTGCTTCCCACATCGTACGCCAACTTATACATCTTGTCGCGACTATGGCTCCCAGTGCGGGTGGGAAGTAATCCCACGCACCAATCGAGCGCGTAAGGTCAGGCTCAGCCACAAGAGCCACATATTCACGTTTTGGAACCCTCGAAGAGATTGATCACGTATAATGGTACCTACTCGCAATAAGGTAATGGACAAGGCTTTGTAAAAGTATGGGGTACGCCATCGACATCTCTCAGATACCACCCACAAATAAACGGACAAGGTAGGTATCAAATCGAGAAACTGTCCATTCCTCGAAGACAAGCACGCCCTCCAAGAAGGATTGGTCTAAAAGATTGAAGATGCACCAGCGCATTCACACAAAGATTTAAAACTCCTTTCGGGGTGTGTCAAATCGCTTAGAATCGCTACGGTAAAGCTGCAGTCATCTTCCAAAGAACTGATAATGAGCCACTGGCCACTCGCCAAACATGGATATGGACATCGGCTTTAGAAGCGATCGCCCAACTCGTTGAACTAGACGAATCTGTGAACGGTTATGAAACTCGCATTTATATGGTACACGCAGCTCCGCACTGGTAAACACACAAAGGAGTTCACGGCAGACAACAAGTTCTTTGTTCAATTCCCGCCAAAGCCTCTTCCGAGGAAATCGAAGTCCCGATGGTCCGGGCCTCGCAGAATAAAGGTCTTTTTTCACACTCAGCGGTTACATCCCGAGAAAGGCACATCTACACCACCCAACGACAGCCGTATTATAGAGGCGAAGCCAGTGGCACACAAGCCCATTCCTTCGACAGCTGCGCACGGCTGGAAAAGCGATCATATGAGTTCGGGTCCTCGAACACATTGAGATTCAGTAGCACGCCGAGCTTAACGACATTAAACATATTTTCGGGAGGCAACCAAGTGTTTTTAAAACTTTTTCCCTTTCGAGTGCCAAGTGTTTGATTTTACGTTTATTTTTCGCTATATTAGTTTGCGAATTTTGTCCGTAAATGTGGTTTCTTCTTGGTTGTTTACTGTGACTCGAGAACCAGGTACCGGGGGAGGATCCGCCAAAGGTAATATTACAAGTCCAGAGTGTCCCATTTACAAGAGGAGGATCTCTACACGCTCCAACGCCGCACGCCAATTTCACCTCTTCTCGAACGCTATGACGCGGATTTTTAACAATCGCCGCTACCACGCTGATTTTCGAGTGTTCACGCCGCCGCGACGCGGATTTCCAACGCCGCTACCGCCGAAGCCATATTTCGAACGCCGCGACGCGGGAGTAAATCAACGCCGCTAATGAATTTTGGGAGTTCAGGAACGCCGACGCGATACTCACCGCCGACGCTGTTAATTCCACTTTCCAACCGCCACATTGCCCGAACGCCGCGACGCCGCTTAGTGCTCCTTCAGGGCGTCGCGATCAAGCACTGACCCGCGACGCTGGCCCGCTTTAAGGCCAAGAATAGTCCATTTTGTCTTCTCACCTCGCACACACCACGCCTCGAACCCCAAGACCCATCCACCCTTCCGGCCCTGCCGGAGCTCCTCTCACCCCGCCGGAGGCTCCTAAGACATCTCTCCGACCTCTTCTCTCAGCACTCATAGTCACCCTCACACCCTGGTTCCGACACTGGTTCCTTGTCACCGTGGCATTCCCACCACACCGTACCCTGTCGCCCTGTCGCCTTCAGGTTACCATTGCATTCACAGCTTGGTCTAGGGTCTTTAGGTTCAAGCTTAGGGTATTAGTAGGTCTCATTTTAGGTTTTGAGTCACCTTCAGGGTCATTCGTACACTTAGTAGTTTTGAGCACACTAGGTGTTTTGTTTTGTGGTCTAGGTCACTGGTGACCAATTTTAAGGCTACCACCACGGAATTCTTAGGGTCTACTGTCTGGGTAAAGGCGTAAATTGCTGAATTGCTGAAATGGTCCAAAGGAGGACCCGACTCCCACTTACGATGTCACGCGGTTTGTGAATGAGGGTGCCGCCGATCGGTTCGGCACCATCTGCAAGAACCGCTCGTTCATAAAGGAAAAGGGGTTTCACCACCCTGATGACTTTTTCCGCAAGACCATTGCGGCTAAGGGATGGCGAGCCTTGTGCCAACCACCTCATCCAGCAGCGATGAGTGTGGTGCGAGAGTTCTACGCCAATCTCGCCTCCCACGTCCTGAAGTAAGTCCGGGTGCAGGGCGTATTGGTTGACTTCAATGCGGAGTCGATCAATAGTTATTACAGTCTAGAGCATGTCCCTTCGGAGCCGTTCGATCGGCTCCACGAGCACCCCGACTACCCCGAGGTTATACGAGTATTGACCAATGGCCAGGTGAGGGAAAATCACAAGGCATGCAGCCCACTTCAAGGCCAAGCATTCGGGCCTTCATATCTAAGATCAGATCGCCATCACGTCAAGGCCTTATTCCGACGACCGAACGTGTGTGAAGTGACACTAAGCTGCGGTCCCGCTCAACCACGCCATCATACGTGATATACCTTTGATGCATTGGCAGGCTATGAGGATGCCATCCTCCATAACCGGATTCAAAGATGAATTTTGGGCACCCCTTCCTTATCTTTGGCTTCAGGTAAACGAGCCGGTGCCCCCTCGACGATAATGAGGCCCGCCCACCCCATAAAAGCCATATATCCGCTAAGCTGATACACCGGTGTCCCGACCGAGGGGGTATATGATTCCGGCCATGAGCCCCTAACAGGACGAGCCGCACGACCACTGCTCGGTATGGATCCCCGGGCAATCCTGGGTGAGATAGCCGCCTCCGCCCCACTTAGACTCTCCACCACTACATCCCGGAAGAGCCGGGAGGCAAATTCCCTCCGCCCCTCACCCGATCCAGGACTCCTGTTTCCCTCACTGCAAGAGCTTCAACGCTTTACGAGACCCAAGAGCACCGAGTCCTCGCCACACAGGATATGGAGGCCCTCCAGGTCGATATGCGCATCAGACAGCCAACCAGCCACCATTCTTGAAGAAGCAGCTAGCCCCAGTGTGCCTGCATCGTAGCCGCTTCCACCCTACCACTCACTCCACCACCGGCAGTTGATCACCAGGGGAGTCCCTTCACCTCTACTTTTGTTTGGCCGCCGCAAATACTTAGGATGGTCAGGGTGGATGATCATGACTGTATGGAAGAGGTTACTTTTAGTATTTGTGTAGTGTTTTGTTTTGTTCAAGATATTAGTTGTGTTTCTTTATTTAGTCTAGTCTCTGTTTTAGTATTGCTTTGTTTTGTTTCATTCTTATATGTAGTAGCCTGTACGTGGAGGTGAGTTTGTATAAAATATGCTGAAGTTTTGAGTATCACTTTTTGGATCGACCACTATCGATAATGAAGACTCCGGTGCATAATGTTTGATACTCTGTGAATTAGGTTGAATGGAGCGTAGCTGAGTGGAACCAAATTCTTATTCGAAACTATTTTCAACCCTATCACACTCTGGCTAATAATTAATGACTCAGGTATGCACAGTTTTGCATCAACTACTAAAGTTCGACAAACTCTCGAGACTAATCATCTAAGTGATGGACAATCTAACGCAAAGAGGATTGCCATCGAGCCCCAACAAAATATAAAAAAAAAAAAAAAAAAAAAAGAAAATGTCAAAAATAGATAGATGCATAAGAATAAGCTAATCATCCAAACTAATCCCGCACAAACCGAGGGGCTTTTCAGCCTAATGCTCGAGCCAACTCCGGCCGAGTCATTGACTTCATCGCCAAACATGGGATGTAAGATGATCATCAGCAACCAGGCTTCTTGATTATTGATATCGGGCAGTTTTGGCGAATTAGCCGTTCGGTGCCTTGAACTAACCGGGTGGGGAGTCACCTAATGGATCCCCGCTTATCAGAACACCTATCAAACCTCTGAACCTGTGTATTCTTCAATTTTTGTTTAGTAATTTAGGAAATTTTGTGTATGTTAGCACAAAAGGGTGTGTTTCGTCCTTTCTTCAAGAAGCTTCTTCCAAACAGGTGAGCTCAGTTCAACAGGCCAACCCAGTATACACTAGAGGTCATTCATTCTAGACTACATGGTGGTCCTGAGAAGGTTATTTGAATACCATGGAATTTGGACGCACTAGTCACTCCACCTACCCCCAACGAGCCCAAAAGTCAAAACATCGGTATGCATCTTGTGAACTTCGAAAGCAAAATAGCAGCAGAGCTCTACCAACTGACCCCATTCAAGATGCGCAATAATCGCTTGTGCGGCATGTTTCAAGATGTCAGCAGTCCTCGTCAGAGTCCATTCTGCTTCGTACGCAGCTAAGTCAGTGATGAGTGCCTCAACACTCATAGTATACCACGCTCTTTCTCAGGTTTTACGCTACTTTGCGCGGTTAAATATGTATTTTCCGCCGTTATTCGGCGCTAATCGAAATGTATGAATGGTGCGGGCGGCGTGGTTGACAACGCGTGAAGCAAATTGGAGTAATGGAGATGGCGATAGCGGGCGCCACGTCAGCGACGCTCCAACGCTGCACGCTTCACGCGAGGACGACAACGCCGCGATCGCCATCAACAATAGCAGTCACAATCGTAAACGTCATGACGCTCAACGTCAATGGTTTCAACGCCACGATCGCCAACGCCGCGACGGCTCAACGCCGCAGATGCTGCACCGGATCTGCACTCACACATTTAAAGCACCAATGGCTCGTGACTTAGTGGGTATCGGAGCATGAATGAGGGTACCAATCAGAGCAAAGCAGTGACACAAACTTGGAAGAAGTGCTCGTGATTTGTACCGCTTTCATTTTTCGACACGAATGATGTTTTCAGATTAAACCTTTATATTTCTGTCGATGTTCTAGATCTCGCATTCAGTGGTGGTCGAACCTTCGTCACATGACTATAGATTAAAGTTCAGTCTTTTATGCTATTCATTGGTTTATAAAATTGTTTCTTCTCGCTTTTATATCTTTATACCAAATTATATGATGATGTTCGCCGCCGCATAGCATAATTATACCGAAAATCCGAGATTCGAGAGATGAGGATATCAAGAGATCCGAGTAGAGCAAAGATTCACTGATTCAGAAATGTAGATATTCCGGTTCGAAGGTAGTTCTGATATGGGAATATCATACATTTCCGTAGAATACTGAGTCAGATGAGATATACTCAACTCTATTCACGAGATAGGCAAGATATACCTGTAGAGAGATATCTCGTAATTAAGATCACCTTGCATCAACAATATATAAATCATCATAATAACAATTTAGAAATAATCCATCAGCGACAGTGTATACATAACCTCTAGTCTCTAATACCCGCATCCATTAGAATCACAGCCTAGTCGAAATTAACATACCTAATTCCTTCTTTAAAATAATGATTCGATATTACCTGGTAAAGAAACTGTGTCAACACACCTCGTCCCTCGTGATCGACATCCCGCACCTTCGTACAATTATATTACTGGGGCGACGAGGCTTTGGCGCATATAAAGTACATTTTACACACCGCTGCTTTCCTTTGCAGGGCGGTTCTTTCTCTGAATTATCATGCCTGAGTTATTTCATGATAGCAACCTTGCCTACTTTGCGATCGCGATTAGGCCTGGCCCTTTTCATCATATCTTCCTTATTTCTTCACCATTTGGCTTGCTTCTTGTCTTTTTTTTCTTTATTTCTATAAAATACACACATTAGTTGATATGAAACAACTTTAAAAAGGAGTTTAGCTAGCTTCAAAAATGATTATGCCATACTGTCTCCAAGAGTACAACAACCTAAAGTGCTCCTAACAATGCTCCCAACTTAATATTTCGTCATCCCTACAGCAATGTTGAAGAATTTTTCACTTAGCATGTTAACCATGTATTGAGATTTTGCATGATAATTCATCTTAGGGACTTACACTTTCATGCTGGGCTACAAAGAAATCTTAAGATAACGCTTTCAAATGATAATAATCAATCATAATGAGTAACCTAAACCACATTTCTATGAAGCCTCTCATCTCTTAAATAATTACAATTCAATGAATATGAGTGGACAGAATTCTCACTCACTCGTGAGTGTGTGAAACTCATAAGCTTCGCTCGGTCATATCACTGTCCACTAATGTAGGCAAGACACAACTCTTAAGATCAAATAGGTTTTTACTAGTTTGTAATAAGTAGCCAGCAAAGGTGCTGAGTAAGTCATTTAGGCTCTGAAGCACCCCAAACATACACATTTCTTTTTCTTCCCACAACTGGCTTCATCCTTGTCTCACATTCTCGCATTCGCTTACCTCCCCCAAACTTAAATTTTCAGGCATCTTTTCATCACTTAGATTCCTCAATCCTGTTTGGATTTCACCATTTCACCATTTTTGCGTCTGCTTCAAGCTCCATTATTTTCTATCTCTAAGGCAGTGGTGAAGGCAATTATCAGAATCCTTAAGCTTATCAACCCCGGGTAGCAAGCTTTAGGCTAGTAGCTCCCAGACTAGTTGGCCTTAGGGTACTAGGTGTGGAACACCCCTAAGAACTTACTTGATCAAGGTAGGAAGACTACAAGATCAAACAACTCCACCTTGTTTTATTCTTTATTTTTCTTCTTTTTCTTTTTTTTCTTTTTTTTCTATTTTTTTCTTTATTTTTCTACCCTCAACCACTTTTTCTTTCCATTCATCACACATCCTCTTCAACCAAACCTCTAATTCATACTACATGTATTCACAAGATATCATTACACTCAATGTGTTAGGGTAAACATAGGTTTTTTGACAGCGTATTCATTACAAAGGTTCAAAGGGCTACTCCTTTGCCAAGACATAAATGGTTAATAGATACTGAATGTTGGGTGACTATAATAATGCATACAACGCGCCTAGAAAGGCCCTTAATCAAACAAGATGTTTGAACTCATTTCTAATCGGCTGTTGCCTAGGATTTCGCTCAAGTGATACTGAAACAAGTTTCTAGTCACAAGAGATCAACTAGGATGATCAACTAATCTTTCTCTAAACCAAGTGAAAAATCTGACTATGAGAGTACATGACTTGTGCTCAAGATATTAAGAATATATGTTCTAGTCTATCACTACATGGTTAATACATTATGCTTTATGTTCAACTATCTCTCATTTTCTTCACGTGAAGGAGGGTTCAATCAATTTTTCATCATAGGCAACCTTCTTTCTAATATATCCAATACACCTCAACATTAATAAAGCTAAACTTTGATTTTTCTAACTTTTTCAAATTTTTAGGGATTTTTTTTCAAATTTTTGAAAATTACTTTAAGGAATATGTCCACAAATGTTGTATGACAGTTCAATGATGCTCAAACAAGTATTTCATGATGATATTTATCCATAAAATTTAGCCATCAACAAGCATATAAGATATTTGTCCTGTAGCAAAAACTGACACATAAAAACAAACAACACACAATTGTCGAATTAACAAACAAACCAACTAAACACAATGAAATCAAACAAACTGCCAACACAGTATTGAAAACAAGTTCAACACCTAAGCAAAGATGCGCACGCGTAAAGAAGACAATGATAACGACAACTAGGGTCAACCTGCCCCCAAACTCAAAGATGTATCGTGTCCTTAATCGACACAAAATATGAAAACATGAATCTCACCTCGTAGTAATGTAGAAGTTTGCCTCCCAAAATCTCCCTCAGACCTAAATACATTTTGTTCCAAGAATGTTGTGAAGAGAGGGTAGCTCCAAACCACTGGAAACCGGATTGGAAAAAGGAAGAGATGCAAAATGAGTTTATGGAGCTCCATCCCACTGCAGTGAGCTAACAATCGATCACGATTGGTCGTGAGCCTTGCTATCAGACTTGAATTTCTTGTCTTGGAGGTCTGCTATAGTTGAGCCAATTTTTTCTATTTTCTCATCATAATAAATTTATGCTCCCAGAAGTCATTCATTTCATCCATACTGATTCCAAGCTCCTCATCTTCTTAGACATGTTAAGTGTACCCTCTTTAGGTAAGTAGGTATTTCATTACTCTTTCATCCTCACTTCAATTTCACCTTGATTTTCCTCACTTTCATTTTCCATTTTCTCCACCAACTGTTCTTCTTCTACCCTTTGGTCTTCACCATCCCCAGGTTCTTCCACCCTTCTTCTCTACTTGCTCTATAGTCCTCAAGGCCTTGTGTTCCCAGTGGTTCTGCCTCAGATATGAATGGTAGAGGTGCCAACATGGTTTAGTGGTCACGACTTAAAAGCATCGGTCCAAAAAATTTAGTCACGCCTGTGGCTCTCATAGCGAATGCTACAAGGACAAAAAATCAATTCATAGGTCTCCAGGTCGTGACTTGAATCTAATGACATCTCAACCTGATCGCCGACTATCGTGACTTTGGGCATTACAATCGCGACCGCACTGAATCCTAAAGGTCACACGTTCACTTTTGCACTTAAAGTCATGACCTGGTCGCGACGACCGAGTCGATGGTACATAGGTTGAAGGCCGCGACCGGGTCACAAAGAACTTCCATTGCAACTTTAGAAAACTCGTCGCTTATGGTCACCACCGGTCATGACCTTAATTTAAGATTTGAAAACTCGCTGCGCATCGTACTTCACGCGATCGCTGACGTGAGTCTCACGGTTACACTCAAACACACTTTGATTTTAAAACTTGATTTTGGCTTTATCAATCTTAACATTTTCCTTCGTTCCGCTTCAAAATCTTTTTTTCATGTTCGACCTTGAACTCCAAAAACAAACACACTAAACAAAACACATAAAAATGCAAGACTGAAACAAACAATAGAAAATGAAACACAAAAATAAAGTAAAGTGAAATGAACAGTGGATCTTTACAATGTTTCGTGTTGACTCCTAGCAGCTTAAGTTTGAATGGGCCGTTAGCCTCGACTTCCCTAACACTCAATGTTGCGCAAACTCGGGCAATGATGAAACAACTAGTCCCACTTCCAATAGATTTCTCATGGTGCCTTCAAAATGGTGATTTATTTGCACTTGTCTACTTCTACACTAAAATAAGGCTTCAATATTTGTCCATTAACCTTGAAATTTTTCAGGATGGGATAACTCGCACTTCCATAGGAACACTGGCACAAATAAAAAGGTCTCGACCATCTTTATTTAAGCTTTCTAAACAATTTTAAATTTTTAACCTTGAATTGAGAAGTACCTCATGTCTTTACTGAAATTATTTTCTCATTATGTGCTTAATACATGCCATACCTTGGTTTTTTCCTTGTATATAATTTCATAGGCCTATGTCGAAATTCATCGTCTATCGAAGTTAAAATAAATTCTTTTCTCAGCCACTGAAGTCCATATTCAACTTCCTTTGTCAGTCAACAGTTCCATCGAGATGACATGCTTGGCCAAAGACTAACTTATAGGGAAAGGTCCCTATTGGAGTTTTGAAAGTTGTCCAGTATGCCCAAAGTCCATCATCCATCTTTGCCGACCAATCCTTCCAGGATACATTCACTGTTTTCTCTAAGATCCTTTTAATTTCCCGATTGGAAATTTCAGCTTTGCCATTATATTGAGGATTATAGGAAAGAGATCTATGTGGTGTTTTACTCCATACATAGACAAAAGTGATTCGAACAACTGGTTACAAAAGTGTGCCCCTTCATCACTCTATACTCTTATGAGTTCCAAACTCGGTAGCATAAGCCATGGCAACAAAACCACCTTGGCATCGCAATCAGGGGAAAGGCTGCACCCACTTAGATACGTTGTAACACCCCAAATTATACCCTGGTAGTTTATTACATGTTTAGGGTATAATATAATTAAAATTTGCATTTTTCGGAAATTAAGTGTAAAGTGAGAAAAGGGTTAAATTGGTAATTTGTAAAATGAGGACCCAAAGGTCATAACACAAGAAGAGTATATGTTAAAGTAGGAATTGAATAAGTTGAATTGCAAATAATAGAAAGATAAAGGACCAAATGGCAAGGGTTGAGAATTAAGCCAAAAATTGGGATAAGACCAAACATGGTCTTAGAGATTAGGTAGTTTTTGTAGCACCCCTTTCCGGTCCAACCCGAATGGCGGATCCGAACCAGTTCCGAGATGCTCGTTTAATTCTTTTGATTTACATTTTATTAAATTTTCTTTTTCAAAAGTGTCGCGACCAATCCCCGTTCACCATAGTCGGTTTATCCAAACCGGAGCCCGGTTTACTCGACCGTTTCTTTATCTTATCAAAACATTTTTATTTATGTTATTTTACTTCCAGAGTCTTCACTACGGAAGCATTTCAAATGGTAGGTCCATAAACATTACTTTTATGAAATACGCTACAAATGACATGTCATGCCTTTACAAAATGATATACAAAAACATTGCAGACTAACTTTGTTCACAAATATCACATGTTCAAAGAGATGATATGCAAATGGCTGGTATACACTTATACCCGCAACTTTCTATGACTCTACGCTTCTTGTTCTTGGTCTTCTTTTCTTGCTTACCTCGACACTGCGCATAGATAAAACTACACGCTACATTTCATGCTTAGTGGTTCATGCCAAATCTATCAATCTTCACTACCACTACATGCATTTATCATTAAACCATGCCTTTAATATCAAACTATACTCATGCTTATTCATTTTCACATGCTTTCACTTTCCAAATCATTGATCATATCAAAATATGCATTTTCATCGCAACTAATCATTCAATTCAATCTCATGAGATTCAAACATACACTCTAAAGATGCGTTTAGTTTACAAATCCCATTTTTATTTCACTAACTGAACAGGTATTTCACTTGATCCATAAGGCACTCACATCTTGGCGACTCGATTTTGTTTGGTGAATCCCGGGCTAATTTTGTCATTCGGTACACGCGCTTTACACATTTAACAATTTCGGGTCTCCCCATCACGACGGATCGATTAGTTCATCCTGAAATGAAGTTATTAAAACGTTGATATATTTCATCATGACGAATGTCGATTGCATCCCACCAAGTGGACATTTTCCACGCCATATACCATCAAGGACGGAAGCCGATTATGCATCCCGGGCCAAGTGGTATTGGACAAATTTCGGTTGCCTTCATACCTGGATGCCGATCGCATCCGCGTCGGGTCGTTTAGTATATCTATTCAATTCAAGATGTCAAGAATTGACCAATTCGTTTACAATTCGATTAATCGCTCACATGCAATTAATTGTCAAACAATTCAAATATCACATTTTCAATCTATATGCACTTTCGTAATATCATTTCAAAGATATACTCATTCCATATAATCATTTTAGATTTATTTGGTGAACTACCAAAACATCACAGCAGTGATGTAGGTTCAATGAACAAACCAAAGCCACGGCTCTCATTTCCTTCCCTTCGATCTCTGTCCTAGGTTAGGTGATCTCTGTTCGTCCCTA
The DNA here is from genome assembly GCA_016808115.1 of Tetrastigma voinierianum. Lineage (NCBI taxonomy): Eukaryota > Viridiplantae > Streptophyta > Magnoliopsida > Vitales > Vitaceae > Tetrastigma > Tetrastigma voinierianum. Next base: position 478,703 of record JAEQBH010005114.1, on the reverse strand, counting down.
AACAATACCAATCACAATTCACTCTTAATAGATAAACAATTATTATACATTTTTAGTGAATGACAATTTATCTTCGTTAACGGTTTTGAGTTAAGAAACTAAGTCTGCCTATTCTCTTTGCCGAAGCGGTGTGGTACGGTACGTTTTTCATTTATCTTTATTCTTATTTGAACCCCCATTAATAATTTATTAGGGTCCTTAAACTATTGGTGTACGAATACAAGGTGTTCGAAACAAAATCCCAAAAATTTGTTCATAACAAAAAGAGGCTACGTCATGGTGTACCTCTTCGTGGTGTAATTCGACGGTGCCCTTGGGCACCTCAGCCTCACCGCTGCGAGGCATCCCACATTGCGGCGTAGGTCTACGCCGTGGCGTGGGTTCCCTAAGCTGCGGCGTAGGAGCCCATTTTGCCCAGATTTTTCTGGTTTTCCTTTCTTGCGATTTTTCTCCAAAAATCACCCCAAAATCCAAATGAAACTCTAGAAATCACTCCTAAAGGCATTCTAATACCATCCTAAACCAACAATGAGCAAAACCCATGGATGGATTAGGGTTTTTCTAACCCAAACATCAAATACAACTTCTGTATCTGTCTACCTTAAATCCCTTCAGACGCCCTAGCCTTTCTCTTCCTTGGCAAGATCTGAACAAATGGGCTGACTTGCACCAAATCTCACTTCTTCCTAAACCCTTAGCTTTCTCTCTCCTCTCAATTCTCCCTCAAATACGGCTTTGTCTCAACAGCTCCTTAGGGACCACTTTTGGTCTTTAAGCCTTTGCTTTCCTTAAAGCCTTGTTCGCTTACAATAACCATTTTCATTTTCGCATTTTAACCTTATTCCCACTTTCATTTATCATTTAATTCACTTTGGCATAAGTCATCTCATTAGAATCTTATAGGTCCTCATTTACACATTTCAATTCTGCTATTTGTTTTTCACTGGGTTAATTTCCGTGTTAATTTCTCATTTAGCATATAATATTTAATTATACACTTACATATTCATTTCACATTTCACAATTTATCAGTTTTCCCGGAAAAACCCAAGTTTGGCTCAATTCATACCCGGAATATATGATAAAATTATTATAAAATTTAGGGTATTTTTGGTGCGCTATAGTTTTCTCATTTGGTTAGGGCATTTACGGTTTGTGTGAGAAGAAGCCATTTTCGGGTTTCCAATTGCTTAAGCAAAGATAAGGAAAAGAAGAAGAGAAGAAATCCAGGTTTGGAACTATAACGCCCCTTCCCGAGATGGTTACGGTACGTGTAACCGTAGGGTCGCATATGTGCACCAAGGGTTTTCTTAATTAGTTGAGTGTCATAGTAGTATTTTTGCAAGTTGTTTTTAAGGATGAAATTCTAAAGTTTTCTAAAGAATTGTGTAAAATTTTTGTACTAAGGAAAGTGAAGGGGTGAAAGTACAAATCATGGAAACTTTAATGTTTAAGGATAATAATAATAATAATAAATTATCAGAATGGTTTAGTAGCTTCAGAAAATTTATGTGATTCCTGATAATAGTTTAATCGCACAAGAATTCGGTTCTGAAATCTAGTGAATCTAGAAAAATTTCGTCTAATTCCGAGACAATCTGGAATATCATTTAATTTCCGGGTGATAAGCTGCCATGATCTCTCAGTAATATAGATTTTTACAAAATCTCTCAAGTTAGAAATGACTTGAGCTAAGTTCATTTAAATATAGCTTAACCAAAATAAATAAATTTTTTCAAGACAGAAACGAACCCGAATGAGGCAATATGAGTCATATATCCAAAGAATAATAATAATAATAATAATAATTATTATTATTAAAAAAAAAAAGCAAAAAGAAAAATGAGGAACAGACAGGAGAGAGAGTTAGAGCATGTGGAGAGAGAGGAGAAAATTATTTTAGAGAGAGAAACTTCTCTCTAAGATCTACGGAAATCGGACTATAGGTTTTCGTCGGAGTAATAGGCAAAGTTGCTCTACGCGACAAGAGGTACGTGTGGGTACTCAAAGCTACAGCGCTTATTAAACTTCATGAGGTAGGAAAGAATTTTCCTACTTATTGGCAGCCTAAAGGCTATGTAATGGCTTGAAATTTTTTAACCCGTGAGAGGTTTCAGAATTTCAAGTCCCAAAATTTTACTGAGTTTAGGAATTTTTAGGAATTTTTCGACTATTTTCAACAAACCGCTAAATTTCGACTGTTTTCTGACACCCAGTTGAAATTTCAGGATTGTATTCTAATAACCGAACATAATTTTAGCTGGGTGTTTTTAGACTATGGAAAGTCCCTGAGTCTATAATCTAGCTACATGCCTCGTGATCAGCATTTCCTCTGCGCCCAAATATTTTTAAAAAATTTAATCAGAGCACCAAGTGTGCAAATCTGTTTGCTCAGGATAGACGTGTGTGGTCTAATAACATGACTGAGTGTGTAGGTAATAGAGGAGACGAAATTGTGAAGTCGTGTCAATTGTTGTAATCGAAAAGTGAGTGTTCTAAACTCTATTTTTAAATTACCAGTGTATTGTTTATAAATCGTTTTACATTTAGTATGTTATGATTTTAAAGTATTTAAACTATATTTCACAAGCAACATAGCATTAAACCATATTTCAAGCAAGAAATGGTTTTAAAGTGTTAAACCATATTTCGCAAAAGCAAAACATTATATTTTTATAAACAAAGGCCTTAAGAAAATCCCTAGTTTAAGCAATCATAACTGGCTTCGAGGTATTCAGACGTGCACGGAGGCGAGACATGATTTCACTGATGAAGATTCGTCAGCTCCAAACTTAAATTTCATGCATTATGGCATATTAGAGGAGGCCGTGGCACGTTTGGGGTATATAGGGTTAGTGCACTAGCTAGAGTATGGTGACATAGACATGAGGTCTTTCTACCATATTTACTTGAAAAGGTGATGTGGACATAAGGTCCTTCCGCCAAAGACGGCAGTCGAGCCTGTGCTCTCGTGGTTTACTAGTAGATAGCAAGAAGAAAGGCCTCCATAAGATCTTGATTTATAAGCATTTTTCATAAGCGCTTTAAAATCAACACCTGTAAGTACAAACATTTTATGAAAAAGTTTTGAAACTACAAAGAAAAGCAGCAGTAGTTTCGGAAAGTTTTAGAAACTTAAAGTAAAGCAAAGCAAGCAACAATTTATGAAAGTTTTGCTAAATCCTTAAAGCAAAGCAATAATTTTAAGAAAAGTGTTTGAGGAACTTTTATAGCAAAGAAGTAGATTTTCGAAAATGTCTCTGTAAAAGATAATGCACGCTTTGAGATATTTTCAGAAAGCAAGCATTTTATAAAAGCATACACTCACCGAGCCTGCGAGCTTATTATTTTCCCCGCTTTAAAAACTATTTCCGCCATGTGCACGCCTCTGACCTTGTGACATATTAGGATTCTCCCGACTTCAGATAAGTGTTTCAGATAACTGATCAAGGAAATACTTTGAACTTGTATAATTGTACATATGTATATACATAGTTTTGTTTTATGAAACGTGGATGAAATTCGAGTTCTTTGAAGAAGTGTTGCTGGTTGCCATATATTTTAAAAGTGTAACTTATATATACGTGTGCTTTGGAATAGGTCCCATGCCTGTTATACCGCGAAATTTTATAAAATCACAGTTTAGAAAAGAAAATTTTTTGAGGATGAAGCCAGCAAGAACAATGCTTCGTCTTCACAGGATTCTTTAGTCATCGAAGTAACGGGCTTTGCTTTCAAAATAACACAGACTCGCTAGTAGGGGTGGTGTGTCAAAGGTGGTATCGAGCTGAGTCTTAGAAACTCAGGTTATCCCGTAGTTTTTTATATACACTATTTGCTACTATTGGCACCCACATTTTCAAATTCAAAGTACATTTGCGGTTTCAAAGTACTAAAAACAATTGATTTCGAATAAGGCACTATGTCAAGGTAGGACATCGAGGTCGCCCTAGAGAGCCATTCCGTAGGCTTTCGAAAGCATACTCATACATCGGTTCCAGGAGATGAGCACGAAGTTGGTCTCTACTATCGTTTCCATGAATCAAATTCCTCCAATGTGTGTTCAGTTGTAATTCATCTCAAGCCACAAGAGGGAGCCTAAGTTCCCCAGATTGGTTTAATGTAGCAGGGCACAGATTGCTTAGATAGTAGCTATAGCGACTCGTCAGCAGTCGCAACCTTAGCCACCTCCGCCACCCGCAGGGGCTCAAGAGCTCGGGAGGTCTACATAAGAGAGGTGCCAGGTTGGCGCTAAGCCATATGATTAGCACACCGCAGGCAGCCTGGTTATGGTTGGACAGAGTAAACAAGATTTACGGAGTTATGGGCTGCACAGATGATCAGAGGGTCATGTTTTCAAGTTTTCTGATGAAAGAAAGGGCTAAGGATTGGTGGGATGCCGTGGATAAGAGGTATCCTGATGGTATATCATGGGACTAGTTTCAAAGAAGAGTTATTAATGTGATTCTTTCCTCAAAAGAGTTACAAGATTCAAAGATCGGGAGGAGTTCTTCAGATTAGAGTGTAAGAACATACACATCGTATATTAAGATCTTGTTAGTCGATTGGTTCCATATATTCAGCCGATGAAGTCCTCGGGGGTGCAAGTGGTTTTCGGGCAGGATAACAAGACTAATCAGAAGTCCATTTGTCCACCTGCCTCTAATGTACTGGGACTTAGTCGAGGCCGCTGAGGGCTGAGAAAGTACTACGACTATGCATCGTATAGGCAGAAAGTGAAGAGGAGTGCAAACTGTGCACTCCAGCGAGCTCCGTCACCAGCGCAAAGAGAAGCAAGGGTAGAGGTTACAAAGGCCGAGGTCAGAGCCGCCTCTACCGTGGACCGTTGATAGCCCCTGGGGCCACAATGTATACCCTAGAGTATTCTGTCACATGTGTGTCAGTACACTGGGGAGTGTAAAAGATATAGTATAGGTGTTTCCCCATCAGGGCTGTGAAGGCCATTTTATTAAGGAGGTCCTCGCTGATTGGTGTAGACACGGTAGCAAGCCTAGCTACCCTAGCACTGAAGATATGCCTGTAAACCTTCCTGAGGTTTCCCAAGAGAGGGGCCGGGGCAAATGTAGGTAGAGGCGGTCGTGGTAGAGGTAAAGGTGGTGCCCTGTGGATGCGCATGTTATCCAGACTCAGCCTCGCAGTTTGCGCGTGATCTGGGTAGATGCACGCACTCCAAACAGAGGTTACCTGATATTATTTCTATCCTTGATCATGATGTTTATACATTAGTGGACCCAAGAGCCACGCATTCATTTGCATCTAGGCCTTTCTTAGATCACTTCCAGATAGAGACTTAGCCATTAAGGGGTCGCATGAGAGGTTCCTAAAGAGCCTAGGAGATCCGTTATTCTCATACAGAGTAGTCAGAGATAGTAGAGTTCTGATTAGGGGATAGGAGTTCCCAGCGAATCTTGTAGCCCCAGATATGAGGGATTTTGATGTGGTTCTTGGCATGGATTGGCTGTCTCGCCATAGGGCCACATTGGATAGTTATAAAAAGGAAGTAAAGTTGCATAAATCAGGGAAATTGGAGGTAAAGTCTGTGGGAATACAGAGTTATCTTCCAGTATGATCTCCGCCTATGGCAAAGGCAGGATGCGGTGTAAGGGCTGTCAAGGTTATTTGGCTTATGTGGTGGAGAAAGGGAATGAGGAGACTCTAGTGGATGAGATTCCAGTTATTAGAGAGGACCCAAATGTATTCCCGGATGATATTACAGATTTACCTGTGACAGGGAAGTGAGTCTACCATTGATTCGATCTCAAGGACTAAGCCTCCATTTCATTCTCCATAGATGGCTCCAGAGTCGAGAGCCAAGGCCCGCTGGAAGAGCTGCTGAGTAAGGGATTTATTGGCTGGAGCATATCCCCATGTGGAGCTCGCTTTCGCGAAAAGAAAGATGAGCTCAGGGTTTGAGTGAGTACATGTGCAAATGGTACTCAAAGTACCATCCGTACTGGGCATCCAATTTCTAGGATTGATGAGTTATCTGATCAGCTCCAGGGTCTCAAAGCCACCTTCTAAGATAGATTTGAGGTCGGATATCATCAGCTAAGGGTGCAGTGGAGGGTGATGTTCCTAAGATCGCATTCGTGATATGCTACGCATTATGAGGAGGTGATGCCGTTGCTCTACCACGCCCCACAAATAAGCATGGATTTGATGAACCAAGTGGGATCAAATGACGGATAGGTTAGTCATAGTCTTTATCGAGGTTATCCTAGTGTAGTTCTGGCAGTCTGGGAGGAACATCTCGTAGCACCCGAGATTGTGTTGCAAACCCCTAAGGGATCAGAAGTTGTATGCCGTTGAGAAAGTTCCATTTTCGTCGACAGGTGGTATTCCAGTCATGTGATCCCCAACTGAAAGGCGAGTGTGGATCCCCAGAAAATAGAAGTCGGTAAGTTGGAAACCACCAAAGAAATGTGTTAGAGCCCAGTGTTTCCTTGGTTTAGCTGCGTTGCAGAAGCTCGCCGGGCGGTTCTCTCGCGGGAGATGCTGTTCCACCACTGCCGAAGGCGAAGATGTCAAGTATGATCAGGTGGATGGTCACAAGAGTTTCGAGGGAGCTAGCTGTAGATTGACTTCAATCTAGCCTAGCTTCGCTCTAATGGGAGAGATGGGCTTGCGGGTTTACAAAGATGCTTTCTCGCAAGGCCTGGTTATGCTTTGATCTTGTAATGATGTAAGGACACAGACGCCTCTAGCAATGCAAGAGCGCAGGAGAATTTACCCCAAGAGCCATGACTTAGAGCTGCAGCAGTTGTGTTTGCAATCAAGATAAGGAAAGCACATTTATATGGTGCTCTGCGCATCTTTACAGATCATAAGAGCCTTCAATATATTCACCCAGAAGAGTTAAACTCGAGGCAAAGAAGATGGCTTGAGTCAGACTGTTACGACCACGATCGCATTCATTGAGTAACATCCAGAAAGCTAATGTCGTGAAAGGCATGCCTTGAGAGGCGTTTGGTTTTCATTCAAGCGTGAGATCAGGTTATCTCTCCACTATTATGATCCGGTGAGCTTTAGGTGATATCGAGCTGGCGATTCAGGAGCATCATACCACATTTCATGTTAGACCTCTCCCGCGGATCAGATTTAGCAAAGGGCACTGCGTGGATCCACGCATGATTAAGCTTAAGGAAGAGATAGAAAAGTAAAAGACAGCAGTTTCAAATCGCAGATGACTTCCTGCATGATAAAGTGCAGAGCAGAGAATGTGTGCCGTGAGTATGCATGGAAGTCGAAGAGAGACATTACGTAGTTACACATTCGTCCGTCATGAAATCCGAGTAAGTGACTAAGATGTGTAATGGTGAATTGAAAGAACGTTACTAGTGGAATGGGATGGAGAAAGAGATCGCGGCAAGCCAGCCTAATTCCTGGGACCTGCAAGAAAAGACAGAGTATTAGAGGCTCCAAGTGGGAAGATACACATTCCCTATTCTAGTATGGAATGGGAGTAAGGTCACTATGATTTATAGTCGCAAAGCCTTCATAGACTCAAAGGCAGCATGATGCTATATGGGTGATACGGATCGATCACCGAAGTCCGCCATTTTCGCGCCATCGCTGAGGATTCTCCGAAAAGTTGGCTCGCCTTGTATGTGGATGAGATAGTGAGACTTCATGGGGTTCTAGTTTCGATAATTTCAGATCGAGACCCTTGAGTTATCTAGGATTCATGACACATTCCATGTGTCAATGTTAAGGAAATACATCCTGCATCCTTCATAGCCGAGAGCACTAAGTGTGCTTAAAGGAGTAAACTTGGTTTTATGAGGAAACACCTATGCATTATAGATCGCAAGGAACAGGTGTTGAGGAGTAAGGTGATTCCTTTAGTTAAAGTCCTGTGGAAGAATCATGAGAGAGAGGTAGCTACCTGGGAGCCAGAGGCTAAGATGCACCGACAGTATCCTCAACTATTTCCTGATTGAGGTATTTTTCTTTCCTTTGAGTTTAGTTTGTTCATTTTGAGGACGAAATGTTCTAAAGAAGGGAGGATTTTTATTTTCAGTTCACTTTATTTTAAATGAACTTAGCTCAAGCCATTTCCTGACTTCCGAGAATTTTGTAAAAATCTCGTCCTTGAAGTCACTGGCGACTTATCACCCAGAAATTCGTAAAATATTTCGACTGTCTCAGAATTCGACGAAATTTTTCTAGGTCACTAGATTTCGCAAGACGAATTTAACGGCGCAGTCTATTTCATCATCCGAGATCTAGAGAATTTTCTAGGCTTCCCTGAACCATTATGGCAATTTATTATTATTATTATTATCCTTAAACATTAAAGTTTCCATGATTTGTACTTTCACCCCTCCACTTTCCTTAATTGCAAAAGTGCTACAATTCTTTGAAAACTTTAAAATTTCATCCTTAAAAATAACTTCCAAAAATACTACTATGGCACTCAACTAATTAAGGAAGCCCTTGGTGCACATATGCAACCCTACGATTACACGTACCATACACTCTCTCGAGACGAGGCGTTACAGGAAGTCTCATATTTGTTAGTATGGAACCTTTATGTATGGAAATCCCTCTTTGTCTAAGTTGTGTAGGAAAAATCATATTAGAAATGTTGTTGGTTGGTATAAGATGAGTTTTATGGTTTATTTTGATTTTTGTTTGAGTTGGTTTTGGTTTGGAAGGAAATTTCTGATGAAAAGGGCCAACTGCCATTTCGTCAGCTCGACACCTTTCCTAGGCTAAGGAGCTGTCATTCAGCGAACCCAAGGACGAGTTTTCCGACTATATGATATGCCTAGGCGTGGCACCTCTACGCCTAAGTTAATTTTCTGATGCCTAGGCGTAGCGTTGCTACGCCAGCCAAGCCACAGCCCGCTTTTGTTATTTTGGGTTAATCCTAGAATATGTTTCTCTTTTGTTTGGACTTTCAATGGAAGATAATTAGGCATAAAATTAGATTTATTGAGGATCCTAACAAGTGAATGAAAGGCTCCGCACATGTATATGAATTATAAGTTATAAAATGCTCTGTTTCCCCTTCACCTAGGCGATCCTGTTGTTGGGCAGACATTGTTTCTTACCTTATTTGCTAATGTGATTAAGAATAAAATAACAAGCTCTGAAACACATATAATTGTATGCCTGTTGAAGACCGGATAGTGAATGAATAGACACGTCTGTTCAGTGCGACGACACTCTTGGTAGTGCTACAACACTTCTGTTAAGTGAGTAGGCACGTCTCTGTTTAGTGCAACGTCACTCCTGCATTGTGCTACGACACCTCTTTACGTAGGCAGACACGTCTCTATTTAGTACTGTACCGTACCTTCGGGTACCTATCATGCTACGTCCCTGTCATTTATTGTTACTGGTCTATACAAGTAAACATTTATATGGTAAGATCTGAATAATGAACAATAAGAAAGTATAAGAAATCAGTTATGTTCTGTAATGTAACTACGAGTACCTTCTGTACAAGATCTATGTTCTGAACTCCTACGGGAGATATGAAAACTCCATTATAAGAATTATGTTATATGAAAACTCTGTTTTAGAATTATGTTATACGTAAACTTTGACATATGCCTTATGATATATGATTCCTGTAAATGTGGACCACTTCAAGTGGTCATATCTGTTATCTATTTCCCACTAAGCTCTAAGCTTAACACGGGTGTTTCATCCGTGTAGGTACTAAAGAGGACATTCGAGGCATTCCGTATACAACAGGGCCAACACAACAATAGGAGTCCACTTGATGTAGGTTTTGACTTTATTTTTGAATGTAAATGTAATATTTTTGTAATATTGGAATTTGTTTAAGTACAAGTAAATAGGACTCAGGAATATATGTACAAGACATTTTAAACACCACTACGGTGGTAGTTCTATAAGTTTATGTAATTATGAAAATATGATTGAAATAGGCCCACCAATGTCAGAAAATCAGTTAAAGGAGTCTCAGTCTCGTGCCGTGCCCCCTCCATTTGCCCAGGCGGGGGTAGGGGCATGACATACGTAGTCCACTACCAGTAGTATGTATTTGTTTCCACAAAAGGAAGGGAATGGGTCCATGAAATCAATACCCCAAACATCTAAGATTGAATTCAAGGGCATTTCATTTTTGCTTGAAATATTTCCTGTTCTTTGGCATCTATCATAGGTTTTCACAAGTGAGCATCTCAATAAGGTAAATAATAAAACCCGATTGCAAAGACCTTAGCTATCCTCGTCCACTAAAATGTCCACCACACTCTAAAGAATGAAGATGGAGAAGGATAGCCTGCATTTCATTTTCTAGGATGCATCTTCTAATCATTTGATCAACACAATGTCTATAGAGAATGGGATCCTCTGATAAAGATTGCCTCAATTCAGCAAAGAACCTTTTCTTTTTTTGAGAAGTTAAGTCCGAAGGTATAATTCCAACAGCTAGGTAGTTCACGAAGATGTCTGCAAACCATGGAGTCCATTCAGCATGGGAAACATCTAGTAATTGCTTATTTGGGACGCTATCATTAATGTGAACTTGTGAAGCTTCATTATCCTCCAATTTTAGTCTGGAATAGTGGTCAACTACCAATTTTTTGATCTCTTCTTGTCTTTTAACTCCACATCAAATTCTTGCAAAAGAAGGACCCATCTTATAAGGCGAGGCTTAGCATCCTTCTTTGTCATTATATACTTTATGGCTTAGTGATCCGTGAAGACAATGACCTTGTTTCCAATCAAGTAAGGCCAAAATTTGCCAAAAGTAAAGACTATTTCTAGCAACTCTTTTTTAGTGGTGGCATAATTTAGTTATGTTTTATTTAGAGTTTTTATATCTTCTTATATGGCATGAAAAACCTTGTTCTTCCGTTGCCCCAAAACAGCTTCAACCGCATAATCACTTGCATCACACATTAGCTCGAATGGAAGTTCTAATTCCGGAGCTATAACACAAAGGGCTGAGGCGTAGCTTATCCACGAGCCTGTAACGCTGCCACATTTCATCAAAGAAAATGGACTCATGCATCATTGTAACAAAGAGGTTTTGCTATTGTTGAAAAGTCTTTACTGAACCTCCTATAAAAACCTGCATGGCCTAGGAAACTCCTCATTCCTTTCATTGAAGTAGGGGGTGGCAATTTCTCAATCGGTTTCTATTATTCATCTACCTCGATCCCATTGTCGATACTTATGTCCCAAGACAATGCCTTTCTTTACCATGAAATGGCATTTCTCCTAATTAAGGACAAGGTTGGTCTCCTTACATCTCTTCAAGACCAACTCTAAATTTCCAAGGCAATCATCAAACGAGGCTCCTAACATTGAAAAAGTCATCTATACAAATTTCAATTTATCTTTTTCTACCAAGTCTGAAAATATTGCCATCATGCATCGCTGAAATGTGCCTAGTGTTGCATAACCCAAATGGCATCCTCTTGAATGCAAAAGTCTCGAAGAAGCATGTAAATGTTGTCTTCTCTTGGTCTTCAGGAGCGATAGCAATCTAGTTGTAACCAGAATATCCGTCTAGGAAACAATAGAACTCATGACCCGCCAACCTATCCAACATCTGATCAATGAATAGTAAGCGTAAATGATCTTTCATAGTGGCTTTGTTCAGCTTCTTGTAGTCAATACAGATTCTCCAGCCACCTACTATTCTTGTAGGGATTAACTCATTGTTTTCATTTTTAATCACTGACATCCCACCTTTCTTTGGCACTACTTGGACTCGGCTCACTCATAAACTGTCGAAAATGGGATAAATCACTCCTCTATCAAGCCATTTTAAGACTTCCTTACATACCACTTCCTTCATAGTTGGGTTAAGCCTTCTTTGGGCTTCAAATGCGGGTCTACTATTATCCTCTAAAAGTATTTGATGCATGCACATTGATGGCCTAATCCCCTTTATATCGGCTAAAGACCATCCAATCGTCTCCTTATTCTCTCTAAGCACTCTCAATAGATTTTCCTCTTCTACTTTAGAGAGTTATGAAAAGATAATGACCGGTAAGGTAGAAGACTCCCTAAGGTAACCATACCTAAGGCGAGATGGAAGTTGTTTCTCTTTAAGAACTGAGGGGTTTTCAATTGAAGGGATAAGGAGAGAAGAACTAGAACCCAAGCTTTCAAAGTATTTTCGTTTGTTTTGCCTAAAAGAGTCTATCTACAATACAAATTCTCTTGCTTCATCACCAATAATGTCGGGAGAATCTCCATAGATGAGGCTAGTCTCCAAAGGATCTAGGTGATCCTTTTGGCTAGACACTATAACCTCTACAATGCCTACTTTAAAACAACTTTCACTCTCCATGGGATGCTTAATGGCATTGAACACATTGAAAGTCACCTCTTCATCTTGTACCCTCAATCTAAGTTCCCCCTTTTGCACATCAATAAGGGCTCGGCCGGTAGCTAAGAAGGGTCTTCCTAATATAATAGGCACTTCCTTATCTTCTTCCATGTTAAGAACTATGAAATCCACCGGAAGATGAACTTGTCTACCTTCACTAAAAAGTCCTCAATAATTCCCCGAGGATGAGTGAGTGATCTATCCACCAATTGAAAAGTAAGTAGGATTCGCCTCTCCCAAACCAAGTTTCCTGAAAATAGATAATGACATTAAGTTAATACTAGCACCAAGATCACATAAGGCTTTTTCAAAAATTGAATTGTCAATAGAGAATGGTATAGTAAAGTTCATTGGATCCTTTAGCTTTGGAGGTAATTTTCTTTGAAGGATAGCACTACATTCCTCGAAAAGAGCAACGATTTCACAATCGCTAAGCTTTCTTTTAGTTTACGAGGATGTCCTTCATGAACTTGACATATGAAGGCATTTTCTCCAATGCATCGACAAATGGAATATTGATGTGGAGCTTCTTGAAAATTTCCATAAACTTGCCGAATTGGTTGTCTAACTTGTTATTCTTCAATCTTTGAGGGTATAGGACAACTGGAGTATCTTCTCTTAAAGGAGCTTTTAACTTAGTTTTTCTTTGCTCTTTACTTGCTAAATTTTTCAATAGCTTCTCTGCTTTTCCAATAGTTCTAGCACTCTTTTCAGCAGCTTCATCACTGTTTCTTGAATTTCCAACATTGTTTTCTTCATTCTTAGCATTGTCTTCATCATTTTCAACACTATTTTAGACAAGTCTCTCTACAATTTTTCTGCTTCTAAGTGTGATGGCTTTGCGATGCTCCTTGCCATCTCTTCTAGGGTTCACTTCCGAAGTTCTAGGCAAATTGCCTTGTTGTCTCTCATTGAACAAGGAAGCCATTTGACCCATTTGAACCTCCAAATTTCTAAGTTGAGCGGCTTGATTAGTGAGGGAGGTTCTTGTCTCATTGACAAATTGAGCTTGAGATTTTCTCAATTTCAATTGGTACTTAGCTAATTCACTCATAGGGTCTTCCAAGCTTCCTTTCTTCTCTTAAGGAGATGAAGGTTTAACTTGCTCCACCAGGTGCATCACGTTCGGATTGTTTCTCCAAGAGAGGTTAGGATGATTCCTCCATTCTGGATTAAAGTTGATTGAATATGGATTGAATTGTGGTTGAGGGAATTTGCTCAAGTATTGGGCTTGTTCCACACTTATCTTCCAACACGGGTTTCCAATTTGACACTCCGTATTTGAATGAGGTCCATTACAAAAATCGCATGAAATGATAAGCCCTTGGATCACATTTTCCACGGCTTAGGCATTTTGTAATTGAGTGGACTGAAGTTGCTTTGTAAGCAATGAAACTTGGACCACTAGATTATTGAAAAAATCCAAATCAATGACTCCACTTGGTTTCTTAAGCGTTGCTCTTTTATTCGGCCATTGGAAATTATTCAAAGCCATATGTTCCAACAATTGGTACACCTCATTTGCACTCTTGCTCATCAATGCACCTCTAGCTGAGGCGTCTAGGAGTGTTCTAGTAGTCTCGGTTAACCCATTGTAGAAATGATGCACTTGCATCCATTTTGCCAAACCATGGTGGGGGCATTTTCTTAAGAGGTTTTCATAACGATCCCATTCCTCATAAAAGGTCTCTCCATCATATTGAGAAAAGCTGTGTATCTCAATCCTCATCTTTTTGCTTTTTCCGGAGGGAAATTTTTTGAAAGGAACTTATGTACCAAGCTGTCCCAAGATGTGATAGAGTCAGGAGGTTCTGAATTTAGCCAATTCTTTGCTTTGTCTTTCAATGAAAATGGGAAAAGTCTCAAACAAATAGCATAGTCACTCACCCTATTATACTTCACCATTTCAAACACTTCAAATAAATTAGAAATGTGCATGTTGGGGTCTTCAATTGGCAATCCCATGAATTGAGTATTTTGAATGAATTGCAAGTGATAAGCTTAGACTCAAAGTTGTTTGCTTGTATAGCTAATCCCCTAATCACTAGAAGGATGCCAGTAGGAGGAAAAGCGTAATCTCTCAGTGCTTTCTCCAAATCCTCCATGGGAAGGGCTTATAGGGGCACACTTTCCTCGCTTGTAGATTGGATGTCTACATCTTCTCATTCTCTAAAACCTTCAACATTCTCCATTGATTTTTTCTCAAATTCAGTTCGTTCTTTCTTGCCCTTCCTAATTCGTCTCAATGTTCTTTCTAATTCTAGGTCCAAGGGTACTAGATCTTTATCACCAAACTTTCGCATGAATCAATGGTGCCTGAAATTCAACAAGAAAAGAGGAAACAATTGTCAAAAATCCTAATCAAAAGCTCAAACAACTAATGAAAAACAAAAATTGCTTGAAGTAAAAAGCAGTATCAATATTAGCACGAAGCCCGCAGCTCCCCAACAATAGCCTTAGCAGTAGAGCATAAGCGTGATGTGTATATAAAATTATGCAGAAAAATATAAAAAGAGAGCATATTCTACGCAAGTATATGCTTGTCAAGTAATACAGTGTACGAGATGTACAAAGATCGATCCACAGGGAAAATGGGGATGCTATGTACCAAAATTAGAATACTTCTCTAATATTCAAACGGTCAAAGGATGATAAGTTGAAACAAGATTTAAACTAAACTAATCTAGTGAAAACTTAATCAACTAACAAACTGTGCAACTAAGGGATACCAAGAGATAATAAAGTTCTAGGGTATTTGGTGCATGTAAACAATCCTCCTATATCTAAGCCAAAATTCCATTCTATTGTCTCTTGAAAAGGCTTCCAAGAAGACTCTTTCCTAAGTTAATTATAAGCCTCTCTCGAGGTTGAATAACCTACCAACTAACACTAGGTCTTTTTCTTCTCAGCTCAACCCCAAGCATCAGAGATACTTTAAGACCCAAGAATTTCTCCACTCTATTATCATTAGTTTCTACGGCATTCATTAAGATTAACTCATCTAAGTCAAATTCCTGACTCCCTTCAAGGAACACTTATCATGTTAAGATTAGCTAGAAATCAACATGCAAATAACACTTAAGCATCAATTAACAGATATGCAATCACAAATAGACAATAGAAATAAGAAATTCAACTTTAAATATCAGTTTTCATGTCAAAACACAACCAAAACCCTAGATTGTGAGAAATTAGAGCATATTAGGGCGTGCATCACAAAATTTGAATAAAGTAAGGAATAAAGTGAAGAGCTCTGTGTTAGCAAGTGATTTCTAAATCTTCTTCTTCCTAATCCCAGATTCTTCTCCAAAATCTTAATGAATAGCTACCAAGCCTCCTCTCTAGTCCCAAAGTGCAGACCATCGGTCCTCGACCCCGAACCAAAATTGAACCTCACAGTGCGAACCCCCGTCCCACCTCCTCCCTCGAAGTAGGGCATTATTTCTTATAAACCATGAAAGAGGTGGCCACTCGAATGCCAAACTAGGTTGGGCTCGCGAACAGGCCCAACGATGTCACGACGTTGAGACGTCGCGATAGAGGTTATGGAGACATTGAGTTACAAGACGTCGTTGGGGCCAATGTCATGAAGTTGGAGCAAGATTTGCATTCCTCCATCGTTTAGCCTCCAAACTGCCTTTAAACTACCACAATTTAACCTAAAATGCAAAATGAAACTAAATATTAATAATGAAGTGAAAACGTTACTTATTTATGTATAAAAGAGATAAAAACACACTAAAAACTAGGTCTATAAGGAGTGTTTTGGACACTCATTACTTGTTTTAGCTCATTTTTCTAGGTCTATTTAAGGGCATTTTGCAAACATTTTTAGGGTTCAAAATTTTAAAGAGGAGGCTCTCCTCTAGGGTTTGCTCTCTTGAAGTTTTGTTCCACTTTTTAGGTTAGATTTTGTAGATTTCTTAGTTTTAGGTTTGTGTTTGTGAAAAACTTAGCTTGTAATCGAATATTGTAGGAAGAACAACCTTGTGGAGTGTGAAGTTTAGCCTTGGAGCTAGGATTTGAACACATATTTGTAACCACAACTAGCATTTTTGTGTTTCTATCTGCCTGCTCTTTAATTTATGCAACTTTGTTTTATCGACAACGCTGATTTTTGTGGGTTTAAAATGAAACAAATGTTAGGCTAATCGTATATAGGGTTGGTTATCATATTTGATGATTGAGTTTGTCTAATCTTTAGTTAGTTGGCTGATTTATACATGATTGTATGTTGTTTAATATTTAAATAGTTTTATTACAGTCTTGGTTAATTAATCTATATTTGAGAGTGGATCTTGATCTGCTAGGAGTATCCTTGGTGACACTTGAACTAAGCAGCAAAAATCTGGTTACGATTCTGTAGGTGTAGATTAGTGTCGGGAGTCTAATTGACCTAATTAAAGACCTGGGAATTATAAAGTCTATTACCAGTGATTTCTATTCAAGACTATCAAACCCATTAAGTCTTGGATTACATGTGTGTGACTAACGTCAGGCTTAGTCTAGGTAACTCTATTGCAAGGGCGTGCTTGTGACCAATAGAGCTCCAGGAAAATGCCCTTGAAAAATATCGGCTCTAACGACCTAGGCGTAGCGTGAATGGTGGTTGTGTAGAAGAGAACAAAATTTGGAACACGAAAGTGGGATCCTCGTACCACATCCTTAGACCAACCCAAGTCGTAATTCATTCAACCTTGTTCTTACCTAGACAAATCCTTAGGCATCAATGATGATAACCAACCCTAGTTCCTCTCTAAGTCATTTTCTCCCGGTTTTAGTCAATTCAATCCAGTTTTCATAAATCAAACCATTGTTTTGTTAGTTTTGTTTTTATTAGTTTTTAGAATTTCACTTTAACTCACTTAGACGCTTAGATAGTGAACCAAGCAAGTATCCGGGGTACTCAATCCAACATAAAACCTATAGTCCTCGTGGGAACGATCTCGGTTCATAGTTGAAAACCATGTATTGCTTCTGTGACCTGTGCACTTGCCATAAGCAAACAAGTTTTTGGCGCAACTGTAGGGAACTTAACAAAAGTCTTTGGTAGCTACAACAACGACTTAATAAGTTTTTTACGTCGTTGTCGGGGACTTAACACAATCTTTGGTAACTACGACAATTACTTAACAAGTTTTTTGGCGCCGTTGCCAAGGATTTTTTTTTTTTTTTTTTGGTTTTTGGTGTTTGGATTGATATTCTAGCAAAAGTGAAGTTTGCTCATCTGAGAACTAACATTTTTTATTTTATTTTTTGTTTTGTTTGAGGAAATTTCTTTTATTTTCTTATTTTTATTTGTTTCTTATTTGTAGCTAGATTACTCTCTTTTTTTTTTGTATTTTTATGCAAGGCGTTGAGCATAATGTCTAACGAGGAGATAAATGAAATCTTCTATACCCTACAACAAGAATTTGCTTCTCGAGCTACCCAAATAACACCAACATGAGAAGATATCGTCACAAGGCAAACACAAACCTAAACGAGCCAACAAGATTATAATTTTGAAGGGGGAATCATCTCAATAACAATGTGGGTTACTTCTCCCAACCCACAACTACATGCCAAGATACTATCAATCAGGTTGGTGGACACATGACAAGTTCTCCTGTAGAAATTCAATAATGCCAATTCAAGGAAGTTCAAGTTATTATCAAGAGCAATTCTTGCAACCATCTGATGAAGAGCTATTCTTTGCATTGAATGAAGAAATTAAGAGGGATAATGAGGCTCTAAAAATGTGGTTGCCAATTATGGAAACCAAGATGGGCGCCAACATGATAGCATACATGGTCACTAGTTCGACAAACCTTCGAAAAGAAACACATGCTATCATGGAAAGAACAACAATACAAGTTGAGGAATTACCAAATATTCTAAAGGAACAATCTTCAAGGAAACTCTCAAGAGCCATAAAGAATGATGACATACGAGAGAGTGAAAGAATATCTTTAAGCCTTGAAGAAGAACTTTCAAGCCTGACATTGGATGAGGACAAGAACATAATAGAATGAGACAAAATGCCTTTAGTCCTTGAGGGAAAATTGGAAGACCCAGCATTTGTTGAGAATAGTGAGCTTGTCATTGACAAAGAGCTGTGATTGGAAAAGAAGCAAGTTGAAAAGCAACATCCCAAGCTTATAATGGAAAATGTCTTAGTTGGAGTTGAAGACTTCCTATTTACATAGAATCTTGCTGATTTTTGGCATGGATGAGGACAATGAGAAGCTCGATTATAGAAAAACCCTCCTTTGCCCCAAGTCAAATGTGGATTGATGCTGAAGATGGAGAGATGACATGCATGCAGATATAGAGCTCATTTCTACCTTTTGAGGAGCAAGCACCCAAGATCCTTCAAGGGGACACTCTTGAAGGATATAAATTGAAGACCAACTTTTTCCCCACCAAAGAGTTGGCATTTAAGTTTACATCGCCTATTCTGGAGGTAGAGAAGCTAATTCTCATGAGAGATGAGGATGAAGAGGGAGTATTGGCCACGATGGCTAAAGGGCCAAAGAAAAGCTCTCGGACTTCCCCAAAGAGTCTAGCTGGACTCTAAAAACGGAGCAACTTCTAATGACTTCTTTAGTTGTTCTAGTTAGTTATTTTTAGTATGTGTTGCATGTTGATTATATTTTAAGTGTTTATTTGATTTTTTCTTTTCGGCACATTTTTTGGTTTGTTCGAGGATATTTCTTTTCTTTTCTTATTTTTATTTCTTTCTTATTTGTAGCTAGATTACTTCTTTTTTTTCTTTTTTTCTTTTTTTTGTATTTTTGTGCAAGGTGCTGAGCATAATGTCTAACGAGGAGATAAATGAAATCTTCTATACCCTTTAACAAGAATTTGCTTCTCGAGTTGCCGAAATAACACCAACATTGGAAGATATCGTCACAAGGCAAACATAAATCTCCACGAGCCAACAAGCTTATAATTTTGAAGGGGGGAATCATTTCAACAACAATGTGGGCTACTTCTCCCATCCCCACAACTACATGCCAAGCTACAATCAGTCAGGTTGGTGGACACATGACAAGTTCTCTTGTAGAAATTCAATCATGCCAATTCAAGGAAGTTCAAGTTATTATCAAGAGCAATTCTTGCAACCATCTGATGAAGAGCTATTCTTTGTATTGAAGGAAGAAATTAAGAGGGATGATGAGGCTCTAAAAATGTGGTTTCCAATTATGGAAACCAAGATGGATGCCAACATGATAGCATACATGGTCACTAGTTCGAAAAACCTTAGAAGAGAAACACATGCTATCATGGAAAGAACAACAATACAAGCTGAGGAATTAGCAAATATTCTAAAGGAACAATCTTCAAGGTAACTCCCAAGAGACAAAGAATGATGACATACGGGAGAGTGAAAGAATATCTTTAAGCCTTGAAGAAGAACTTTCAAGTCTGACATTGGATGAGGATAAGAACATAATAGAATGTGACAAAATGCCTTTAGTCCTTAAGGGAAAATTGGAAGACCCAACATTAATGAGCTTGTCATTGACAAAGAGCCGTGATTGGAAGAGAAGCAAGTTGAAAAGCAACATCCCAAGCTTATAATGGAAAATGTCTTAGTTGGAGTTGAAGACTTCTATTTCCCCATAGAATCTTTGATTTTTAGCATGGATGAGGACTGACAAGTCTCATTTATAGAAAAACCCTCCTTTGCCCCAAGTCAAATGTGGATTGATGCTGAAGATGGGGAGATGACCTTACTTGTTGGTAAGGAAAAGTGAAGTTCAACCTCCACCAAAGCATACAACTTACGAATGAAGAAAAGATGACATGCATGCGGATATAGAGCTCATTTCTACCTTTTGAGCAACTACAGATCCTTGAGGGACACTCTTGGATATAAATTGAACTCAAGCTCTTCCCTACCAAAGAGTTGGCATTTGAGTTTACATCGCCTATTCCGGAGGTGGAGAAGCTAATTCTCATGAGCGATGAGGATGAAGAGGGAGTATTGGCCACAATGGATGAAGGGCCAAAGAAAAGCTCTCAGACTTCCCCAATGAGTCTAGCTAGACTCTAAAAACGGAGCAGCTTCTAATGACTTCTTTAGTTGTTTTAGTTAGTTATTTTTAGTATGTGTTGCATGTTGATTTTATTTTAAGTGTTTATTTGATTTTTTCTTTTCAGGGCATTGAAGCTGATTCTTAATGAGGGATTTTCATCAAGACCCACCTTAACCCGAGCCAAATGATCACGATTGATCATCTAGAGGAGTCCTTTGTTCTTAACTTTCATATCTCATACATTGAGGATAATGTAAATTTTAAGTTTGGGGGTATTGGGGGGATTTCCCTTTATTTTAAATTTTCCAGCTTCAATGATCCTATTTTTAGTGTTTTCTTTTTATTGCTTATGTGTTTTAGTAACTTTTATATTTTTTCGGTTTTTAGGTCAATTTTTTTCATTTTTAGGTTGTTTTTGTTTTGGTTGAGCTTGTTTTGGGAATAATTGTGATGCCTATGATGAATAATGATTAAACTTTCTTTCACAAGAAGAAATTGAGAGATATTTGAACTTAAAGCATAATGGTTTGACCTTGTAGGTGACTATCTAGCCAAAAGTTCTTAACACTTTGAGCACAATTCATTTACCCTTGATAGTCAATTTTCCTTGGTTTAGAGAAGAATTAGGTCAATATCATTCAAATTGATCTCTAAAGACTCTAGAACTAATTCAATTATCACTTGAGGTGAAATCCTAGGCAACACAACAATTAGGAAATGATATAAGCCATTCTTGGATCGGTTGAGCCTTTCTAGCATATACCCATAGTCACCAAATTTGAGCCATAATAGCCATTTTCTTTCTAGAAAGGCCAAGAATGAGCCCCTTGTCCCTTTTTGTTGAATACCCTTCAGTCAAAGCCCTTGTTTACCCTAACATGTTGATTTTAATGCTAATATCTTATGAATACATGTAGTGTGAATTGAGAGTTTGGTTGAAGTGAGTGTGCTATTAATGCAAATCAAAGGAGGTTTTGAGGTTTGGGGTAGAAAAAGAAAGAAAAAAGTAGAAAAGGAAGGAAAATATAATAATAAAGCAAGGAAGAGTAAGTTTGTCCTTGTAGCCTTCAAACCTTGAGTAAGTAAGTTTTTAGGGGTGTTCTACACCTAGTACCCTAAGGCCAACTGGTCTAGGAGTTACTAACCTAAAGCTCACTACATGGGGTAGGTAGAAAGCTTAAAGGGGTTGAACATTGCACTACTCCATGCCTTGTAATCTAGAAAAAATAAATGTAAAACCCGGGAAAAATTCAATTTTTCTGAAAAAGGGTAAAACATTAATTTTGGTTAGAAACAAGAAATTTTCTAGATTTTCGGATGACGAAATGGACTTCATCATTGAATTTGTCTCGTGAAATCTAGTTACTCAGTCAAATTTCGTCGAATTCCAAGACAGTCAGAATTTCACATCTTTCGAGGCATAGGGTGTCGGGTGACACATGGCATGATCATGTGGATGCCACATGGCACCCTAGGGGAGTGACACGTGGCATGATCCATGTGGTGTAATTGTGTGAATGGCTCACATTGAGCCAAGTGGCAAGTGGATTGTGGGACTCAGAATCAGAGAGTGCGGGGAGGTGTGGGGATGATAATGGCGACAGATGGGGATGGTGGGTTTTGAGCGGATGACACCTGGGGATAAGGAAAAGGAGGAAAAGTCAAACAAAAGGAGAAGAAAAGAAATGAGAAAAAGAAAGAAAGATATGAAAAAATGAGAAAATGAGAAAATGGAAAATGAAAAGGAGGAGAGGAGCAAACAAAAAGAAAGGGGAATTCGATGGATAAGAAGGGGGAGCGAAGGAAAGAAAAAAAAAGGAGAGAAAGAAAAACGAACAGATGGAGAGAGGAAGAAAGGGGGAGAAAAATAAAAGGAGATTTTTCCCGACATTCCGATGGTCGAAGCTCAACAGTCTGAGAAGAAAAGTCGATTCACGCATCGAGAGGCTGCGGCGCATTAGATTAAAATCTTGGGTTTCATCAAAGCTCCATGAGGTGAGAATTTAATGGCATAGGTTTTCTTTGGGACGTAACTGCGGCCGGTAGGATTCGGTCCAGATTTTGGGGACTGAATATTCGCCCACAGGGCCAGTTTTTCGGACCAGTCGACATATTTTGGGATTGTTTTTAGACCGATTCGGGCCCGAATTTTAGGATTGTTTCGGACGGAGTCAAACTAGATTTGGGATTATTTTAGACTGATTATGGCAGAATTTTAGGGCATTTTTGGGCCAGTCGAGACTGAATTTTTGAGAATGTTTTTGGACAATCCGGACTTAATTTTTGGGACTATTTTAGGACAATCCGAACTGAATTTTCGGGATTGTTTTTGGACAGTCTAGGCTTAATTTTTGGGACTGTTTTCGGACAGTCCGGATAGGATTTTCTGACTCTGTGTGTGCTGTTTTTTTATTTTTATTTTTTTTATGTGTTATTGGCAAAATTTGAATAACATGTTGGTTGTGTAAAAATCATGTTAATGCATGCTTATGGATGTATTGACATGGAATTTATGATGGATGTAAATTATATGTAAAAATTATAATTATCCATGATTTATTATGTTGCATGTGGTACTCATCATGCATGTAACATGAATTGACATGAAATGACATAATTGCATTTCATATGCACGGGGACATCGCATCAAGTTGGGTGTGTGTGCATGGTATTGGTTATTCACCATTCTTGGTGAATGTGTAGTGAGCTCGGAAATGGGACTACGTCCAAAATTGAGACTCACGGGTGCATAAAATAATAATAATAAATTTCGTGTGTTTGGGTGAAGCAAGATGGGGTAGATCCTCCCCCAGGGTGAAAGACCCAAATTCTATTCTTTGTTAGACATATGGATCCAGCAATGAAAGTTCGCGAAAGTGTCGAAAGGCGTGCGAAGCCTATGGGTAGGACCCACTTTGGGAAATTCGATTACCTGAAACACCGCAGATTTGATAAAGTAAAATAATAAATATCGGTTGTCGATGGAGCTAAGTCGTTAGGTGAAACACCCGATATTTGGTTTTCACACTTGGTAGTCGCAAGTGTGAGGGAGTCGGTCAGGACTCGGGTTACGGGCATGAGGAGTCTCATCTCATGCATGACATGAAAAAAAATAAAAATTCCATCTAGGATTGCATTTTCTGTATGAAATGTGGTATGATGTATGTGTGTCATTGCATGTGCATTTAGGTGGGGAGTAGCCCTTGTAGGAGAATTTACTCTGCACAGGCGTTGCTCACTATGTTGTGGGACCCCTTTGGTGCGGGGCCACGCTCCTCTGAGGCCATGATTTGCGAAGGAGGACAACATGTGGCCTTGAGTAACATTTTTTTTTTTTGTAAAAGTGTTTTGTATAGAAAGATTTTTATAAAATTCTTTTGGACTATTGTATAAATAGTCGGGTATGTAATTATGGTAAGAGGGTCGTGATCGGACCCCTACAGACTGTAATTAGTCATTTTCTTTTCATATTTTAGATTTAAATATGAATGAATTGGTCTCGGTGAAGGGACGTATGGAAGTGGTGCCGAGTAACTAGGTGTCCATAGGTAGTTGGTACCGGTCCGGTACCAGGACTTAAGTACAAGACGACCAAAGACAAAAATTCTGCGAGTTGACAAGTTGTCAATGGGACCCCAGGAAATTGAGGCGTCACAGTAAAGCTCTTAGTGTTCTTGTGAAGATGGTGAAAATCATACAAGTTTAGGGGAGCTATGTGATGAAAAAGATGCAATAAACTAAGTTTGGGGGGAAGCTTAGGAGGCCAACTATGAAGGAGGCAATAAGCAAAATGATGGACATATTAGTGGAGAAAAAAGGAAAATGTGTATGTTTTGGGTAAACTTGAGCCTAAATGATCTGTTTAACTACCCTTGCCTAAGCCATACACTACAAGCTATATAAAGACCTAATTGATCCTAGAGTTGTGTATAGCCTACATTAATGGAGAGTGATATGCCCAACAAGACTATGGAGTCTTACACACTCACCATGTGAGTGAGAGATCCCCATTCCACTCATGCTAATTTAATTCCATCCGAATTGCATTTGGCTAGAGGGGGAGGAATTCACACACACACTTGATAACCTTGGTTTAGATTGCTCAACTTACGGTTATTCTATTATTTTTGAAAAACATTACCTCCAAGTTTTCTTTATGTTGTATGAAGGCCAGATCTTTGAGGAAACTTATCATATATTATCCAAATTTGATGCTCAACGTTTTAGTTAGTTTTGAATAAGGAAAGTATGTTATTGCTTTGCTTAAGGACAAGCAAAATACTAAGTTTGGGGGTATTTGTTAGGTGTGCTTTAGGTTAGCATTATTTAGTGCAAAATATAGCATAAATCATGATTTCGATGCTAACTAAGCACTCATTTTAGTTATTTTCTGTCCTAACCTATAGATTGTGTATTTTGTAGAAACAAAGAAAGCGAGATGACAAGCAAACAATTCTAGCAAAATGAAGAAGTTGTGTTGAAGAGACCTGGTATGGCCATGAGATGAGTTGCGACCTCCGAGCAACTTAGTCGTGAGCGTGCTCTGGGCCCAGCTTGTCTTGTGAAGCTCTTAGTAAGGTTGCTACCTCATCCACTTACGATTAAAAGCCCAGTGACTTCTATTCGATGAAGAAAATTTTCGGTAAGGTCGTGATTGTAGAGAATGCCTCCTACGGCTATGAATCACGCTCTCGGTAAGGTTGCGACCCAGGTCGCTATCGTGAAGCTCCCCTGCTATAGAAATTGGAGCCTATATCTCAGTGAGGTCACGATCATGAAGCTTCCCTGCTACAGAATGTGGACCCTGTATCTCGATGAGGTCGTGACCATAAGTCACTCATGATCGCTACTGTGTGACGCAGCCCAGTTTTATTTTCCATTTTTTAGGCTCGTTTTGGCCCATTTTTCTAGGCCTATTTAAGGGCATTTTGCAAAAAAATTTAGGGTTCAAAATTTTAGAGAGGCGGCTCTCCTCTAAGGTTTGCTCTTTGGAAGTTTTGTTCCACTTTTTAGGTTAGATTTTGTAGATTTCTTAGTTTTAGGTTTGTATTTGTGAAGAACCTAGCTTGTAATTGAATATTGCTGAGAACAACCTTGTGGAGTGTGGAGTTTCAACTTGGAGCTGGGATCTGAACATATTTGTAGCTTCAACACTGTTTTGTATTTCTATCCCTTCTTCTTCTTTAATTTCTGCAACTTTGTGTTTGTCGACAGCATGATTTTGTGGGTTTGAATGGCTGAAATGTTTGGCTAATCATATATAGGGTTGGTTATCATATTTAATGATTGAGTTTGTCTAATCTTTAGTTGGTTGGTTGATTTATACTTGATTTGTTGTGTTTTCTGTTAGAAACTTGGATTATTATGATCTTGGTTAATTAATTTGTGCTGAGAATCGGATCTTCAATCCTTTTACTAGGGTCTCCTTGGTGACGCTAGACTAAGCTCTAAAATCTTGTACTGATTCTCTTAAGTTGTAGATTAATTAATCAGGAGTCTAATTAACTTAGTTAAAGAGACCTAGGGAATTAGAAAAGTCCAGTACTAGGTGGATTTCACTAGGAGGGGACATCAAACCCATTAAGTGTGGATTACATGAACGTAATCCGAGGAAAAATATCTTAGAAAAGTATCGTTCTAACGACCTAGAATGATGTAACTGTGAATAGTTGGTTAGTGTGAAGAAACACAAGGGGGAACACGAAAGTGGGATCCTTATACCGCGTCCTTGTACCAACCCAAGTCGTAATTCATTCAACCAAGGCCTTAACTAAATGAATCCTTAGGCATCAATGATGATAACTAACCCTAGTTCCTCTCTAAGTCGTTTTCTCCCAGTTTTAGTCAATTTAATCCAGTTTTCACAAATCAAACCATTGTTTTGTTAGTTTTGTTTCTATTAGTTTTAGGAATTTCCTGGCTCCTTACTTGGGAACCAGGCGGAGTAGCCGAGTACTCAATCCAATAAAACCTATAGCCCTCATGGAAACGATCTCGGTTCATAATTGAAAACCTTGTATTACTTGTGCGACCCGTGCACTTGCAGTAAGAAAACAAGTTTTTGGCGCCAGCTATAGTAGGGACTTAACAAAATCTTTGTAGTAGCTACATAGCTGACTTAACAAGTTTGGCGCTGTTCTTTGAGGACTTAACCACAGTCTTTGAAACACTTCCATGCAATTGCCGCAGTTCTCTTATTCAAATATTTGTTCTTGGTAAATGTTCTGACAATTAATAGTTTCGTTTTTTCTCAGACAGTTAATTTTATTTAGTTTTTAAAACATTTACAGGTTTTGAATTTCAGTCAATTAATTATTTTAATCTCATGCAGTTAATTATCTTTGTTTTTTAAAATGTTTTATTACTTTCTAGTCCTTGGGCAAAGATGGTATCAAATTCAAGCTCTGCTGGAGTGCCATGTATGAGGGTATTATGAGTTGTGGAGCAGTGGATAATCGCAGTTGTGGTCCTTGGTAGGATCAGATTGAGTTTTCTGTCTAAGAAGGTTTGGTTAACCCTTGGTTGAGTGGTGTTGTAGGGCAGGTGAGTCCCATGTTGATTCGTTCATTGGTGGTCTCTGTTCAGAAGATAAATCTTTGATCTAATAAAAGGATTAGGTTGTGATTATTTTCTATGACTAATGTAATATTTTGTGGAAATTAAGCCGATCCGGTTCTTCCAAATCAATGAGAGTAGAAAGTAATCCATTATAAAATTCTACATCTTTAGACAATAATTTGTTTAGTAAAGATACATGTAATATAGACAATTATACAACTAGTTCGTGCAGACATAATATCATTGATAGCTAGGAAGCAAACATAGTTGAAATAGAAAAGCAATTACATAATTGGTTCATTCCCTGTATGAGAACTAATACAATTTATTTACAGGGAAAATTTCAATTAAATCAAAATCTAGAAAGCTTGCAATTACTTAGTTAGCAAATTGTTAATCACATAAGCAACATTTTAATTATTTTCACATAGGATTAGTACAAATAGCAATTAAGCCTTTATTTCATTTAGGCTTCGATATTCCTGTATTTGATTGCCTTAGAGATGCTAAAGACACTCAATTTTCTAACTCTGTTCTTAGTATGATAGATTGCAATCTTACTAATGGTCTTGTTTATTTTAATTTCTATCCAAAATTTTTAATGAATATACATGATCCTAGTATTTTGTCTAGTTTGACTTTAAATATAAAGACAAAAAATATGAATTTTGTAGAACATGCTCAAACCATAGCCATAGTTTATAGAATTTATTACAAAGTTATGACTACTCAACTAAATCCTACGGCAGTATGTCAAAGTGTTAAAGACGAAACTTTATTATTACAATACAACCCCCAAAGTACTCAAGCCTTTTGACAAAATGATTGGATATGGCGTTTATTGTTCATAAAGGTAGATTAGGAGATATTTTAAATTGTTCTTCCAATTCTTCTATTTGAGGATGTTGTAATATGGTTTAAAATTGGTTTCCATTTATACTTAATTTGTTTTACCTATATTTTATTTCTTTTAACATATTCTCTGTAGGGGTTGCAAGTTTGATTTTTGAATTTGTAATATCAATAGGAAGAAAAGGAGTAGTCTGAGATGAGGTTGCAAGTTTAATATTTGAGTCTATAGGGGGCACGATTTCGAGGTGCTTGTTATTTCTTTTTCTTTTGGAGGAGTAGAGAGCAAAAATAGGCTGATTTTCGTTGTTTGGTTATTTAAATGTTGAAGAGAATGATTTGTATAATTTAACTGTTGTTAGAGTTGTCTAATATCTTGATAAATTATAGAAGCTTGTTCGTCCGTTGTTCTTGGAATTTTAAATGGTGCATAAGATATTTGGTTATTATTGAAGTCAAATTGATGATTGTTTGATGGTGGTTGGGTACTTATTTCAAGATTTTGTTTTCACTAAATCATTCATATTTAGATGTTTTTTGTTTGCATCTGAATCAAGTGTCTTTTCTTTATTTTGGTTTTGATCAGGATTTGGTGATGTTTTGGAAAATTTTATTCTAAATAACCA
Organism: Tetrastigma voinierianum; assembly: GCA_016808115.1. Classification (NCBI taxonomy): domain Eukaryota; kingdom Viridiplantae; phylum Streptophyta; class Magnoliopsida; order Vitales; family Vitaceae; genus Tetrastigma; species Tetrastigma voinierianum. Next base: position 450,303 of record JAEQBH010005114.1, on the reverse strand, counting down.
ATTGAAAAAGGAAATCGTTACCCTATGTTGGTACATGTATTCTTCAAATTGAGTTCTAAATTTATTCTTTCTTCTTGAGAGAACGTTTTAAAAAAATTTCTATTATCATCATTTGAAGAAGAAAATAATCTTATCGTATCCAATCGATGTTGGGGGCAAAAGGAATTTATTTGGAATCCTTTTCCAATATAATGTTGACTTGGGATTGAATGGGTAGGTGATGCAGGGGAGTATCTTGTTGATAAACAGGAATAGGAATATTTGAAGTAAAATTGACACCGTTTAGATAAGTATTAGAGGTGGAGGGTTGTGAAGAGATGAAACTATTAACTTTAGAGATTTCTAGATCAAAGAAGCATTTTGAAAACTGACCAAACTCTATTTGAATGGTACCATCAGGTTGCTAAATAATCTATAAGGGAATTTTCAAAGGTTTAATTGGCTTAGGATCTAATATCTCTTTTGGTTCCCAATTCCCATCTTGAGTGATCTCGTTCCATTTGAGTTTTTTGGGAACATAGGCTTGAGTACTTCGCGGGTTGTATTGTAATAATAAAGTTTCATATTTAACACTTTGACATACCGTCCTGGATTTAGTTGAGTAGTCATGACTTTATAATAAATTCTATAAACTATGACTATGGTTTGAGCATGTTCTACAAAATTCATATTTTTTGTCTCTATATTTAAAATCAGACTAGACAAAATACTAGGATCATGTATATTCATTGAAAATTTTGGATAGCAATAATTAAAATAAACAGGACCATTAGTAAGATTGAAATCTATCATACTAAGAATAGAGTCAGAAAATTGAGTGGCTCTAGCATCTCTAAGACAAGCAAATACAGGAATATCTAATCCTAAACAAAATAAAGGCATAATGGCTATTTGTACTAATCCTATGTGAATATAATTAAAATGTTTCTTATGATGATTAATAGCTTGCTGACTAAGTAATTGCATGCTTTCTAGATTTTGATTTAATGAAATGGTTTGTTCTTTAGTTTTTTTGGCATAATTTTGATTTGAATTGAAATCTTCCCTATAAATAAATTGTATTAGTTCTCATACAAGGAATTGTTAGAATGGTCCATATCAATTTGAATTTTAAATTCAAATTGAATCTCCTATAACACCTTTCCCCAACCCTTACAACTCTTCAGAAGACCTATGATTGCTTGGTCTCCATATAAAGAAGAGACACTCCACATTTTGGGTCCCTAAGCTTACTAAAAAATACAGAACAATTCACCATCAAGTTTGTTTTGAGAAAGGGTTTAGAAAAACCAAAAAGTGATTTGATTTTGGTTTCTTACTTTCAACAATTTGGTTTCCAGTTTTCCAGTGTTTCTGTTTCTCTGTTTCTTACAATGGCTGGAGGTATGTATATTCCGGCATTTTGCTTCCACATATAATCTGATTGGATTGCTTGATTAAGTTTCCAACATTTGGTATCAGAGCATGTATGACCTTTGCCTTGTTTAAACAAATTTCCTTTAGGTTTAGGAAAATTTTTGTCTGCAAATCGTATTTAACGAACGTAAGTATAAGACTTTTGGATGGAACTTCTTATATGAAACCATTATCATTTAGATTTCTTATTTTTCAGTGTTTAAACGTGTATGAAGTTTGATGTTTAAACAATAATGCTTGAAATTCAGTTTTAGGTGCCTTCAAAAATTAAAATTCTGAATATATTTATTCAATATGGTTTTTACATTTTTTTAATGTAAATAAAAGGGTAAGAAATCTTTAGAAAATATGTTTATGGGAAAACCTTTCATTTCCTTTTTAAACATGGCTTATGGACCAACAAAACTTAATTAGTTAGTGGGCTACTGGAAAAGTTGGCTAAAGGCCCTTAGGCCTGTTTGGATGAGGCATATGCTGCAGGATCCCCATTGGATTCAAAATTTTGTTAAAAGGTGTTGTTGTTGCCCAAAAGAATTTGATCCCAAGACCCTGTAGTCTTCAAGGCAGTGCTCTACCATTAGGCTAGGTATTAAGATGGTATTGTTCTTACACTGGTTTTATTTACATAGATTTAAAAGGATTAAAGTTACCTATTAACAAAATTAATGAAAGTGTGATGTCTACTGGAGTTGAACCCTTGCTCTTGAATTCAAGGGACACACTCCACCATATACATGCTAGGTTGATGTTCTAATTTAACCTACAACCTATTTTATACAAAAATAGCATAATTAAATTCATTATTGAATTTATTATGATTGTTTGCATTTATATAATTTTTTCATGCTTATAATATTGTTCTTTAAAATTGTTTAAAGTTTTTATAATAATGTTCAATGATCGATATAATTTTAATTAATTAGGGAATAGCCATAGCATCCTTAATTAGTTACAATTATATATTAAGTTTTAAGATCACATTTGATTACATTAATTATAATTAATCATATGGAATGTGATAAATCTCATCCCACGAGAATTTTTATTACATTTTGTATGATTAATTAGGATGAAATATCAGGCTCGTATTTTACAGTTACTACGGGGATTAGGAAAAGGAACATGATTTAGTAGTCTTGTCATAAAATTAATTAAATCTAATTGAGTAAGACTTTAGCCCACATGCAAGTTTTATGTCACTAGGTTTATGTTTTTAAAAGCATGATTTACATTGGTAAAACATAGCATTGTATCCTTGCCTCAATCTTTGATTATTAAACATGTATATTTAACATTTGCAATTATTCAACCTGCGAATATTTATGATTTTAAGTGTGATATTCTCGAATTAAGGGGTGATAACTATAAGGTATGGAAGGAAAGAGTTCTTCTACATTTAGGATGGATGGATACCATTCTGTTTATAAGGAAGAGAACCCCGATCCCATTATTGGCTGTGTGTGTGAAAGTACATGCATCTTTATGATAAGTGGGAGGGTGTCCTTCCTCTCATGATGTTTCATAAAGACTAAGATATCGGTTGGTATTCGTAGTTCCGTCCGGGGGAGAGGAGGAGGAGGGAGGAGGAGGGGAGGAGGGAGAGGAGGAGGAGAGGAAGTAAATTTTCAAGTCAAACCATACGAGAAAGCCATCGATGAGCAGTTTGAAACTTAAAATAAAGCTCTTCTTTGAGTACCTTAATTATGCAATTTTCATCCACCAAACTCATCGGGATAAGAGGAGTGCGTGATCATATCATGCGCATGAGGGATATAGAGGCCCAACTTCAGACATTAGAAGTTACCATGTCAAACACTTTCCTTGTTCATTATATATTGAACACTCTGCCCCAACAATACAATCCCTTCAAAATCTCTTACAACACACATAAGGATAAATGGTCACTTAATGAATTGTTGACCATGTGTGTGCAAGAAGAAGGAAGGTTAATGATGGAAGAGGGTGAACAAGTTAACAACACCCTTTTAGAGAAAGAAAGAAGGATAAGCTAAGAGAAAGGAAAAGATTCTTATTCAACCGGCATAAAGAAGTAGTCAAAGTGTTTTTCTATAAGAAGAAGGACACATGAAGGATTGCTCGAAATTTAAGATCGGCTTGATAAGAAGGTGCTTTCGATTTTCTTTTGTATGTTACATGAATCTAATATGGATAAATGTTAATCATAACACATGGTGAATTGATTACGCTCTACAATCATTTCAAATATCTTGCGGGTATCTGAAAACCTAAGGAAGCAGTGGGGAAGTGAACAAGCTGCATCATTCGACGTGAAGATGAGTTCACGCGTGGAAGTATTAGCGCTTGCAGCCTTGTATTAAGCAACGGTTTCATTTAAATTGGAAAGATTGCATTTATGTTTCCAAGTTTTTATAGAATTTAATTTCAATTTCAAGACTTGTACCTTTGAGATTTCTTTAGCTTTGTATCTTCACGGTTTTAGGTTATCGATAAATCTAAAGTTATTGGTGCCATGGTACATTATCGATAGTCTTTCCATATTAGTTACAAAATGATTTTACTTATAATTATGCATGTTACTATTGGATTAAAAAGATGTGTTATGAATGAGGAATCCTCTATGTTATGGCATCGGAGATTGGGACATATCTCCATTGAAAGAATAAAGAAATTGGTTAATGATGGGGTACTTAGTACTTTGGATTTTGCTGATTTTGAGACTTGTGTAGATACATTTAAGAGTAAATGAATAACAAGTCTAAAGATTGCAAAGAGAACTAAACCTAATAGAGATTATACATGCCGACATTTGTTGTCTGTGTGGATGCAAATAGTGAAATACTTTATCACCTTAAAGCAGATGATTATTCCGCGATATATGTATCTCTACTTACTTCATTCAAAGGTTGAAGCTTTGGGCGCCTTTAGGGTTTCTAGGGTGAGTAGAGAATCAATGCGGAAACATATTAAGATCATGAGGATCATATGGGGTGTACTATGGTAAATACACAAAGATAGACCAGAAGCTCCTGAGTGCGTTTGCGAGTTTCTTCGAAAATGGGATTGTTGCCTAGTACACTATGCTGGTTCTCTAGATCGAGAATGGTGTGAGCGAGGAAAGAAGAAACCGAACTTTAATGGACATGGTAAGGGTGAGAATTAATACAAAACTACCTCAATACTTATGACTGAAAGCTGTAAAGCCGGTTGTGTATATATTCATCGAGTTCCAACGAGTTGTCTCACAAGACGCCTTTTGAGTCATTCAAAGGTTGGAAAGCAGGAGTTTCTGCATTTATATACGCGTTTAGGGATGCGAAATACGGAAATGAAAATTTATAACCCACAAGAAAGAAGCTGAACGAGGACCATTAATTAAGGTATTTCATTAGATATGCTAAAGGTCCAAGGGGGTAAAGATTTATTGTCCATCTCCATGACACTAGGATTGTAGGTCGAAATAAATTTCTTGAGAATGACTTAATCGATTAAGGTGATAAGTTTCAAGACATTGTTTTACGAGAAGGATCATTATGAAGGTTAACCCTGCGGTTCAAGTGATAGATTGATTTAATCATTCACCCCTCGAGGACAGGAGTGTGAGAATGACCGTTTCTTGAAGTTCCATATATTGCGATATTAATCCACGTAGTCAAGCTTCCCGATGAAGAAATTCAGAAATTGTTGAACAACCAATTGAGCAATAGGTTGATAAACAAATTCCTCGAAGATGATGAAGCAACATATTAAAGGAAGATCTACAAGTTAGGAAATCAGCAATTCCTAATGATTATATAGTGTATTTACAAAAATTGAATTTATAACATTGGAGCTAAAAATGATGAAAGCGTTTAGGAAGCCATGAGTTCTAAGAATCTAACTCATGGTACGATTGCCACATGAAAGAAGAAATAGATTCTAGCATCTAACTTGAGGTTGCAGGATCTTGTTGAGTTGCCTGATGGTATAACAACCATTAGATGTAAATAGGTCTTTAAAAGGAAGAAGGACTCATTGGGCAACATCGAGAGACATAAGGTTAGACTCGTTTCCAAAGGATTCAATCAAAGGGAAGGAATCGACTACACGAAGACCTTTTCTCCTGTATCTAAGAAAGATTCTCTTCGGATAATCATGGCATTGAATTTTATTTGACTTTGATTGCATCAAATGGATGTAGAAAGCGACGACCAGCCCAATAGTGAAATCTGAGGAAGAGGTTTACATGAAACTGTTGGGACTTTGGAATCAACAAAACCCATAAGTGAATGAAAAGTGTGTCCCACATCGAATAGAAACAAGAAGGGAGATAAGTTTAAATAGTTGAGCCTCTCAAATGGGTTTGGCCCCAAGGAGCACCCCACTTTTGTGGAAGGGAGAGGACTACCACTTCGAGCTAGGTCGGTTTCCCCCCAGCATGCGCTGTGCGCCCAGCCATCGTGAGGCTGTTTCGGTCGGTTCGGTTGCAGGGTCAGGTCCGACCTCCATCAATTTATATTTACCGGAACGCCATACGCGTTGTTTGGATTTTATTTTTTTAGAACAAACATGTACGTTGAGTGGAACCTGCATTGGCATATTTATACTCCGGTTTTTTCCATTTTGTTTTGACAAAAAACAATATTCAAACAATGAAAAATCATCTCACTTCACTTCATACCATTTGTGCGATTGTTCTACAAACAGGTTGAGTTCGGCCAGTCTCAGGCTGTATGGTTTTAGGAGGGAACAAGATCCGTTCTATCCTGGGGGAGGCGATTGTCACTTATCGCAAATCTTGATTGAGGTGATTCGATCTTAATGAAGCGGCGTTTTTCGTTGGGCTCGGATCACGCTTTTTGATTGTTTTTTATTTATCGCTGCGGTTTGTTTCCTTCACATTTTGTTTCAGTTTACGAGCGAACAGAGGCTCTGATCTTAAGGCAATTTTTCTGTTACCGTTTGGTTGGATTACGTTCGTTTACATTCGATTCTGATTTTTCGTTACATTCGTATTCAAATTTTGAAGATGAAATTTGATTCTGTTCGTTTCTGTATTACAATATTTGTTACAGTTTTTTTTTTCCGTTTCTGTTCATTACAGTTGTTCTATTTATGTTCGTATTCAAATTTTGAAGACGAAATTTGACTATGTTCGTTTCTGTATTCAAATATTTATTCTTTTTTTTTTTTTTTTCGTTTCTGTATTGCAATTTTACATTAAAATATTTGCTATAGTTTATTCAAATATTTTCCCAGTTTAATCTTCTTTGGAGTTTTCATTTAATTGTATTCAAATATTTGTTACAGTTTATTCAAAAAAAATTTTTTCCCGTTTTTGTATTACAGTTTTTCGTTTTTTGTTTGTAACAAATATTTGTTACAGTTTTTTTTTTCGTTTATGTATTACAGTTTTTCGTTTACATTCGTGAATTCCTTTACCGTAAATATGTTCTATTATTTTATCAACCGAGAGAAATGGCTTCACCTTCGACTCGGTTAGCCACATTCCAAATCATGGGAGAAAAAGCGAGGAAAAGGTTCAATGGTACGGTTTCAGAGATGGCTTGACAAAGATGTTGTTACATCTCACAACCTTGAACTTAGCGAAGATTCCTCAATGAGGATGGTCCCCAAATTGGACGTTGGAGAGATAGATAAAGAAAAGTTAGTTCTTAACGTGGATGCATGGAATCCTCGACTTCTGTGTCTCAACTATGTCCTCGGCCAGTGCAGGAAAATACTCTACATAAACGTCTATAGTCTGAAAGCGATTAGGCGTTATGGGATAGTACGAATGAGAAGTCTGAATCGAGATCTGCCGGGTAGACAAATTCATTGTCGAGTAAATTCTGGACTTCAAGATGGTTGATTCAAAGACAGAGTCTTAAGTAAGTTCAAGAGCTTCAAGTGGTTGTGCATGATATTCATCTTGAAGGAATGACTGAAGTGAGACATTTGGTAGTGCATTCATTGAAAAATTGCCACCATCTGAAGGGATTTCAAAATTATCTCGAGCCACGAAAGGGCTATCACTTGAAGACTTGATTGTTACGTTGAGGATTGAGGGAATACAATAGAACAATGCGAGAAGAAAGTTGGGAAGAATCTAGAAGTTTTGAGGCCCGATGTTGTTGAAGAAGGATCGAAACCCAGCGAGAAAAGGAAAATGCCTAGCAAGTCTAGGAGGATTGACGAGGCGAAGAAGTTCGTTGGCAAGTGCTTCAAGCGTAGCCAAGTCACGGACATTGAGCCAAAGGCTATGAGCCAAGAAAAGGCAAACGCCCAGGCTAATGTGGTGGAAAAGATCTCCAATGGTGTTGATGATATCAATCGACTCTTATGATGTCAGGAGTGTGATATTATGGCGGGAAGCCCGGGTGGTGGATTGATCTTTGGAGCAGCTCGTCGCATCTGTGCAGAGCAGTTGATGTTTTTAGATCCTACACAACCGTGGGGGTGATGAAAAACTTTATATGGAGTAATTCATCAGCCTCTGGGTTGGAGTGTGAAGATTGCTCACAAGATGACATACGGAAAGATTGACAGCAATTAATGTTACGCATGTGCGGATGTTCGCAAGAATATAGTGTCGGGATCTCTCCTTAGCGGAATGGCTTCAGAGTTGGTTTGTATCGACAAGTTTGTACTCTCAAAAAATGACTTGTGTATGTAGGAAAGGGTTATCACGAGTGATGGTTTGTTCAGTACAAATGTAATGATTTGTTGTAACGGGGATGATTTGAATAAAGTTGCTTCTTCTTATGTGCTTGAGTCTTCTAACATTTAGCGAGAAGCTAAACTAGGACACGTTAACTATAAGTCAATAAAAATTAATGAATATGGAGATTTGTTGCCGAATTTTGGTACATCCAAGTGAGAAATACCAAGTGTGTGTTTGAATCTAAATTTTCTAAGCCCCACTTTCCGCTGCGAGATAATAAAGTTTGAGCCTTTAGATTTAATACACACGGATATATGCGATATGAAATCAATGCGAGTCGAGAGAGGTGGTAATAAGTATTTTATTACTTTTATAGATGACTGCTCGTAGTATTGTTATGTCTATTTGCTTAGTAGCAAAGATGAGGCTGTGAATGCTTTTAAAACTTAAAAGGCCAAAGTTGAAACTCAGTTGAACAAGAAAATTAAAATCATAAGGAGTGACAGAGGAGGTGAATATGAATTTTCGTTTGAGGAAATTTGTACCGAGTTTGGTATCGTTCACCAAATGACTGCTCCTTATACACCACAATCTAATGGAATAGCGGAAAGGAAAAACCGGTCTTTAAAGGAAACAATGAATGCATTGTTGAATAGTTTCGGTTTACTACAGAATTTGTGGGGAAGGCTGTTTTATTGGCCAATTTTATTTAAATAGAGTACAAGTAGAAAGGCATGGCTCGCTCCCTATGAGAAATGGAAGGCGGAATGCCTAGCAGATTATCTCAAAGTGTGGGGTGTTTGGCTAAGGAGTTAACGGTTCCTAAGCCCTAAAAGGTTAAGAGTAGGACCAAAGGCGTGGCGTGTTTATGGGATATTCTCGAATAGCAATGCATAATAGTTTTTCTTGTTCACAAGTCGGGAGATCGGATATACATGTCAATACGATCATTGAATCAAGGGATGCTTCGTTCTTTGAAAATATATTTCCATTATAACATAGTATGAGTCAATTGATAATAATAAGGAGTCTCGAGATCGCATATCTAGAAGTGATCCAATGGAGGGCGAACTCAGACGTAGTAAAAGACAAAGGACTTCCACGTCTTTTGGACCTAATTTCTTAACGTATCTATTGGAAAATGAGCCTCGGACATTCAAAGAAGTTGTGACTTCACGAGCTGATACGGAAAGGCAATCAATAGTGAAGTTAGTCCATCTTGTCAAATCATACATGAAATTGCTTGACCTTCCTCACGGTAATAAACCACTTTACAATGTAAGTGGATTTTGAGAGGAAAATGAAAGCGGATGGTGCGATGATAAATATAAGGCTAGGCTTGTAGTAAAATACAAGCAACGAGGAAGGTCTTGATTATTTTGATACTTATTCACTGTTACTAGAAGTACATCTATAAGGATGCTAGTACTGCTAACAGCGGTGTATAAACTTGAAATCCATCAAATGGATGTGAAAATGGCCTTCTTAAACGAGGAGATGCGGAAGAAGAAATATATTTTGAACAACTAGAAGGAGTCATTGTTCGAGGGGCAAGCGAGAAAGTATGTGTCGACATCAAGTCACTCCCATGGATTGAAACAAGCACCAAAACAATGGCATGCTAAATTCGACGAAGTCATGTTGTCGAGATAGCCCAGAATTAATAGGTCACGATAAATGTGTATATGTTAAAGAAAACTCGAATTGCTTTGCCATTTTATGTTTATATCACCGAGCGATATGCTTATAACGAGGCGTGATGGTGAGGCTATTAAGAAAATCAAATGTTTGCTTGCAAGTAAATTTGAAATAATGAAAGATATAAGGTCGTGATGTTATTTTAGGGTTAAAATCCATAAGATATACGGAGGATTAGCACTATCACAATCCATTATATTGAAGCGATTCTTTGGAAAGTGAAAGAATCTAAGATATTGTACCGAGTAAAGACTCCGATAGATATTAATTATCTTTCTAAAATCTTTAGTGAAAACAAAAGCTCAAAATGAGTATGCTAAATATACTAAGCTGATTTAATGTATGTCATGAGTATACTAGGCCGAACGTAGCTTGTGCGGAGTTATAGTTAAGTCGATTCTAGATTAGTCGAATAAAAATCATTGGAAACTATGAAACGTTTATTAGGCTACTTAAAGCATACTTTCGAATTATGCTTTGCATTACAGAAATATCGATGTAACAGGAATCTTGTGATGCAAAATTGGATAACAGAAGCGCTAAGACCGCAAAATCAACAGTGGATATGTATTCACACTTAGTGGGGCGCGGAGTGTCTTGGAAATCATCTAATGAGCTTGTATTGCTAAGATCCACTATGGAGTCCAAAATTTATTGCTTTGGATAAAGTCGGTGAAGAAAATGGAGGTGGGCTTGAAATTTCTTGGAAGATATTCTGAGTGGCTAAACTAGTCTATTTCATTTGTATGTATACATTATGATGATCAGCGGCAATAGGAAGGGCAAGAAGATGTCATGTATATGATGAAGTCTCAACACATCACGATCGAGGGCTTATGACACGATAAAGACAACTTCTTTCTAATTAAGAATTGCCACTAAGTGACATGTGAAGTCAAAAGATAATATTACGGATCCATTAACAAAGGCCTAGCCCAGAGATGATTGAAAAACATCAAGGGGAATGGGTTTAAGACTCTTAAACAAGTCATCATAGCGGACACCCTACCTAGTTGGCTAAAGTCTAGGATCTAGAGTTCAAAGGGACAACTAAGTTATGAAGGCAGTGTGAAATGTAGCATAATTTGTTTTACACATTCCGGGATAAAGCAGTATTAATATGTGAAGGTTAATAAAGCTTTTAATGATTATGAAACTATATGTTAAATCACCTATGTGAGTGTGAAGTGGTAAGCTTACGTGAGAATTGAAAAGGCTGAATTCTCACAAAACACTCATGAGACCGAGAGCGATTGTTCATGGCCAAAGCAGAACACAATAGTGAGAAACCAATTTTGTTTGAGAAGCAGGTTGTGTGATTTCTATTGTCTAGGCTTACACGAAGGTCGACGGTTCCAATGACATCAAGTCTCTTGATTGGCCAGGAAGTAAGCTAGATAGGTTTCACTAAGGAAAGTTCAAAGTCTCAGACTACTTATCACGATGCAATGTTTTCTCATGGAATAATCGCACTTTGCATCTCATACATACACGGAGAGTATTGAAATCAGAACTTTTCATTCATGTGGGGGATTGTTGGGACTTTTGAATCCACAAAACCTATAAGTGAATGAAAAGTGTGTCCCACATCGAATAGAAACAAGAATGGAGATGGGTTTAAATAGTTGAGCCTCTCAAATGGGTTTGGGCCCCAAGGGGCACCCCACTTTTGTGGAAGGGAGAGGACCTACGTTAAGCTAGGTCGGTTTTTACAGCGCATGTTGCGCCATTCGTCCTATGTGGCTCGACTTCAGTTGAGTTTGGTTCAGGTTCAACCTCCATCAGTTTCTATTTTTCGAACATACACGTTGTTTGGATTTTTTTTTTTTTTTTTGAACAAACATGTCTGTTCATGGAGACACTTCGTGGCATATTTATACTCCCGTTTTTCCCATTTTGTTTTAACAAAAAACAATATTCAAACAACGAAAAATCATCTCACTTCACTTCATACCATTTGTGCGATTGTTCTGCAAACAGGTTGAGTTAGTCGGAGTCCTCCGACTACGTACTGCTTTGGAGGAACGAGATCCGTTCTATCCTGGGAGACGATTGTCCACTATCCTCGGTACTGATTGAGGGGCCAAATTCGTCTTAAGGACACGACGTTTTTTCATTGGGCTAGGATTTGCTTTCTGATTGTTTGTTTATCTTTGGGTTGTTTCCTTCACATTTTGTTTTGGTTTACGAGCGAACCACGAAGACTACGAAACAACTTTGAAGGATTCTCTAGTGAAGGTGAGCATTTCATTTACAAACTTAAGAAATCCATATATGGATTAAAAGCATCCCTTGATAGTATTTGAGAATTCATTTGAAGTCATTGCTTCATTAAACCGAGAAGAGAATATCATGGATCAATGTATATCAAAGGTCGGTGGGAGTAAGATTTGTTTTCTTGTGTTATATGTGGATGATATTTTAGCAGGAAACCAATGATAAGGGTTTGTTATATGAGGTGAAACGATTTCTCTCAAGAACTTTGAAATATGAAGGATATGGGTGAGGCATCTTATGTCATTGGCATTAGATCTGGGAAAAGATCAGGCATTTGGTTGTCTTCTCAAAACCTATATAAATAGTTGTGGGGTGCTAACATGAAAATTGTTCGTAGAGTGTAGCACGTTTTTAAATTGGCTTGATTCAATTTGAATCGATTGCCTAAAATGATTTGAATGGTAAAACATGAAGAACATTCGTATACTTGGTTGTTAGGCTTTAATGTATGTTAGAGTACGTACGGACGACATTGCATTGCTATTAGAGTATTAACAGGAAGATGCTCGGAAGTAATCTAGGTATTGACCCTTTGGAGAGCTGCCGAAAGAAGGTGATGAAGGATACCTTGAACAAAGGATTACATGCTTGTGTATGGGGCAGACATATAGTTTGGAGGTGATTGGCTACTCCGTCTCACGGACTTTCTTTGGTTGTGTTGATTCTCGAGAAATCAGCGTCACGGTTATAATTTTCAAGTATTGATGTTTTGTATCTTGGAGAAGTCACGAAATAGACCTTGTTGCCACTTACTATGGAAGTTGAGTTCGTATCTGTTTGAGCTAGCTATGGTGTATGGTTAAAGAGTTTCATATTTGCGCTTAGAATTGTGGATTCTATATCTAGGCCATTTAAGTTGTAATGTGATAACTCGGTTGCGGTATTTATGGCTAAGAACAATAACAGCGGAAGTCGAAGTAAGCATATCGACATTAAGTATTTAGCCATAAGAGACGTGTTAAAGGGTGAAAGTGGTCATTTGAACACATTATGCTTGAGTTGATGATTGCCGATCCTTTAACTAAAGGCATGCCACCTAAGTATTTTAATGATCATGTAGTACAAATGGGACTTGGTTCCATGATGTAATTTTATTGTACGTACATTCATTATTTTAAATTAAACTCTTATTCAGTCTGATATTCCTTCTATGGTTTTGTACATTTCAGATTATTATTACTATTTTGAGAAATATCATTAAGTTTGGACCTTGAATAAACATATGGTTTATTCATTTAGTTTAAGGGTTTGTGTTGAGGAACTTGATATATTGTAATACATGGAAGATACTACTCACTATAAGAGGACCTATCGCCACGATTTATATATTTAGTTTTTTCTTATGATAGGTGTTGTAGTATATGGACCAAATGGGAGAATGTTAGAATGGTCCATATCAATTTGAATTTTAAATTGAAATTGAATCTCCCATAACACCTTTCCCCAACCATTGCAACTCTTCAGAAGACCTATGATGGCCTGGTCTCCATATAAAGAAGAGACATTGCACATTTTAGGTCCCTAAGCCTACTCAAAAATACATAACAATCCACCATCAAGTTTGTTTTGAAAAAGGGTTTAGAAGAACCAAAAAGTGATTTGATTTTGGTTTCTTAGTTTCAACAATTTGGTTTCAGTTTCCGATGTTTACTGTTTCTACGTTTGCTACAATGGCGGAATATGTATATTCTAGCATTTTGCTTCCGCATATAATCTGATTGGATTGCTTGATTAAGTTTCCAACAGGAATTGGCCAATTATGTGATTGCTTTTCTATTTCAACTATGTTTACTTCCTGGCTATTAATGACATTATGTCTACACGAATTAGTTGTATAACTTTCTATATTACATGTATCTTTACTAAACAAATTATTATCTAAAAATGCAGAATTTTCTAAAGGATTAATGTCTAGTCTCATTGATCTGGAAGAACCATATCTGCTTAATTTCCGCAAAATATTACTCATTAGTCACAAAAAATAATCATAACTAAATCCTTTTATCATATAAGATATATCTCTTTTGAACATGGACCACCAACGAGCGGATCAACACGGGATTCACCTGTCTACTGTCAGCTAAACCAAGGGGTGACAAAGCTAGTTTAGAGAAAACTCAATACGATGGAGCCAGGGACCACAAGCGTGATTACCTGTTGTTCAGCGACTCTAAGTAATACCCTCACACAGAACTTGGCTCTAATACCATCTTTTGTTGCTACATCTAGTGTGGATGTTGTGGGCTTAGAGGTGGAGACCTTGGATGAGCCGTTACTTGTGAGTTATCCCCTAGGGACTAAGGTGAGGATTTATCAGATATGTCGGGATTATGAGTTAGAGATTCTCAGGGAGTTCCACTGCTCCCGATTTGCTGTGCATCAAAGTGGCACGAAGACGTACCATGATCTTCATCACCAGTATTATTGGAGCAGGATGAAGTGAGACGTTAGAGATTTTGTTCGACGATGTCTCACGTGTCAGTAGGTCAAGGCTGAACATCATAAGCCAGTAGGGCTACTTCAGCCATTAGAGGTAGCGGAGTGGAAGTGGGAGCATGTCACGATGGACTTTGTAACCCATTTTCCATGGACACTGCAGAGACAGGATGCGGTGTGGGTGATTGTGGACCAACTCACTAAGTCGTCACATATTCTAGCAGTGCGGATGACCTTCACACTGGAGGAATTCTATATATTATATATTCAAGAAATTGTCTGGCTACATGGAGTGCCGGTCTACAGTATATCGGACGGGGGACGAGGAATTATGGCACACTTTTGGAGAGTTTCCAAGGCCATGGGGACCACAGTTGGCGATGAGCAGCGCATTTTCATCTCAAACGGATAATTCGGTCGGAGAGGACCATATAGATTTTAGAGGACATCTTTGCGAGCATGATCACTGGATCTTAAGGGTAGTTGGGAGGAGCACTTACCCTTAGTGGAATTCACATACAACAACAGTTATTAGGCGAGTATATAGATGGCACCCTATGAGGCCTTATATGGAAGGCCATGTCAATCCCTGATTTGTTGGACAGAGGTGGGAGAGAGTTCCATCACTGGTCCGAATCTGATTAGAGACACCTCGGAGAAAGTGGGTTTGATATAGAAGCGTCTTCTTACGGCTTAGAGCTGGCAGAAAAGTTATGTCAACGGGCGGCGTCGACCTCTAGAGTTTGAGGTGGGTGATCACGTTTTCTTGAAGGTGATGCCTAAGAGAGGAGTGGTTAGGTTTGACAAGTGAGGGAAACTAGCGCCGAGGAACATCGGGCCCTTCGAGATACTCTAGAGGGTGGGCACAGTTGCATATCGGTTGGCACTACCACCGAGTTTATCAGGTGTCCATGAGGTGTTCGATCTCAGTGCTCAAGAGAAGTATACTTCAGATCTAGTTCATGTAGTGGATTGGGGAGAAATTATTGTTGATATGGATTGGGACCTTCGAGGAGGGACCAGTGCATATCTTGGATAGCCGGGATCAGGTTTTGCGACGCAAGATCATGAGGCTAGTGAACGTGTTGTGGCAACACCCAAGAGTAGAGGAAACAACTTGGGAACGCAAAGACACGATGCGAGCCACCTATCCTTTCCTATTTGAGGATGAAGGTTCGTTGTTTAATATTGGAACTAGAATGACTATAGTACATGCATGCGGCTGTATGTGCTAGTATGTGTGAATTTCGGGGACGAATTTCTGTTAAAGGGGGAAGAATGTTAAAAACGGTAATTTTGGTTGGAAATCGAAAATTTTCTAGACCTCGGATGACGAAACGGACTTCACGAAAGTTGGATCGTCTCCACGAGAAATCCTAGTTACCTCGTCGGGTATCAAATTAGAGGACAATCGGATTACTCACTTTTCGAATTGCCAAGGTGTCGGGTGACACATGGCATGAGCATGTGGATGCCACATGGAACTGTAAGGGAGTGACACATGGCATGAGCCATGTGGTGCACGTGTGTGAATGGCTCACATTGAGCCATGTGTCAAAAGAGAGAAATAAAAGGAAATCAGGTATAAAGAGAAAAAGAAAATCAGATGGAAGAATAAAGAAAAAGAAAAAAAATGAAAATTTAAAAAGAATGGGGTGGAGCAAATAGGAGAATTCGGTGGGATTAGAATAAGGGGAAAAAAAAAGAAGAAAGAAGACCAATAAAAAGAAAAAAAAAGGAAAAAAAAGAAAGAAAAGGAAATAAGAAAAGTTAAACAAAAAAGAGGGAAAAGGCCATTTTTTGGCACAAACTAGCAGTGAGGGAGAGAAAGGGAGCGAGAAGAGAGAGAGAAAGGGGAAAAGGGGTTTTTCGCTTCTCTTTAAGATCTACGGAAATCAATCCGTCGGTTTTCGACGAAGCGAGAAGAAAAGTTGATCCACGCATCGCAAGCTACGAGTGGGTACCAAAATCTTGGAGTTTCGTCAAACTCCACTAGGTAGGAAATTTTTCTACTTGGAGTTTCGGCTCACGTCGTGGGTCTCTTACACCCATATTTCAGGCTTTTCAGCTAAGGGGGTCAACGGTCCCCTTCTTGCTCCGCCCAACACACATTATTTATATTTCTTTTTATGTTTTAAACCATGATACATTTATTGGACGTCGTCCAAAGTACAACTCACACCTTCATCAACGCGATGATGGATGACCAATACCCATGCACACACCCATTATGCCGATGTCCACGTACATATGAAATGGAATATGCAATTTCATGCTATGTCATACTACATGCATAATAGAGCTATGCAACATTTATAAATTTCGGATAATTATATTTTCACCATATAATTTATTAATCTATTTTCATGTTGTACATCCGCATGAGGAAACACGTATTAACATGATTTTACACAAATTGACATGTTTTTTTATTTTTTTTTTCCCTCTGATAACACCTGAAATGGCCCTCGTCTCGACTGCGCAGCAGGGCACCTCTCGATCCCTTCCACGACCATGAACCATTTTGGTTCCATTCGTAACAAATTACAGTGATACCGAAAAACTCAACAAAAAGCCCAGAAGACATCGGTCCGGAGTTAAAACGAATCTCGACACATTAAAGTACCTGCTTGATCCCAAAAATACTTTGTTTGGATTATTAAAACAGTCTCGAAAATTCACAGCCTCTAAGAAAATCTCAAGCCATTAAATGACCTTTAGGCTAGAAATAACCTAAGTAGGAAAATTCCCTACCTCGTGGAGTTTGAAGAAACTCCAAGATTTGTGTACCCACGCGTAGCTCTCGATGCATGGACCAACTTGGTCTTTTGCTCCGATGAAAACCTACAGTCCGATTTCCGTAGATCTTAGAGAAAAGAGAAAAACCCTTTTTCCCCCTTTCTCTCTCTCTCTCTCCTTTCTTCTCACCTTTCGCTCCCTCGTCTCACTTTTCCTTTTTGGCAATTGCTTTTCTTTTTATCCGCTTTTTTTTTAATTTATGCTGGCGCCATTATTATATCTCATGGGTCGAGTCTTTTGCCTCGAAACAATTTATTTCTTTTCAGTTCAATTTAGTTTAAATGAACTTAGCTCAACCTAGTTCCTGACTTCCAAGAATTTTGTAAAAATCTCGTCCACGGAGTCAGCGTGACTTATCACCCGAGGAAAATCTTAAAATTTCTGATTTGCCCTTCAGAATTTGGTAGAAATTTTTTGGGTAACTCAGACATGAGGCAATTTAAAGTGCGATCCGTTCATCATCAGAGATCTAGAGAATTTTTCTAGGCTTCCACCCGAACCATTATGGTAATTTATTATTATTATTATTATTATTTTGCCATTTTTATTTTTTGAAATTTTCGAGGTTTTATAGGTAATTTTGCTGATCTGGGTTGAAAACACGGAATTTCTAGGTCTCGGATGACGGAATGAACCTCACCAATTAATTCGTCTCGTCGAGTTTAGTTACCCTGACAAATTGCGTCAAAATCTGAGGAGGTCGAAATTTCACGTAATTCAAGGTGAGACGGGTAAATGGCATGACAACATGTGGCACGACGTCACATGGCAGCATGACATAAAATATGGACATGTGGAAAATGCCACATGGTGAGACCATGTGTGGTCTTGAAAAGATTAATGAGTGGTTCAAGTGTCATAGATGACACTTGTCACCAAAAGGCAAAACAAAAAGGGGACACATGAGAGTCATGTGTCACACCCCTAAAGAAAGATCAAGTGGGGTGGATAAGGAAGGATTAAGGAAAGAAAGAAAAGAGGGAGAGAAAAAGAAAAGAGAGAGAGAAAAAAAGAAAGAGAGAAAAGAAAGGGGAAGAGCGAGAAGGCGAGTTCAGCGTGCTTCCTTAGATCAAACGGCGGCGATCGAAACTTGTCGGAGTAAAAACAAAGTTTATCCTGGCGAGGCTTAGTGTAGGTACCAAGATCAGGCGTCAAACTCGAGGTAGGGGTTTTCTCCTACAACGGTTCCTTTCCGCAGGGCCGTAAGTATTGCATATGGTACAACCACAACCATGGGACGAGATTTTCGGACATTGGGGCTGGGATTTTTGAGACTGGGTTCGAGACTAGGTTGTGAAGGTCGGTATCCGGGCCGGTTATGGGTTCCAAAATGATTGGAAAATGCATTTCGGCTTAGTTTTGGTTATAGGATTACTGGAAAATGCATGCTGGATTTTGTGTGTTATTTTTCAAAAGCTGAAATTTCTGGACTGAGTCCAGATTATTGGCCGGGAATGACTAGTTTTGTGTGGACTGTTTTTGGTGTGTTATTGCTAGAAATTGAATAACATCTTTATATGTGACATTGAAACTTGAAAGTGTTTAAAATGCATATTAGCATGCATGGATGTAAATTATGTGCGTTTGATATAATTATCCATGATACCTAGTATAAAGTATGGAATGAAAAATGTTTCATGTAGTGTTCCTTATACATGTAACGAGGAATACATTACGTTGGCATTCGCATTACCATATGCATGAGGACTAACGCATTGTGTTGGAATGTGTGTGCATGGTTATGATCATTCATCATTCTTTGTGAATGGGTGATGAACTTAGTAATGGGACAACGTCGAAAATAGAATCTCATGGTTGCATAGCATAAGAAAAATACGTGTGGAATAACAAGAAGGGATAGATGTGCCCGAATCGGGTGAAAAACCCGGAGTAGTTGCGAGTTAGACATGATCATCGGTGGCAAGTAAAATGTTAGGCGTGCGGCATCCTGCCCGGTGAAAGCTACGGAAATCATTGGCTTTGTGCATGGCTTACACGAGGATTTTACTAAATAAATGAACATTGGAGGTTTATCCAATGGATTTTGATTTATAAAACAAAAAAAAAAAACAAAAAATATTTTGGAAAAAGGGTCATTGGATTAAACATCAATGACGATTTTTTTACACTTGGCATATCCGTGTGTGAGGGAGTCGGTTAGGACTCGGGACATGGGGCATGATGAGTCTCATCTCATTCATGACATGTAGTATTCCATGGTAGGATTGCATATTCTATGTGGAATGTGATATGATGTGATTATGGCATTGCATGTGCACTTAGGTGGGGAGTAGCCCTTGTAGGAATTATTCTCTACTAGGCATTGTTCACTCCATCGTGGGACTCCCTTTCAACGATAGAGAGTGTGCAAGGAGACGACGCTCACTCGAGGCCGTGATTTTGAAGGAAGCCAGGATGTGGTTTTGATAAATATTTTTGTAAACTATATTAAAACAAGCTAGTTTTAATATATGTTCTTTATAAGAGTGTTGTAATAAACTCTTATGGACTACTGTGATATAGTTGTATATTGGGGATATGGACAGATGGACCCTGTGTGGTCATTACTAATGTTGAGACCCTGGATGGGTTATGGTTATATTGTTATTTAGGTTGTATGTTGGGTAGAGCTCCTTGAACAAAGGAGACTCTGCCCAATTTTTGTGAAAATATGTATCCTGATAAATGGGACACAATAGTGTGGTATCGGATTACCCAAAATCCACAGGAATTCTGTAGGTTGACTGGTTGTCAATGGGACCCCCGGGTTTTGGGGCATCACATTTTAAAGTAAAAACTAAATGCTTAAATTTGAAAGTGTAGAGAACTCCCTTAATAAAATCATAAATAAATGAAAATTCAAATTCCAAAATACTAATAATAATTAAAAATATGATAATGCAATACACCTACATATGAGAAAACCACAAAACAACCATAAACCATTATCTTTCTCTTGAACTTCACTCACAGGGCCAACATCCTCAGTTAGCTCTTCCACTCTCTATCCTTCCTTATCAATTCTTGTTGGCTTGACTTTGAGTCCTAGTATTCCACAATTATTTTGCACCACCTAGAAATCCCCATGAATGTTTCTTTGAATATTATTTGGACATCCAATTGTGTAAAAGTGTTACTGGTTGAGATTTTTGACCTCGAAGCCAATATCTTATGACTTTGGTAGTCGTTGTTTAAGTAACTAAAACAAAATCCTTGTCTTTGTTTAATGGAACCTTATTTGAAAAGGATAAGCCTCATAGCGACTTCGTCACTTTTTTGGTTCTAGGAACATATTTTAGTGACCTTCCAATCTTATCCATAGTCTACATTGCTATAGCATAAGCCCTAAAAAAATTACATTGTTCATCAATGAGATGGAAATCATGGCTATATGTACCAATAAAAGAAAGAAATTTCTATATAACGAGTAAATTTATTATGCATACAATCTTTGGAGCAGGATGCTCATATCAATAAAATAGATTATTCCAGTATCTTGATCAATATCTAAGGCATTAGTGAATCGAAATGAGACTCCTTCAGCACTAATTGCCAATTGTTTGGCAACTCCACTGTTGCGTCTAACCACCATCAGCACAAAACAAGCATCGACGATGTAAAGCTCACATGTTACTTCTTTGAATTTAAGACCTAATGGTCTTCCACATACTTGTTCCATGGCATGATTGATTGATCCATCTAGAAAATTTAGGAATCCTAGTCAAGGACAATAATAAAAAAAAATCAATTATTTTAAGCAATTTTCATATATTTTAATACAAAAAAGTACAATTAGAAAGAAGGTTGAACTAAAAAACTAAAAGAATACTTCATACCTGAATGGCGAAGTGATGGCAAACTCCTTTCATCCATGCTTCGAACCTTGCCATTTCAAAATTCTACCATCTGATATACCAGTATAAGGATCCTCACCTTTACAATCAAAGGTAACACTTTCAAGACTCGACGCCCCAAAGGAAGTTCAAGTTTCTCATATTTCAAAGTTTAATGTGAAATTACACATCTGAAGAGAGAAATTAAAATAAAAGAGAATATAAAGAGTTGTGAAAACTTCATTGTGTAGAGAAATAACACAAAATTCTTCTTTAAAATTGAAAGTGAAAGATTTAATCTTCATGACTCTATATATACAGATAGAAGATGGGATGTTATAATTAAAATCAAAATGTGACAATAATAAAATCTTATTTCAAGTTTATAAATATAAGAATTAAGACTCTAATTAATAGAGGGTTTTCTTGATTCTGGAAAAGAAGATTATGTGTGTTTGTTGAAGAAATCTTTGTATGGCTTGAAATAGTCACCAAGGCAATGTTATAAGAGTAAGGCTAAAATTGACAATCTGAAGACTCTATTGAGTAGTGAGTTTGAGATGAAGGATTTAGGTGCAGCCAAGAAAATCCTAGGCATGGAGATTTAGAGAGATCAGAAAGCAAGCCTATTGTATTTGTCATAACATAAATACATTGAAAAGGTGTTGTGGTCTTTTCAAATGGAAAAGTCAAAGCCTGTTAGCACTCCTTTGGCATCACACTTTAAATTTGATGCTAGTGTTATACCAAGTACAGAAGAAGACAAAGATTACATGAGTCTTGTCCCTTACTCCAGTGCTTTAGGAGTTTGATGTATGCCATAGTGTGAGCTAAGTCAGATATAGCACGTGCAGTTAGTGTGGTAAGCAGATTTATGATTAATCTTGGAAAAAAAAACTCATTGGGAAGCTATTAAATGGATTATGAGATACTTGAGAGGTACGAGTAACTTATGTCTGGTTTATGGTTCTAGTGGTTCTATTAGTGATATTATTCGCTATACAGATTCTGATTATGGTGGAGATCTCTTGAGAAGAAGATCATTGACATGTTATGTATTTACCCTCTTTGGCTATGCTATTAGTTGGAAAGCAACATTACAGTCTATCATTGCTTTGTCTACAATTGAAGCTGAATATATGTCATTGACAAAAGTAGTCGAAGAAGGTATTTGGTTGCATGGTCTTGTTGCTAGTTTGGGTTTAGATGTGCGAAAACCTATTATTTATTGTGATAGTCAAAGTGCATTGAGCTTGGCAAAAAATCCAATTTATCATGAAAGATAGAAGCATATTGATGTCGGAGTTGAACCGTAGGAGATATCATTGAGGGTAATTTTTTCTCCATAGAGAAGATAGCTACAACAGATAATCCAGCTAATATGTTGACTAAGTTGTGGCCTACAGAGAAGTTCAAGCATAGCTTGGACATGATGAATTTTCATAGAGCATGAGGCCCTTTAGGGCATGGATGGTAGGGAGTTGTTTTTTATATTGGTGGCTTTGGAAAATTCAAGGCAAGGTGGAGAATTGTTAAATGACTAGAATTTTGTGGCGACTTGAACCTGACCTGAAAAATTTTAGGAGCTTGACTCGAAAGGGATTATTTATTTATTTATTTATTTTTTGTGAGATATGTGGTGGTGGCCAGTGAGGCGGTATGTGGGGGTGTAGGGGCAACGCCAGACCCCAGCCCTATTGAAGCGACAGGCTAGTTTGATCTAGGGTTATATATATATATATATATATATATATATATATATATATATATATATATATATATATATATATTATATGTGAGTGTTTAAGGTTTTGTATTATGTACTTGAAAGTCGCAATCAATAAAATAGTCTCCCTGTCTGTGGATGTAGGTCACATTGGCCGAACCATGTAAATCTTTATGTTCTTGTTATTTTTCTTGTTTATTCTCTTCCTATTTGCTATTTATTTTGCAACACCTATAAATTTATCACTAGTAATAGGGAGGAAAAAAGAAAAGAAAGGAAACAAAGCTTCTTTCCAATTACATTTCAGCTCTCTTGTCATTCAAATTTCTTCAATTTTCAATTGCAAAAGTGACATTGCACCAACGGGTTGTGGAAATGAGTTGCTAGCCATAAGTCTCTGAGACACTTGTTGCATAGATGGATGAAGTTGTGGATTACAATGGAGACATTTCAGTGCCAATGATACTACAAGAGCTACATCATGAGCAACTTGTGGATCTTCAGGAGACGGAAGATGTGAATCTAATAGATCCTTCAAAATTATGTTTTGAGTTGATGAAGATGATAATGAGTTGACAAGATCTCCTGGATGTGTTCCCATCATTATCCCCAATGCTACCATCCCAAAGCTATAAACATCACATTTCTTAGTTATGACCATAGTATAGGCAAACTCTACAATACACAAAGAAATGAGTATCTTTCTTAGAAGAAGAAAGAATATCACAAACATTTAAAAAAAAACCATATATATATAGAAAGAAAGCTTTATAACACATTTTTAATATTTGTTAAGGGGTGTGACAATTGAAAATATTAATGCTTGGTAAATTATTTGTAGAATAATCAGTGACAAATCACTGATGAAGGTTATAGTCTAGTTAAATTACCTGGTGCAATATAATCGTAAGTGCCTGCAAGAAGGGTTTGATTGGATGAATCGGGATCTAACAGTCTTGCAGTGCGAATCTGATAAAAACTTCAAAATTAGAGTCGGAAGAATGTTATTTACTTGATATGTCTCGATGAATGATGGGGAAGTCCCAATCATGATGCATGTAGGACAAAGCATTAGCAATTCCTTTGACCACATTCACTCTTGTAATCCAATCCAATTCCATAGCTTCAACTTCATCCCTTAGAATACTATACAAGCTTCCTCTTTCCATGCACTTGTAAACTAGAAACATGCATTTGTTGTGCAGGCAGAAGCCATGAAGTTTTACAATGTTACGATGTTGTATTGTTTGATAGAATTTACCTTCATTCTCAAAGCTTTTCAAGTAAGTTGGATCCTCCTTTCCATCCATGAAGTTTTTCAAGGCAACCACGATCCGGAAGGTAGTTGTACTCACATAAACACTACCATAGCCTGCGGTACCCATATCTTTGGTATTTTATGTCAAAATCCTCGGTTGCTTGGATGATGCATCACGATAAATGATCACACCATCATAGTCCCATATTGAAAACAAATCTCCATTTTTCACCTTTGTTGTCTCAAGATATTGATTTTTTCTAATTCTTAGTACATAGAAGAGCAACCCAAGGATCACAACCGTTGCAAATAAAGAAACACGATGACGAGTATGATTTGATGGTAGCTTTTCTTGCAATGCGGCAAACCTTTGATTTCACCACATAGAGCTTTGTTGTGGGCAAAGGCCTCTAGAGGAGCTCTAGACAACAACTGAAAGGGTATATGACCCTCAAGTGATTGTGTGATAAAGTCAATTTTTTGTGGACGTGTAATTAGAAAGAGAATGAGGAATGGGGCCAGAGAGGTTATTATGGGAGAGATTGAAGTAATCTACTTGTTTCAAATTTCCCAATTGGGAAGGTATGTTTCCACTGATTAAGTTATCACTGATATCTAGGTGAGACAGTTTCCTCAAATTCCCTATCTCTGGAGGGATGTAACCCCTGAGAGTTAGATAAATCAGATTGGTAAGATTGCCTAATTAAGAAGGGATAACACCCGTAAGGTTATTATTATTCAGGAATATTGTATCCGCATTCTCTAACTGACCAATTTCAAAAGGAATGGAGCCTTTGATTCTATTACCATTAAGATATAGAAATTCCAGTTTGGTTAACTGGCCAAGAAGAGAAGGGATGAAACCAGCAAAGTGGTTATGACCCAGATCCAATGTAATCAGATTCTTCATTTTCCCAATTTGAGGAGGAATTGAACCATGTAGTCTATTAGAATAAAGGGAGAGAAGCTCCAATTGAGTGAGGTAAGACAGGGAAAGAGGAAGCTGACCTGTAAGATTGTTAAAACTGAAAATAAGAGAGGTGAGATGAGAGAGAGTACCTATATGGTGTGGGATGCTACCATTCAGTCCGCAGTTATAAAGGGAGAGAAGAAGGAGGTTGGGGAATGAAGAGAAGTTCAATTTGGTAAGGTCTCCCAAATCTTGGTCGGAATTGAAGATGATGATTCCGGTAACGCTTCCGTTGTCATTGCAACTTACACCAGCCTAATCACAATGAGGAGAGAAGAATTCCACCAACCGGTGCTGCGCAGAGCCTCTCCCTCATCATGATCAGTTGATGGAGATGATGATGTTGCATTAATGGCGAGAGAGAGTATTATCATGGTAACAGCTACGACCACCGCCGTAGAAATTACGTTAATGGAGGAGGAGACCATCTTATATTATCAGAGTAATTGATTGAACCTTACACCCCACACACACTTGTGTAATGCAAATATAAATACCAAACATCGGTTTGTTGGTCATGGGTGCCCGGACTAAGGGCATGTTTGGTTCTAATTTAGTGTTCTTTGAAAACATAAAGTTTGGTGTTATCTTAAAATATTCTTGTGTATTGATTTAGTGTTTTTTTGTATTTATATGTTTTTTAACTTAAAACATGTGTCGTATTTCACGCTATTTTCCCTTTTTTTAAAAAAAGCAAAATTAGCTGGAACCAAAGAGCTGGGGCCCATATCACAATACTTCTCAAAAGTGTTTTTAAGATAAAAGAAAAATAGATATTTCACAAATTTCTATTTCATAATAACTCTTTTTCCCTTTTCCTCTTTAATAAAACACTCCTTATTCAACATCTTTCTTAACTCCAATAATGTAGTCACCATTTTTTTTGCTTTTTTTTTTCTTTTTAATTGTTTGATTAGCTTGATATTTTGATCAATATTTATGTTTTGTAATTTTTAGTAATACCTTGACTGATGTTTACTTCTTAATCCAATTTTTTGTTAATATTTTTTAGATTTTCTTGTAATTGTAGAAATGATCATTTTACTAATTTATATGTTTAAATAAGTTTATCTAATTTTATAAACCTTTTTGTACTTATATT
Organism: Tetrastigma voinierianum; assembly: GCA_016808115.1. Lineage (NCBI taxonomy): Eukaryota > Viridiplantae > Streptophyta > Magnoliopsida > Vitales > Vitaceae > Tetrastigma > Tetrastigma voinierianum. Next base: position 424,166 of record JAEQBH010005114.1, on the reverse strand, counting down.
CCATGTTATCAAAAACATTATTAAAATAGTTAAAAGAGTTTCCGTATAAGTGCAATAAGATAAAATGTTTCGACTAAAAGTATTTAAACAAGCAATGTCAAACATGCTCTAAGAGTAATGATTTAATTTTTTGTGTTCCCACAGAAGTGTTGACTGCATGCAATAAAAGCAAATGTGAACACTAATGCTCATCATACCAGCTGCAAACAAGCAATTATTAGACAATGACAGCCAATTCTTTTGCTCAAATTTACATTTAGAACCCCTTTTTATTTTCTATCTAAACCCTTAATAATTTAATTAACGTTTAAGGTTTTTTTTAAAGACTTTCATTCATTTTCACTTATTTAAAAAAATTTCAGAAGTATGATATTGTGAAACCCCAGAAAATCCGAATTTTCAAGAAAGGGTAAAAGGGTCATTTTGGTCAAAATCCGGAATTTGTTTAGATCTTGGATGGCCAACGAACTCAGCAGATTAGAATCGTACCAGCGAAATGCAGACTCTGCGTCGAATTTCGGTTGAATTTTGGGAGCCGGTCGGGATTTCCGCGTTTTCAAAGCAAAGAATGGTGCGGAACGCGGCACATTGTGAGGTGGTTCGAGAGGTGCATGTGTCATGTGCGAAATGGAGTCAAACATGGCTCAAATGGGACCGCAAGAGACACATGGCATGTCTTAGTGGAAGGGAAATCCATGGTAGATGGATGAGAGGATAGGTGTAATCACTGTGGCCGTGAGAATTGGTCGTAACGCGTAGGAGGACAAGTCCTCTTGACCCCATCTTGACAACTATCTTCTCCCAACCGGTTGGGAGAAGAGAAAGAGAGAGAGAGAGAGAGAAAATCTAGAGTGAGAAGCTCTCAGCCTGCAAATTTTAGGTGATTAGTGCAGCCGAATCCCGATGAGACAAGAGGCAAAGTTGATTTTGCTGTAAAAAGAGCTATGCGTAGATGCCGTGTGTGGAATTTGACAACTCACGGGAGGTAGGGATTTTCTCCTACTTGATTTATTAACGGTAGAGTCGTCTTAATGGTTAGGGATGTTTGGTGGCCAGAATGGCCGTTCATTTGGTTCAAAAACTTGGGTAGTGGCGAAATCCTAAGTGGTTTTGGACCAGTCTAGTGGCTAGTGGACTATATGTGTTGCTTGTGTGTTGATATGTTATTGCTATGTTTGAATAACATGTTGTTATGTTTTGTGTGATGCTTTGGGCGGTTCTAAGATGGACTGTAGGTTTGTTTATTAGCCTATGTGAGCTAATTTTGAGTGTTATTGCTATGAATAAATAACATGTTGCTTCGTGTGAATTTCATTAATATATGCATGCTTGATATATTAACATAAATTATGGTGAAATGGCATATTGCATTTCATATGCACCGGGGTAACCTAGAATAGTAGGTATGAGTGCATGACATGAAAACATGGTTGTCAAATGAATTTCATAGGAAGATTTTCCAAAGAATTGCCTTGGAGAGTTGTCCAACAGTTCATCTCGGAGGAGGACCCATGACTGTTTCGAAGAGTTATCCAGCAATTCACCTCGGAGGGTTATCCAATAGAATTTTATTGTAAAAATTAGTATTATGTTTTCAAGAACAAAAACATTTTGTTTTGAAAACAATGTTTTCTCACACTTGGCTTAGGCATGCGTGAGGGAGTTAGTGAGGCTCGAAGTGGGAAGGGTGAGGTCGCGTTAAGTGTAATATGTAGACATTCGAGTAGGAATCATGAATTTACTTGAATGTGTGTGTTTGTCGCGTGAGCGGCAGGTGGGGAGATGTCCATTAGGGAAAATTCGACTCTTGGCGTGACTCACCCAGTCGTGGAATGTTCTGTCATTGGATTTATAGTCAAAGATTCTCTATTGTAAATCTTTCCTATTACTATTCTTCTCTGTTAGGCAAATAACTTAATTATAGGAAATTACTATATTCTTTCCTAGTTTAGAGATATTTCTCTGTTAGGCAAATAACTTAATTATAGGAATAACTTGATTGTAGGATCTACTACTATCTCTATAAATATGTACATGTATAGATATAGAGGTATTATGAATAAAAATATATGCTTCTACATTTTACAAGTTGGTATCGAGCCATGAAACCTAAATCATTCTTCTTTGAATCCTTAAACCATGAGCGAGTCGGATTAAAACATCGGTCACCAAATCTACACAAAGTCATTTATTCAACCTGAAGGTTCATCATTCAATTCAAGAATTGTATTGAATGAGACCCGACCTATGATCTGTGGTCTCAATGTTAGAAATCTGTGAGTGGCACGAGGAGAAACTCTCCTTCATTAAGTGGCACCTCAGCGCCGCTAAGGGAGAAAGATGAAGGCTATGAAAGAGTGGTATTCGGATCAAAGGTCAAAAGATGGTTGCGATGTATGCGTCAGAGATTATGAAGCGATACATTCGACACACACTGCATGAGATATTTGGAAGCTCTGTCTAAAGCCTTTTATGATGGAGTAGATGAATTCTGAGTTTTACCTTGAAATTTAGAGGGCTTTCTCTACAGTACAAATAAGTGAACCACTCTCACATATATTATGGAGAGAAATGGTAAAATCTTCGGTGGGATTGGATCATCGTGATAAGGTGGTCATGGTGGATGAGACAGATATTGCATCCTATCAGAAATTGCTTCAGCGAAAAAGGGTGCATATCTGTCTTGCTAGATTAGAGGATGATTTCGAGCAAGTGCGCGACGAAATCTTGAGGAAGGATCTTATCCCTGAATTAGAAGAGTGTTATGCCCTAGTTCACCGCAAAGATGTTCGACGCGGGGTGATGAACGGACAACTGGAAAATTATGAAGCTTCAGCCATGGTGACTCGGAACCGGTCTAATCAAAACTAGTCCACACCGACACCCGATAAGACCCGAAAAGGCGATCCGTCCCTAAGGCGCTAATGGTGGCGACAAATCATCATACAAATGCACTCACGCGTGATCAAGCTGGTCATCTGAAAATTCGATGCTAGAACTTGTGGGATATTTGGAATGGTGGGATCATATTTGTGATTCCACTGAAGAAGAATTCGAAGGCCTCTTCTTTGCCAATTGTTAAAGTAAGGCGAGGAGGATGATAGCGGTGAAAAGTCCTCGGCATTGGCAGCAGCAGCAGGTAATGGTGGTAAGGTTTTAAATATTTCTACACCTGTTTCTAATAGTGCATGGATAATTGATTCCGATGCTACAGATCATATGACATTTGATTCTAGAAAAGTTTCACCTTTTAAATATTCCTCACAAAATTCTGTTTCCACTACCAATGGTACCTCAATTCCGATTATTAGGGAAGGATCCTTGTCCCTCACTAACACCTTGAATTTAGATTTTGTTTTGGTTGTCCCCTCTTTGAATTATAATCTTTTGTCAGTTTCTCAAATAACCACTACCTTATTTTGTGTTGTCATTTTTTGGCCTGAATTTTGTGTATTTAGGACATACGAATGACCAGACCGATTAGTTGTGGTGTTAAATGAAGGAAGCGTACTTGGACTTAGTCTAAAAGTTCAAATGGTTGCATCGAGCTTTAAAGATTAGGGGTGCGAAAAAAAAAAAAAAAAAATGGAAATCTGAGATATGGTTATAGCATCGGCGTCTAGGCATGCTTCTTTTGGTTACATGAAGAAATTATTTCTAAATTTATTTGCAAACTTTGATGTCTACAGTTTCAAATGTGATGTTTGTGAACTTGTAAAAAGCCATCGTAACCGTTTCCATTAACCTTGAATAAAGTCGATTCCTTTTATGATCATACATTACGATGTTTGGGGCCCGTCTAAATTTGCTACTTTAGATGGATCGTTCAGTTTGTTACTTTTATTGATGATTGTATCCAAGATGACTTGGGTGTTTGATGAAGTCCAAAAGTACTGAAGTAAACTTGTTATTTCAAAATTTTCATAAAATGGTTTGTAGTCGATCTGATACATAAGTTCGGAGTTCTCCGGTGTAACCGATGGAGGTGAATATTTGAGTTTTGAATTGAAGTGGTATTTGGAAGCCCATGGAACCATTCATCAAACTACTTGTTTCGATACACCCCAACATAATAGGGTGGCGGAGCTGAAAAATCGTCACTTGTTGGAGGTTGTCCTTGCTTCATTAATAGAAGCACATATGCCTTTATCCTATTGGGGACCTGCAACTACCTCTGCGGCATATTTGTCCAATAGAGTACCTTCAGCCATTGATTTACGGACACCATCGGGCTCTCATTGAAGCAATTGTTGCTCGGTCAGTCCCGAACTTACCTCGTGTCTTTGGTTGTGTAGCATTTATACATCTTCATAAGCGTCAGCGCAACAAGTTGACACCTTGAGCATTACGATGTGTCTTTTTAGGGTATGCTGCTTATAAAAAAGGGTACCGATGCTATCACCCCTCAAGCAAACGAATGTTTGTTACAATGGATGTAGTTTTTCATGAAGACTCAATGTATTTTTCCTCACGAGCTGAACGAGGGAGCACACGGAAGGAATTTCAAGCTCACAGACTATGATTTTCGATCTTTATAGAGGGAACTCTGAACACAGTAGCAATCCCGAATGGGAATGAAAGGCATACTGAACTTGGTAATGAGAATTCTGGTGAATTGGATTTGAGTGGTATAAATTTGGACCACGAGTGAACTGATGAGCGTGATGAAGGCCTGAACAATGCTGAGTTATGGATCAACCTCCGTCTGAATCTCTCGCACCCGCGAGCTGACGATACCCAGACAGTAAACTGGCGAGGGATGAGTCTGGCACAGTGTAAGACCACGAGAAAACCAATACCACCGCGTCGAGCCCGGAGGTATTCAGCCCACATATGAACCCAGACTTTCTAGTAGAGTTAAATATCCCATGAGTCATTATGTATGCAACATAAACATGCGAGATCAAATAAGTCATTTGTAAATCAATTATCTACTGTATCTATTCCTAACAATGTGTAGGAAGCCTTAGCTAACCCAAGGTGGAAAGATGCTATGAATGAGGAGATGAAACCTTGCAGAAGAATGAAACTTGGGAACTTGTTGATCATCCTCCAAGGAAGAAACCAATTGGATGTTGGTGGGTTTATACTGTGAAGCACAAAGCAGATGGTACAATTGAACGTTTTAAATCGAGACTGGTAGCAAAAGGGTACACCTAAACCTATGGAATTGATTATACATATACATTTGCACCTGTAGCTAAAATCAACACAGTTCGAGTCTTATTGTCTCTAGCTGCGAACTTGGATTGGCCATTGCAACAATTTGATGTGAAAAACGCCTTTCTGCATGGCGAGTTGTCCAAAGAAGTGTACATGGATTTGCTCTAGGGTGCATGATAAAAGAAGTGCATTATCGGAAAGTGTACAAATTAAAGAAATCGTTGTATGGACTAAAACAATCTCCGAGAGCATGGTTTGGAAGGTTCATGAAGTTTATGAGGTCTTTTGGCTACCATCAAAGTAATTCAGACCACACTTTATTCTTGAAAAAGCAGCATAGTAAGATCACTGCCCTTATTGTGTATGTTGATGACATGGTGGTTACAAGAAATGACCCTAATAAAAGGAAGGCTCTACAAAGTTACTTGTCAAGCGAATTCGAAATGAAAGACCTCGGTCACTTGAAATATTTTCTTAGGATCGAAGTGTCTCGATCTGATAAAGGGGTTTTCTTGTCTCAAAGAAAATATGTTTTTAGATTTGCGAAACTAGTATGTCGGCATGTCAGCAGGTGATACACGTAGAAAAGGATTGAAGTTATGTGTTGAGACTAATCAGGTGCCTGTTGATAAAGGGAGATATCAGAGGCTCATTGGAAGATTAATGTACTTAGCCCACACTAAGGCAGATCTTGCCTATGCATTAGTATTGTTAGCGATTTATGCATAAATCACGGAGAACAACATATAGATGCGATTATCGCATTTTAAGATTATCCCGAAATTAAAGCTCCTAGAAAGGGCATTTTGTTCACTAAAAATGTAGATTGTCAAAGTGTTGATGCATATAGTGATGTTGACTGGGCTGGAGCAATAGATGACAAACGATCTACTTCGGGATATTTCACCTTTGTAGGTGGTAATCTCGTTACATGGAGAAGCAAGAAGCAGAATGTTGTTGCATGTTCAAGCGCAGAGGCTGAATTTAGGGGTATGTCACTTGAAATATGTGAAGCATTGTGGCTAAGACTTCTATTGATGGATTTGGGCTATTTTCTTAGGCAACCGATTCGGCTTTATTGTGTGATAAAGCGATACGATGTGCTCATATCGGTACAACATGATTGTACAAAGCATGTGGAGTAAGTGATTCTTCGTGGAAAATTGGATGAGAAAATTGTCGAGTTGCCTAAGATTCGATCCGAAGATCAATTGGCTAATATCCTCACCAAAGTTGTTTCAAGTCGAGTGTTCTCAAAGTTTTTGGGCAAGTTGGGCATGTGTGACATCTATGCACCAACTTGAGGGGGAGTGTTGCAATATTGGATTAATAGTCAAAGATTCTCTATTGTAATTCTTTCCTATTACTATTATTCTCTGTTAGGCAAATAACTTAATTATAGGAAACTATTATATTCTTTCCTAGTTTAGAGATATTTCTCTGTTAGGCAAATAACTTAATTATAGGAATAGCTTGATTGTAGGATCTCTACTATCTCTATAAATATGTACATGTAAAGATACAAAATTATTATGAATAAAAAATATTCTTCTCTGTTTTACAAGTTGGTATATCCCCCTTTTAGGTACAGGGAGTGTTTAGGAAGACGACGCCCACTAGCGACCGTTTTTTAGAAGAAAACCGACATGTGGCTTTGATTATATATTTTGTAAAACATGTATTAGAATGCTTAATTTTGATATATGTTTGTATAAGAGTGTAATTAACTCTTGAACTATGGTAATATAGTTGGTTATATTTTGGTGAGTGTGGATGTATAGGCCCGACGTGGCCATTTTTACTAATGTTTGAGTCTCCGGTAGAAAGACACTCACTTTGTGGCATTGAGACACTAAATGGCTACATGTATTTCCACGAGTTGACGGGTTGTCAACGGATCCCCGGGTCGGGGTGTCACAGATATTCATATTAAACACAAATATTTCTATGAGCTTGAGCTTTTAGATGAATTAGTAGTTTTACATGGTATCAAATTTAATGAAAGGTCTTGGATTTAAGCCATTTCTCTATAATTTGAATCCCTATTTATTTATTTGAAAGTCCTTCAAGAATTTTGATTGGTTTGTTTGACTCTTCACGAGTATGGGGCTGTACATGAGGGAGGGAGTTGACGATTGAAGAGCATGATATTTTTCTTAAACCCAAATCCTATCCATTCGAGCTTGCTTTTAGGAGAATTGATCGTTTAATTGCCATTTTACTCTTTGATTTAATGTTTCTTCAGGCTAGCTGCACCAAATTTACATAAGACCATGAAGAAGAGTTGGACCAGTCCATAGAATAGAAAGAATGAGAAGTCACAGATGTATATAGAATGATTCATGAGTAATTAATCACAAGGTAAGGTATTTTATGCTCTTTTTCCTGTTAGATATAACATAATGCCAAAAATACTACGAAATTTTTTTATTTTATTTTCTAAGATCTCATAGTGGATGAAACAATATTTTGCAAGGATCTTTGATTTGCTGTTTCTTTCCAAAAGAAGATACGCATCTTCAACAAGTCAACATATTAACGTAACATAACTTGTAGCATAATTGAAATTCCATCAACTTGAGGACCCATATTCCACGTTGGGTAGACTTTCTCATCGAATAATTTAATGTCCATCAAAGATGGATAGAATTTTCTAGACTACACCATATTTATGCCAAAAGAACAATAAGAAGACTCGAAAGAATTAATTTATTTAAAGAATAACGACCAACATATGAACACAACAAATTAGGAATTAGGGCATAATTTCCAAGAGCATTGAAATTCATTCAACAACTTCCCCTGTATTCCACATTGAATAAGCTTTCCTATCAAATAATTTGATGTTGATTAAAGATGGGTGGAATTTTTCAAGTTACACCATATTTACGCCAAAAGACCGATAAGAAGAGTTAAAAGAGTCATCTTTATTTAAAGAATGACAACCAAAATAGGGCATAATTTCCAGGAGCAATGAAATTCATTAAACAACTTAACCCATAATCCACGTTGAATAGGCTATCCTATCAAATAATTTGATGTTGATCAAAGATGGATGGAATTTTTCAAGATACACCATATTTACACCAAAAGACCAATAAGAAGACGCAGAAGAATTAATTTATTTAAAGAATGATGACCAACATGTGAACATAACAAATTGGGAATTAGGGCATAATTAATTTCCAAGAGCATTGAAATTCATTAAACAACTTAACCAATATTCCACGTTGAATAGACTATCCTATCAAATAATTTGATGTTGATCAAAGATGGATAGAATTTTTCAAGATACACCATATTTACACCAAAAGACCAATAAGAAGACGTGGAAGAATTAATTTATTTAAAGAATGACGACGAACATGTGAACATAACAAATTGGGAATTAGGGCATAATTAATTTCCAAGAGCATTGAAATTCATTAAACAACTTCCCCCTGTTCCACATTGAATAAGCTTTTGTGACACCCCAAAACTCGGAGGTCCCATTGACTAACCGTCAACCTGCTGAATTTCTACCTTAGGTCATTGCGCACCTAAGTCTTGGTACCGGACCAATACCAATTACTCGTGGACACCGAGTTACTCGACACCACCTCAATATGTCCCTTAACTGGGACCCATTCAATCATATTTAAGTTAAAAATATGATAATAATACACTTAAATACATTCTGTAAGAGTCCGATCACGACCCTCTTATCATTATTACATACCCGACTATATTGGCAATAGTCCAAAAGAATTTAGTTACAATTCTTTTATACAAAAATACATGTTGGAACTAGTTTGTCCCAAACACTTTTTACAAAAAGATTTATCAAGGCCACATTTCGGACTTCTTCGCAATCACGGCCTCGTCTAAGCCACCTTCCTTGGTGTGAGTCTTGCACACAGAAGGTTGTCCGTAAAGGTGAGCCACGCACAGTGAGAATACCTCCTACGAGGCTTCCCTCCTCGCTCAAGTGCGCATGCAATGTTCACTCAACATTTCACATTCACATTCCAACAAGAACATGCTAATTCTATAAGGAATTCTACATGTCATGCCATGAAATGAGATGAGACTGATCATGTACCATGCGCCGTCCTCAGAGCTCCACTCACACAATGCCTAAGCCCATGTGTGATACTTGAATCATTACGGATGACATACAATGATCATTTTTCAAAACAAATTTCATTTGTTTATAAACCAAAATCTTTTTGGATGATACATCACAATGATCATTTTATATTCAAAACCATGCGCCTTTTTATGGGTAGCGGATTTTTTGTGTCACACTGCAGGCTGTGCAAACCTAGACACTTTTACTTCTTTCACCGTTAGGGACTATGCCTGACCATAATTGGCGGGTCTCTCACCCGAGGGGGGATCTATCCCTTCTGGCTGATACCCGGAACATATTTTCTTTACCATTTTTAATCAACCGTGCGACTCTGTTGGACATTGTCCCATTCTTAAACTGCCAATCGAACCTGAAGCCTTGGTGTCGATTTATTAACCATGCACTCACACCCATTTAATGTGATGTCCCCATGCATATGCAATGCAATATGCCATTGCATGTTATATCATGTCACATGCATAATGAATGCTACATGAAAAACAAAATCCACACCACTTACCGGGTGCCATGGACTATCACATCACCTGCATATGACTTCCATACATCATTTCATTCATGTTAATATATCATACAAGCATATATCAACTTTCACATTCAACATGTCATACTATGATCAAGCAATGACATACACACAAGCAAGCCATGTAATGGCCATTGAACATAACAACTCATCACTTGTCAACATATTAGAACACACATATTGACATAAAAACATGTGACTCTTAGTCAAGCAATGACATACTCAAACAAAATTACACCTGATGGCTAGTAGGCAGCAATAATCAAGAACCCAAGACGCGGGGGCCGACCCAAGCAGGCCATAAACGCGAGGCCTCAGCTTGATCGCTGGCTAGCCCTAGGCATAGCCCAGCAGCCGCTAAGCGGCAACAACCTTGCCTAGGCGGACAAGAAGGTCCCATTTTTCTATCCTTGGGCTCGCCTAGGAGTACATGCCCACGCCTAGGCGTCCTCCCTTCTCCTAGGCGAACCATCCCTTTACCTAGGCGAAGAGTCAATCTTATGTGGGAAGATTCACACCTTCGCCTAGGCGAACCTCAGTTTGCCTATGCAAAGAAACATCGAGCAGAACCCGAAAATCCAGTTTTTCTTCGCTAAATAGGCCCTTAAACGAAAAACCCTCTTTTCCCGGCCCAAAGATGGAAAGTAAGTCAAGGTAGGAAGAATCCCTTACCTCTAGGAGTGTGATACATGGGTAGGAAGCCTCCTAAACCCGACAACTTTGATTTCTCGATATCTCCCTTCTTGGATCTTCTGCGAAATCCCTTTTTTCAGGTACCCAAGCATACCCTTAGTCAATGCGATGAAATTTTGTTCTTGGCTCCACGAAAATCGACCAACGGAACTCCGTAGGTCTTGGGAGGAAGCCTTGGCTCTCCTCTTTCTCTCTTCTCCTCTCTCTCGATCAAAACCAGGGAAATGGGCTCTTTTTGCCCTAATTCCCCTTTTGTCCTAACTTAAGCTTAAGTTGGATGTGTGGCCCACGTTGTGCCACATATCACTCGTTCGAGTCTGATTACGGCTGAGCGATTCCAATAAAGATCTCAATTCAAGTTCAAATCATATCATGAACTTAACTCGAGTCATTTCTGACTTAGAGATTTTCGTAAACAATCTCATACCTTGGAGTCATTGGACACCCACATCGCTTCAAAAAAACATGAAAGTCGGCTATCTCGAGGTCGAGCGAAATTCGTTTTGATGTAATTCGTTGCAGATGAATCGAGGTTAATTCGTTTCTTCATCCGAGATCTAGAAAATTTCTAGGTTTTCAACCTGTATTATTTTGGCAATTTACTGTTTTGCCCTTTTTCAGAAAAATTCGATTTTTCTCGGGTTTTAAAGCTTTCGTATCAATAATTTGATGTTGATCAAAGATGGATGGAATTTTTCGAGCTACGCCATATTCAAGCCAAAAGACCGATAAGAAGACTTAAAATAGTCATCTTAATTTAAAGAATAACAACCAACATAAGGCATAATTTCTAGGAGTGTAGCGCCCAGCGAGAATTAAGTTGACAACCCGTCAACATCTGGAATACATGTCTCATATTATGAGACCCATACATAGTAAAATGGTCTATTGGGCCCACATACATCTAGCTCACCCAAAATCTAACCAACTATATTACAATAGTTCAAGAGTTGATTACATCACTCTTAATACAACATATATTAAATTTAGAATTCTAATACATGTTTTACAAAATAAATACCAAACCCACATGTCGACTTTCTTCTCAAAGTGGCCTCTAATGAGCGCTGTCTTCCCGAACACTCCTTGTACCTGAAATAATGATCCCTCGACAGGGTGAGCAATGCCCAGTAGTTGAATTATCCTACATGGGTTACTCCCCATCTAAGTGCACATGTAATGGTTCAACATAAACACACTCAAGCAAATTCATGATCCTACTTGAATGTCTACATGATATGGATGAGAATGTGACTCACCCTTTTCCCACTTCTCGATTCCTCACTGACTCCCTCACACATGCCTGCGAATGTAGAGAAAACCTTTATTTCAAAACAAAGGTTTTGTTCTCGGCAGCCTCAGGATTTCGGTAAATATATTAGACAACCCTCTGAGGCGAATTTGTTGGATAACTCTCCGAAACAATTCATGGGCCCCTCCAACGTGAATTGTTGGACAATCTCCCAACCCAATTCTCCGGAAAATCTTTCATTGAACTTCCTTTCACAACCATTTTCCTTTTTAATTTCTTTCATGTCATGCACTCACACCTACCAATCTAGGGTGCCCCGGTGCATATGGAATGCATTATGCCATTTCCAAACAATTCATGCTAATATATTTTACATGCATATATTAACAAAATTAACTCACATGCATCATGTCATTCAATTCATAGCAATAACACCAAAATTAGCTCACATAGGCTAATTACCAATTCAAGGAATTCATTTTGAATCACCAAAGCAACACACAAATCACGTGAATAGTGAAACCCTAGGTCTCGTCACTGTTCACGGCCACACTAGAGATTTTCTTCACTCGGTCCAAATATTTTGGGACTGAAAACACGGCCATCCAGGCCTTAACAAATCTCCATCCATTAAAATGGCTCTTAGCCAAAGAATAAATCAAGTAGGAAAAGACCCCTACCTCTTGGAGTTGTCGAGAGCTCCACAAGCAGTGCCAGTGTAGCCGCTTGACGTAGATCAACTTTGTTTCTTGGCAGGCGAGCCAGACGGTCAGAAAGTCGAAATCCACAGAAAGTTACACTTTCTCTCGCTAAGTAATCTCTCGCCGGTGCCCATTTCCAACAAATGGAGAAGAAGGTGAAGTTGTCTTTATTTTTAATCCTTTCACTTAATGCCCATTTTGTCCTTTAGTTTTGACTTTTAAAGGCTTTTTGACACTTAGCTTAATCTAAGCCATTTATCTCCATCATCTCACTAATCATGCAACATGTGTCACATGGGTACATATAGTAGGTGACTTTTGTCACATCACATGCATCTCTGGCACATGTCAGTGACTGGCCTTCAGTGCCTCAAAAAGCAGGAGTAAGGATCAGAGATTGGCGATATCAATGTTGCGACTAGATTGTGGCTTGATTCAATGGTGAAGTCCATTTTGTCATATGAGATCTAAAAAATTTTTGGATTTTGACCGAAATTACTATTTTACCATTTTTTAGAAAATTAGAATTTTCTTGGGTTTTACAAGAAGCATTGAAATTCATTAAACAATTTTACCCTATATTCCACGTTGAATAAAATTTATCCTGCTCAAATAATTTGATATTGATCAAAGATGAATGAAATTTTAAGATACATATGCCAAAATTAATAGAAGACATAGAATAATGAACTTAATTTAAAGAATGACAACCGACGTATGAACAATTCAAATTAGGAATTAGGGCATACTTTCAGAAGTTTTAAGATCCATCAAACAACTTCAACCCATATTCCAAGTTGAGTAGGCTTTGCTATCAAATAATTTATTGTTGCTCAAAAATGAATAAAATTTTCTAAGTTACCCCATATTTATGCCAAAAAAAACCTGTAAGAAGACTGAGAAGAGTGCTCAAATTAATTTAAAGAAAGACAACCAACATATAAATATAACAAATTAGGAATTTGGACATACTTTCCAGAAGCATTAAAATCCATTAAACAACTTCCAAACCATATTCCAAATTGAAGTAGACTTTGTCATCAAATAATTTTATGTTTACCGACACAAATCTAAAATCATTAATAACTATTATATTCCAAATTGAGTAGGCTTTGTCATCAAATAATTTAATGTTGCTCAAAGATGGAAATTTTTTTAAAAGTTACATCATATTTATACCAATAGACCGATAAGATGACTTAGAAGAGTTAATTGAAAGAATGACGACTAACATATGAGTATATCAAATTAGGAACTAGGACATAATTTCCAAAAGCATCGAATCCTTATCCATTAAACAATTTCCCTCCATATTCCATATTGGTAGGCTTTTCCAATAAAGATAGATAGAATTTTCCTACCTATACCTTAACGCAAAGACCAATAGAGACCAGAAGAGTCAATAGAATTTAAAAAATGTGCCATCCTCAAGGTTACCCTAAAGGGATAGTTGATCAAAATAATTGAATTGAAATAGTTTCATATTTTACCAAGTGAGCTAGTCAAGGATAATTATAGCATGAATATTGACACTTTACTATTTTTCCAGCACAGGAAAATATAATTTTTATGTTTCTTTAGTAATTATATGTTTTCAAAATTTACATGGATTGGTGAATATATAATAGAAAACAATTGCAAAATATTATCATAATTTCTTAATTGCATCACATATATCTGATTTGGTGTTTGAATGTCATCCTAGTATTTCTACATTCCCGCTGATGTTTTAATAAGTGATCCTCTTATACATATATAATCAAATAATTTTATTTCTATGCTAAAGAAAATAATAGATAAGATATTATTTAAAAGTAAGAGAGTAAATTTGTTATCTTCACCAAGTACATATAATTACATTGAAATTATAAAACTTTGCTTTTCCCATAAACATTACCAATTAGATTAATTGTTAAAAAGAGAAGAAATTTTAGCAGGATTTTTGTCTTACGAAATGACGAATGTTTGGTAGTACTATAAATGTTTATAAACTGTTAAGCTCCTTTTAGAACTGGGAAACTATGAAATGAGATGTCAAATTTTTATATTATTTATAAGGAAAAATGAGGACAATGTTAGGATTAATAATCTCATAAATTAAAGATAGCATTATATAGATCTTATATAACTCTACCATCACATAAATTGTATCACTTAAAAAAATAATAGAAAAATTGTCTTTGAGTTACTATTGGGAAAGAACATACATATATCAAAATTTTCTCAGCAGGAGGATGAAACAAAAGAAAAAATAAAAGGAAAAATCTTCTATACAATTACATTTCAACTCTCTCATTATTTAAATTTTTTTAAATGGAAATGACTTGCTAGCCATGAATCTCCAAGATACTTGTTGCATAGAAGGACGAAGTTGTGAATTACAATGGAGACATTTGAGAGCCAATAATATTGTAAGAGCTACATCATTAGCAACTTGTGAACCTTTAGGAGATGAAAGATGTGAATCTAATACATTCATTAATGTTATGCTTTGAGTTGATGAAAATGATAATGAGTTGATAAGATCTCCTGGATGTATCCCCATCATTGTTTCTAAAGAAACCATCCCAAAGCTATAAACATCACATTTCTCAATCATAACCATAGTATACGCAAGCTCTACAATATGTACAAAAAAATTATTATGTTCTTTAACCTGGTAAGACCCTACATATGACCCAATGATCCCCTAAGACTACCTTCATCACGTGCCCCAAACCAGGGGAGTCAGGTGACTATCAAATCAACCCGCGGAATGCTACGTGAGATGTCGGGTGACCCGACATTTTCTCACGAATCGGCGGGAGTCTCATTTGTCACGGGGCTGCCCGAATAAAACCTGCATATACCTGTCTCGCTTGATTGCAATATATCCAATATATCCAATCACGCGAGTAATACGGCCATGGGCTCTAAGCGATACTCATAATACATACTAACTATGAATCAGCTATATACCAAATAATTTACAAGGTACAATATTTTCACTCTTATACAATACATATATTAAAATTAGACATTTCAATGTATATATCCTCCAACCAAAGCCACAGCCCGACTTTCTTGCTTCCAATCCTCAATCCCTAGGGCAGGCCGTCCCTCGCACGCTCCTGGCACAGTAAAATATAGTATCCCTAAGCCAGGGAGTAAGCTAATGCTCAATAGTGGAATCGCCTAAGTAGGCTCTCTCACACCTAAGTGCGGTGCAATGTTCCAAAATAAACATACATTCAAAACGATGTAGGCCTACTTCAGATATCACTGCACTGGCTCCCAACTCAAATCTCGAGTCCTCACCCAGGCTCCATCACTACTTTAAGCCTCGTATGAAAATTATTATTTTGTTTGTTTGTGGACAACCCTCCGATGTGTATATATCAATTGGGCGCTCCGACGATTGATATATTATTTGTTTGTGGACTGCATCAGAGTGAATATCAATTGGGTAGCTCAGACGATTGATATTTTAAATTTAAGACTACCTCCGATAATTAATATTTTTAGACAACCTCGAGACCATTTTTCTCTGGAGCTCATCTCATGACTCACTCTATAGTCTAGGGTATTTCGGTGCATATGGAATGCATATATACGATCCAATCTGATCCCCAATTCACATGTAAATACACTAAACAGCCATATATTCACAAAACAATCAATTCACACAATCATATGTTTTAATTCTATTTCATACGTATTCAAAATTAAATATGTTTAATGATCATTATGACATTAAGTTCAAATCCTCAAATGAAACACATATTTTCACAAAGGAATATATTTTAGAACCTTTGTTGAGGAATAGTGAAACCATAAATTTACTATTCCCGAAAAATCTAATCATCCGTTCACTTAGTAGACATGATTCAAGCCATTCAGGCCTCTTTCACATCAAGAACACCAGTTTAACTATGTTCAAACTTAGAAAAAGCCCATCAGTAGTAAGCGATCCACATTTGCACCAATGAATTGTTCAAAGAGATTCATATCAATTGATTTGAGGTTTGGGACGATCGAGAGACGCAACCTCACGGCCTCACTCGACTCAAACATTCGTAAAGTACTTAAAGAAGAATAAAACCCAAGTAGGGAGAAGCCCCTACCTCTCGGAGTTTGTCAAAAACTCACAAATCCGGTGTCCACGCGTAGCCCTCTGCGTAAATGGTTTCCTTCTTATCCGAGGCGGCTGTGTTGGATCGCCCGTATTTTAGAGAGAGAAGTTTCTCTAGAAATCTCTCAAAAATGGCACACTATCGATTTGAAGAATGCATTTCACGTTTTTTCCTCATTTTTTGTTGGAAAGAGCTATTGACAATTTTATCTTGTTTTGGCTTAATAGATCCCATAATGACCATTCGTCCCTTTATTTTACAGTTTTGACATTAAAAGCTTTATCTCGGCGGTTCATTTTTCATCTGTTTCTCTCTCATACCCAACATGGCGCATGATTACTTGTTTTATGTGACTTTGATGGCATCAGATTCTTTTCGACACGAAGCGATACTCGAAGCGTGTGAAATTCGGTATCTAGGTCGACGAGGAATTTTCGTGCTAGCTAGTTTTGCGGCGGATTCCAGCGGTGGTCGTTTCGATCATCCAGGGATCTAGAGGAATAAATTACAGTTTTTAAAAATTAACAGCACATGTCGAAATTACGATTTTGCCTTTTCGAGAGAATTGGGATTTCTGGGTCTTACATTCTCCATCACTTAAAGGAATTTAGTCAAATTTGAATGATCTAATCACTCACATGCATGTATATAGCGTGCACTCTACCATGCATACTTAACAATCATTACTAAATCTTAAGCGGCTAGACCGTACCTTAGATCACACAAGCAAGAGAAGGGATGGGTGGCCATCGTGTCACCTCCGTTCCGTTGGCTCTCCCTCCACTCCTTAATTACATATATAGCCTCTAGCTGCCCTTATAGTCTTGCGTTTGCAAAAATCTAAGTCTGGCTATCAAAATGCACCCTGCTTCGGTCCCACCATCGAAGGTGTTGATGTCGACCTCGTCATCTGATACCTTGAAATTTGGATCGAATTATATGGAGCATGGAGATGTGAAATACCTCGTGGTTTTTGACATGCTTCAGGCGGTACGCTAACTTAGAGTCTGTATTTATGCTATCCTCTAAAAATCAAAGGTCTATGAAGCCTGGCGTCTTCCCTTTGGCTTGCAGACACCTCCTCTCTTGACATCACCTTCAAGGAAGACCTTGATCCCCAACCTCGAACTCACAAGGAATTTTATTGCTTTATCTGCATAACTCTTACAAACATGGCGTAGGAAGGCGTTAGCCAAATATCAAGCTAACGCTAGGAGGTGTCTACAATCAAATCAAGACCGTTGATGGGCTAACCACCTCGGTCAACATAGTGACCCAGTGATCACATGGCCTCCCATACAATGCCTCATGCGGTACCACTGTATACTACTTCATTAGTTTACATTGTGTAGGCGAGTCCACCTAAGAGCAAATGCTCATCCGACTACTCTTGTAGTCAGGAATGTGCTGAAGAACATCCTGCAACACATGTATAGTCCTCTTGGGGCTGACCATACATGAGGGTGGAGCAACATGCTCATCGTGGTAGTGTACTTACAGCCTTTTGGAGCTCTTCCAAAGTATGCGCAAAGTAAACCTCGGGTCCTTATCAGGCCTGGATGCTAATTACTCCATGTAATTTGGACTATCTCTCGAATGTATAGCCGTGGAATCCTCTCTCGGCGAGGTCATGCAGAAATTTGAAAGTGTCTTGAGCCGTGGCGGGTCCGCTATCACGCATGCCGGCGTCGTGCCTGCTGGCGTCAAGCGAGTGGGTCACAAAGTCCATGCGTGGCTGGGCTGTCGCTGCTCCGACCACCTCGATGGTGAAGTGGCCTGCCCAGCTTCTAGTGTAGCCTTAACTGACATGTGGAGACATGAGTGAACAAAGTCCTACAGTATCTCTTGACCCATCAATGGTCACTGATGACCTTGAGATCCACCAGTTTACTCCTTGCGTGCCACCACTGGATGCAACCGTCGAATGATCAAACTCCACGAGGAATCCTCCTCTCTCAAATCGGTCATTTGAGACGTACTGCCGATCCCCTATAGCCAAACTATCATCTATGTGACGGTTCGACCCTAAGTAACGTGCTGTTGTACTGATTACGTGGATACTCATCTCTCGTCATATGGCGGGACTCGATCACTCTGCTCCATGACGGTGCCAGCCACTAAACTCCCAAAATTTACCTACACAGTGCTCATTTGTCTGTAGCCCAAGTATCCAGGTCAAGGCATCGCCACTCCGAGAAGCTACTATTGATGCTCCTCGTGACTTCGATTAGGTGCATCGACCACCACATTTACCTTACTAGGATGGTAGTAAAGTGAAGTCATAATCCTCTAGAAACTCCATCCAATACATGTTGCCTCATATGGAATTCCGGCTGGCTGAAGAATATACTTTAGACTTTTGTAGTGCAGTACTCGAATTCCTCGCCGTATAAGTAGTGGCCTTGAATCTTCGAGCGAGACTCGGCCACGAGCTCCATTGTAGGTATGCCGGGTAGTGCGCTCGTGATTAACTAATGTGATAACCATGGCTACTACCCTCAGAATTTGTCAAAACACATTCCAATCCGGCCATAGGCATCTGATACCTTTGTGTACCTATCCCTGTCAGGAACTACTCGAGATGGGGCTGAAGTAAGTCTCCTCTTTATCACCAGGAAATTACTCCTGCCTTGGTCATCCCGCCGAACTTGGCCTCCTTGCCAAAGATTCGACCTAGTGTGTTGGCTGCCTATCACCAGAGAGATCCTCAGTAGATCTCTGTAATGCCCAGCCAATCCCGAAACTCGTATCTGGGGCCGACCGGTCTCTCCCAGCTCTATCCTTTGCCTCGGCATCTCTAGGTGGCTGACACCTCTTAATCGCGGCCTGCCACGTGTTGCAAAATCTAGCCCCTTAGTAAGCTTGGAACTCACATGAACTTGGCGTACAGTGATGGTCTCTCAACAAACTACATAAAAGCGATCCTCAAGTGACATCATGCTCCCTACGTGAGGAGTAGATCAAGATATCATCCAGAAGGCTACGACAGTGATCTAAATAGAGTTTGAATATCCTATGCATGAGATCCGTGAATCTTTAAAGGCGCATTATACGATCGAAGAATATAGTAAACTCAAAGTACATGCATGGCATTCCTAAACGGCTATGTTGGAGATATCTATCCTAACCCCTCGGTGTTTGATAGTAACCGGAGTCAGAAGAATTACATCTTAAGAGTAGACTCGCTCCTCTGTTGATCAAATAAATGGCTCGATCCTCGGTAATGGTCTGATTCTTGATAAATAACACTGTTCCAGCTGTTCGTAGTCAAATACGATTGGAAGGGTGCATCCCATTCTTAATACAAAGCCAGACGGAGCGCCCCATGGTGAAATTAACCGATACAATGAACCCCTTGTCAATGGCTCATGTATTTGGACTCTGGGTTCTATGACTCAGTGGTGTCTATGCAGTCATAGAGGATGGGTGATGCGGTGTGACTCGATGAGAGTCTCCCCACCTCGCAGGAGTAGTCCAGTTATTCGTTTGGAAAAACATCCACATGCTAGCATACTGAGTGAATCTAGTCTGAGTCTCTCTAGTCCTCTTAGGAATTAAAGACTCATTGCTTGACCAGCCAGTATCATGACACTGGACTCATGTATGTTATGGAATGAGAATGTCGTGTGTCCCCTGAGCACCACCGTGTATCTGGTGGCTGGCGGTAACCCTCCCTCGGCTCCTGATGTTATTGACCACAGCAAGGTACATGGTAATCCATCCCAGGGATGACATCGAACTACGACATGTCCATAGTCCTCGGGGTCCAGTGAGTACAGAGTCCCAGGGATCTCCGACTCCCAGCCTCGACATATCATCCTATTCTAAGCCTAATCCCTAGGGGAGGAACTGCGTCTAAAGGCCTCTAAGGTCTCGACCTCTGGCTTCCTGCTTTCGATCTGGCCAGTCACGACAATGGAGGATGAATCACAGCAGAGATCAAAATAACACTCTAGCGTAGCGAGATAGCAAAGCATTACCCTATATAAATGGCTGGATTTGCTGGCTCATTTGCGGGTATGTTTTCTTTCATAGACACGCCCCTGGACCCACGATGTCCACTGCACAGTGGGCCTGCGATCCTCTGCCTGCCCGTACTCGGCTTTCCGGGCTGCTGTGAAAATGTGGGGTGCTAGGTGTAGCTCCACGAGCCCCGAGGCGGCCCCTACGGCGCATGCGGAGTCTTTATGGAGGAATGTGCGTATCCTCTCTGTCACGCTCTTGTTGGGGCGTGATGTCCCCACGAAACCACAGGATCCCTGTCTCGCGGGGCGATCCGTCTCATGTGTCTAGAGGCTGCCGACAATGGTAGCACACCATCGTCTCGCGGGCCGGCAACTCTCATCATCCACAGTCGGGATGGCGGCGGCTCTGGAACCCTCGTGAACCCTAGAGCTCTCTGTCTCTTTCTGGCTGGAAGAGGCCCGTATCCTTCCTCTTTACCACTAACACTTTCGCATCGAGTGCTCCGAGCATCCTCCATCTCTCTCTCTATGGTCAGGGTTGTCCCAACCATGGAATCCATATCCTGTAGGCGGAGTCCTACAATCCTGGCCCGAATGGACAACTTCAGTCCATTCTCGAATCTTCTCACCTTGGCCAGGTCGGTGGCCACGTAATCATCAGCAAATCGGGCTAACTCTGTGAATCTAGCCACATAGTCCATCACAGTCATCGCCCCCTCGCCCCGACTCACAGGAATACGAGCCTTCGCATGCCTCGCGGAGTCTACAGGAAGTACTTACCCATGAAACGATCACGGAAACTCTTGCCCATGTCATAACCTCACAAGTCTCTGAAGTCACAGCCCACGTCCACACACGTACTCGAGCTTCGCCCTGTGGAATGCGGCTAACTTGATCTTGAGCCGTATCGGGGTGATCCATAGCCTCCCGATGCGTTCTCGATGCATGACAATAGTACGCCACCATCGGGTCTCCTCCCCCTGTGAATGTTGGAGGGTGGTGCTAAATCTACAGAGGTTTTGGACCTCCCGACTGGCAGTACTGCTTTGTACGATAGCGGCCGCTAACACCTACGGCCTCAGCGAGGCTGCGGTTAAATGCGGTGGGTGAAATTCGAATGCCGGTGGTGCTGACCGGTGCCCCATGGACGTTCTCACGTTCTCGTCACTCTGCAGCCGTTCTATGATGCGTAGCGATTAAATCCATGCGGTATCTCTGGCATAAACAGGCCTCGAGACCTTTATTCATACACATAAATCGGTGTATACACATTGTCCTTGCATTCTGAGATGAGTGCGAGGCAATCAATTTACCTTCCAAAATATTTTTATCAACAAAAATTTCATTTTTGAAAATTTTATTTCGAAATTTTGTCAAATTTTATTTGATTTTGATTTGACTTTAATTTAAATTTTTTTTTCATTTATTTCCATTATTTCAGTATTTGGAAAAATCCGCTCAAAATTACTTTTTTATTTTCTTTTCTTGAATATATAAATAAATTTATAAAATTTTATTTTCTCTCATTTTCTTCAGTTTCACATAAAACCTTAGAAAATAATTTTCTTCACCTCTAAACCAAATAAATACATAAAATTTATTTTATTTTATTTTATTTTCTTTCTACTCTGGACCATGTTGTCTAAAAATTTCTCAAAGCCTCCTGATCTAACACCAACCAAATAAAATTTATTAAAATCTTATTTCATTATCCAATAAATTTATTAAATTTTATCTCATTTTCATTTTTTCATTTTCAGTAGCCTCCTTGCTACTCCATACATGCAGTGGCTTGAACCTTTGCAATTCCTATAAATAATTTTATGAGTTCACTTGAAAATTCATTTAAAATTTTATTTCATTGTCCTTAAACCAAATAAATTTTGTAAAATTTATTTCTTTTATTTCCTTTGTTCCAATTTACACACTGTAAACTCCAAAATTTTCCACACTTCATCCTATGCTATCAACGAGCATATCAATCATATAATCTCGATCACATAACACCTAACAATTCATGTTATGCCTGACCAAGCATGCAAGCACACTTCACAAATCGATACTCGCACAAAACATGTTCTACCAACATGCATCACGGTGTCCTAGTTTTTGTCAGTGATTTCCTAGGTAATCTCATACCTAAACTCCAACATCGAACCACACCTAGTGGTGATGTTCCTTACACCCTCAAGACTATGGCTAAGCCCCGAATCCCTCGAGCCACTGGGTAGTGGTATGCCTAGGCTCACGTCTGGCGTGACACTGAGGCAGGGGTCAGTTGACTACCGATCAACCCATTTGAATACTGTGAATGTAGGGTGACCCGACATTTCTCCACCAATCGAGTGAGTCTCCTTTGTACGAGGGAGCTCTACCGAATACAAAACACATATACCTGTCCCTGACATTGCAATATATCAATATATCAATCACATGAGTATCGGCCACTTGGGCTCTAAGCGATACTCATAATACATACTAACTATGAATCAACTATATACCAAGTAGTTACAAGAGTTACAATATTTTCACTCTTATACAATACATATATTAAGATTAGACATTTCAATACATGTATATATCATCAGCAAAGCCACAACCCCGACTTTCTTCTAATCCACAAATCCACTGCGAAGGGACCAGAAGACCACCATGCCTTCCACTGTGCATAGCAAATAATATCCGCCGGCAGGGCAGGCTAATGCTCGATGGTGGAATCGCCCTAAGTGGGCTACTCTCCACACCTAAGTGCAGTGCAATGTTCCAAAAATAAACGCCATTCCAAGCAAATGCATGATCGCGAATGTCTACATGACCAACTTCGGATCAGAAATTCCTCACGAGCTCCATCACTCGCCTAAGCCTCGTATGAAAATTATTATTTTGTTTGTTTGTGGACAACCCTCCGATGTGTATATATCAATTGGGCCGCTCCGGCGATTAATATATTATTTGTTTGTGGACTACCCTGGAATTAATGAATATCAATTGGAGCTCAGGCGATTGATATTTTTAATTTAGACTACCCTCCGATAATTAATATTTTTAGACAACCCTCCAGAGACCATTTTACCACAGGCTGCGTAAATGCTTGTGTTCATTTCACATGGTCGCAGGGTGTTACAGTGCGTATGGAATGCAATGTATGTCAATCCCAATCTGATCCCAATTTACATGTAAATACATAAACATGCATATCATTTACAAAACAATCAATTCACACAATCATGTCTCATGTAAATTCTCATTTCATACATCAAAATTAGCTCGCTTGAAATTTAATGATGATCAAACACGAGCAATTTAATTTAAATCACTCGACCAAACACATATTTTCACAAAAATATATTTTTAGTGTTTCGGGAATAGTGAAACCCTCGGTTACTATTCTCGAAAAATCTAATCATCAGTTCATAGTGAACGCCAATTCCATGGCCATTCGACCTCTTTCACATCAAACATGATTTGTTTCAATATTTCCAAACTTAGAAAAAACCCATCGGTAGTGGCGATCCGACTGCACCCGATGGTTGTTCAAAATTCATGTATCAATTCGGTCCCAAGGTTTGGGACCGTCGAGCAACCCTGTGATCCTTTCGACTCAAATATTCGTAAAGTAGCAGGAGATAAAACCCAGTAGGGAGAGAGCCCTACCTCTCGGAGTTTGTCAAAAAACTCACAAGTCGGTAATCCGCCTACTACTGCGTGAAGCGGTTCTCCTTCTTGTCGAAGGTAGCAAACGGTCGGATCGCCCTTATTTTTAGAGAGAAGTTTCTCTCTCTAAAGAAAATCTCTCAAAAATGGCTACTATCGATTTCAAAATCTGCATTTCACGTTTTTTTTTTCTCATTTTTGTTGGAGAAGAAGCACTATTGACAATTTTGTCTTGTTGTGACTTAAACAAATCCCATAATGACCATTACATCCCTTCATTTCAGTTTGACATTGGCGCTATCTGGTAGTTCATTTTCATCATTTCTCTACTCATACCACTTATGGCACATGAGTACTTGTTTGATGTGACTTTCGTCGCATCGAAATTGGTTTTACGGCACCCGAAACGCGATGCCTCGAAAAAAGAGTAAATTCTGGCTGTCTCGAAATTCGACGAAATTTTACGTGCTAGCTAGATTTCGCGAGACGATTCCAACGATAAAATTCGTTTCATCATCCGAGATATAGAGAATAAATTCTGAGTTTTTAGCATTAACAACTTTATGTCGAAATTACGATTTTGCCATTTTTCCAGAAATTGGAATTTCTCGGGTCTTACATCATCATACCCTTAACTTAAACACATTAGGCCCTTTAACCGAGCCCTTTAGAGATCCACAAACCAAACCCACTAGTCCATTAAGCCCAGTTGATCAAGCCTAACCTACTTCCTTAAACCCAACCCATTTACCTTAGGTCCACCTAATCAAGTGTAATACCCGTAACAAAAAAAAAGGGCAAAGAAGGAATTTTTATGAAGGGTATTTTTGTTAATTTCTTAAGGGAAGCCCCTATGTATAAAAATAAAAATAAAGTAACAAAAATATATTTGATTCATCTAATATTCTGTTTCTCTCTACGTAGGCTATCCCGATCATAGAACTCCATAATCTAGGGTTTAAAGAAGGTTTTCTAAGGTGAGTTTTCTTGTAGATTTCAATCTAGATTTAAGAAAATAACATTATTAAAGAAAATAAAATTCTTTTGTTCTACTTTGAATAGTTTTCTTGTTTGTAAGATCTAGAATTGAAGAAGACGAAAGGTAAAATCTTGATCTTATCTTGTTATTCTTCTAGATCTTCTTATGCAGATTTTTTTGGTTTCTTTAGGTTTGGGTCAACCTTGAAAGGTTTGATTTTTATTAAGTTCAAAGAAAAAAGTATAGGATGATTTTTCTGTTGAGGAAGATGGAAATTTTATTTGAAAAAAAAAATAGAGAGAGACAATGTAAGGGACCATAGTAGAAATCAAGAAAAAAAAAAAAGAGGAAGAAAAAAAAAGATAAGAAGGTGGTAGGGGACCACTGTTGAAATAAAAAAAAGAAAAAAAAAGAGAGAGAAATGTGGTAGGGGACCATCGTAAGCTATGGGATTGTGAAAAGAAAACCAAAAACAAGAGGAGATATGGAAATGTACGATGGGAAATTTGTGTATTTGTATGACATGTGGTTTTGAAAAGTCAAATGTGAGAATAGTTAAGTATAAAAAAATAAAAAATAAAAATAAAAATAAAAATAAAAATGTAGCCTTGGTATGGGGAATGAGACTTATGGAATAGAAAAAGAGAAAAATGAAGCTCTTTTGGTCATGACATGAGCTTTTGAAAAGTCAAAAGAAAATTTAGTCATATTTAGGTAGGCATGGTGAAAAGACAAAAATGGTCATGTACTTGAAAACTTAAGTATGAAATGCCTAAAATTTAGATAATGATAGATAATTAAAAGTGATAACAATATTAATAACAATAATAATAGTAATTATAGAAAAAAATAGGAATAAAATATGAATAAAGGGTTTGTATTTTAATGGTTTCTATTTATTATTCGTTTTAGGTGGAATAAACTATTAGTTAGATATTTTAAAAGTTATTCAAGACTTCTGAGTTTCCTTTGAGGTAAGGGAAAATTAATGTAGTTTTTTTTTTAAATGTATTTTTATACGTAAAATTCGAAAATGCTTGCTTTGTTAATTGCCTAAAATGTGGATCAAATATATTTTATGTGGAAAGTATGTCGACCTTATGTTTTGTTTGGATATAAATTATGGAAATATTATGTTTTGTGAATGGAAATATGAAAATTATGTTTTTTACTCTGGTAGTTTGGCCTTATCAACAGGAATAATAGTTGACCTTTACATTCTTTTGTGGGGAATGTAATTGATTTGAACCCTAGTCTCTAGGGTTTTTGGTTAGAAATTACTAGTACTAGTAGTTTTTGGTTCCGTCTACCTTAAAGGAACAATTTGAGGCTAACCACCCATTTGAAAGTCCCACAAGGCTGGGCACCATTCAATATTTGTGACCAGAGTAAAAGTTTTTATTGGAATATTTGAATGAATTTGATATGAAAATGTTGGATTTGAAATGAAAGGAATTTGTTTAAATATTTGAATGTATATGTATATATATATATATATGTATATATAAGAAAAGGACTGATGATAATATATATTATTTTTGCCAGTGATTTGAAAATGTTTAATCCATAAACTACATTAATCTATCTTATTGGGCTTCCAGATCATTCCCCCTTTGTTGACTATTTTTCAGGTGCTCCTAGTTCTAGTGAATAGTGATTGGCTAGGATGGGAATTCGTCTTTATTATGATTTTTTTATTTTGAATTTCATCATGGACCTTGTTTAGTTGATGAATTTTTATTCATTTGGATTATTTGATTTAAGAGTTGTTAGAAGTGTTTGGACAATTTTTTTTAGACTTTATGTTAGTTCGTACTTGAATGTTGAGATTTAGTAAGTTTTTTAGTATGGAATTTTGGAATTGGTGTTAGAATGTTTCGCTTTTACTTTGAACAGGTATGTAGTAATTGGATTTAAACCAATTAAGGTGATGAAGGGTTGTGTCCCTTCATATTTGAAACTTAAAATAGCGAGTCATGCCCCTAAATAGGGTTGGGGCATGACATTCATTAGATTCTGGGCGAATATCAATCCCGGTTGGAACATAAATACGTGGAATTATAATTTTTATCCTTAACCCACCAAGGATCACATGCGTTTCATAAAAACGAAGGAAGAATTAAGCGAAACTTACCTCTTAATAGATCGGTCGTCAAGCCTTCAAAGTCTGCGTCTTGGTTTGTCGGATCTTCAAAGTCTTGCCTTCACGGCGACCACCCACCACAAGTATCCACACACGAACAAATAATGAAACGATCTTGTTGAATGCTAGTTAGTTCGTCTTCTCAGCAGAGACCAAGGGTTCTCTCTGTTTTGGTTGTTCTTCTTGTAAAAAACTGACACCTTGAGAAATATATGTCTCACATATATATCTATATAAATGCAACTAGGGTTTTAAATCCAAGCGAATTTTATATTATTATATATTTTAAAACTCTTTTAAATAATAACAATTTAAATTCAAATCCTTATCCCGGATAAGGAAGCAATTTATATTATTATATATTAAAACTCTTTTAAAAAAAAAAAAAACCCTTTACCAGATTATTTCCTTATCCAATAAGAAAATATAACAAAATTAATTATTTGTTATAATTTAAATCACAATTCGCTTTCTCAAAATTAAATTCGAATTTAAATACAACTAATTGATTTGTAATTTAAAATAATCTCAATCATTTTAAATTACTATAGAGAGTGAAAAACCATAACGTTATTATTCATTCTTAATGTATGAGCCCTATAAGTTCATTAAACATTGTGATGAATTAAATCACATTTTACGATCCTACACAAGTCATAATGGCCTCACAGCAAGACATTATGACTACGAGTTAGATGAAAAGCTCATGATCGAGACAACCTTAATATAGCTAATGACATAATCTTTTTGTCTCGCGATATGCTTGATAGAATATAAGGCATGGACAAAGTGACCTTATATCGTTCTATCTTTGGTACTCGAAACCCGATTAGGCGCTAAACAAATGACATTGATTTGTCAATTCATTTGAGCACGATCATGCATTTTCTCGAGTCTCGATTGTCGAGGGACCTAAAGATATCTCTCTTATAATAAGAGGGACAAATTCCATTTAATCGCTCATATCTCACTACATAATTCTTATTGTGTTCCATTATAACCTTTATAGTCATCCGATTAAAGACAACGTTTGATTATATCAAAACACAATATTCCTTATATTTGAGAACTATAAGCGTCTCAGGTGAAGGATTTAATGACACAACTATTAAAGATTAATTTATGACTTTGATCCATGTATTAATCTCAAGGCAGATTACGTCGATATTTGTTCTCGACAAATAGATATAAATTTGATTTGTATCTCATACATATTCATCCCATGAATATCAAATGACTTTATATTAATCTTAATTCATTGTTATTCCCATAATAATAACTTGATTAGGGATATTTGGGAATAATTAATAATATTATTCAAGGACATTATATATAATAAACATGCAAATCATCATAATAATTAATTCTCATAAATAGTCAAAATACCATGTCCATACGATAGGCCTAGAGCACTATTACTAACAGACATCAAGTCCAATTGATAGGCTTATTGTGTGCTATGTAAAATGTATACGCCTATGTGTGTAAGTGCACACGTCGCCTCAAGTAATATAATGAATGTGTGAGTATCGTCCCATGAGGATTAGGCTACTAATTACCAAAATTAGAATAGTCATAACTTTATTTGGATTAACACAAAGGTGAAGTTGAAATGGAAAAAAAACTAACCTAAAGAAATCCTAAACTAAGGTCTCTAACATACAAAGTGAAAATGTAATTACAAGAAAGCCTAGGGTTTTGATTTTATCTAACAAATTCCTATGGTGAGGCTCTACTTGTTCCTAATGAAGCCTAAATCATATATTAATGGCAAAATTCGCCTAAGCACATGCTATTCTTTCTCAAACAATAATAATCTACCCTTGGAAAAGTTTCTAATGTATCTCTACCTCAAACCATCATAACTAAGGATGAATTAAGCATTAGAATCCATAAAGGCACATGTAACCCATGAATATCTCTATTCTATGGTAAACCATGACATTTTATTCATGGTCTAACCTAATTATCATTTCTTAGTCTCAAATTAGGTCATAAATCATGTTGATAGAGATCAATTATCAATAAGTATGAAGACTAGAATAGAACATTTAATATAATGAGATTTAAGGTTCAAAGATTTACAAATTAAAGCACAACACCATAGTTCATTGTCAAACTACATCAAAAACCCTAGAAAATAAGATTAGCTCATGGGGAGGAGAAATACAACCAAAGAAAAGAGAGAAAACATAAAAAGGAGAAGAAATAGCCTATATGGAAGATGAAATGCCCGATCTCCTCTTCAAATCCTCCTCTTCTTCTTCAATTTTTTTCATTCCCCGAAAGTGAGTTGTGCCTTAAGGTTTAGAAACCCTAGGGGCTTCTCTCTTTGCAACCAAGAGAACCCCCTTCTTTGCCTCCATGAAATCCCTCCTCCAAAAGCCCTAATTTCATTATATTTGAAGGCCAAAACCTTGAGATAGAGGAGATGGGCTTAAGCAAATGATGGGCCTGACATCCACGTTGTAGTCTGCCAGATCTATGCTGCGGGGTAGAGAAAATGAGGAGTTATTGGCACTGTCAAAGCCAACTCACGTTGTAGTGTGAGTGTGCTCACACTGTAGCATGAGTATGCTCACGTAGTAGCGTGAGTGTGCTCATGTTGTAGCGTGAGTGTGCTAAAGCGTGAGTGTGCTCAAGCTAAAGCATGAGTGTGCTCACGCTAAAGCGTGAGGCACTCATGCTTAATTCTGAAATTCGCCCCTTCACTTCTTGATGTCGTATCTTAGTTCATCCGAATTCTGAATCATGCGATCTTGGTGTCTACAAAAAGGCCTAAGAGTCCAAAATGTTCCCATGCTAATGAGGGATCCATGGAAAGACATCACTTAGATGAAAGGATCACATGTTTGTTGCGGCTACATGATGACTTTACATATTTTTTTCTTCGATTTGATTCATTTATGCTCAATGGTTGGCCTAATTACAAAATTGAGAAAATAGAGCATTGGGACACTTATTTATCTCATAAAACTACTAAAACCTAAGCCAAATATGGGATAAAATGAGTATTTAAGACACTCATCACACCCCCCAAACTTAAATATTTGCTTGTCCTCAAGTAAAGGAAAAACACTAAGATAGATATGAGAAGAGAATGGTGTCAGTAACAAGCTAGGAAAATACTATGACAAAGTTCTGCGGAAACAACAGAATGCAGATTCAAGATTAAAATCTCAAAGAAAAGGCACTAGGTAAGGTGATCAAGGCAAGTCATTTCAATTTCCTCAATAAATCTTTCCTAAAGAACCTCAGTGAAAATGGTATGTTAGATCTCAAATGTAGACAGAGGTTCCAAGACACTTTTCAACCAAACTCAACTTACTCATTCGAAAGACAATAACAAACAAAGTTAAGAACGCACTCATTCCACACTAAACTAGGTGCAGATGCAAATGTTAAGGCGCCTAGGTGCAGTGTCCATAAAATTAGGATCCATCGCTTAATTCCCACAAATTGGCATTGGTTACCAGACATTAACTTCCTCTAAATTTACCCTAAACACTCAACGAACTAAAGAATCGTACGGTGAGACTAAACCATCCTCTATCCCATGTAAAGGATAGTGAAGTCAATGACTCCCTACTAGTCATTTACGGTATTTAGCCAAGAGGCCTCAAACTGGGAAGGCTGGATTCCGATTGGAACAACTTACTTATTTCTCTATTTTTATTTCTTATTCACATTTTTTTCTTTTCTACTTCTTTTTCTTTCTTTATCTTTTCTTTGCTTAAATTTGCAATCATCAAATTTTCTACGAGGTGTCCCAACTTTATGGAAGTTAAAACATCTAAAGGTAAGTTTAGTTTGAGAAGAAGAGGTTGAAACCTCGGTGTACAAATGAGATCTAGTGTGTGTGTGTGTGTGTGTGTGTGTGTGTGTGCATGAGTTCCATTAAGAAGTGGTTCCTTGAAACAAAGATAAGACCAACCAAGCCTCCAACAATCCATCAGATACACTAATCTAAATCATAGATGTGATGGTATCCTAAGTTTTGGCTAGAATAAAACAAACTTTTGGCCAATAATGTTAACCATTGTCCAAATGTATTGTTAAGAACCAAACCAACTCATATGAGACACAAAACAATAAACAAAACGTATAACACAAGATACTAAAGAAATCCAAAGCTTGATTTTAACATACCGTCTCTAAAATTGAATGTGCACATTTCTCAATGTGAAATAGAGCATGAAAAACAAAGAGTAAGAGAGAGGACTCTCAAAGATGATCGGGTTAGATCAACCACCCTCTTTGCCTTAGAAACCAACTTTAAGACTTCCAAACCTAAAAAATTACAACTAAACAACACAAACAAGATTCAAGTAGAGAAACTAATTAAAAATGAACTCAAGACTCAACTAAAAGAAATAAAAGAGCAAACATACTAAGTCAGTTGCTCAATAGTCATGGTTTTTTAGAGTCCAGTCTCATCGAACTAGCTTCTAAAAGAATGACACTCCTCTCTCCATTCGCTCCTAAGACCGTAGTCAGGCTCAATTAGCAACTTACAATACACCTTCCACAAATCATTTTGTTGGCCTTTTTTTTCTTTTTGCTTCACAGTGGTTGCTTCCAATTCCTTATTCAATTGAACAATGAACTCATCCACCTTGGACATGTGGGTCATTTTTTTTTTTTTTCAATTCCTTGTACACCTCACCCCATAAAGTCATCTTCGAAAAAGTCTTTACAACTTATTCTCTCTTCTCATTTGGTTCCATAGAAGTTGACTCATCTTCTTTAGCAACTAGCTCTTTTAACTCATTTGCATCAACCGCTTTTCTTATAAGCTCCTTAAGTTCTCCACCACTCATCAAGGTGATAGAATCTTTGTTATTCACATCTTCCTTTTCCGGCTTCACCTTAAGAATGTTAGGCAAGCTCCTTTGTTGTTCCTCATTCATGTATCGACCCATTAGCTCTTCTATACTCATATCCTTCATATGTGGAGGTTATTCCATCTCAGTCATAGCTTGAGGGCCTTTGGATTCATTGTCTTTTCCAAGCTTTCGAAAGTATGGATCGGGAATTGACATTGGCCTTTGTCTCTCTTCCATGAATAATCTAGTTTTAATTTGTGGCCAATTCAGCTTGAACTCTTCTCCATTCAACCATAGTTGCCTCTAGGTTTGTCATTTTCTCTCGTGGAGGTGGACTCATCTTATTTTGGGCATAAAACCTACGCAAACCAACTTGAGCATTGTCCATATCATTTTTATAAGAGCTGTTCAGAAACTTACGTAACCTCAAATTTTCCCTAATTTATACTAGACAAAGAAAACTTTATATATATATAGATATATAGATACCACTGTTACAACCACTTGGGTAGAACTCACCCTTAAAAGCTATTTGTTAAGGGGAAGGAGCACAAGAGGTTATAAACCCACAAGGGTAAGTCATAACTTAGCGATATGGGACTCAAAATAGGTCATAATAATCCATCCCTTTTTCAGAACCAACATCTATGGCAGTTGGTGACTTCATAGATCCCATGGGTAGCAGCCTTCCCACAACTCCAAGATGAGGGTCATCCCAAGGAATAATCACTCTAATACCAATCAAGAGTAACCATTGGGGGCAACTCACCCTAAAAGCCAGTTGTCAAGGGAGAACCCAGGTGATATATATATATATATATATATATATATATATATATATATATATATATATATATATATATATATGCAATGAAGGCATCACATTTTCTACTTCTCTGTAAATTGGATCCACAATATCAATTCCATATGAAACTCAAGTTGTCAAAGGGTCCATTAAATTAACCCTCTTCGTGAAACCGATATTAAACTCTCCTCACTTACAAAGCAAAAGACTATCTCCAATGCAGAGAATCCAAAACTAATTTCCATGTCAATAGCATAGATCACACGATTGTGGCAATTCAACATTAACCATCCTCTATTGTAGGCCTAAAGTGGACAACATCATACCAATAATGTGAATAGAAAGGGTCCATGAGGTTTCGGAACAAATGGCTTGATAGAAACTTCTCTTACTTATAAAGCAAAAGAAGACTATTCCAAATATATAGAATCCAAACTAATTTCTATAAAAGGTAATAGATCATATGTATAAAAGGACAATTTCATTGTTTGATATTGGTCCCCCACCATAGTTAAATCCTTAATTGAGTGAAGTAAGTCCAGCCAAAGAAGGGTAGAAGAAAATTCAAGATTAAACAAAACAATAAGGGGTACTTCTCGGAATGGAGTACATTCTTCAAATTCTTCCGCTTAAATTTTTCCATAAACTGATCCCACCCCACAACATGTTTAGCTGAATGGATCTTATAAGGTGACAAATAACTTAATGTTGTAAAGAGTGTCTATGAATTCCCTTGAGCATCGTTAAGGGCCTTTTGGAAACTTAAAACTACTGGGCAAAGAGCAAGGAATGTTAAGAAAATGATTTTCTCTTGTTTACTTCACCGTGAAAACTATAGAAGAAAATCAAATAAACTCACATCAAGATTTTACATATTTATAAATTCTTAGTCCTTGTAGATAATAGAGAGTAACAAATAAAATGAGTATGAATAAACATATAGAATTAATTTATTAAGTTTAATTTAAATGTATTTTTTATTTTCCTTCAAATTTTATTTCCTTCCACATTTTCCCTTTGTTTTCTTTCGTTAGTACTTTCCAGGTTTTAAATAGAACCTTAGGATTCCTTTGCAATATGGAGAGTATTAGGCTAAGTTTGGAAATTGAAAAATCCTAAGGAAAGGAAAAAAAATGGAGAGGAAAATTCAAAGGAAAAAAAAAATTCAAAGGAAAATCCTAAGGAAAATCATTTTCATTAGTTACATGAAAAATTGAGACTGTTGTTGCGACAGTGGCTCCACGAGATGTCGCATCAACTGATATGAATCATCATGCGAGGCATTTTAACCTTTTATGAAAAAAAGCTGGTGAAGATTAAGAAGTATACGAAGTAGTAAAATAAAAGATTAGGTGAAAGATTATGTGCAAACACAAACACGGAGGGAGATAGGGATTGGATACACGGTTTGGCAATTGCCTACGTTCGCAGGGCTGAGCCCAAAAGGTGTTTCACTATTTATCAATCAGGTTACAAGTTGGACTTAGGTGAGACAAGGCTCCTCCTTTCTCACAGTCGTCTTCTCCTAACTATCCTATAGAGAAATATTGAAATAAGTTCCACTTATTTCCCATACGCATTTAGGTTCATCAATCCCGAATCACTTCATCCTAAGTGGAGTAAGCGTATTGCTCACATCAAAATTTCGAGCAAAAGATCAGAATGCTTTTCTTAATGATAGCCTCCAAGACCATTTTTAGCAAAGCTTAATCGATGATTTGCAGGTCTTTATTCTCCTATTTAAGCACCGAAGATGAGATTCTTCATTTAGGCCAAATCTCAGATACTTCCAAAACTGTTTTATATGTTTACCATCACTGGTTATTTCCTTCCTTATACATGGGACATAATATTTTTCCTTTCCAACTGGGCTCTTATAGTTGAGATCTCCTATAGTTGATATTTTCATAATCCGGAATTATCACAATTCTTCATTTTATACTTCCTTCCTCAATACGTAAAGAATAATAATACCAGATCTTCTGAATTTCTTACCTGATTCGGTGGAGAATCTTTCCAATGCAGTTGATGTCTAGCTAAGGTAAGGTCCAACTTTCCTTATGTTCTGTCAGCTGAAGACATACACGACTTTAGACAAAAGTGATAGACAATTTGTTGCGACAAATCCACTATGTCAACAAGTATACTCACATTTTATTTTTTCAAGCCCTCACATAATGATATGCCAACAATCTCACTCTGCAACCTTTGGAAATAAAATTCGAGATTATGCTAAGAACCAAGAGTATAATCATATTGAAGAACTAACTATTAGAAGTGCATCTAAACATGTATATGG
The DNA here is from genome assembly GCA_016808115.1 of Tetrastigma voinierianum. Taxonomy (NCBI): domain Eukaryota; kingdom Viridiplantae; phylum Streptophyta; class Magnoliopsida; order Vitales; family Vitaceae; genus Tetrastigma; species Tetrastigma voinierianum. The sequence goes on along the minus strand of JAEQBH010005114.1, from coordinate 388,922 downwards.
GAACCATGTGTAGATAAACATATCAAATAAAACACAAAGAGAACTACATAGAGTAATGCATTAAATACGAATCATAATCTGACATTACCAATGCAAAGCAAGAATCATCAATTCAAATGTAGATCAAAAACAAAGACCTATATCCCCATATCAAAGATAATTATATTACATAATATCAAAGAGAATTAGAGTGTGTTTTGTGTATTCCAGTATACCGAATTACTGAATTTACCAAGCCTTACCTTTGCCAAAGAAATAATGAGGAAGGTTAATGTCTGAAAATCTGGGTGCGTAAGTATTTAGGTATCACCAATGCCAACGGGTTGTGGGGAGGCATCAACAATAAGAGGAACAACGAATAGGCCAGTAGAGTGAAGGGTGGAAAATGCAACAATGACAGATGCATATCTATCTTGGTTAGAGTGTAGAAGGATAGGGGTTATGTACAACAGGTAGTAGACAAGTTCCAGCCAGGAGGTTTACAAGATCACATCCATTGAAAGGGAGAGGCCTCGCGAAAAGCGTAGTGCTGCCTTCCAAGTGTTAGTAGCGGTGGAGTCATCAATAGAGGTAGCGACATCACCTCCAGTCCCTGATAGGGTGTCAGTCTTACTAAGACCCCTAAACAACTTTGGATTTTGCTTGATTTCACATGGGGAGCCACTGAACGTATCGATGCGCAGTATCAGGGAGTCAACTTACCCTTGAGAATGCCAAATATAAAGAAGGGATATCCAACCCCAAGTTTCAAATAAGAGGACTTAGCATGCCGGAGAATGTTATCGAACACCAAGCCTAAGGTTGAAGGTTAGCCTGGCCCCAACTGAACAAATAAAGCCGGGGTTAGTCTATGATATGTGAAGTGTGAGTGCCAGGGAGCCATTTATATATGTTGATTTTATGAAGGATGGAATATTTGGTAGATAGAATAGATGATCAAACATTTCCTTTATTGGGCCAAGATGAAGTGTGGAAACCACTGTGACATAAGACACCTCAAAGAGAGTCGAGAATGGGTTCAATGGGGTCAGTGCAACCAAGGTAGGAGTTGATAACGCTTTGTGAGAAGGCGAACTTGTGACCTTGAACACACTGTTTGAAAATCATGAGAAGTAAGGTCCCCCATTCCCTTAGTCGACCAGTCAGAATCTGAGAACCACTTTTTCAAGAGAACCACCACCATGGTCGAAAGGTGACAACACCCTCAGCTGAATCACAATAGCCCCTTTAGGTTAGAAGTCTCGATGATGAATGGTGCGTTCAAGGAAGAATAACCTATGGACCACAAAGTTCTATAACTCAGTGTGAAAGGCAAAAAAAAAAAAAAAAAAAAAAGATAAATGTAGATCTTAACCAGGCATTTGCAGTGGATAGACGCCAGGCCGACCGAAAGATACTTGGTTTACTTATGACTCCGCATGATGTGGCTTTTATAAAGAGTAGCAATTCAAGGTAAAGACCCTTCTGATTGTGGTGAGGGAAGATCGATGAGACTTTCACCCAAGTGTGGTCAGATGAACCGAAAGATCAGACCTGACCTACGCTGGAATACAAAAAGGAAACACAGAGAATTGTGCCCTAGTCGTGTTGCAGAGATGCTATTGGAAAATTCAAGCCCACTAGAATGCCGCTTGCATTTGAGATTGTGTAGAAGCGACTAAAGATGAATATCATCATCGATAGCCTCTATTGCTCTCTTGGTCGAGGAGACGGACGAAGTGGAAGTAGAGTGGGGCGAAGAGCCAGACGGTGGAAGAATTACCGAGGAAGGTGATGGAACAGTATCACTAGAGATGGAGGACCCTTTCTCATTTTCAGACACGGCAGGATCCTCACATCTAGCCCTAATTGCTCTTGAACCGTCAAAGAGGATCAGAGTAGAGGCATCGAGGCGAGTGGGGTAACAATGAAGGGCTCTACAACCATATGTTCAATAAGAATGGGGTTATCTTAGGCGCCCCTTGATTTATAGGGTGTCGAATTTCGCTTCGTGGCTTTCAACGTGGAAACCATGGTCAAAGAGAAAACGATTGTGAAGATATTGTGAGGAATTGGGGAAGAAATCGTCACTCCAAAGGAAGGTTGCCAACACTATATGAAGGTTCCCAAATACAACTAAGGAAAATCTTTCTACTCAGGTGGTAGGAATCGTGAGAACACACCATTACATAATGTTAATTGGCCCTTGCTTCTTTCTAGGGATTCTACTGTCTTCGAGGTTGTAAAGATAAGAAAGGTACAAGACAACCTCGTTGATCGATTTATATATGTATACACACACACACACACACACACACACACATCTTATGTTCAAATCGTGAAGCATTTAGTCCCTTGGTGATTTTGTCTTTGACATTCGAATAAAATGAAGTTGAATGTCAATGTGCTTGGTGCATGAGTGTTGCACAGGATTCTTGGAGATGTTGATGGCACTGAGATTACCATAATGTAGTATATCTACCGTATTCAACATCCTTGTGACACCATAATTCAAGCAAAGATGCTTTATCCAACAAGTTACGAACTATGTTTCTGTGGAGTGTACGTATCTTACCTCCAATCTATAAGATATATTCTATTTTTGCTAAACCATGAAACCAAGCTGAGCTTCCAAAGGAAAACACTCCACCCGAGGTACTTTTTCGATCGGTCAGAAGGCACCTACCAACATCACGCATTCCCATCGTGAGTTTTGTAAGAGAGCCATGAGAGTACCACAATTCGAACTCAATAGTTCCATTAACATATTTGATAATTTTCTTAACGACAATTAGATGACTTTCCTTAAGGCAAGCTTGATAGTGAGCACATATTCTCGATTAATCGTAGCATAAATCTAGTCTAATTTGGTCAGAGGTGAGTAAGCTCCCAATCATCATATATGTTTGATCGATGTTGTTTCCTTTTCGTCAGAAATTTTTGTAAGGATTCCCTATAGGAAAAGGAGTAATTTATGGCCAATCTAATCAACCTTCTTGACCATGTTCTTAGCATATTTGGTTTAGGAAATGAAGATTCCATTACCTGTCTGTTTGACCTGTAGACCTAGAAAGTAGGTTAGATCGCCCACAAGGCTCATTTCAAATTCAAAGCTCATGTGTCTAATAAATGATCCAATTTATCCATGTGATGTTGCACCAAACATTGTGCTATCAACATAAATTCAGCTACACGATATCACATGTTTCTCGCATGAAGAGGGTTCCTGACTAATTTCTCTAGAGTATTCCTCTCATTTATAGTCGAAGAGTCTTTCGTACCTGGCCCTAAGGGCTTGTTTGAGCCCATAGAGAGCCTTCTTTAGCTTGTACACGTACTCGCGGTGAGTGTGATCTTCGAAGCCTTTTAGTTATGCCACGAACACTTCTTCATTTAAGTACCCATTTAGAAAGGCACTTTTAACATCCATCTGATAGAGTCTGAAGCGAAGGATGCATTTAAATGCCATGAGGAGTTGGATTGACTCTAGGCGAGTTACAGGAGCAAATGTTTCATTAAAGTCGATTCCTTCCACTTTAGTGTACTCTTGAGCAACTAACCGGGCCTTGTTTTTGGTTATATTCTCGCTTTCATCCAATTTGTTCTTGAAGATCCATTTTGTTCCTATAATGTTAACGCCATACGGTCGAGTACCAAATCTCATACCTCATTCCTTACAAATCGATCAAATTTTTCTCGCAGATTGCAAATACCAATATTCATCTTCTTAGAGCCTTGACGGCTTTTAGAGTCTAATGGATGATGTAACACGCTATCAATATTTCCCGCGTAATTCAATGTAGGGTTGCCTTTCTTTCGAACTCCTTCATCTAGATCTCCAATAATGTCTCTCGAGGAGTGATCCTTTAAACTTTTTGGGATGCTTCTCGATTGGACCCCTCGTAGCTTATAGTAGGATCTTCAGGTTAGGAGAGTGATTCAACAAACAAAGAGGTATCTTTTGTGTCAAGGCTGGAACTATTCCTTGGTGTTGCATCATTTGCTGAGGCATCGTCTCTGGATGCATGCAGTGGGCCTTCAGTCTTGCTTTCATATGACCTTAGATCTATAGAGATGGTTCCATGATCACCGATGATAACATTAGCCGATTCCATAACTGTTTTTAAGCGCTGCTTGTACACCCTATAGGCTCTGCTATTCAGGGAGTATCTAAGGAACATACCCTCATCACTCTTAAATCAAATTTTATTATGTGTTCCCTGTCATTTAACACAAAGCACGTGCTTCCAAACTCATGTAAATGTTTTAGGTTAGGCTTCTTACCTCTCCATATTTCATATGGTGTCATGGAGGTTCCTGGTCGGAGGTACACTCGGTTTTGAATGTAGCATGTTGTGTTTAGTGCTTCAGCCCAAAATTGAATTGGGACCTTCTTAGCTTTGAGCATGACACATGCCATTTCTCAGAGGTTTCATTAGTTCAATTACTCCATTCTATCAGAGTCTTAGAGCAGAGTACTCATGTCTTATGTCATGTTTATTGCGTATCACAAAGTGGGAGAGTTCTCAAATTCTCCAGATTACTCTTAATCCATACAACCTTCTTATCAGGAGGCTTGCTTCAAGCATCAATCTTAAAAGTAAAGCTTCTCAAATGATCAAAGATGTAAGGATTTTTCCTTGCGAAAAGAAAGATCATGAATATCTAGAAACAAGTATATCATTGCAGCAAGCATACTTTTTTCCCCTAAGACTTTCAACTTACATGGGTCCCATGAGGTCCATGTGAAGTAGTTAGAGGATCCTTATGGTGGTCATGTGTTATGTCATTTTGTGGGGCATCTAAACCTGCTTTCCCAGTTGACACAAGTCGTATTTTTCTAGGGTCAGCTCGCATTTTTGAAATTCCCAAAACAACATCTACTACTATGGTTTCATTTAAGCTTCTAGGACTTATGTTGTCACGCCCGGAGGCACGAGAAACTAGACTGGGACTCTTTACTTGTTTTTTTTTTTTTTTTTCACAGGGCCACCCAAGTCTTATAATCGAATCAAAACTCATAGTATACAAAGATGATACTAAAATAAACTACAACCGTAGTGGTGTTTACAAGTCATATATGACACAAATTCCGAGTCCTGAGCTTTATACAAAACTCGTATTTTTACATTTACAACCGTGAGTGCGGAGCATACATGTAGTGAACCCCTACTAGTGTGTCGGGCCCAAAGAAGATGTGGAAATTTTCGTGACGCCTTCCTATACCTACACCGATTAAAACTGTTGCTTTCTTACGCCTTTAGTGGGAAACATATGACTGTATTTAAACACATGCACTTATTACTCATTTATAGGAGCATATAACAAGAATAGATATAGTGTGATAGGCACTTAATTTTTAATCAATTCATACAAATGCCATAACACATATCTGTATTTATAGCAAAACGTGATACTTTGTTCCTAAGTCTCCCTCTCACGTAGACACATACTTGTACATGTATCAGATGTATACGTATTCAGATCTCCCATATCGGACTTATACTTATACTTGTCTTACGGATCTTATACTTGTATTGCGAAGTTTATTCTTGTATTTCGGATCTTATACTTGTATTACGGAGCTTATTCTTGTATTTCAGATCTTATACTTGTATTATAGCTTATTCTTGTATTTCGGATCTTATACTTGTATTACTTAAGCATATACTTGTCTTTATGGATCTTTATACTTGTATTACGTAGAGCTTATTCTTGTATTTCGGATCTTATATTTCATTACAAAACTTATTCGTATTTCTGATCTTATACTTGTATTATGGAGTATGAATTATCTTACGTGACTATACTAGATGCAAAGATCTTATGCCTGTGACAGGACTTATTTATGTTAAGGTACCTAGAAATTATAAGTCTGGAATAAATCATAATCATATTTCAAATACATACAAGGTCGATTAGATTTATGCATACGTACATTAGTCCGTATTGTGGCACAGATCACATCAAATACATATACCGAGTTCATAATGATTCAACATATCCAAAAACAACATTTGAGTAGGTTTATATCATAATCATATTCAAACTTATACATATTCATGTTAAGGTATCCATTCGCTCCTTTTACATGTTTCATGACTTTGTTATACAAATTGGAACGTATGGTACCTAAGGGTGACAAGATAAAGATAAAAGTATGCTAAGCATACTGGTCTTATTCATACTTTTATATAATATATTCACTAACGTCATATACTATACATATCTATAGTCATTTACTTAGACTGGGAACCATGAATGAGATGAACATAGTACACCAAGAACCCGAAGGTATGGTATAGTATTGAAAGGATACGGCTCGCCTAATGCAATGTATGTCGTGAAGACTAGCGTGAGTGCCACATCGATCGTAACGGCCCGCCCACCTCTAATAGAAGTAACGGCACTCAGCAGTGGAGTGCTGAAGCACCCCACCAATGTGGCCCGCCACGCAACGGAAGTGTCGTGAAGACCAGCAAGAGTGCCGGCACGGATCGTGAACAGTCGCCGCGTACCGTGGCGTCAAGACCAGCGTAGCGCCAAAGACCACCGTGGCGCCGGCACTAATCGAACGCGCCCGCCCACATAACGTATGTCGAGCACCAGCGCGGCGTCAAGAACCGACGTAATGTGCCCGCCACGCAACGTAAGGCGCCAGAGCACCAGTAAGAGTGCCGGCGAAGATCGAACGTATTGCCCACGAATGCGGCGTCGCACCACTCAAGAGCAGGCCACAAGACCGGACGAATGTCCACTCATTCATTCTTCGAACCAGTCATACCATCGGCATGTTTTAAGAACTCATAACTCATCTTAATCACATTCTCATTCCTCATATCATTTATGTAGATCTACTGCTAGAATTTTTATCATTCCATAGCTTTCTTAATTGGCTATCACTGTCTATTCATGTGTTTCATATCATTTGTTATCTTTTCAAGTTATATGATAATAACTTGTTATATAACTTAACCACATTATGTTCATGACAGGCCTTTATGTTCATGTCTATGTTTCAATTCAAGCTTATATTTCATATATCATATTCATGTTTCACTGAACACATCTATACATATTGCATTTCCTATATTTTTCCTGCTTATGTCTGGCTGTGATATGACATTTCATATACTTATACGGTATGACACCTATGTATCACACATCATTCATGTATTCTTGTTCTCTATGAATCTACTTACTAGAAATTAAATCATTCTAATTGAATAATCCAAACTCTAAGTTAGCGCCATTATGCTAAACTAGTCATTTTGCCCATATTACACTAGGGACAGTTTGAAATAATCATTTTCAGGGTCTTAACTCCATATTTGATTAATCGTTCTCGTACTTTTTAGTTAAGGTGCTAAGGGTTCTTCTCCAACTAGAATCACCCAAATCGGAGCACCAAACTCAAGATATGTCCTAAACAACCTGACTACTCTATGTTCAAATCAACCAGAAATTTGGCTTCTGAAACATGTACCCCACGTCAGTGGATTGGCCAAATAGAGTCATAATTGGCAGTTCATTTCGTGGAGATTTGTTCTCCTTGAAGTTCAGTTTAACCAAACACTTGAATATCAACCATAAGAATGACCACGTTATGGCCAAACTACTAACACTGATCCAAAATAACATCTGCACCTAAGACCAACTTTCAATACCGGCACCATTCGAATGTAACTGTCTACTATGGTACCGGTACCATTATCATTTGGTACCTGCACCAAACCCTAAAATGCCCAAATGTGGGTTTTCTCCATTTTTCCATATATTTCCACCCAACCAACCCAATACCAATACACTCCATCAAACCACCCATGATCCACTCAGAACTTTATCTACTCAAATCATCTTCAATACTATCTACTTCAAAATCTTTCATGAATTACTCCTAAATCAACTCTAATATGGGTCATAACCCATACATAAACCAAACATAAGGATTGAAGTAGCCTGTTCTAACCCAAACTCCATTACTCTGCAATTAAACCATGAATCAAACCTCGTGCGAGGATTCCACATTTTCTTGCACTACTTAGTGGTTTTACTTAACCCTACTTTCAAGAAGTCTAGCCTGATGAAATCCTTACAAAACCCTAGGTTTGAAACCATAGAAATCCCTACCATGGTCTAAATACACATAATCCACTACAAAATTCACTTCCATACAAAAATCCAAAGATCCATACCTTAAACTCGCTTCTTCTTCTCTCCCTTCTTCTTCTTCTTCTCCTTCCCTTCTTCTTCTTCTCCATGGTTTTCTCCAAAATGAGACTGCAATTCTATTCCAGAATCAAATATCTCTCCAGGCCATGTTTGGCCCTAAAAACCCATTTTTTTTGGGTTAAGCTTTCATTTATTTACTCTTAGTCCTGTTCTTCTCTTTTGCAACCAAGTTAGGCATATTTCTATTTTAACCCATAGCCTTCTTATTTTACCTTATATGTCCTTTTAAGAAACAAGATATGTACCCTTGCTTATCTTGTACAAATTCGGTTTCTCTCATTTTATTTCCGAAATTCATATTTAACTTTACAAATCCTAAACATGTCCAAAAACTAATTAGCAGATGATTTCGGGGTGTTACATATGTGGCCTAGTCTTCAATGCCAAATGTTTAGATTGCTTGTAGTGCTGCAAGTCCCTGAAAGAGCCAATAAATAACATTTGTCTGGTGACCTTTTGCCTTTCATGACACATGAGTTTGAGCCAGAAGCACTGAGGCTTCCTTTGTAACCCGAATGTCGTTGTCATCACATATTTGGCTAATGATGATAAGGTTTACCTTTAGTCCATCCACAAGAAAAACATTCTTTAGTTTAGGCATACCTGGGACCTTAAGAGAGTTGCTTCCAAGAACTCTGACTTTACCTCCATCTCCAAAGGTGATAGATTCTAAGATGCATGGTTGCAGGATGATCATAAATTCCCTATTACCAGTCATATGTCTGGAACTACCACTGTTGAGATACCATTTCTCTTCTACCTTGGTTTTTAGGGACGTTGATAGGTTCAAAATGTACTATATAAAATGTGTGTGCCTATATGCACAAGTGCATACGTCTTCTCAAGTAATATAATGAAAGTATGAGTATCGTCCCATGAGGATTAGGTTACTAGTTACCAAAATTAGAATAATCCTACCTTTATTTGGATTAACACAAAGGTGAAGTTGGAATAGAAAACAAACTAAACTAAAGAATGAAAATTCCTAAACTACAACGACTCAATAAAGACTAAAAGCCTTAGGCAGGATTTCAATTTAAACAATCATATACAACCTCCCAATTCAATCAATCAATGATAAATTTTCATATGAAGATGGCAGTTTCACTAATGCATATGTGAATCTCTTTCTAGCATCCGCACACTACCCTTAGAAAAGGTTTTATTGCATCTTTGCCTCAAACTATGATAACTAAGGATGTTGTGAACCCTAAGAATCCTAATACCACACCTAAATTTATTTTATATCTCTGTCTCATGATAATCAGATGAAATTTCATTCATGGTCTAATTACTTAATCATCACTTCTTAGTCTCAAATCAAGCCACAAATCATGCAAATATTGGTCAAATACACACAAGCATTAAAACTAAATGAAATACTCAATACATATGTGAAAATAAGACATCAATCAATATAAACAGAGAAACCATACATTTATGTCTTTGGCTACATCTAAACCCTAAGAAAATAAACTAACATCTCTAAGGAAAATAAAACCATTAAAAGAGAAGAAAACAAAGAGGAAAAGAGAAGATAAACAAATCTGAGTGAAAGCCCCATCTTCACCTCCTTCATTTCCATGTTCTTCAAGCCTTTCTTCCCCAAAGATTTGTGCTCTAAGGTGTTTCCACCCTATGAGCTCTCTTTTGGAACCCAAAGACCCCCCCGAACTCCCCTCTTCCAAAGGCCTGAAAATCGTTCTTTTTGAAGCCAAGCAAATAGAGGGTGTGAAAATGGGTTTCAGCAACTTTAGGCCTTGACATCCATGCTATAGTGTGGTAAATCTACACTGCAACATAGCAAAATGGAAAGCTACTAGTTCCTTGTAAGAATATCCATGTTGTAGCGTGATAAACTCATGCTACAACATGGGTTTTCTCAAGCTACAACGTGTGTTTTTTCAAGATGCAGCGTGGGTTGCTCCTCTATAAATTCTCTTCACTTCCCGAGTCCATAACTTTCTTGTCCAAACTTCGATTTGCACAAACTTGGTCTTGTTAGAAATATTAGAGAGTGTAAAATATGATGGGCAAAAATAAAACTTTAAATATGATGGTAAAGACTGAATTCACAAAGTGTGCCAACTGGTCAGCTTTTGAGCACTCTTTTCCTTTTCCTTCAAATTCTAAAAGCCATAACTTGATCATTTGAAGTCCAAATTAAGTGAATAATGCCTTTTCGGAAAGCTTAAGAAATATACTATCCATCCATACAAAGGTTGGAGCAATGGGAGGTCATTATATAGCTGAAAATATCCAAATACAGTAGCTACTTCTGATTGTTGCATTTACTAATTTTTGGACTTTTTCGCTTCATTTTTGCTCCGCTCCACCCAATGGTTGATCTAATTCTAAAGATTAACATTTAGAGCATTAGGACACTTATTTATCTCATAAAGCTACTAAAACCTAAGCAAAACATAGGGGACAAAATGAGTATTTAAGACACTCATCAAGCCCTCAAACGTAAGTCTTTGCTTGTCCTCAAGCAAAGGAAAACACACATATATACAAAACACTAAAATAAATATGAGTGGAGAATGGTGATAGAAACAAGCTTTGAGAATACCATGACAAAGTTATATAGAAACAATATAGCCTATATGGGATCCCAACACATTTAAAATCTTTAAAGACAAGACATCTATGGGCATGATGATCAAGGCAAGCTTTGCCCTCAATTTCTTAATGAATCATTCCTAAAGAAACTCGATGAAAATGGTATGTTAGATCTCAAATGAATATGGAGGTTCCAAGACACTTTTCAACCAAACTCAACTGACTCATCTGAAATTGATTACCAAAAATAGGTTAAGAATGCACCTTTTATTCAATATTAAAATTAGGAAGTAGGATGCAATGCTAAGGCACTCTAGAAAAGTGTCCATGTAGCGGGGATCCGTTGGGGACTCCCCACCATTTGGTTAAGGGCACCGGGCATTAAGTTCCCCTTGAACTTCACCCCGAACATTCAACTGGAAAACCAAAGCACTTACTTGTGATACTGAACCATCCTCTGTCCCATGTAACGAAGCGGGGGCACGACTCCCATCATCGGGCTAAGGGCATTAGGCTTTAAAAGGTCCCTCAGACTGTGCTTAGGATTTCGATTGGAACAACTCACTTATTTCTCTCTTTTTATTCATTTTTCACGTTTTTTTTCTGTACTTTTCTTTTTTTTTTTTTGCAATCGTTGGGCCTTATCAATTCTTTATCGAGGTGTCCCAACATCATGAAGAACCCCATGTGTTTAGTTCGAGAAGAAGAGGTTGAAACCTTGGTGTACAAATGAGATCTAGTGTGTGTGTGCACGAGTTTCATTAAGAAGTAGTTCCTTAAAAAACACAAAGGCTCTACAACCAAGCCTCCCATAACCCCTAGATACACTCAATCTTAGATCACATAAATGTGATGGTATCCCAAGTTTTGACCAAATAAACAAACTTTGGGTTACATTGTCAAAGATTCTCCCAAACAACTACATACCAAACCACCTATAATACACAAAACACACAAAACACAAACACAAAAATGTATAACACATTATACTAAAGAAATCCAAGGCTGATTCTACCATAATTCCCCCCCCCCCCGAACAAAACATTTCCCTCAATGAAATAGAGCATGAAAAACAAGGAGGGAAAAAGAGAACTCCACTGAAGTGATCATCTCATTTCTCTTTCTTTAGAACCAACTTTAGGACTTCCAAAAAAAAAAAACCCTGAAAAAAACAACTAAAAACAAAACAAAATAAGATCAAACAAGAAAAATTAACTAAAAAAAACTAGAAAAGGGAAAATGAAACATTACTAAGATTAGGTTGCCTCCTAAGAAGCTGCTCCGTTTTTCTAGAGTCCAACTTGAGTCATCAAACTACGAAAAGAATGTTGACTCCCCCCTCCATCCGTTCGTAAGAACTGGTAGTTGTGCTTAATCAATAACTTAGGCACATAGTCTTCCACACTCATTTTTTTGAAAATTTTTCTTTTTGCTTCACAATGTTATCTTCCAATTTCTTATTCAACTAAACAATGTACGCACCCACCTCGAACATGGGGATCATTTTCTCATTTTAAAATTCTTCATGCTTCTCACCCCATAGAGTCATCTCTGGAAAAGTCTCAACAACTTCTTTTCTCATCTCATTTGGTTCTAGAGAAGTTGACTCAAGCTCTCCACCACTCTTTGAGGTGATATCCTCATAATATTCCATTTATTTTTCTGGACTCACCTCAAGAATTGTAGGCAAACTTCGTTGCTATCCCTTAGAGGACATTTTAGCCATTTTCTTTTCCTTATTCATATGTTGAGCCACTAGTTCTCCTATACTAATTTCCTTCATATGTGGATGTTGCTCTATCTTAACGTAGGATTGAGTATGAGAAATGGCCTTTGGAGTCATTGTCTTTTCCAAGCTCTTGAGTGGAATGGACTGAAATTAAACATTTGCCTTTGTTTCTTCCATGAATAGCTCAGTTCTAGACTTAGCCAAATCAACCATTGGGATGGCTTGTTCATCCACTTCATTTTCCAAAATTAACTCCTCTTGTAGAGGTTGGTTCACCTTATCCATGAATTGGGCTTGAGAGGTTGAAATTCAGCTTGAGCTCTTCCTGATTCACCTATGGTTTCCTGCACTTGATTCGCCATTTGAATCGAGAATTTTCCATTTCAACCTTGCTTAGCCAATTCAGCCATCTTTTCTAAGCTTGATCATTGACTGGAGAAATTGGAAAGCATGGTACTTTCTTCCTATGAGGTGCCTGGCATGGTCATATCCAAACTATAATTGTCTTTACACGGTACCTCCATAAACAACATGACTCTTAGATAATGATGTGGGTTCCTACACTCTCACTCTCGCTCTTTGATGTCAAGCCATTACCATTTGCCTTGGCTTTTAGTTGTCAGGGTAAGAGGGTTTATTAGCTGTCAATCCATGAAAGGATCCATTGTGATTTAATCATACAAAAAAAAATATCAAAAGTAAAATAGAAAAAAAGGGAAACTAGGTATATAGAAACTAAAATGAAACAAAACAAACAAATAAATATCCAAAGTAAAGAAGGACTACTTGGTATCAATATTAGTAAATGCCTAATCCTTGGCAATGACACCAAAAACTTGATATGCTTGAAATGTGCTATATACAATGTGTGTGCCTATATGCGCAAGTGCACACGTCGCCTCAAGTAATATAATGAAAGTATGAGCATCATCCCACGAGGATTATGTTACGCAAGAATAAATTCTACCTTGATTTCCACGCCACTAACACAAAGTAAGTTGAAACATAAAAACTAAACTAAAGAATGCAAATTCCTAAACTACAACGACTCAATAAAGACTAAAGAGCCTTAGGGAATATATTTCACCTAAACAATCATATATGAACCTCCCAATTCAATCAATGAATGATAAATTTTCATATGAAGATGGCAATTTCACTAATGTATTGCATCTCTACCTCAAATCATCATAACTAAGGATGTTGTCAACCCTAGGAATCCTAATACCACACCTAATCTCATTTATATCCCTATCTCATGATACTTAGATGGCATTTCATTCATGGTCTAACTTAATCATCACTTCTTAGTCTCAAATTAAGCCACAAATCATGCAAATATTGGTCAAATACCCACAAGCATTAAGACTAAATGAAATACTTAATACATATGTGAAAATAAGACATTAATCAATATAAATTAGGAGAAATCCATATATTTATGTCTTTTTGACATACTTAAACCCTTAAAGAAATAAACAAAACACCCTTAAAGAAATAAACCATTGGGTGGAGTAGTGTTTTTTGAGGTAAAGAGAAGATAAACAAATCTGATTGAAAGCCCCATCTTCTCCTCCTTCATTTCCTTCTTCTTCAAGCCTTTCTTCCCCAAAGGTTTTTGCTCCATGGTGTTTCCACCCTAAGAGCTCTCTTTGGAACCCAGACCCCCCAAACTCCCTCTTCCAAGGCCCTAAATCGCTTCTTGAAGCCAAGAAAGAAAGGAGGAAATGGGTTTCCACAACTTTGGGCCTCAACATCCATGTTACAGCGTGGTAAATCTACGCTACAACGTGGCAAAATGGCAAGTTACTAGTCCCTTGTGAGCATATCCATACTACAGTGTGATAAACTCAAGCTACAACGTGAGTTTTCTCAAGCTACAACGTGAGTTTTCTCAAGCTACAACGTGAGTTTTTTCATGCTGCAGTGTGGGTTGCTCCTCTGTAATTTTTCTTCATTTCCCGAGTCCATAACTTTCTTGTCCAAACTCTAACTTGCACAAAATTGGTCTTGTTGGAAATCATAGAGAGAGTAGAATATGGATATGGGCAGAAAGGACACTTTAAATATGATGTTAAATACTGAATCCACCAAGTGTGCCAACTAGTCATCTTTTGAGCACTCATCTCCTCTTCCTTCAACTTCTAAAAGCCATAACTTGATCATTTGAAGTCTAAATTAAGTAAATTAGGCCTTTTCAGAAAGCTTGAGAAGTCTAATATCTATTCATACAAAGGTTGGAGCCATGGGAGGTAATTATACTTCTAAAAAGATCCAAATACAGTAGCTTCTTATGATTGATGAATTTGCTGATTTTTGGACTTTTTCGCTTCATTTTCACTCCGATCCACCCAATAGTTGACCTAATCATTAAGATGAACATTTAGAGCATTAGGAACCTTATTTATCTCATAAAGCTACTAAAACCTAAGCAAAACATGGAGATAAAATGAGTATTTAAGATACTCATCAGATATGTATACAACCAAGCATCTTCTATCTCTGTTTATTCTCCATATCTACTTTGTTTTTGGGTGCTGCACTTGTCGTCTCATCTCTTGATGCATCAAGTGAGAGCACTCTTTCCTGATGTGTCCCCATTGTTTGCAGTAATAGCACCTGAGTGCTAGTAAGGATGTCTTTCTCTTGTGATGGCGATCTTTACCCTTTTGTGTTTCTTCCGTTAGGACGTTGTTTCCTAGGTTCTCTCCCTTGAACCCTAGTCCATCACAGTCTTCAGTCCTTTTTCCCATTTCCAAAATCCATTCGAGGATTGTAGTCCCTGAATTCAACATACGTACGACTTCTTATCTGCTCCAATTCGCACATAGACTCTTTTTGTTGGAATAACTTGTCTTAGAGCATATTATTTGTTTGACAAGGTCTTCTTTCTCAATGCTCAGTAGGGAAACTTAATTTCGTAGATCCTGATTCTCATTGAGGGCCTTCACCAGTTTCTTGTACATGACCCTATAGGAATGGACCATCTCTTCATCCAAAATCTCTTCATCATACTATTTTCAACAACTACCCCTGGGGATGATACAACATTTTCTACAGCATTTGCAGGAGGATCTTCTGTAGTGGCTAATCTGAGTAGGACCATAATATCGCTGAAGGGTTCCTCTCGTTCCTCAAATTCTTCATTATTCCAGTTCATTGAATATATATGACTTGTTTTTCGTATGGGTGTTGGCGCATTCTACATGGATGTGACCATAGTTAGCCTTCATATTCCCCACACTGAATTCCTTTACTCTTGTTTACTGGTTCAGTGTTGACTCCAGAGAAACTGTTTCCCTTAAATGGAGCTATGGAAGGATTATAAGAAAAATTTGTGCTTTTTGTTTTATAGGTACCTTTTAGTCTCTTGTTCGTTTTCCTGGAAACTTGGTTTAAGTTCTTTGTTAAGAAAGCCACCGATCTCTTCTTCTGCTTCTTGTCTTCTTCAAGCTCCATTTCAAAAGTGCTGAGGAGCCAAATTAGTCTCGCTTTGGTTTCCCAAGACTCAAGCTCAATGGCGCTTACTGTAAGTGAACCTTTCGTATAATTCTAGCACCTTCATATTTTGGTCTGTGAATTTTCCTATAATGAACTATTCATTTGAAATATCGCTTACTTTGGTATGATACTGCCCGATTGTCTCATTTTCTTCCATTCGAAGATTCTCAAATTTAGAGATGAGAAATTCTATTCTTGATTTTCACACAACAACAGTTCCTTCAAACTCGACTTGAAGTATGTCCCATGCATCTTTGGTTGACTGAGTGGCAGAGATGCTTTTGAATTGCATGGGACTTACACCATTGAAAATGGCATTGAGAGCCTTCCAATTGTCAGACAACTGCTTGCCTTCATCAACAGTCCGGTCAAGTTCGCTTTTAGGCACCTCATTTCCCAACTCGTCTTTCTTAGTATGAGGAGTCCAGCCAGTCAAGACTGCTTTCCAGGCGAGTTCGTCTATCGACTTGATGAATGCACGCATGCGAGCTTTCTAGTACCCATAGTTGTTTCCCTCCAACATAGGAGGACGAACAACCGACCCTCCTTCTTTTAAGAGATCCATCTAACACTTAGAAGCAAATAGTCAAAAAACATTCTTGGGATCCACTCAATACTTAGATTGACCTGCTCGGATACCAATTGAAAAAAAAAATAGAGATCGTTTGTGACGGGCCAATGATGAGTGTGCAAAATTAGGTGAGAAACGCAAACCAAAGGACGCCGCCGAGCCGACGGATGAATGTTAGTCAAGCGCTCGTTCTCTGGGAGATGGAAGCGTGTTGACTATCGATTTAATGACTTCGATAATATTTGATCCAACTTAAAGAATTATGACTAAATTATTTGAATTAATAAAACCTAAAATTGAATGTATGGAATTATATCGATGATGAGAAACCTAGGTTTGTACCGCCTCTACCACACTCGATAGATACAACTAATTATGACTTTATTGAAGTGTTCATATGAGTTATGTTGATAGGTTGATATTTCCTTACAAGATATTCCTCTCGATATATTTGCCTATCTTGCCAAAGGGGGTGTATTGCACTTCGCTCAACCCCTAGACTTCTAAATGCTAAACGCAAACCTGACACGTTTAACATGAATTAGTAAATCGAATATCTCTATTCTTCACTACCCAAGTGTTGCTTTAACCATGTCCCTAGAAGTTATCTTCTCTCGATCTCAAACTCCCAGCTTTAGCATGTCACTGTTGGCCAGACAATAACATGTAATTAAACCCAGAATTAAACCAAACATATGAACTTGTATTAATATTCAAATAAGCCAAAACAGAAAATCAATCCATCAAACTGTGTTTAGGGTTGGTAAAACCCTAGAGAAAAGAATTAGTTCATCATATTATTCACTACAAATTGAAAGGATGTGAACAAGGGAGGCAAATTAGGGAAGAGCTAAAGAATGCCCTAATCGATCTCTCCCGAATCCGCTCACCCTCTCGTTGCAGCATCTCCTTCTCCTCATCGACCAATCTTTTTGGTGCTTCGAAATTACTCCCTTTTTATACCTCGAGACGCGGGCCCATCCATTGGCCCATAAAGCTAGGGTTTTTTTTTTTCAAGTTTCGTAGAATGGAAAGGAACCTCGCTTTCGCTACCGTAAGGTGCTCGTAAAGTGGCGAACCTGGGCCTTTGATTTCATGTGCTTGGGTTCACCGCAAGGGGGTCTTCGCAATGACGGCGTTTTGCCGCAATGAAGGGGTCTTCGTGAGCAAGAAACCAACCCTTGTGATGCCGCCTTTTAGTCATTTTTGTCAGTTTATTTTTTCTCACTTTAGCTGCCCTTTGATTCCAACATCGGCCATATTCTATAGAATAAATATAAAGTGAGGATTAGCGAATATTAATGAAAAGACTGTGAATCATGCATTTTAGCTATAAAGAAAACACTTCGAGAATTTAATCGAAATGTACACGATTCATCCTTGACTATTATATGACAAAGATCCAGCACATGTCATGATCAACTGTAAGGCAATCGTCATAAGTGAGGCAGTTAACCCTTTTATGATTTACAGTGTGAAAATTTAAGAAGTCTACAAATTAGTAAGATAGAAGATTAGGCAAAGATGCAGCGCACACACACACTCAGGTATTGATCGTTACAAAGGCTCTCGCAATTGCTTCATTCCAGCGGGAGCCCATATGTGTTTTTCTATTTATCAATTAGGTTACAAGTTGGACTTAGGTGAGACAAGGCTCTCCCTTTCTGACAGCTGCCTTCTCCTAATTATCCCATAGAGAAACATTGAAATAAGCTCTCCTTATTTCCCAAATGCATCTGGGTTCATTGATCCCTAATCACTCCATCCCAAGTAGAGTAAGGCACACTGTCATCAAAGCTGAGCAGACTCTCGCACGCTCTTTCTTCGACAACAACTCTAAAAGACTCTTTGAAAAAAGAACCACGATTTGCAAAGGCCCCTTCTTCTCCTTATCTCAAAGACGAAGATGGGATCTTTCCTCGCTGGTTTCGTTCACTGGTCTAATAAAATTCGCATCACTTGAACTTCACACCTCCACACCTGATTTTCCAAGGTCACACTGTCAACCATCTGATGGATCCCCAAGCAAAGGACCAATTTCATTGGTGTCCGGACATGGAGAGGAAACATGAGGAGCAAGGAAGGGAAATGAATGAGCTGCAAGGCCATGGCGAACTCTTGCAGCAGGAAAATTACCAATTGTGGGCCCAGATAGAGAAAAGCCGCAATCTTAGAAAATATGTATGAGATAGCGGTCAAGCTACGCTTCCAACCGCCCATAATAAAGAGAAGAAGCCCTCTATTCCTGACAATGTTAATACCCCAGCAGACGATGAGCTGTCCTTAGGCAGTTCCCCATCTTTGAGTCTCTCACCGACAAAGAATGCTTCAGAGGCTACTGAGTCACAAGAAGAGGCCTTTATATCACCTCTTCGATGCCGCTAGTGGCGCATCCCGTAGGGTAAGGAGAGAGACAAGTAAAAGGCAGAACAAGCCAATTCAGCCCCGAATGCTGGGCCAAGATACTCTAAAGGTTCGATGCCACCAGATACTGTAGCACAATGCCACCAATGCCAGATATCTTGCCTTTCGTACAAGCACATTCTAATGCCACTAATAACTTTTAATTTGGGGACTGATGACATGCTCTTCGCCGAGCATTCTTGATACTACATTTCCCTGGTAGTTTATCAGTACCGAATTTTCGTAATGTTCACATCTCAGTAATTTACGATCACATGCTTCATTATAACTTAGTGTAAACATAAGAAATGCCTGTGAATGACCACTCAGTTATCTAAAGTGTTCCCGGCTAGTTTTTGAGGGTCATGCTAGCCTGGTTCCACATAAGTCCCACGTAACCCAATAAACTCCGCTCAATGAACCATGGGTGGCATTCAGATACACACATTCTTGTTCGATGCGACAAAAGAGGAACATCAGCTCCTTAGAGACTATTCTCAAGCAGGAAGAAGTGTAACACCCCAAATTATACCCTAACAGTTTTATAACATGTTTTGGGTATAATAAAAGTAAATGTATATTTTTTCGGAATAAAATAATGCTAAAAATAAAATAAGAAAAATCCGGAATTAATACAAGAGTTAAGGGTAAATAAGTAATTTACCAATTTAGGACCCAATGGTCATAATTTATGAAGATTATGCAGCTATTTAAGAATAGAAATAAAGGTTAGATTGGTACTAGAAGGGTTGAAAGGACCAATAAAAAAACCTCAAAAGTGGTTATAGTATTTTAAGGCCAAATACGCCTGCTAATGAAAGGAAAAATATCTCATTTTAGTCTTAAAATGTTAGGGCAAATCGTTTGAGAAGAGAAGAGAAGAGAAAATAAGAGAAGAAGAGAAGAAAAAGAAAGAAGAAGGAAGAAGGAAGAAGAAAGAAGAAAAAGAGAAGAAAAAGCAAAGGTATGGAAATTGTATGGAATCTACATAAGTTTGGAACATCTCCTAGTGTTGAAACTTTGTGAGGAATTGTTGGCATGAAACTGGTGTTGTGATGTTTATTTGGAATTTGTTGGTAATACTGAGTTTAAGTGACAGAAAACCCAATCATTACATGGTTATTTGGTTGTCTAAGTTAGTTTTAGTTTTGTTTGAAATTATTGATTTGATTAAAAGAATTTATGAAAATGGGTCAAATCACATTATGTTAAGCCATATCTTATCAGAAAATTTTTAAATGTACTCCTCGAAGTCCATCAGCGCAGCCTCGTCGGGTGGCGGTCTCTTCGCTCATGAAGTAGACCCGAGCCAAGGTTTTGACTTATCCACAGCGGAAGATGCTCCGCCTAGGTGAACCCTCCACCGCACATAGTATCGTCTACCAGTGCGCATTGTAAGCCTGCTTGGTTCCTTCGTTAATTTTGAAAATTATCCATTGGATTAATAAGGACCCTAATAACTGAATGAAAGGGCAAACATTATTTAATGCCCCAGTTAAATGATTAAGAATGACAAACGAGTTCGAATACAAGATAGTATGCCCAAGGTTAGTGATCAATAGTGAAGAATGGTAAGATTCTGATCGTTGCTGGGCAATTTTGCTAGTGCTACGACACTTCTGTTACGTAGGCAAGCATGTTCTAATCAGTGCTTTGGCACTCCTGCTAGTGGTACTGCACTTCTATTACGTGGGTGGGCACGTTCTGATCAGTGCTTCAACACTCCTGCTAGTGCTATGGCACTTTGCTAATGCAAGACACGCTCGCTCATTATCGATCGCACCTTCAGTACTTATTGTACTATGTCCTCTAATCTTATTAGAGATTCATGGTGCAAATACTTATATGTTGTATAAATTTTAATAATAGTTATTACAGCGAAATTAAAATGATAAGAATTTGAAATGATCAATAAGAAGTAAGCATAGGAAATCGTGATGTTCTTGCTCAGATTAAATTTCGCACTTCAGATATGATATATGTTCTAAACTCCTATAGGAGATATGAAAGTTCCGTTATAGGAATTATGTACATGAAATAACTAGATATAATTCCTCAGATAATAAATTTCCGACATATGCTTTATGATATATGTATTATGTAAATGTGGACCACTTCCAAGTTGTCATATCTCGTTTTCCCACTAAGCTAGTGTTTAGCACGGTGTTTCATCCTTTGTAGGTACCGAAGAGGACATCCGTGGTATCTCCATCACTATTACAACAATAGAAGTCCACCCAATGTAAGTTTTTGTTTGTTGTAATGATATGTAAGTTTTGCATTACGATCGGTTTATGCATGAAGTAAATGGACCTTATGAATATGGTTGTCGCTAAACACCACCACAAGGTCAGACTCAGAATTTTTATTTCCTTATGGATTTATATAAGAAATGGGCCCACAAAAGTCCGAAAAGCAGATTAAAGAGTCCCCAAATTCCGGTCCAAGGCCTGATTCGCCAAAGGGTAGGCGTGACAAGAAGAGAGACATTATTCGATACTACAAGGAGGTTCGCAAGCCGTCTGGAAGATATAGCCGATAAAGATGGATGCAATCCTCCAAACTTTAGGAGAAGCTTTATCATCTGCTTCCTCTTCCAACTCTATCTTACCCGCCTAACAACAATGGGAAGACAGTTATACAGCCAATAATGGAGCAGGGTACACAACAACGTTTGAAGACAATATTCGAGCAACAACCCAGACTGTTATGATTACAAACAGACCGACCAAAGGAAATAAGCCATATGAGAAAAAGCCTTCTGAATCTAAGGATGGTCATAATAGAGACCGAAAGCAATCCCCTGACCAGTCACAAAAAAAGAGAGAGCCCCCATAATTCACTACCTTGAACATCTCTTATAAAAGGTTGTTGCCCATCATTCGCGACTTTCTAGAGTTTAAATGGCCAACACCGATCCAGATGCATCCCTCCCAAAAAACAAATCCTTGTGGTGCGATTATCATAGAGATCATGGGCATGAGACCGATAGGTGCCGAAGCATGAAGTTTATGGTGGAAAAACTTATCAAAGAGGGACACCTCAGGAGTTATATTAGAGAAATTGACTACGAGGTGGAATCAGGGCAAACCGTAGACAAAGTTACAGCCGGTGTGGCGGCCCGATCAGAATCTAGAGCAGCCATTAACTATATATTGGGTGGACCATTTGACGACCAGTATCAATCGAAGCACCAATAGAAGAAGCTCTTGAGAGCTACCACAATTAAGGTCCGGATAAATGTTATCCACGTGGATGGCAAACATGATAAAACCAAGCCAATAGATGAGCCTATATCCTTTCCTCCCGTTAACCCGAACAAGGTTATTGTGCCCTACTATGATGCATTGGTACTCACCCTCTGTATTAGTGGTTTTGATGTGCATAAGGTATTGATAAATCCTAGCAAATACGGGCAATTTGTTGCAATCCACCGCCTTCGCGAGATGAAGCTTTTAGTGGTGAACTTGACCCGGCGTAACTTTCCTAGTCGAACAAAATCTACCGTAACTCTAGGAGATGTTGCGCTCCCTATAAAAGTCGTTGACTCAACAGTTAGTTCAATAGTCAAGAGACTGGGGCCCATAATGCAGAATAGAAGTGAAACACCATACTGATAAAGTATCCCTTAACCTACCACCAAACTACATATTTGACTATTGGCAGTTGACCTTTAAGTAGTCAACTGGCTGCATAATAGTGTTATCAACTATCTATGCAGGAACAAAGAGGGGAGAAGAACATTGAAAATCCTTTCCTCGAAAATCAAACCCCCACATAGAAATCATAGTTTGTCGCTTAGATCAGGGCGGAAGAGAAGGATCCACTGGCTATGGATCCCTTGGAGAAAGTAACGTTAGACGGGATAGAAAAGTTCACTTACATCAGCTCTCTCCTGTCCAATGAAGAAAGTGAGCAGTTACGACTCATGTTGTTGAACAATATAGATGTATTCACTTGGAGCCACTCATATATGATTAGGATTAACCCGACTGTGGCCTCTCACAAGCTAAATATTATCCTCGCGGCTAAACTAGTAAGACAAAAAGTGAGGTGTTTCCACCTAAATATCCATCAGATCATTCAGATGGAAGTAGACAACTTGTTGAGGGCAGGTTTCATTAGAGAAGTGATGTACCCCAAATGGCTAGCCAATGTGGTGGTGGTTCCAAATAAATGGGGTAAGTGGAGAGTATGTGTAGATTACACTGACCTCAACAAAGCATGCCCAAAAGATAACTTCCCCTTACTACGTATAGACCAAATTGTTGATGCCACAGTCAGGCACAAAATACTGTCATTTATGGATGCTTTCTTTGGGTATCAACAAATTCCCATGCACCCGCCTAACATAGAGAAAACAACGTTCATTACAATCGCACGTGCCACCCTCGCTTATGATGTGATGCCTCGCTTAAAGAATGTTAGGCAACCTATCAAAGATTGCGACTAAGATAGTCTCACCAAGTATTAGGTAACACAATGGAGGCCTGAGTATCGACAACATGCTCGTGGAAATCCAAAGAACGCTCACCACACCCAAGATCTACAAGAGGCCTTTGAGCTGCTGGTAAAGGTATGTCATGAAACTTAACCCTCTCAAATGCATTCGGTTAATTGGCAAGTTTTTGAAGTTTTATGGTGACCGAGAGAGATAGAGGCTAATCACATTCAACCCTAAAGCTGGCAATGACTGCCTACTTAGGAAATGAGTGCAAGACCTGACTAGTTTACTACACTCCTGGTGGTTCATATCCCCGCCACATACCCTCGATTAAAACCATTTTTCATCACCCTAAGGGAAGCCAAAAGGGTCGGCTGGAATGAGGAATGCGACCATGCCTTCACGGTGATAAAACAATATCTTACTGAACGACCAATTCTAGCTAACCCCAGGATAAGCGATACACTCTACCTTTACCTAGCGGTGTTAGAGGCCTCAGTAAGTGCAGCTTTGTTCAAAGAAAATCAAAAGCAAAGACCAATATTCTTCATGAGCAAATCTCTATATGAAGTAAAAATATGGTATACCTGTCTCGAATAGGCAGCACTAGCCCTCCGTGTGGTAGCTAAGAAGCTTTGCCCCTACTTCCAAGCGCATCTTATCATTCATCGTGGTTGACCAAATCTCTCATAAGCACCATAATATAAGTTTCACCTGGCCAGAAGAATTGCTCGGGTTGTGCAATTGAACTAAGTGAATTTATTCGCAAGATAAACCTCGCTTGGCATTGAAGGGTAGGTACCGCAGATTTTTAGCAAAACAAACCAACTGATATGGACCCTGATGTGTTGGCCGTGATCCCAACGTGGATGACGCTTCTCGCCAAATGGGAGCTGGAGTCGGCTTGCAACTTAAAGCCTCAACTAGGGAAAAGATAGAACATGTCCGTGTCCAATAATGAGACTGAATATGAAGCAATCCTAATCGAGGTTGACCTCGCAGAGTTTGTATCCTCAGAAAAATTCATCATATGCAACGACTCTTAACTAATGATGGGACAAGTGAACGGAGAGTACGAAACACGAGATCAACGCATGGTCAAATATGCAGTCCGTCGAGCAAACGACTAGGATTTTTACGCTGAAACTCGAAAATATCCTGAGACTAGAATGAAAGGTTAACTCATTATAGAAGACCCGAGAAATTCCACTTCGAAAAGGGCAAATCGTAATTTTGTCATTACAAAATTGTAAATTTCGTTAGAAAATCCGAATTTATTTCAGATCTCGATGATCTAAACGGATTTCACTGCTAACTGCCTCGAAATCTATCTAACACGTAAAATTTCGTAGAATTTCGAGACAGTTGGAGTTGACACGTTTTTCGAGGCACTAGTTCAAAATGTAAAACGATTTTCGATGCGACTAGTCAAGATATATGGCCATCGCATCATGTGCCATAAGTGGCATGAGTAGAGAAAGGATAAAATGAAGGCCTAGATAGTGCCGAATGTCAAAATCGGAGAGAAAGAAGGAATTAATTAATTAACGCGATTAATAACAAGACAAAGTATTACAAAGGTTTTTCTTCTCCAAAGTGAAATAGAAGCCAAAACGTGAATTGAAGGGGGAGGATGCAAAGTGAGTAGCAACATTTAGAGTGAGAAGGTTAGACTTCTCTCTAGAAATACGGGCGATCCGACCGTTTGGCCTTTCTCGACAAGAAGGGAAGTCGTCTAAGCGGAGAGTACTCTCACAGAGAACTAGATTTAGAGCTTTCTAAATCCAGAGCCGTTTCTCTCTACTTCAGTTTTATTCCTTAAGTACTCTTCTACAATGTTTGAGTAGAATGAGTACGTGAGGGGTTGCTGATCGATCCCAAACCTTGGGACTTAATTGATATGAATTTTGAAACTCCAAGAGCAGTACTGCGGATCGCCACGGCTGGTTCAAAATAAATTGTGCTTTGCATAATAATCATGTATTGATTGAATGAGTCGAAATGCATGGAAATGCGTTCACAAGGTGAACCATGATTTGTAAAATTGTCGAATAGTAATGAGGGTTTCACTATTCCCGGAATAGTGCTCTACAAAAAATATATTTTGTGTGAAAATGGGTTTGGTTTAGTGATTCAAGTTGGAATTGCTCTCGTGTTTGATTATTGTACTCCAAGTGGAGCTAATTTTGATGTTTGGAAAAGATAATTACATGACCTGATTGTGTGATTGAAAATATGGATATGTGTCCGTTTACATATTTGCATGTGATTAGACTGTAGACAATCTGGCGACATGCATCCCATATGCACCGGAACACTCTAGGACTATAAGATGAGGCATGATGAGCTCCAGAGAAATGGTTCGAGGGTTGTCTAAAATACACTATCGGAGGAACTCAAATTGTAACATCAATCGCTTCCAGACGCCCAATTGATATTATTCATCGAGGGTAGTCCACAAACAAATAATATAACACCGTCTGAGACGCCCCAATTGATACATATACACGAGGGTTGTCCACTAACAAAACAATAATTCCTATGCGAGGCTTAGGCTACAGAGCTCATGAGACTCTAATCTGGAGTTGGTCATGTGGACATTCAAGTAGGATCATATCTGCTTGAATGTATGTTTATTTTGGAACATTACACTGCACTCTAGGTGGGATGTTCAATTTAGGTGAGAGTGTACCACTTAGGCGATTCCATTACCGAAAGATTAGCTCACCCTGTCGAGGGATATTATTCTTATTGTGAATGAGCGTGCGAGGGACGGCCTATCCTAGGGATTGAGGATTAGAAGAAAGACGGGGTTGTGGCTTGCTGATGATATATACATGTATTGGAAATGTTCAATTTTAATATATGTATTGTATAAGAGGAAAATATTGTAACTCTTATAACTAATTACATATAGCTCTGGATTCATAGTTAGTATGTATTATGAGTATCGTCAGGTACTCCAAGTGGCCTAGACATTATCATGTGATTTGATATATTGATATATGGATATATTGCATTGTTTGGGACAGGTATATGCAGGTTTTGTATTTGGGTAGAGCTCCCCTGCATAAAAGAGACTTCGCCCGATTATGTGAAATGCCTGTCACCCGACATTCACGACATTGCTTTCCATGGCCGATTTTAAGAGGTTTCTCACACCCCCGAGCTAAAAAGGCCACACATTAAGCACAGTAGTGGCTACATCCATCCGTGTATAAGAGAAACAATGTTCCTTCCCTCTCTACTATTAGGCCTACGTCCATTACAACGCACTGCGAGTCGAGCAGGCTTAAGAATCCTCTTCTTGGCTAACCCCTACAATGCGTTATCTAAGCTCGTGAGAGTTGCTGGATAATAGGATTGAAACCCACAAGATTTAGGTTCAGGCAGTTAGGTTTTCCTTGTGAAAGGGCAATTCTATAAGTGATCTCTAGATTGACCATATCTTAAATGTCTTACCACTCAGCAGGGACAATATGTGTTAGCCAAACTCCATGAGCAGATATGCAGAAACCATCCAAGCGGTAGAACTTTAGCTCACATGGCCCATACACAAGGTTATTATTAACCAACCATGAGAGCGGATGCAGCTACCTACGTTAAAAAGTGTGACCGCTACCAACAACAAGCCTCCATCTCAAGGTGCTCGCTCAAGATCTAACCACCATCACGAGCCCCTAGCCTTTTGCTCAACGGGGAATTGATATAGTTGGACCACTGCCTATTGCCCCAACTCAGAAAAAGCTAATGTTAGTTGCCACCGACTACTTTAGAAAATGGATAGAGGCTGAGGCCTTCACCTCCATCAAAGATAAGGATGTCATCCAATTCATGTGGAAGAATATTGTCTGCCAGTTCGGAATACCTCAATCAATTAAGACTGAAAATGGACAAAAATTTGATAGCAAAGTACACAGAAATTTATGTTATGAGTTGAAAATCATAAACTTGTACTCGACCTTGTGGTACCCACAAAGCAATGGCCAGGCATAAGCGTCCAACAAAACTCTTTTAATGGCTTGGAGAAAGCGCCTACATTCGGCTAAGGAAAAGTGGGTAGAAAAGCTACCCAGAGTTCTTTGGGCCTATAGAACAACCAGCCGGAAGCCAACTAGGGTGTCATCTTTCATCCTCACCTATGGGGTGGAGTCCATAATCCCTATAGAAATTGGAATGCCCACACTTCAAACGGAAGTCCTGAAGAGGCTAATACTGAAGCCCTTACCAGAGACCTAGATATGACAGAAGAGCTCCGTGAAGCAACAGTTGTGCGTATGGCATCATACCAGCAATGAACAACAGACTTATACAACATGCCGATAAGACCGCGTGCATACTAAGTCGAGGACCTAGTCTTAAGAAAGGTCTTTGAAAACACGGTAGACCCAGCAATCGACAATTTCCAACCAAATTGGGAAAGGCCATACACAATAGTTAGAGTGGGGCCATTCGAATCATACGCATTAGATAAATTGGACAGGACGCCAGTGCCCAAGATGTGGAATGCTATGCATCTTAAAAGGTACTATCAATAAAGTTTCCTTTAGAGCATTTTCTTTCAATTCTTGAAATATTATCAGTAAAATTTCCCTTAAAGGTGTTATCAATTAAATTTCTTTTAAATTATTTTATTTTAATAGTCCCCGTATCAAAGATCAGATGTGGCTCATAGCCTGTTGGCACTTTCAAAAGACCGGATGTCGCTCATAGCCTGCTAGCACTTTCAAAAGACCAGATGTGGCTCATAGCCTGCTGGAACTTTGAGAAGACCAGATGTGGCTCATAGCCTGTTAGCACTTTGAAAAGATCATATGTGGCTCATAGCCTGTTGGCACTTTGAAAAGACCATATGTGGCTCATAGCCTATTGGCACTTTGAAAAGACCATATGTGGCTCATAGCCTGCTGGCACTTTCAAAAGACCATATGTGGCTCATAGTCTGCTAGCACTTTCGAAAGACTAGATGTGGCTCATAGCCTGTTGAAACTTTCAAAAAGACCGGATGTGGCTCATAGCTTGCTGGCACTTTCAAAATATCGGATGTGGCTCATAGCCTGTTGGAACTTTCAAAACGACCAGATGTGGCTCATAGCTTGCTAGCACTTTCAAAAGACCGGATGTGGCCTATACCAATGACACTTTCAAAAGACCGATGTGGCTCATAGCCCGCCGACACTCTCTAAAGGACCGTGACGTGGCTCATAAATTTCACTAGGCACTTTCAGCACCAAATGTGGCTCATAGCCTATTGGCATTTTCAAAAGACTAGATGTGGCTCATACCTTACTGGCACTTTCAAAAGGCCAAACATGGCTCCTAGCCTACCGGGGCACCTACCTGCTGCAATAAATGCTCATAGCCCTCGAAGGTGAGCTGGGAAGCCTAGAACAGCCTTAATGGCCAAGCCCATGCGACTATTCTAACATTTGACACTCTTGGGCAACTGTTCTAGTTAAGATTCATGGAAGGGAGTTGTGAAACGAAAGAAATCAATAAATAAATCAGAAATCATATTTTATAAATACGTCAATAGCATCAATTATACATATGTATTCTGATAGGCAAACTAGGCTAATTACAAAAAAAAAAAGGACAAAAATCAGCTCAGATCCCCGACGGAAGCACTTTCCTCAGGTTTCTTTGCTGATTCTGTAAGACTCGAGAAAAAAACCTAGAAATTTGAAGTTTTGCTAGGAAGGGCAAAATGGTAATTTGGTTGGAATTTTTTCTAGATCTCGGATGACGAAAAGGACTTTCACAGTTGGAATCGTCTCATGAAATCTAGTCACCCAAACGAATTTCGTTGAATTCCGAGACAGTAGGATTTTCACGAATTTCAAGACGACGAGCGTCGAGTGGACCCCGAAAACAAGATTTTTATAAAAATCCTAAAAAATGTAAAATATTTAAAGAATTTCCATTTAAGATAGATGGAACTGAAACTGGGAAGAAATAAATTGTTTCATGGCGAAAACGGACCGGGGAAGCGTGACACGTGGTGCGATGTGAGCCACGTGACTCATGTATAAATACAAGAAATATCTAAAAAATCAAAAAAGATCTCACAAGTTGGTCTAGGACCAAACGTTAAAGAGAGAGAGAGAGGAGGGAGAAGAAAAGTAACATTTCTTCGGCGATTTCACGGGGTTTTGCCAGTCGGAACTAGACAGGCCGAGAGTTAAAGCTGCTCTACTCAACGAGAGCTACGTGTGGGTATCGGAATCACAAGATTTCGCCAAGGTCCAAGGTTTGGGTTTTCATGGAAACTGAGAAAAGGCGGTGCCCCGTGAAATCATGCTAATTGAGGTAGGGTTTTTATCCTACTCTAGCGACTTTGCTCAAGGGCATGTGTGTTTAAAGTGGTGAATGTTGTCCGCTTTTTTTTTTTTTTTACTTCAACCCCATGACTCAGCCACATAACTTGGTCATCCCTCATCCGACCGAGTGATTCTAATTTCTCGGGTAAACTAGACTTATAGAGAACATATCTCCTCGAAACAGCGTCTATCCAAATTCCGAATTCCTCGACTCGTAAATGCATTCAAAGTGGAGTTATGTTCAGGTAGTTTTCCTGTTATGTTTTGAGACCCCATGACTGAGTTTTGGCTATAACTTGGCCATCACTCATATGAATTGAGTGATTCTAATTGCTGAGTAAACTAGACTTATAGGAGAACTTATTTCCTTGAAATAGGTCTATCCAAATTCCAACCCCTTTGGACTCAGAAATGCATTCAAAGGGGAGCTATGTTTTACGCTTGTTTTGTTCAAAACTAGGTAGTCCAGTTGTTTACACATATCTTGAGTTTCTCGTGATTTGATTCGTGATTCCAGCTTGCAGAAGAACCCCAAGAACCGTATCTTCAAATGAGTACAAAGAACTGTCATGTTATGGATTAAGACCCTTGAAATCGGGTATCACAACCGTTTTTCATGTGCGTAGTGTTGACCGGGGCTTTGAATGAAAAGGCCATAACTTCTTCGCTCGTACCAAGCCGTGTGCTCCTAGACTCTATGGAAAGCCCATTGAGTCAAGAACCTAGCCATATTCATGTGGAGGGTAATTTGTATCCACAACCTTGCGTGAATTTGGTGTTTGTACCAATTGTGCAGGTGGGACACAGGGGTCCATTCATGTTTTGTTTGCCTCCAACTCGACCCACCATATCTAAGGTCCTAATCCCTGTTTGGTGTTCTGCACTCTATGGAAATCCCATTGAGTCAAGGTTCTTTACATGTGCCTGTGAAGGCAAATGGTGTCCACAACCTTATCGAAAATCTATAGCTACACCAAGTGTGCAGGTTATTCGTCATAATACAGAATAGCTTTCCAAGTTTTGACATGACCATTGCATGGCATGCTATAGGCTATTGTATTAGGTATGAATTGCCATGAGTTAGCCTAAGGAAGGCTATATGACATTACTTATTTAGTCATGTATTGATGAATGCTAATATGCATGATACTACGATATCTATAAAGATTGACATGAAATGTATGGAACTATATGCTCACATATATGTCGCATGGTACTGACATGAAGTACGACATTAGAATGTTCCATGTAGTGTGCTTCATACATGTAACATGAGAATTTGGTGCGACATTAGTATTGCATATGCAATGTGGACATCAACATATTGGGTGTGTGCATAGATATGGTCATTCATCATCGTTAAGCCGATGAACGGGTAGTGAAGCCAGATTGACGACGTCCAATAAATATCTCACGGTTTAAAACATAAAAAGAAATGTAATTAATATGTGTTGGGCGGAGCAAGAAGGGGACCGTT
Source organism: Tetrastigma voinierianum (assembly GCA_016808115.1). Taxonomy (NCBI): domain Eukaryota; kingdom Viridiplantae; phylum Streptophyta; class Magnoliopsida; order Vitales; family Vitaceae; genus Tetrastigma; species Tetrastigma voinierianum. The sequence continues at coordinate 357,704 of JAEQBH010005114.1, read as the reverse complement.
AACCCCCTTAGGTGAAAATCTTGGAACATGGGTGTAAGAGACCGGAGGTGTTATCCGAAAAGTTTTGTAAAGAGACTGGGCGTGAGCCGAAAAGTTCAAGCACCAAAGACACACTGGCCATGTTTGTCTGCCTCCATCCTCCTGTCACGTGATTGGAGCCGAGATTGACTCTGGGATTGGTTGCCCATTGGCACTTGCATTGGTACCGGTGCTCGATATGGCTCTAGATATGTGTGTCATCGATACTACCAAAGTGACGGTTGTTACACTCGCATAGGTATGTGCGAGGAGCTCCAAGGAGTGACTCAGATACGTGAAGACATTCCACGATGACATACCGACATCTCATGTAGACATTTTCACTTAGATGTATGGATCGGGTTTAATCATCAGATGAGAACTTTGGTGGGAGTAACCTCAGGAGGAGATTATCACTACTGGCTTCATTTTCACCCCTTCTCGTGACCCCTTCGTGTACATGTCGTGTGCAAAAGGCCGACCCTTCATTCAGACCGCACATACGAAGAAAGCAAAGATGTGGCTTTGGACCATATTTGTATATGTATATTAGAACAATCAGTTTTAATATATCATTTTGTGTAAGAGTGTATAATTGAACTCTTGTAAACATATCACTACATAGTTGCATGTATAGTATTCAGGGTATGGTTTAATGGAGTCGACTCATGAATGACCTGATGTGGTATATTGAGCCCGGATGGGTCATGTGATGTATTGTTATACAGATTGTATTTTGGATAGAGCTTCCCGTACAGAGGAGACTCTGTTCGATTTTTTTTTAAAGTATGGGTCCCGATAAATGGGACATTATGGTGTGGCATCAGGTTACCCGACACCCAATCGATTCGTTGTGTCGACTGCTGTCAACAAGACCCGGATGTGGTGTGTCACAGATTCGCCGGTCCCTCCCCTCACCGCTGGCCTCATAGCTGTCAAGCTAGGGGGCATCTAGGGTTCACAAAAAACTCTAGAGGGAGTGGGTCGCAGAGCTCCGATACCATCCGAACCTCCTGTTACCCCCACGTGATATTGTGTTTGAACACACAACACCCGTAACCATAAGAGAAAATTAGCTTCAGGGCCTTTTGGTAGTCCTGCTCCATGGCTTCCTTGTCCTTGCCCAATTAGGAGTGAAGAGAAGACACCTCGTCTTTAGTCACCCTGATTTCTAGCAAGAGTGATGTCCGCTCAACCTCCAAGCGAGCAGCCTCCGCCTCTGCCTTGCGCTTAGCCTCCTTCGCAACTACTCAGCCTCGGACCCCAGCTGTCACTTTCCACCTCGCTTTTGCATCGTCGCCGTGGCTGGGCAGCCTGCCCCTGCAACCTAGGCCTCCTTTAGCCCCGGTCCCTCTCCTTCTCTACCTCCCGTAAATTTCTCTCTATCCCCTCCTTAGCCTTCTGGTCCCAGTACTTAGTCCTGGCTTACGAGGCGCTATAAAGGGCTTTCAGGTTGAGGAGCTAAACCGAGCATAGTGTCGCAGCCTTCACGCCGTCCGCACTGCATGAAGTTCCTATGCTAGCCGCCATATTCCGATGGCGCTGAAGACCTATAAAAAAATACAGGTGTTGTATACATCACAAGATAAGCTCGAACATACTAGCTCAACCGTCTCATCAAAATCATGGTTGCGAATGTGCATCCCATCTTCAGCTACACATTGGTAGGATTTTTTATCCATGTAGCTCCCGAAGTGGGACTAATACTCTCATAAATCACCACCACCCAGATTAAGGTTGATAGGTAGAGGTCTACAAGATATTAATGACTGTGACTTATCCCTCCCACAAGGTTCCAGCTGGCCGATGATTGATTGGGCTTCATTAGAGTCCAAAATGGACACGTCAGCTGATGATCCCATCGCCATCTGGCTTAACTGGGCCAAGACCAACCCATCAAAGACCTCTCGTCTACGTAAGGTCGCCCATCGCAAGCCTGGCCTGAACGACGGGCTGATTCGTCAGTTTCCGGCCGAGCCCCTCCACAACTTTATCTGCACCGGGAGGTCCCCCGGCTATGCTCCCATTCTCTAGTGACGCACAAGCCTCTCTAAAGGCTTCTTGAGTGGCTCCCTCCAAAGCTAGAACGGAATCATAAGCTTGTTCTAAAGAGTCCAGGACATCGCCCATCTCTCCTAGCGCCTTTCACTCAAATGCACCGCTCAGGGTGCTTTCCACCGCATACTTCAAAGCCGTGGGTCACTAGCTCGCTTTAGGCATTCGCATGAAAATCCAAAGAACGAGCTAAACATATCAGCCGCAATACTAAAGGTTGATCCGCCAATCCATGTGTTCTCTAACCCGATTAATCGGTAGCTATGATCTCGCCTTTCTTCTTTCTTTCTTCTTCTTCTTCGTTGTCAGTAGGGTCGATAATCTTGTTCTTGTCCAATATTTATCGTTAAGGCTCTGAGCGGACCCTCTTACAAAAGCTGCCCGGGATTGACTTTAGGAGGTGGACGAGAGTAAAGTATTCGCCCCTAATAAGCTTTGTTGGCAACGGGCGGGGGATGATGGTAACTATGTAAGGGAAGGGGTTGGCACCTAGTTCCCGTAAGTTCTTCACAGATAAGAGGAGCTCATGGTTGCACTCACCCTCACTGATCTTTAGAAGTCGTTTGATACGCTCCAGACTAGCCTTCTCTACCTAGCTAACCAACCTATTCTCCTACGCCTACATACAAAAAATTTCGTGGTGCTGTTAACACGTTAAAAACACAGTGCCCAGCAAGCATGTCCCACTAAGCTAAAACAAACCTAGGAAGGAGAGAGACTAGTTTAGGTCAAAGGGAAGCTATAGAGAGCTTAGCGTCTCATACCATGGACCTTTAACCAAAACAACCCCTTTCACTTTGATCGTAGGGGAGTTCGGGAGCCTGGTTACAAATTGTAGTTGGGGGTTGTGGGCCGACATAGATAAGAGGCCCTTAATCCCAAGATTCAAAATGTTATAAAACAAATCTCTACTAGTGAAATATCCAAAGAGAAAGTTCAGCACATTGCAACCCATAAGAATCCGAAAGACATTCGGATGTACGAGTACAAGAGGTGCCCTAGTGAACCGCTTCACCAAAGAAGGGATGGGGAATCAAAGCCCCGCGGCAAACTGCTCTCAAGTAAAATAAATGACATTATATGTCGCTCCCATTGTCGAGGTAGTCGCGCCGTCTGACATCTCCAATCTGATGACGGCAGGGACTTGTTTGAAGGACCTCAAATCCTCAATAGACATAGTAGCGACTAGGCTACTTGTTGTGGGCGTCTTCCGAGGGGTCCCCCTCTCACGCATAGCCTAACTGGTGGAAGCCTCTTCGTGACCTCTCACCATTCTACATGCAAAAAAAAAATATAAAGGGGATCAACCAAAAGACAAAAAAATCCCCCTCTGAAGGTCTAAATGAAACCTAAGAACACCACCGAAGAACGATGTTTCTCACCCTCAGGAAGAAACAAGAACTTTCTGACTTAGAAATACTCGACAAACAAAGACACAAAAAAAAAAACACAACAAGGGAAAAATAAACGAAGTTTGAGAAAACTCACTGGAAAATTGAAAGTAGTCGAGGGACCTTCAATGATTCACTTGAAAGAAAATTTTGTAGAAGCACAGGAGAAATGAAATTGAAATAGGCAAAAGGCTTTGTGAAATAGTAAAAGAGGCAACACTTGGAGCCTAACCCCTATATATAGGGGTGAAACATCAATGGGCGCATTAAATGTGCCGTTAGAACATCATGCGCCGCAGACATATTAGGAAATGTGCTCTCCCCACTTGCTTTGTGTCCAAACATGCTTCACCTTCCGACGCATTTGATGTGCGCATTGATTTTCTTAGTCCTTTCAGCTATCCACACCCAAGGTTTAAAACACGGTATTTTCCCCAACTGAAAGGCACAAGATTCTAGCCAGGGAAAAGGGGGGCATTGTAGGTACCATGGTCTTTAGACCCACTACTCAATGGGCCCAGAGCCCACTTGGCCGCTTGGCCTACATTGTGAAACGGCTCAAGCCCACTAACCATATTGAAACCAAGGAGCGCCACTCAGACGGGAGAATTCTAAAGAGAGCCAAGAAGTCTTCCTATGGACTAGCTCCTAGGCAGCCTGTCTAAAATTTTAAGTCCCCCAACCGGCCATCCTACTGCATATGAGAATTTTGTTATGGAAAAGGATACGAATGCAGAAAATATGCAAAGGATATTTATCAACGGATTTCCCAGTTTTTAAATCCATTATTTCCCAAAAGGATTAATCCTTGATAAGTAAGAATTAATCCTTGATATGGAAGAAGAGATTTTATCCCTAAGATTAAGAGATTTTCTCTCCTAAAATCAAGGAGAGATTTGTGAACCACTTTCTATAAATCAAGAAGATCCCCCACAATGGGAAAATAAGCAATTCCAACTGTGCATACTCTCTTCTTATTCTCCATATTTTGTTGACTTAATCATTGGAGAGGCGACCGACCCATTGTCGCCGAATCGCCCCTTTTTGGCAAGTTCATATTGCGCTGCTGATGCCCAAAGGCTCAAACGATAAAAGTGACAACAAGTATAACCTACATGATATTATGATACACCTCCATTCCCGTTTATTTCCATTCATATCCCAGTATTAAACACAATTTTTAAGGTACTAGAGAATGGATTAACAATGCTTGTCAAGCCAGCCAACACTAGATACCTTTCTAAAGCACTTAAACTTTGATGATAGATTCAATGGTAAAAGGTGCATAAATGCATCTTATTTATAGTGGTATATCCAATTTAGCCCCTAAGTTTTTTTTTTTTTCCGGTCCATAGGTGTCCCCAACTTTAGGGTCATAGCTCATCCATGCCCATGTCATCACTAGCTTGCATAGATGGACAAATCTAGGTTCACCCACATGGCGCCCCTGTCAACGCGACAATTAAGCAAACTATTTACCCAAGTTCGTACGGTAAGGGCATAAATGAGCTATATGACACTGTAAATGTTTCGTGGAACCAAAACCTCGACACAATTAACAACGACTTATAAGTCTCAGGGCATGGCAACTATCCTAGTGGAGTAACTCCCGCATAAACAACACTGGCTAATCATATCGTTAAAGGTAAAAACAAACTTAATCAACAATCTAAATAGGAAAACAATAACACACCCATCAAAGGCACCCACCAAGAGGATTCATGTAAATCATACTATCAAAAAGTGTAATTTAGCTTCATGACTAGAGAAATCAATGGAGAAATGGCATAAATCATGTATTACATTTTCCACAAATCTACATCTAAAAGCTATCGAATAAGGGATTATCTGCAAAACCACTATTATGATTCGTGCAACAATGATGATAAAATCGGAATAAAGAAAAATGAAGAAAACACACAGATTTTACGTGGTTCGGTAGTGTGCCTATATCCATTAGGAACGACGGCTCAAGCTTTTCACTATCATCGAAATAGGGTTACATAAGAGGGTATTTATAATAACCTAGATATGACCAAATTACAAAAATACCCTTATATCCTAAATATATCGTACCTTAGCTTAGCCTTTCTAGCCTCAATATGGGCCACATGCCACAACCAAATAGGACCACAACAAAGATACCATGTATTGTACAATAGAGAGAATATTATTGGTAGCAATACTCAATACAATACAATAAACCCACAAACTCCAACCCCAAACCAATAAACACGATCAAGACCTAGCATACAAATAAATCTTAAACCTCAACAAGAACAAACAAATGAGTGATTCAATCTCGATACAGGTGATTTATGCCTAATGGAAAAATTAGGATTCATCCAAGAAAACTAAATGCAAAAAGAATTAGTGTTAAAAAGACATGGATTCAAACACATTCGTTCTATTTGAAAGACATCGTAGCTCATCCATGGAGCTTGGTTTGCCGAACGCATTTCTGACAATTTGATTTGTGGAACTTATCTCCTCCAAGGGAGTTGTGACCAAAACGAAGGCGGCCGAAGTTTTGGTAGTGACCCTTGGAATGGTCACTGGAGATTGAAAGCCATATGAGGACGATGGTAAATGGTGTGAGAAGTGAGTGAGTCCCAATAATTTTTCCCTCAATTTTCATCACCTTTTTCTTATTATTTTCCTCAATATTTTTTAAGGAAAGTGAAACCATAGGCATATATATACTACTATTAAAAGTACGAACTGTTTTACATTTTTCAATTCCAAAACTATCCTTAATTTTGATATTTATTTTCCATAACTATCCTTAATAATACTAATAATCATGTTAAATAAAACGGTATCTTTTCATTAATATTCGAATACCCTCAATATGATACCATATTAATCCTCTTTTAGTTTCATCGATTTCATTGGATTGATTACTTTTCTATATATATATATATATATATATATATATATATGTTATTGGATAGGATAAGGGTTTTATTAATATTTAATGCCTCAACATAATAATAATATGATACCATATTTATCCTATCATTTTCATTGGATTTATTGTCATTTATTTATTTTACTTTTTATATTTATGTTCTTGGGTAGGGCAAGGTATTCAAAACTTAAAGTTTTATGTTTTTGATTTGAATATTTATGCTTTTGGTAGGGACAAGGGTTTCGAAATTAAAGTTTAACCTGTTGTTGTGACTTTTGCTATCCTTATTCTCATATCGATTTCATTGTTCTCATTCAATCGAGATGAAGTCTTCAGCAAAGACTTGAGTGTCAAAAGTATCATAAAGCTCATCAATGGCAAAACCACTATGTTCTTCTCTTTGAAGTGTGCCCATGATAAACACTATAACAACATAAGCTCTTTTTGAACCAAAGGTTATTCCTTCGACTTGATGAAAATGGGAGTTATGTTGAAATTCAATTTCCAATAACTTTAATAAAGTTCAAGTTGTCTTGCAGTTTAGATCTTCCAAAGTAGCTTGTACTTGTTTTCTTTCTTCTCAGAATTTATAATGAAAGATTCTACAGCTTCCTAATGAAATTATATAGCTCTAAGAGATATTGTTTTATCACAAAACAACTACTTTTGTGGGAGCCCATGTATAATAACATTATGGCGCTTTGAAGTGAAACGAATCTGTTGTTTCTTAAGTTGCCTAGGTGAGAAGACCTAAAATTATGTATTCTTTGTACTTTTTTTGTGTTTGTAAATTTGTTTCTTGGTAATATTTTTTTATAATTTTTTTGTCTTTATTTTAGTGTAATCAACGTACACCGTCATCCTACTTGGTTTCATATTGTTAATGAGTTCACATATCAATCTAATTGGTTGTATATTTAGGCATGAAATTTTTGTAATTAAATCAATTGTATTTGTTTCATATTTGTTGAAATATAGCATCCCCTACTTTATGTCCATTTTGATTCTTCCCCATGTTCTACTTTTAAACATTAAACCCTCCCCTCCCCTGGCTTTAAACATTAAATGGTCTAACCAACTGAGTTAGGTATGTGGACTTTATTTTTTTTTCTTTTTCAAAAATACCTTTCGCCAAATCACATAATGCAAGTTACAAATGGATTGTCAAATTTCTATTTTAAACCTAATTATTTATTTTATTTTTAAATTTAAAAATAACTACTTATTAATAACAATTTATTAATAAAGTTAAAATCTATTTTATCACCTTATTAATATTAATTAACAATATAAAATGTGTGTATTTGGAAATTGTGAAAACTTTTAAAATTTGTATTTCTTTATTTACTTTTTAATTTAATAATATCCTTTAATAATTTATTATTATAAAATTTATTTTATTTTCATATTATTTCTAAAATTTGTAAAACCCGGGAAATTAGAAATTTTCAAAAATAGCAAAATGATAATAATAATAATAAATTGTCATAATGGTTCAGGGAAGCTTAGAAAATTATTTAGATCCTGATGATCTAAACTAGGGATCACAAATACAAATTTGTCTCTGCGAATTCTATGGGACTCCAAAAATTTCACACTATGAAATAAGCTTAATTATTTTACGATTTTCTTGGTTATGTCGTCAAAGGACTTCAGTGGACTAGATTTTTACGAAAAATCTCGAGTCAGAAAACCCACTAGCCAAGCTTCTGCATTTAAAATAAAGTGAATTGAAAAGAAATAAATTGTTTTAGGACAGAAACGGATCCAAATAAAACAATATAAACCATGTATTCAAAATAATAATAATAATAATAATAATAATAAATAAATAAATAAATAAAAGGATAAAATCACAAAAAGGGAGGAGACAGATGGGAGAGAGAGAGCGTTTAGAGGGGAATTTTATTTTTTATTTTTCTTTCTCGCTTTTTCTCAGACATCTATGAAAATCTGGACCGTAGGCTTTCTACCCGGGTCGACAAAGTTTATCCACTGCGCAGTGCACACAATGTGACACCAAATCTTCGAAGTTTTGTCAAACTCCACGAGGTAGGGAATTTTCCTACTTGTGTTATTTCAAGCCTAAAGGTCATTTAATGGCTTGGGATTGGCTAAGAGGCCGTAAAAGGCCTTAAATTTCAGTCCTCAATTTTTTGAACAGAATGTAGGAATTTTTGGGACTATTTTCGGACAGTCCGGGTTGAATTTCAAGACTGTTTTTGGACGTGACTGCTGAATTTTCTTGACTGCACTGCATGTATCTGTGCTAAAATTTCAGGATCAAGTTTGAGCGCTTCTGCACTGTTCTGTTTGTTTTTTGATCCCGAGACTGATGTCTTCTGGTTTTGTGTTGTATTTGGTATCTCAATAATTTATGATCTTAACTATGAAAGAACCAAGAGGTGCCCTGTATTATGTGGGTTCTAGATTTGGGGCCATTTCAGGTGTTATGGTTTTTATGAATAAATATGCGTTGTGTGAAAATTATGTTGATGCATGCTAATCGATGTATTAACGTGGATTGCATGGATGTAAATTTATATGTAAAAATTATAATTGTCCATGTGTATTAATGTTTCATGTAGCACTCATATATACATGTAAATATGAAGAGAATGCATCGGGCATCATGCATTTCATATGTACGCACACATCGCTACGAGTCGAAAGCGTGTGTGCACGTGGTATCGTTATTCACCATTCGCACGTGTGGTGAGCTCAGTCAGACAACGTCCAAAATTGAGACTCACGGTTGGGTAAAACAATAATAATAATAAATCATGTGTGTTTGGGTGAAGCAAGAGGGGGCAGATCCCCCCTAGGGTGAAAGACCCAAATTTTATTCTTGGTCAGACAAAAGGATCCAACAATGAAAGTTCCCGCGGGGGAAGTGTTCAAGGCGATACGGGGGTCTACTGAGACCGAAATTCGCAACCCAAATAAACACACTGGGATTTGATAAATTAAAATCGAGGGCAAATTAATGGTTTAAGTCATCGGGTGAAACACCAATGACTCCGGTTTTTCACACTTGGCGCAGTGTGAGGAGCTCCGTCAGACTCTGTCAGGGGCATGAGGAGTTCATCTCATGCATGACACCGAACATTCCATACGTGATCGCATTATTTATATGGAATATTGTTTGATGTTTTATGTACGCTATCGGGCATGTGCATTTTAGGCTGAGTAGCCTTGTAGAGAATCTTTATCGGGCACTGCCACCCTTGTTTGCAGACCCCTCGTGTACATGGGGTGTACGTGGAGACTGGGAGTTCGACGAGCGTGATTATGAAGTTATTGTCATGATGTGGCTCTGATGTATGTAAAAAGAATTGTACTAGATTCTTTCGATTATTGTATAAATAGCCTGGTATGTAATTATGGTAAGAAGCCATGATCGACTCTACGGACTATCATTAATCGTTAATTTTCATATTTTTTGATTTAAATATGAATGAATGGGGTCCCGATAAATGGGACGTATCGAGGTGGTGCCTGCAAACTATATTAGAACAAACTAGTTTTATATGTTCTCAGAGTAAGAGTGTTGAAATAAACTATGGGATTGTCATATAATGTGTTATATGTTCTAGCTTCCGAACAGCGAGACTCTACCCGATTTTTTTATGGAAATATGGATCCCGATAAGTGGGACACAACCATGTGGTATCGAGTAACCCGAAATCTACAGGAATTCCATAGGTTGACAGGTTGTCAACTGACCCCTGGATAGGGTGTCACAACAGATCATAAATTTGGCAGATAATGACACCAGAGCGCGGTCGGGGTACGAGAATAGATACGGAGTCATAAAGGTAGTGTCCGGGTTTTGACACGGCGCTTGATGCTCAATACCAAATTTTCACAAAGATGGTATCGAGCATAGGCATACGACTACCTAGGCTTGAGGGTCATGGGCTTAGGCCATGGCTATTGTAGGAAATTGATACCTGGCCACAGCCTTGGTATTTCCGAGTTTAGGTACACGAATACCTAGGGGTTCACTGGATCTGCCGAACCATCGCATGCATGGTGTGTTTCATATCAGGTTCTAGCCATGTGTCCATGTTTGTGATTAAGGCATCAGGTAGTTATAATTTGCAGAAGACATATTCACTGATGATGTATATGAGAAATGTGATTGCGTGGTTATTAAGTACAGCAAAAATTATATGCATGGCATAATGTAAATAGGAAAGTGAAATGCTAAGGTTAGGAACTATAACCTAGTTCGAAATGAAATGAACCCGAAAGTGTTGAATTTGGAATAAATAAAAGGAGTGGTTGGCAAGTAGCACCACTTGTGTGATGAACTGGTCGGGCCTCATGGTTGTCAAGTCTATTAGTAATCGCATGTGCATTACTAGTTGGGACCGAAATGAAATTAAATAAAGTTTGCTGCCATTTGACATGTGTAGATGGCAAAGTCGAGGACGGACGCAGGTCATCCACGAGGTGCCGCCTCAAACCAATTGCTTTACTAGCGTGCTCACGCAGGCCTTCGTCAGTTGCAACCACTGCCATTGCACAAAGAAGTGCAACCGATAGTCAAGAGGTCTGAAAACTCCAGAGGTTTAAGTCACATCATCCTCCGAATGCTCACAGGGGAGGGGATCCGATGGTGGCAAGATCATTGGTTCCCGGGCAGATTGAGAAAGGTATCGAGGCTATGGATATTACCTTCGATGTGCCAGATCAAAGTTAGTTGCTCCATTTGTAAGTGGTCCCTGGGTGGTAGGATCGGTTAAGACCTCTAGAGATTTGGGAGGCAATGATCATGTAGTTCCATGGGCTCTTTATGAGCAGGTATTTTCTACTATTGCTGCACATGCAAAGGCCCAAGAGTTCCTAGAGTCAAGGAACGATGACAAGAATGGAGCACGTGGCCGATTCACCGTAGTCGCGTTTCGTGATGACTATGTGGGCTACAAAATGGCCAAGGTCGATTTGAGAATGGACCGGGGTTGTTCATTCGGCAAGATCAGGCCTCCGCCTACGTGACATGGACTTTATGGTCTGACACTCCGCCATAGAGATGGAGGATGCATGGGGAATTCGGGGATGCGAGTGCCGATGGGAAGAGGAAGGGAGGATCAGCCTCTTCGAGCTCGAAAGAGACTCGAGGACTTCGTCCCACAAGTGCCCTGTACGTGGCCACGAGGGCCGATGACATTGTTTCTATCGCTTACTCGCCTGTGCACATGAGACGGGATTGTCCACAAAGGTAAGGATCCCAGAGTTATGGGACATCGCAGCCCCACCATCGTGGGACAAAGTGACACCGGTTGCTCCTTCCTCACTCCGGGTATGGGTCAGAGGAACCAGGCCAATCACAGGTGCTGCTATCAAGCACTTTCGCAGTACGCATAGGTTGAGAGGCCAGGTAAGGGCCGAGGTCGAGGCTAAGACTTCAAGCCAGATCAGTGGACCCAAGAGCCGCTTCTATGTTTGCGGTACCTAGACCGAGCTCAGATTAGTCCGATATGCTGGCACGCTTTCCGCCTCGCCAAGAGTGTCGTTTTTAAAATCCCATTGCATCATATTCATGTTTATTGTTGCATAATGTGAGAAAGTTTGGGCTTAGAGGTTGAAACCTTAGAAAAGCTGTTGTATGTGAATTCTCCCATAGGAACTAGGGTGAGTTTCGATCAGATATGTCGGGATTGTGAGTCAGAGATCTTAGTGATTCTACTCACTGTGGACCTGAGGGTCATGGACATATCGGAGTTTGAGGTCATCCTTAGGATGGACTGGTTGACGGCCCATAGAGTCGTCATTGATTGTGATCATAGGTAGGTTACCGCCTACACACAGGATGTTATTATGTTACATTTCAGAGGGAGAAGCATGGTGCTTTACCCCAAACCATGCACGACTCCAGATGGAGTGGACAGTTGATGGGTTGGCTAGCAAGCCACCCTCATGACGAGGCGAGACAGAATTGATCTACTCCCGGTAGTTTGCAGCATGAGGATGTTTTTTCCTGGATGAAAGCACGGATTACCTCCGCACATGGATGTGGACTTTGTCATTGAGTTACACCTTGGTACGTCGCTCATTTCTATGACTCCTCATATGATGGCACCGGTTGAGCTGCAGGAACTCAAGGTCCAACTGCAGGAATTGTTAGATAAGGGCTTTATTAGACCGAGCACTTCACCATGGGGCGCTCCAATTTTGTTTGCGAAGAAGAAAGACAAGACCCTTCGACTGTGTATTGATTACCGACAATTGAATAGGGTTACAATCAAGAATCGGTATCCCTTACCAAGGATTGATGACTTGTTTGATCAGCTGAAAGGGGCGCGAGTCTACTCCAAGATAGACCTTCACACCGGTTATCATCGTTGAGAGTTAGGGAGACTGATATCCCAAAGACAACGTTGTGACACTAAGATAAGCATTTGGGTTCACAAAGGATGCCTTTTTGACAAATGCTAGCCACAGTATTCATGGATCCATGCATAGGGTATTCCAACCTCTATTTAGATCAATTTGTTGTGGTCTTTGGCTGACGATATCTGATCTACTCCCAAATTCGATGGTGAGCACGAGGATCATTTATGTAATTGTTCTCCGTGCACTTAGGACCATCAATAGATACAAGTTCGCAAGTGCGAAGCCTCGTTTACCGAGAGTTAGAGATTCTGGGGACACGCCGTGCCGACTTCAGTGTGTCGCAGACCCCGAGAAGGCAGAGGTCGTTATGAGCCAAGAGAGGCCGGTTAGTCCTGAGATACGCAGCTGGGATTGCAGGCACAGAGATTTATTGAGGATTTCTCCCGACTAGCAACACCTATGACTAGATTGACCCGGAAGGGGGTCAAGTTTGAGTAGGATGACCTGTGTGAGAAGGCGTTCCAAGAGTTGAAAAGGACGCTTACTTCAGCTCCTATTCTGATAGTCCCGGAACAAGGACAAAGGTACACTGTGATACTGTGGATGCTTTAGTGGACTGACCGATGTGTCTCTGATGCGTACCGAGGGTTGTGGCTTATGGTTCTAGACAACTAAAGAATCATGAGCAGAATTACCTTACACATGATCTAGAGTTGGCGGCCATAGTCTTTGCCTTAAAGATTTGGCGCCACTATTTGTATGGTGAGCAATTTGAGGTGTTTTCAGACTACAAGAGTCTGCGGTATATCTTTACACAGCGAGACCTCAACATGAGGCAACACAGATGGATGGAGTATCTGGAGGATTATGACTTTACTTTGCATTACCATCCCAAGGCAACAGCGGTTGGCGCGCTCACGGAGTCACGGAGTGAATGGCTGCAGCCTCCCCTGGGAGTGGTAAATGCTCGAGATCGCGACGCCTAGCCGCAAAGAGCGCTGGATCGTGCCCGTGGAGCGTTGTGGAGTTTGGTAGCTACGCCATTCGTACTAAGCAAGGTGATTGAGTCCCGAAGACAAGACGCAGAGATATTGTCCATCAGGAATCGAGTAATGTCGCAATAGTGACTTATTACCGGGCCATCCACACAGATGGTAGTCTTCTAAGATAGGATTCGCCGTGGTTCCTCAATGACCGACGGAGAGAGGAAATCCTCAGGGAGTTCCACTACTCTCAATTTGCTGTGCATCCAAGTCGCACGAAGATATACCATGATCTTCGTCGCGAGTATTACTGGAGCTGAAAGAAGTGATTCATCGCTTGGGATTTTGCTCGACCTGTCCACGGTTCATAGGTAAAGGTCGGCATTTAAAGCTTTCATAGGCTACCCAGCCATTGGAGGTAGCTATGGAAGTGGGAGCATGTCACGATGATTTGTGACCCACTCTGCCACGACACAACTGAGGCATGATGTCGTACTGGGTTATAGTAGACCCGGGCCACTAAGTCAAGACACTTTCTAGCTTGCATGACCTTTCACACTGTAGGAATTCTGTGTTGTGTATAGCTGTGGAGATAGTCTGGTTACATGGAGTACTGGTATCCATAGTATCGACAGACCCTGTGTTTACTTACCATTTTTCGGGGAGAGTTTCCAATGAGCCATGGGGACACCTGGCGATGATGACACAGCCATCTTGGGACGATGGTCACGGGGAGGACCATACAGATTTTTAGAGGACATGTTGTGAGCATGTTACCAAATCTTAAGGGTAGCTAGAGGAGACTTACCCTTAGTGACCACCCCACAACAACAGCTTATCGTGAGTATACAGATGGCACCCTAAGGCTTATACTGCTGGGAGGCCATGTCGATCCCTACCTGTCGGACAGGTGGAGGATATTCCATCATCGGTCCGACCCACTAGAGACACCTCGAGAAGGTGTGTTCGACACAGCTGCCTTCTACAGCTCAAAGTCTGCAGAAGAGCACGCACGTACCGGCCGACCCTGTGAGTTTGAGGTGGGTGATCACTTCAAGGTGATGCCCAAGAGGTCAGATCTTGCAAGCAAGGGAAGCTAGTGCCGAGGTATATTGGGCCCTTCGAGGTACTCGAGAGGGTGGGCATAGTTGCATATCGGTTGGCGCTACCACCGAGTTTATCAGGTGTCCATGAGGTGTTCCACGTCTCCATGCTTCGGAAATATACTTCGGATCCAACTCATGTAGTGGATTGGGGAGAGATTACTGTTGACACTTATGGGACCTTCAAGAAGGGACCAATGCGTATCTTAGATAGCCGGGATAAGGTTTTGTGATGCAAGACTTGCGGTTAGTAAAAGTGTTGTGATAACACCAAGGAGTGGAGGAAGCAACGTAGGAACGCGAGGACACGATGCGAACCACATATCCTTTCCTATTTAAGGACGAAGGTGCGTGGTCTAATATTTGGTATTAGAATATTACTGCATATACATGTGTTTGTGTGTGCTAGTACGTGAATTTTGGTAGAAATTTTGTTATGGGAAGAATAAAACCAGAAAATTAGAAATTTTCAAAATGGAAATGATAATAATAATAATAATAAATTATCATAATGCGTCATAAATTCTTCTCACAACTGTGACCCGTAAAAGTTTCACACTCGAGATAAGAGGAATATTTTACGATTTTTTTAAGAGGTCGCCAAGGACTTCGTGACTAGATTTTTACGAAAATCTCTGGTCGAAATGGCTTCGCTGTCTATTTAAAATAAAGTGAATCAGTGCCAAATAAATTGTTTCAGGACAGAAACGGATCCAAATAAAACAATATAAACCATGTATTCAAAATAATAATAATAATAATAATAAATAAATAAATAAAAAAGGATAAAATCACAAAAAGGGAGGGGACAGACGGGAGAGAGAGAGTGTCCAGAGGGGAATTTTATTTTTTTATTTTTCTTATCTTCGCTTCTTTCTCAGATCTATGAAAATCGGACCATAGGTTTTCATCGGGGATGAAGGCAAAGTTAATACATGCAGCGAGGGCTTCGCATGGACACCAAAATCTTGGAGTTTCGTCAAACTCCACGAGGTAGGGAATTTTCCTACTTGTGTTATTTCTAGCCTAAAGGTCATTTAATGACTTGAGATTGGCTAAGAGGCCATAAAAGGCCTTAAATTTCAGTCCTCAATTTTTTGGACTGAGTGTAGGAATTTTTAGGAATTTTTAGGACTATTTTCGGATAGTACAGGTTGAATTTCAGGACTATTTTTGTATAGTCCTGGCTGAATTTTCAAGATTGTGTTTAGACAAATCTGTGCTAAAATCAGACCTGCTGTGCGCTGCATCAAGTTCTGCTTGAGCTTGATCCCAGACCTATGTCTCGGTTTTGTGTTGTGGCTAGTATCCCAATAATTCTATGATCGAACCGTGAAGGACCAAGAGGTGCCCTGTATTATATGAGTCCGAGATTTTGGTCATTTTATGTGTTATGGTTTTTATGAATAACATGCAGTATGTGAGAATTATGTTGATGTGTGCTAATGGATGTATTAACGTGGATTGCATGGATGTAAATTATATGTAAAAATTATAATTGTCCATGTGTATTAATGTTTCATGTAGCACTCATATATACATGTAACATGAAGGAGAATGCATTGGCATCATGCATTTCATATGCACGGTCACATCGCGTCGAGTCGGATGTGTGTGCATGGTACTATTATTCACCATGCTTGGTGAATATGTGGTGAGCTCATAATGGGACAACGTCCAAAATTGAGACTCACTTCCGTTGGTAAAACAATACACAACTCGTGTTTCGTGAAGCAAGATGGGCGCATCCCCCAGTGGTGAAAGACCCAAATTTTATTCCCAATGCACATATGGATCCGCCGACTAAAGTCACTTAGTGTTAAATGGTTACGCTAAGCCTACGATGAGACCCTGAAATTCGCAGAACCCAAATAAACACAGATTTGATAAATTAAAAATTGAGGCATCTATCGGTTATCATCAGAAACACCAATGATCGGGTTTTTCACACTTACGCAGTGTGTGAGGGAGCCTGTCAGACTCCTGGTTATGGGCATGAGGAGTCCATCTCATGCATGACGTAACATTCCATATAGGAACGCATCATTTATATGGAATACGTTTGATGTTTTATGTACCATTTCATTGCATGCACATTTTAGGCTAGAGTAGCCCTTGGTAGAGAATTTTCTACTAGGTATCAAGCCACCCTGCTATGGGACCCCTTTCTCGTGCACATGGGGTGTATAGGAGACTGCGGCTCCCACGAGGCCGTGATTATGAAGAAGGTCAACATGGCCTTGATGTATGTAAAAAGAATTGTAATTAAATTCTTTGACTATTGTATAAATAGCTCGTATGTAATTATGGTAAGAGGGCCATGATCTGACTCTATGGACTGTTTCACAATCATAATTTTTCATATTTTTGATTTAAATATGAATGAAGTCCTGGGTGAAGTGAACACGTGATTGAGGCCAAGGCTTCAAACTATATTAACAAACTAGCTTTAATATAATGCTCAGAGCAAGAGCGTTTGAAATAAACTCTTATTGACATCAAGTATATTACGTTATATGTTTGGTAGAGCTTCCCGAACAAAGGAGACTCGTCGATTTTTTCGTGGAACATGGGGATCCCGATAAGTGGGACACAACCACGTGGTACTGCAATCCGGAATCCACAAAGAATTCCACTGCTGATGGTTGTCAATCTGACCCCCGAGATAAGGGTGTCACAAAATTGCCCTTCTTTTTTCTTAAAAATACATTTCATCAACCAAATCCAGAGGTATAGGGTAAGCATTTGTCAAAATTTTTATTTTAAAATTATTTTTTAATTTACTTTTTAAATTTATATTTTCGTTCCAAAAATTTTACTTTTTAATTTTCATAATTGTCAATCTTTTATTTTAAAAAATATTTTTAAATTTAAAAATAATTATTTATTTATTATAATTTATTAAAATTAAGTTAAAATTATTTTATAACCATATTAATACCATTAAAAAATAGATTGTTTAACAAACGATTAAAAAATACTTATATTTGGATGTACAAAGTGTTTTACAAAATTTGCTCTCAAAACTACCTTTTTAATACTTATACTTACCAAACAAATGTGTAACGGATTTTTTTATTGTCTCAAAGCACGAATATTTTTTTATTCTCTCAAGTCAATCAAATGTGTAATGGATGGTTTTGGAAACAAACGTGTAACGAATCTTTAACTCCGGTCCAAAATTGCCCTTTTTTTTTTTTTTTCTAAAAATCTATTTCATCAACCAAATTCCATAATATAACATAGGAAGTGTTCCGTTCCAAATATATATATACGAAGTGTTCGTTAGATTTTTAATTTCAATTTTTTTTTTTAATTTACTTTTTTATTTAAAATTAATTATTTATTTATTGCAATTTATTAATATTTAACATTAAAATTTATCTTTTATTTAAAAAAAAAAACATTAGAATTTATTTTATTACAATATTTGTGACACCCTATCTCGTGGGTCCGATCGACAACTCATTAACTCAAGTAAACTCAGAATATCGGGAATCTCGACATCATTAATTTATTCGTCTGCCATACATTGAGACCCATTCCTCCACATATTTAATTCACAAATATACAAAAATATGATAGACTATTTAACCAACACTATTTTATACAATTATACATATGGTTATGCTCGAATATAATACAAGACAAAAACAAAACAAAACAAAGTCACATCCGACTCTCATCCCTCATGTGGTCCCATACGGTCGACGCCCGCACTGCACTCCTATAACACCAAAGGTCCTGACGATTGCATGGCAGCTCACTGTGAAAATGACTCATACAAGGGCTACTCTCCACCCAAGCCAAGACACACCTACGCACAACAAATACACATCCAAGAAACGCTCATACGAATGTCATATGTCATGCATGAAATGTCATCATGCCCATATCCCGAGTCACTTACCGACTCCCTCACACATGCATATGCCAAGTGTGAAAACCGTCACTGGTATTACCAATGATCCATGTATTGAGCCCTCACCGGTTCACCAGTAGCCAATGCAAGTGCCAATGGGCAACTAATCCCGAGTCAATCCCGACTCGTATCACACAACCTGAAGTTTATGTGAAAAACATGACCGTGTGTCTTCTTTGGGCAACAGAACTTTTCGGCTCACATCGCGAGTCTCTTACACCCACAACTTTTGAGGCTCACACTGTGGGTCTCTTACACCCATGTTCCAAGCTTTTCACCCGAGGGGTTAATCTGTCCCTTCTTGCTCCGCCCAACACACATTATTTATATTTCCTTTTATGTTTTAAACCGTGAGACATTTATTGGACGTCATCCAAAGTACAAGCTCACTACCCATTCATCAACAATGATGATGGATGACCCCACCCATGCACACACGCCCAATATAATGCAATGTCCCTATGCATATGTAATGCTAATGCCACTGCATGTTCTCACGTTAAATGTATGATGCACACTACATGGAACATTCTACTCAATCGTACTTCATGCCAAGTACCATGTAAACATATATAATTCACATCCATTATGTTAATACATTTAAATACACATATATTAACATATCATACACAAATTTGGCATGTTATTAAATTGCCAGTAATAACACACAAAAACATTTCACATAAAATAACCATTCCCGGCCATAATTCCGGGCATACTCGGCCTTGAAAAAAATCTAGACTCAGTCTAGAAATTTTAATCTCTGCTTTAACAGCTAAAAATTTAGCCATAAACTCGGCCCGAAAATTGTCCCGAAAAAAAGTTCACTATAAAATCCATAACACCTGGGCTTCTATTCCTGACCGATCACTCATGGCTACGGCAGCCTCTCACCGGAATATATATATATATATATATATTACCACTTACATGTTTCGACAAGAAATTTCCTGAATCAAACCAATCTCTAAACTCCGGTCATGCTAGGTCTCGAACCCGTCATAACAGTGTCCAACATGCATTTTCCAGCGTCCCGAACCAAAACATCTGCCGATACCGACCTTTAAAATCCTAACCCGACTTATCCGAAAAATAGTTCCCATGGCAAAAACTCGCTCATGGTCAAGTCTAATCTACACACGCCATTTTATGGCTCCAAATGAAAAGGAACCCGAGTAGGAGAAACTTCACCTTCGAGCGTGAAGCACCGAATCCTCCGCTCTTGGTACCTACTGCAATCCTCATCAAGGCACTCAACTTTAATTCTAGAGCTACCAAACTTCATTATCAATACAAGAAAAACGGACAACTTGTTTTTTTTGTTTTTTTTTTCTTTCCTCTTTTTGTTTTTCCACGCACTGCTCTTGTTCCTCCTTCCATTTTTTTTTTCCTTTATTTCCTTTTATTATTTTTTTTGTTTGCTCTTCATGAATTGTTGTTCCCTCTTCTAAGATATTTTTCTCCAAGCTTGTTCTCTCCATGTGACACTTGTCACAATGGTGGCCATACATGCATGTGACAAGTGTCACATGCTTGAGGCCCTTTTTGCGGCTTCTCCCACACCACCTAAGTAGCGATCCTCCATGGTTCCATGCGGCACCAAATTTACGGCGTTACTGCGGCATCATGTCAAGTGTCACTGACACCTCGCGCCTCGAAAAACGTGAAGAAATTCGATTGTCTCGAATCCGACGAATTCAAAAGGTACTAGATTTCTCGCGACGATTCTTAACTACTAAGTCCATTTCATCATCTGAGATCTACAAAATTTTCAGGTTTTAGCCTGTACTATTTCGGCAAAATTACCGTTTTGCCATTTTTCAGAAAAAAATGAAATTTTCCTGGGCTCTACAATATTAATACCATAAGAACCATTAACATTAAAAAAACTTATATTTCGAAGTTTTGAGAGTAAAAATATCATTTAATTATTATTATTTGTAATTTATTAATATATGTTTACTCTCTTTAAAATAATCCTATTAATTAACATTATGAAATATTTAAACCTCCTATTTATTACTACTTGATCTATTAAATTTGTATAGGTAAATTATTATTATTATTATTATTATTATTGTTTTCCTCATTAATAAGAATTTCAAATGGTTATAATAAATTATTTCCTTTTTCTTTTTTGTTAATTCATAATGTATGAGATCTTATATTTATAAATTTAATTTAATTTGAAATTTGAATATATATGGATTTTGTATATACGTAGTCTCAATTCCTTATAAAATAATTTATTTGTGTCTATTATTTATTATTATTTAGTGTTGTTTTATGTTTTAAGTTTGTATACATTTTTTTTGTAAAACAAAATTTGTTACCGTATTAATCTGAATGACTTTAAACGGTAAATTATTGTGGTTTTTTGTTTTTCCATACTAGGTAGATAAGAACTCCAAAGGTTATAATAAAAAAAAAAATCAATTTTCTTTTTCTTTTGTTAATTTATGAGGTCTTATATTCATTAATTGGATTTAATTTTAATTTTGGATTCCCAGACATTTTGTAAAATTCAATTGACCTTTACAATAATTTATTTGTGACTACTATTTATTATTATTATTTTATTTGTTGCATATTTGTTCCTACTATTTATTGTTACTTAATGGATTAAATCTGTAAAACCCAAGAAAATTATAATTTTCTGAAAAATGGTAAAATGGTAATTTCAGTCAAAATCTGAAATTTTTTTAGATCTCGGATGACGAAATAGACTTCATCATGAATCGTCCTGAAATCGAAGCACCACGTTGATTTTGTCGAATTTCGGTGACAAATAATTTCACGCTGGCGACCGGGCGTCGTGTATGTGATGTGACAAAATCACTCTATCAGATGCATCACGTGAACACACAGCCGCATTTATTACCGGTAATTGGGGATAAATGATTTAGATTAAGCCATGTGTCAAAAAGCTTTTAAAATCAAACTAAAGGACACAATGGGAATTAAGTGAAAAGATTAAAATAAAGACAAAAATGACCACCATCTTCTCCATTTGCTGGAAACGGACAGTGAGTGGAGGAGAAAATGGATTTTTAGAGAGAGAGTGTCCAACTTCTCTCTAGATTCCTAAGATTCGACCGCTTGCCTCGTCTGCCGCTACAGTCGCTTTACGCCGGCATGGCCACGATGGATTGACCTGGGCTTTGTGGAGCTCGACACCCGAGAAGTAGGAGTCTTCTCCTACTTGGTTTATTTTCGGTTTAAGAGTCTTGTAAATGGTTCAAGTGATATGAGGCCGTGAGGGGTCACATGGGCTCCAAAACCTGACCGAAAGGCCAGAAATTTAGGACTCATTTGGACAAATTACCTGACCGTTTGTGTGGCATGTGTAATATTTATGTGTTTTTGCTCGATAATTTGAATAACATGCAAATTGTGGTTTTCGTGTTGTCAATAATGTTGATGGATTTCTTGCCCAAAGAAGTGAAACCGAGGTTGATGAGGGAGGGTGATGAGTGCCTAAAACACTCATGCCATACCCGCGTCTGTCTTATGGTTTTAGCTTTATTTTACAGTTAAATACGCATTTTATAGCCCGATATCTGATTCTTGCATTTTGTGTGAATAGTAGGTGGAATGAGCAGTTTTTGGGATCATTTTGGAGCAGAGAGAAGAAGAGCAAAAAGCTGGCAGGAACGTCGCTACGTACCAACGTCGCGACGTCCCAATGTCGTGACGTCGGGTCAACGAGAAGAGGTAGTCAACAAGTGGCCAACGTCGAGACGTCACTGAGCTCGCCAACATCATTAAAAGCAAAAGGACCCAAATTGAGGGGGATCGAAAACATACTGACGAGGCACATAAAGCATAGCAAAGAATAACTGATCAAGGGAGAGGGAGACTCGCTTTTGTATTTTTCTTTCTTTCAAACCGTCATGGTTTACATTGATTACGTGTATAATCAAATCCAAAGATAAATTTAGATTCACATCTGGTGGTTTTCATGAACCCCGTCACCCATTGCATGGATTAAGTATTGGATTTTTTATTATTCAATTATTTATGACTTGTTAGTATCTCGCCTATATACGTGATTTATATACATGTGATGTCCGCTAACATTGGCATAGATTTTAAGTGTGGTATCCGAGATCGAGAGATGAGGACGCCAGTGATCCGACGGAGCTTACCCTACAATTGAGCAACAGAGATATCCCGATTCCGACAGGCGACAAGGTTAGAACATTTAAGCTGCTGAGCATCGGGTTGAGGTAGAGATACACTCAACTCCTCGCTAGCGAGATAAAGCACACACTGAGAGAGGGTATCTCGTAGGTACGATCACCCCACCATCAATAAGTCGCGAATAGACTAACTAGTAATTTCTCTAGGTAGTAATCCATCAAAAGTGGTAGGGGGAGACAGAGCCATAGTCTCCACAACACAGTGATTTACTAAGATAAATTAATTTAGTTTAATCTCACACATTAGTTAATTCGTCATTCAAAGCTTACGTAGATAATATTCAAAGGCTAAACTCAATAGTCAACGCGCTTCTCCCCGTGGATATATATTCATACTTAGGTACACTGTATTACTTAATACGACGCGTGCACTTGCGCACATAGGCGTACACATTTAACACACCATGCCTTGGCCATCGCTTTTGCGCCGCGTCTAGAGAGAAGTTTTAGAGTCGATATCAAAAAACAAAGAATTATATATTACTCGAATTTTATTGTTATTTTTATTCTTTACTTTTACAAGTGCCGGTACGGTCTTTTGTTTCGTGTGTGATTGGTAAAGTAAGGTTACGCTGAGGCATGCGAAGACGGGGTCAAGTTGAACTACATCAGTTTGATCCTGAGCCGGAAAGAACCTTAAGACCGCTTACGCCTCGAGAACTCGAGAATAACACCAGAGATAGAAATATAGCACCAGTGTGACAATGAAGAGCATGATCATGGCCATGAGCAAAACGAGCCGCGAGGGGACCGTAATGGGAATAATGGTAGGAATCATGCACCCAGGCCGTTTATACAACTAGATGATCCATTCATGTTAGCTTGAAGAGCTCGCCCCTACCACCTACACCACCCGACGGCCATTCGAAGACCACCTATTCGTGCAAACAACTTTCGAGTAGAAGTCATGACCTTATTATGCTTCTCGTAATCATCTCTGCTCCACCTGATTACCCAATGAGAATCCGAATATGCATTTGACTAACTTCCTCGAAGTCTGCGACACGATCAAGTACAACGGGTCATCAGCAGGCACTCGTGCCGAGACGTTTCACTCTCACCAGTGATGTAGCCAAACATCATCGACAAGTCAACCACCGGATTCCATTACTTCATGGAACGACTTAGTGTTCCACCAAGTTCTTCCACCTCGCAAAAATCGCACAACCGTTGCAAGAGATCAACACATCTCGAGCGCCCAGAGGGAGAGAACCCCGGCGCAGGTAATGGATAGGTTTCATGAACTGTTAAGGAAGTGCCCACATCATAGACTGACCAGATGGATGCAAGTCCACACTTTAGATAATGGTCTTAAGGATGCAACCAAAATAGTGATTGATGCTTCGGCAGGAGGGGCGCTAATGAAGAAGACTATGGACTAAGCATATGAAATCTTGGAGGATGCTACTACTAATACCAATCAGTGGCCTAGAGATAGACGTACCGCTGAAGGTCGTGAGCCGTACTGATAACGAGGTTCTCAGACCGTTACCTATGTCGCACGGGCCTTACTAAACAAACTAACTAGACAAAGAAGGTACCACGAAT
The DNA here is from genome assembly GCA_016808115.1 of Tetrastigma voinierianum. NCBI lineage: Eukaryota > Viridiplantae > Streptophyta > Magnoliopsida > Vitales > Vitaceae > Tetrastigma > Tetrastigma voinierianum. The sequence continues at coordinate 333,229 of JAEQBH010005114.1, read as the reverse complement.
GCCATACGACTGTTCATGGGAGCTGTGTGAATTTCATGGAGGACAAAGACAACAAAGACGTAATGTTATTGGGCTCCGACAAGAACAAGAGTACTAGTATGTGCTCAGTTTAATCAGCCACAACAACAAGCTCAGTATGGGAACAACAACTATCATAACTAGAATCAAGGCCAAGGGTGATAGCAATAATCAATAATCGAGCAATGTGTTGGTGGATGGAGGAATAATCGAACAACATGCCACCACCCCGAAAGTGAGCCGAATCCACCTCCCGAGAAAAAGGTGACTCGAATGTTCGCGCAAATGCTCACCTCGCATACTGCCTTTATGAATGAGACAAAGGAAAATATGCAACACCGTGCCACCTTAATCAACAATCAAGCAACGCACTGAGGAACCTAGAGCAATGGGCCAATGGCCAATTGTCAAGTGAAAAGGCAAATATGGTTCATTATCGAGCAATTCAGAGGCAAACCCAAGAGGAAGGGAAAAAGTATCAGAAGGCCATCACCTGGGGAGCCGGGAAGAGAGTCGGAAATCCCAGGTCACAACCAACTAGTAAGAGAACTGAACAAAACAAGATCAAATCATCCCAAAGATCGATGTAAGGTGAGCAAATTTGAAGGAGAGAGCACCAATGATAATAAAGTCGTGAAAGTGACAGAGAAATGCATTAAGAACATGATCCCGCTATACCAATTCTATATCCTCGCCTGGCCAAGCATATAGTTAGATGTCGCAAAGTTTCTTGATATCTCAAGAAACTACATATTAATATACCCTTTATGGAGGCATTGAGAACATGCTGTTACGTGAAATTCACAAAAGATCTCAAGGTAAGTGAAGAAGTTGGAGGAATATGGGACCATAACCTTAACTGAGGAATGCAAAGGCCATCCTGGTAAAGAAGCTTCCCACAAACTTCAAGATCCGTGTAGCTTGCTTATACCATTCTATAGTAACCTGGTAATTTTGGAAAAGCCCCGGTAGGATTCTGGGAGCAAGCATCAACTCTATGCCGCCTGATGTTTAAAAGGCTAAAGTCAGGGGAACCAAATCACTCAAAATCAGTTTGCAATCAGCGGACAAGTCCCACCAACATCCTGTATAATCGAAAATGTTCTAGTAAAGTTGGTAATTGCCCTTCCAACGTAGACTTCGCCATTCCGACATGGAGGGAAGATGACTCAGTTCCCATCATACTTGGTAGACCCTTCCTGGCCACTGAAAAGCGCAAATCAATGTGCAAGAAGGTGAGCTTAAATTGAGAGTCCAAGGAGACGAGATCACTTTCCATGTATTCCAGCCCATGAAGCATCCAGATGATGATCCAAATGAAGATATCTTGGAACTTCACTACACAGAGATCTTGCAAGGCGACACGAAAAACTTCCGGGATAAGCCTATTACTGCACAGAAAGACACTGAGAGGGTCAAGGGCATGGAAGGAAAAATATTTCATCTACCTTGAGCACATTATGAGCACTATATGAGAGACTGACTCTTGGGCTTTTCTAAAATCGAATTATTTGAGATTCAGACCGCGAGCTAACGATATTAACAAAGCGCCTTGAGGCAACCATGCTTTTTGAACTCTTTCTTTCCATAGTTCATCTTGTCGCTTTAGTTTTTAGCATATTTTGTCAGCCTTCTTCTCCGTAATCTAAGATTGATTGTTAGCCGTGGCCCAAGGCAAGAATTAGTATGGAGTGATCCGCCTGAAGATCATTTCGTGGCGTGGAAGGGTTGAAATTGCATTCAGGGGGTTTTCTCAAAACATAGAAAATTGTTGAAATTTTTTCATTTTGGCCTTCTCTGTCACGTCGCGACGTTGGATCTCAATGTCGCGACATTGCAACGTTGAGACGTCCCAACGTTACGACGTTGCCTGAACCATGAAAAACCAAGCCCGCCACGCCGCGACGCGGGATCTCACCAGACGCTGGGCAGCTCCACCCCTGAACGCCGCGACGTTGATCTAACGCCGCTGACGCCGGGCCACCACTGAACGTCAGCGACGTTGATCCCAACGCCACGCTGGATTTATAGTCTCTCGATCACGCCGCTATGTCGATCTCAACGCCGACATTGGCAAATGCACCGAACGCCTTGATGTTGGTTCGAACGCTCACGACTTTGCCCCCTCGCTTATGCCCAAAGGTCCTTATTTTTGTCCTACCCACGTCCAGCCTTGCCGGAACCCTCCCGCACCTCCATTGTTGCAGCCTCCGACCACCCTGTCGCCTCTACCACCACCAGTCTTAGCACACCCACGCCAGCCCTACGCCCCTGTCTCGAGCCTCCATCACAACTCAGTGACCCTCGTTTGGTGCCCTAACCCTGTTCCTGTCTGCTCCCAGTGAGTTCGACATTCTTTTGGTCAAATCGCCTTCGTCTCCACCGGGCTGGTTCGGTCCAGGCCTAAGGAACTTTAGCGCTTCAGGCCGTGGCAAGTCCCCCTGTCGCCATTCCAACCTTCGTTCCCATTGTGCACCCTAGGTGCTCGATCAATTGTCAAGGTCACCTAGGCGTGGCCTCCTCTGTGCCATTCGGCCCCAGTGCGCCCCTTGGTGATTAGGAGGTCTAAACCCACCCCTCGACACCTATGTCAAGAAAGCGGCAAAAGTTAACCGCTAAACGGGGTCTGACCAATGAGGAACCGACGCCGAATTTTGACCTAACTAAGTTTGTTAATGAAGGTGCCGCCGATAGGTTTGGCACCATTTTTAAAAATAGGTCCTTCATCAAAGAAAAGGGCTTCCACCACCCCGACGACTTCTTTCACAAGACCATTGCGAATAAGGGATGGCGGGCGCTATGCCAACCACCTCGTCTAGCTGTGATGAGTGTAGTACGAGAATTCTATGCTAACCTCGCCTCCCATGTCGTGAAAAAGGTCCGGGTGCGTGGAGTGTTGGTAGACTTCAGCGCGCAGTCTATCAACCAATTCTATAATCTTTGACCTGGCCTTCTGAGTCTTTTGACGGTCTATGAGCGTACCGATTACCCTGAGATCCTTGTGGTCCCAACCAATCCGGGCGCGCGAGTGGAAACTTAATAGTAGCGAGACCGCGGCACTTCAAGGCCAAACATTTTGCCTATATTCCCAAGGTTTGGCATCACTTCATCACGTCACGTCTCATTCCGACGACGAAAAGTGTGTGAGGTGACAAATTGCCGCGTTCTGCTTCAACTACGCCATCATCCAGACATACCCTTCGGGATAGTCAGTGTGTTATGAGGATGTCATCCTCCATAATCGGGACGTAAAAATGAACCTGGGGCACCCTTTTCTCATATATGGCATATGCAAGCGAGCCGAGGTGCCCTCAAAGGACAATGAGGCGTGGATACACCCTATTAAAGCTATAATGGTCAAGCGTGACAAACAGGGTGTACCACGACCTGAGGCAATGTATGACTCGGGCAATGAACCCTGAGGATGAGCTTCACGAGCATCGACTCGCGAGGCCTCCCTGCCATCCCCAGTGGTGACCTGTAAGCAGTCCTCCACTCACTCCACACTCACACAAACACCCTGAGGAGGCCCCATCCAGTCCCAGCCCTGACCTAGAGGACCCGGTGCTCGCCCTCACTGACCGCTTCGATGCTTTCTAGGACGAGACCCAGGAGCACCGAGTCCTCATTACCTAGGATATGGAGGCCCTCCAAGCTGACATGCGTACCGTCCTGGCTAACCAGGCGACCATTCTCCGAAATTAGCAGTCCCTCCAAGACTAGCTTCTCGCCCCAACTTTCGCCTCCACTAGCCGCGCCGCAAGGGGGACACTCCACCGATCACCAGTGGAAGTTTCCTCCACCCTCTCTGCCTTACACGAAGGGGACACTCGGACACATTCGTTGGGGTGGGTAGTGATCTGGGTTTTGTTATAGGTTGGCATAGCTGTGACGTACATTTTTGTGTTCCCGTTTAGTTTAGGTTAGGTTTGTTTTGTTTACTTTAGTATGTCGAGTCATGTGTTTAGTTTATGTTTTTTTTATGGTAGGTCATTTTTCCTGCTTTTGTCTGTTCTTTTAGTCACTGGGAGTCCCTTGCATAGGATATGTTGACGTTTGAGAGTGTTTAGGCTGTGTGCGTGATGCCATGCTTGAGAGTCAAGGATCTCTTGACCAAGTCCACAATCATCATGGATCTAACATAGCATAAACTGTAGTGCTGATCAGAGGGTGTTGGGACACTGAATCCCAGGTTGAATAGGTGAGGCAAAGTGAATCACCTCCCGGATACTCAAGAAACCATTTCTCAAACGAACCTATCACACTCACGTATGACCTGCATGCTCAGCGTCGTCCGCTACTAAGGTTCAACAAACCCTGGGAGTCTCTAAACACCAAAGTGATGGGACACCCTAAATAAAAAGAGGATTGCCTGGTGCCCCAAATTAAAAAACCCATTAAAAGAATAAGTAGGATCTCTATCTAATCCCTATACCAGCTCGATGTGGGCCTTTCAAAGCCTAATGCCCTAAGCCAACTGGCCGGGAGCCATTGACTTCACTACCCGTTGCAAGGGACAGAAGATGGAAGTTTCCCATAACTTAGGGCCCTTAGGTTTAGTTGAGTGTTCGGGGTGAAGTTCGAGGGGAACTGAATGCCCGGTGCCCTTAACCAACTGGTGGGGAGTCACCAACTAATCCCCGCTACAGGAACACTTAGCATAAACTTACTGGCACTAGTTTTTCTTTCACGAGTAGGTATGGTTAATGAATAAACACGATGTGTTCTTATCCTTATGTAGTTAGACTCTCCCAACTAGGTGAGTTGAACTCAAGTTTGGGGTTATCGGAACCAAGGTATATGCTAGAGATCATGTATTTAATGCACATAGGGTCTTTGGGAAAGGCTATTGAATACCTCGAGGTCGAGGTATGCCATTAACCGCCTATGTCAAACGAATTCTTTCGGAAGTCGAACACCCTTATGGATCCTGAATTGAACAAAAAGGAAAGATTTGTAGCTCCATTCATTTTGATCCTTCTGTCTGTCAAAGATGTGCACCACAATCTTAGTGTTAGGTTGAGGTATGTAGGTTGTGTGTCTGGTTTAGAGTCAGTTCTTGCTTGGGGACAAGCAAGAAGCTAGGTTTGGGGGTGTGATGAGTGCCTAAAACACTCATACCATACCCGTATCTGTCTTATGGTTTTAGCTTTATTTTAAAGTTAAATATGCATTTTATAGCCCGATATCTGATTCTTGCATTTTATGTGAATAGCGTGTGGAACGCGCTAGATCATTTCGAGCAGCAGGCGAAGAGCGTAAGTCGGCGTAAACGCCGCGACGCACAACGCTTGCGAAGTCGAGTCAACGAGAAGAGGAAGTCAACAAGTGGCCAACGTCGCGACGTCAGCACGATTTCTGCCTCAACATCATTAAAAGCAAAGGGACCAGAAATTGAGGGGGATCGAAAAACATACAGACGAGGGCACGGAAAGCATAACAACAACGACCTAGATTAGTGGAGAGGAGACTTGCTTTTGTATTTTCTTCTTTTCTGAAAAACTGCTTATTGTTTATAGATTGATTGCATGTATAATTAAGTATAGTATGTTCTAGATTCACATCTAGGGTTTTGTTGAACCTTGTCATGATTGCATGGATTAAGATTTGGATTTTATATTATTCAGTTATTTATGACTTGTTAGTATCTACTCTATATTTGTGATTTATATACATGTGATGTCTGGCCAACTTTGGCATGATTTTGCTGGGTATCCAAGATCGAGAGATGAGGATGCCTATGGATCTGAATAGAGCGACCCTCGGTCAATTCGGTAAATACAGATATCCCAATTCCGAGGGTGGCGATTAAGGTTAGAACATTTAAGCGTTTCGAAGCATTGGGTTGAGGTAGAGATACACTAAACTCTGCTAGTGAGATAGGCGAATACACCTCGAGAAAGGGTATCTCGTAGGTACGATCACCCCGCCATTAATAAGTCGCGAATAAACCGACTTCAAGAGTTTCTGTGCAGTAATCCATCAAAAGTAAAGAAGGTAGACAGCCCAGTTTCCACAACATGCTGATTTACTAAGATAAATTAGTTTAGTTTAATCTCACGATTAGCACTCATTGTCCAAAGCTTATGTCCATAATATTCAAAGGTTGTAAACTGCAGGTCCACGCGCTTCTCCCGTGGATCGACATCCGTAGTTAGTACATCAGATATTTACACTACGCACTGGCACATAGGCGCACATTTCTACCACACCACGCTTTCTACTATCGAGGGGCTATCCATGGACAACCCACGTACTATTTTTAGGGACTGTTAAAAACAGTCCCAGTTTGCTTGATTGGACAGAAAATGTCCATGTGTTATTTGCATAATATTGCTTGAAAAATGAATGGCTCGAGATATGGGTGAAATGAATTGTTAATGCATATAATTAAATGTGTTAACATGATGTTGAATTATATAAAAAAAAACATAATTGTGTGTGAGCCATTGGAATTGAATTGTAATTAGCCCATGTGAGCTAATTGTGATGTTATTGCTATGAATAAATAACATGTGGTTAGTATGTGAATTTTTGTTAATATATATGCATGTTATATTGGCATGTGTTGTGTGAAAATGGCATAATGCATTTCATATCACCGGGGAAACCTAGAACAATAGGTGTGAGTGCATGACATGAAAGAAAATGAAAAGGAAAAATGGTTGTGAAAAGAATTTCAAGGGAAGATTTTCCGAAGAATTGCCTTTGAGAGTTGTCAAACAGTTCATCTCGAAGGCGGACTGATGAGCGTAAAAGTCATCTATTTTTAGTCCATTTTTTTGATCTATTTTTATCTAAACAAGACTTATTTATGTGCAGAATTATGGAATAACTAACCAAACTGTTAAATGGCAGGGAATTCAAGAAAAGAAGAATATTTATAAAAGAAGGTATGTGGACGATCGTACGAGATAATCGTCATAAGTCATAGTTAAAGGCGCACAAAGATAAGGAACCTGATGTCGTGAAGCTGGGCATCAATCAAAATGTACATCCAAAGGTAAGCAAAGAAATTCCTGAACGGCTTACTTTGAAGAACAAGGCAGGCCGAGAGTTAAAGAAACCCTGTGTGAAGTAACCGTGAAATCGAAGAAGAAGAAGACTGCGGCCACGACATCCGACGCCGTCATGACATCGACAATGAATTAGCAATACGCGACATCACGCAGGCGTGCCAGTCACGACAAGATCGCCTAAAGAGAGAAGGTCATGACATCGCAGTGAAAGAAATAGCAACTGGCTCATAGAATCACCGCCGCATGTACTGCAGACCGACCGTGGTTATGTGGCCATGTCGCAACTCAAGATGGAGGTCATGACAAAGAGAATCGCCTCTGAAGCTATGACAGCTGGTAAGATGAAGCCAGGCACCTGCTGTTGTCGCGACAGAGGATCAAGTCCTACATCGTAGCTTAATTTCGCTGAAACTCAGGTGGCATGACTGATGTCACACAAGGGATTGATGTCGCTGACAACAGAACCATCAAGGGCGACCCGCAGAGCCATAAGCTGATGTCGCGACAAGAGATTGTTGTCGCGACACCAAGAGCAATCGCGAGCTTGTGTCTCCAAAGCCGATGTCACGACAAGACCGAAGTCGCGACACCAAAGCAAACTGAAGCCCCAAAACATAGCAGATGTCGCGACGGAGATTGAGGTCGCGACATCATGAACATTGAAGGTCAGATATAGCTTGAGCCGATGTCGCAACGTGGGAGACCTGAGGTCGCGACATCGAAGACATCGCTGAAAGTTGCGCTTAATTAGTTGATGTCGCGACGTGAGATCAATGTCGACATGGATGATGTCGCAACAAGGATTTGAGGTCGCGACTTGAACAAGAATCTCGGGCTACCCACTTGGAAATCCACAACCAATGCATTGGGATTAGGGGCCCAATCGAGAAACTCCTATAAATACGCAGCCACTGCAGAAATTCCAGCCTTGCTGTGATATGCACTAGAGGTTCCAGTCAAGGCTCATTTTCTTATTTTTTTCTTTTTGCTTTTTCTTTTCTTTTTCTTTTCTTGGAATGTTGATAGTTAGAGATTAGATTAGATTTCACGCTTATTTTTCGCTTTATTTTCTCGGATCTCGGTGTTGTCGATTTGAGCAGAGCCAATGCAGAATTTATTCTTTTCAAATAACTACCCGGAATGTCTGGGAACAACAAATTTATGGAATTCAACTCTTCACTTTCGAATTAAATGTATTCTACAGATCGAGAATGCCGTAGCGTGTAATTCAAGAATTGAGGAACTAAATTCTTCATTATGAATGCTATAAATAAATTATCTTTCCGTATCAAGTTTCCAAAGCAGCCTTTGAATTTCGCCACAATTACTTCGTGTCGGGTTTACCGTTTTTTGATCCGAATATCGCTTATACCCGCAGGTAAGATTTGTCTCATTGCTCTGATTTCAAGGAGGCCCTCTGAGTGACACAGAGAAGGCATTCCTGGGAGTTATGAACAATTCCTTGAAGGTATATTAACCTGCTATTTGAGATCTAATGAGCTTTGCAAGTTTACTTCGATAAATCTCTTCTCACTTGAAATCAAGAAAGAGTTGAATGAGTTATCAATTTAAACAATAGAGAGTTCACCTCTAATTAATAGTGAGGCCAATCCCGTGTTAGCCGAGATCTAATCAAGGAGAGGGAGGATTCATTCTAATTTTGAGGAAGAGCATCCTCAGTTGTATATCCTGCTTGAACGATAACTGGGAGCTAAGGTTTACACTCCATAAATAAGTATGAAGACAAAAGAGCACACCCAGATTAAGGAAATCCCTTTTAAAAGTAGGTTATTTAATTTCCGTCTTCGAGAGAATCAGAAATTAGATAATGAAATGTGGAGTATGGAGAGATCCAATTGCATATTAAACACCACATGTATAGATTTTTTAAACCTGAAATATTCAAGAAGTTTTATCGTATTAACTACAGAATTGCACTCTACCTATAGTAGCATACTTGATGTGTCCTCCGAAAGATAATTATTCAGTTGTCCATTTATTTTCTCTTAACTATTCTTCATTCTCTTATTCTTTATATCTACTATTTGATTGTTCATTATTTACTCATAGTATAATTTCAGCCCTGCCGATCCCATTATCATTTTATGGTTCAAGATGGAGCTTCGAGTAGTCGTGGTAGTTTGATTTAAAATTCTCGAGATCTCTCGTGGGATCGGGAGCAGTCTGACTTATATCCATTTTATTACTTGTTTGACCCGTGCAATTTGCAAGATATCAGAAGCCAAAACTAAAATTGAAAATGATTAACTCTAGAGACTTTTGGTCTCAACAGTTTTACGGTGTAGTTTCCGGATTAGATAATAGTCCTTTCAATCGTCTCCACACAAAATTGTATATGTGCTTTTTGGGTTCGAGGTCCATCAAGTTTTATGATGCGCACGGATTAGAAAGAGTTTGATAGATCAATATTCAGATGAAAGAAGGAAATACTAATTTGGACATTTAAAAAAAAAAAAAAAAAGAACAAAAATAGTTTTTCAAGCAGTGGTTCATTTTGACCACTAACCGCTGCAACGAAACCATATTGAATATATTTGTTGTTTTGACTAATCCTATTAATGGGGGAGGGTGTTTGCTTTTAAAACTTTCATTTTACAGGGAAGCTTTAAACCTGATCTCGATTCCACCGATTCGAATTAGAGAAAACACTTCAGCCTGAGAAAGACAAGGGAGCGTAAAACACAACCATGGCGTATGAAAGACAGGGATCGCTGAACCAGGACACAGACAACAAATAAGACCTCCAATCACCGATACCATGGAGGACTGAAGTCGATCATTCAGATGAATACTCAAGAATCGACAACACCATCGATGCCAACAACTTTGAACTAAACCAAAGATCGACATACGGTGCAAAGAACACCAGCCATCGGTCATCCCACTGAAGATCCTAATAACACTCGGGAGATTTCTCGTGGATGGCGAACACAGCTGCTTGAACAAATGAATCTCGGGAGGTTATCAAGTTACATCTATTCCCATTCTCTTAAGAGATACGTTGTACCTACATGGTATGAATCTTTACCATATATGGTTCTCGTTGATACCCGGGAGGAGCCGGTGGAGGCCTGATTGGGGGCGCATTCTTCCCCCCCATCACTATTCTCGAAAGGAGGAGGGAAATCATTGTTTTTCTGGGAAGATAGATCATATGGTCTGGAAAGATTCAAACGGTTACCGAAGATGCCCTATGCATGGAATTGATCCAAGACCCAAATGGACATCGTATCATGCTCCGAATGATATCCAAGGGAATCACTGACGCTTCATGTCAGGAGCATCTGCCGTAAAAGTGCCGAGGAGGCTAAAGATCTCGATGGGGAGGACTCCGCAAATGTAATATGAGAACTCCTTCTCCAGTCTCAAAAGGAGTAGCAGAGGAAAAGGATCATGGAGTCAGAAAGCAAGATGAATGCTATGGAAGCAAAGTCGATGCTATTATGCATCGAATGACAAACAAGAGCGAGGTCGCACACCGTCTATGAAGTAGAGAAGTTGAAAAAGAGTTGTTAAGAGAAGTGCTAAGAAAGCTAATGAAGAATCAGCCTATGATGCCGAGGAGGCAAAGACTTAGGTGAGCGTGAGAAGTTACCTATTTCAACCCAATCCTAACTCGCAAAGACATTATCACCCAAAGACTAAAGAACTATGAGAGAATTTCATATGGCGAGGGGCTCAAGGCCTAAGGCAGTGACGTAACCCTCAACAAGGGTATCAACAACCACCAAGGTTCCAACAGCATCAAGAAGAAGGAAATGAACACTTAAAATGAATCTCTGTGGTCGAGGAGGGCCCAATCTTTTTGGGTTAAGAACGTATGCCGCATTTCACTGGGGATAATAAGAAGTCATTAACCTTCCACGAACAAAAATTTGCAAGAGTCAGCACGCTTACCACTCCCAAATTTTTCGCACTCACCACAAATGCATCCTTGAAGAACCCGAGACACAAGTAGGGCGCCTGCCTAACCCCAGTGCCAAGAAGATGCCTTCCTAAGTGACACAAAGAAAAATCCAAAGACTCAGATAACTGCATAAACAGTGGTTGGAAGCCAAATAAAAGATGAAAGAAAAAGATGACAAAGAACAAAGAAGGAGCATGACCAGTGGAAGAGATACTGAGAAAGAAAAAGAAGGAGTAGAAGGGAAGAACATCCACAAGGATCTAGGACTCGTTGTACTACGACAGAGACTACAAATCCAAGATAGGGAGCAGCAGGTTTTTTGAAAACTTTCCAGGTTTGGAATCGGCATAGTTTTTGATCAAGGGTAATCTGATGCCACTCTATGCAAAATTTCAAGGACATACCGAGCAAGCAAAGAAAAATAGTAGAGGAAGGAATATGAATCTCACCGCCACTACAGCAATAATCTAAAAGAATCATTTTAAAATCGAAGGACCCAGAGCTTTACACCTGCATCACGGAGGAATCGACCTGCAAAGCCTTCGTGACTCGTGAGCTAGTATCAAATTTGATGCCTCTTTCATGCCAAGAAACTAAGTTTGGGAGGCTATTCCACCATCGTTACTCTTCAAATGGCAGATGCATCGATGGTGAAACCTCGAAGGGAGTCTTAGAAGATGTGGCCGGTCACTGTTGGGAAATTTGTTTTTCCAGTAGACTTCATCATTCTGGACATGGAAGAAGATTCACAAGTACCCCTGCTACTGGGAAGACCATTCCTAGCTACTGGAGCTGCTCTGATTGACATGCAAAAAGGAGTTCTTACCTTGAGGGTTGGAGAAGAAGCCGTTGCTTTTAATTTGATCAAAAGTATGCAAAATATGCACAGAGACAAAGGAAAGTTGCAATGTAGCAAATTTTGTCTATACTTCCAACCCAGATGTTAACAATGATTGTAATATTCGCTATCAATGAAAAGAGATGAATTTCCAAGATAATCGAAGATGTCTATTCTGAATCACACAGCCTTTCATTCTTTAGAAACTATGATGAGCTTGAAGCAAAAATGTAAATGACAATGGGAAATTATTTAAAAAGAGGGAAATCAAGAAACCAAGCAAGTGTATGATTCAGTTTTGAAAGAGTTGCCATGTCATTTAAAGTATGCTTACTTAGAATTACCAAAGAAAACCAAGGATCATTTCACCATACTCAAAGGATGTCGAGAAACAAAGATTTGCCTGTGCAATATGTTACAGCTACAAGGAATCGCTAGCTTGGTCACTAAGAGCTGAAGGGTATTTGCATCCATCGTACTTGCATGCATAAGATTCTCAAGCAGAAAGAGACTTAAACCATCTCGTAACACCAAAGGAGATCGAATCCAAAGGATGAAGGAAGTAGTCGAAGGAGGCACTCAAATTCTGCCTAATGCCGGTTTTATATATGCTATTCTCGTACGCACTGGGTGAGCCCACCATGTGGTTCCAAAGAGCGGGGTTTACCGGTGGATCGAAATGAAAAATGAATTGATTCCAACAAGAACAAAGGACAGATGGAGGGTATGTATTGATTGCTGTGAAGTTGAATTCAAGAACCGTGAAGATCATTTCTTTGCCTTTCATTGATCGATGTTGACAAAGAAGTGACACCTCACTTGCTTTCTTTTTTCTCGATGGATACTGTGATAATCAGATTGCTATCGGCTCCCCGAGTATCTAAGAGAATACCATTCACATGTCCCTATGGTACCTTGCCTTCGTATGGGATGCCATTTGGGCTATGTAATGCTCCACTTACATTTCGTAGGTGTATGATGTCTATGTTCTGTGATTTATTAGTTAAGGATGGAAATTCATGGATGACTCTTCATCATGGTATGGATCCAAATGGATCAATGTTTGAACAATCCGGGAAACGCACTCAAAGATGCTAAGACAAACAATAGCACCGAATTGGGAAAATGCCATTTTGCGACGTATGGTATTGTTCTTGGGCATAAAATTTCTGCTACTGGACTAGAAGTGGACCATCCAAGGTATCCATTATCAAAACTCTTGCACCACCTACCACAAGAAAGGAGCAGTTTTCTCGGGCATGCTGGGATTTTGGCCAGAGATTCATCAAAGACTTTTCAAAATAATGCACTAATTATGCAGACATCGAAAAAGGATACAAGGTTCACTTTGATGACTCCGCAAGGATGCTTCAAGAAATAAAATCAGATCGTACAAGCACCTATAATAATGCGCACTTAATGGGATCGTGATTTGAAATAATGTGTGGTTTTTTTCTGGATTTTGCCATGGGAGCCGGTTTGGGCAAAGAAAGAGAAAGTATTCGTAATATATACTATGTTAGTAATATCTTCTGAATGAAGACAGAGAACTACTCAACAACCGAAAAGGAGATGCTGCTACCATAGTATTTGCTTCGTGAAAATTTAGGTAATACATTTTAGGATCCCATGTGGTAATTCACACTGATCATGCAACGAATCAAATACTTGATGTCAAAAAAGGAAGCTAAGCCAAGATTGATAAGGTGGGTGCTGCCAAGTCATAGAGTTTGATTTGGAAATCATGATAAAGGGATGTGACAATGTGATAACTGATCACCTGTCAAGAGTAGAAAGAAGCAGTGATGAAGAAGAAAATGATGCACGCAGAACTTCCCTGCATTTAGCAATTTGCTAAGGTTTCCTTCAACTTCCATGGCGGCCGATATTGTGAATTATCCTGCCAGGAGTAATGCCTCTTAATTAGCTACCAACAAGAGAGGAAACTCTTAACCGACAATAGGGTATTATATTCGGATGACCCATTATTATTCAAAGAGGTGCCGACATGATAATAAGAAGATAGGTGCCGTAAAGTGAACAAGGCAATATTTAAATGAATGCCATGCATCACCATATGGGACATTTTTCCGGGAGAAAGAATGTACTTTCACAAGATACTCCAATCAGATTTTATCGCCCAATTATCTTCGAGATTAGCCGAGTGGGTTAAATTGTGCGATAGATGCCAAGATTGGAAATATCACAGTTATGAATGAAATGCCCCCTCAAAGGTATTATGGTGATACAAATTCTTACTATGGGAATAGATTTTATGGAACCTTTTCTCACCATCATTTGAAAACCTATACATACTGCCGCTAGTGAGATTACGCTTCCAAATGGGTGGAAGGAAGGTTTGTCCAAGGAATGATGCTAATACGCTTAGGAGTTTCTTGCAAAGAATATTTTGAGCATTTGGAACACCCGTAACTATCATTAATGATTGGAACCCACTTTAAACAAAATATTTGCAAAGCTCATGAGCAGCATGGATTGGGCATGTAATGAGTTTAGCCTATCATCCCTAGACCAATGGACAAGCAGAAATTTCCAACAGTGGAGATCAAAAAGAATACTGAAGACTCACAGGAGCTCAAGCAGAAGGATTGGTCTTCCAAACTTGACGATGACTCGTTTACAGATCGCATACAAAACCCCCATCGAATGTCCCCATACGTAGTTGTTTTTGCAAACCATGTCATCTACCTCTTGAATTGGAATACAAGGCAATGTGGGCCATCAAGAAGTTAAACTTCTATTTTAAGGCTGCAAGGGAAGAAAGATTGCTCCAACTGTCTGAACTGGAAGAATTGAGAAATGAAGCCTATGATAATGCTAGAATATACAAAGACAAGACAAAGAAATGGCATGATCAGAGAATTTTGAGAAAAGAGTTCAGAGCAGGGGAACAGGTTCTGCTGTTTAATTCTAGACTGAAATTGTTTCGTGGAAATTAAAAATCCAAATGGAGTGGGCCATACACAAGTAAGTCAAGTACTATATTCGAGCAATGACACTGCGGACCTGATGATGGGAGGAATTCAAGGTCAATGGACAGGTTGTTAATATCTAAACAGGAAGAGGGAAATGAAGAACTCCAACTGGTTCTTAAGGAAGAAGAAGGCTCAACACAGTTTTTCCAAATAAGGACTTAAACTGAAAGGCACGGGTGCAACCCATAAGGATTTAATTTCGATTTTTAGTTTTGAATTATTTTTCTTTACCGAAAAGTAGGTCGATTTGTTTTTATAAGGATAGATTTAATTTTAGAAATCAATCGTGGTTTAATTAGAATTTTCTTGAATATTGCAAAGTGAGTTTCGTAAGGTTTAAAAGACATGAATGACAAGGCAACTACAGAACAATTCAAAGAATCCTTGCGTGAGAAGTCACAACATGAGAAAAAAGGGAGTAATCTTTTCCCCTAACCCAACTCCAGAGATATACTTGAATTAATTGCTAATCTTTTGGCTTGGAGAGTTCTGAAGAGATGTCTAAAAGGGTTAGGAACAATAAGAATCAAGGTTCTTGAGATCATTGAAGTTATGGCTTAGGGTCGCGATTAAATGTGCATATGTCGCGACATAAGTGATGTCACGACAAACATTGATGTCGAACTGCTTTGAAAGGGCAATTAGTGAGCATGATGAAGAAGATATATGTCGCGACACCACTGTGAAGTCGCGACAGAGAATTAAGTTTCAAAATGAAAAATGATGTCACAACATGATAGTCAAACAATTCCTAAAATCTGACCGATGTCACTGATAATAAACTTAGCTTGTCGCGACATAAAAGAGTTTTTAATGCCATTAACTCACTTTAAAAAGCCCTAAATTCAATGATCTCAAATAAAAAGAGGCGAAATTGAAGTCGCGACGTGCTTTTAATGAAGCAATAATTAGCCCACAAACATTGATTGAATTGCAACTGTTGGAAACTTTATCATTCACTCCAAACCACATAGCTATTAACCTTCTTCCTCCTTCTGAATCTCAAACCCTGAAAACCCTAGCTTTCCAAACCTTTTGAAAAGCTTCTCTTCCGTTTCCAATGGCTGAAATTCCCACCCTAGTCCCTAACCTAGACGAGATTACGAGGGAACATGAACAACCGTAAGAAACTGGCCAAGAAGAACACTTAGACGCAGATTCGTCAGAAGAACAATCGAGAGGTGCCATCGTAAACACCCAAGCTCCCAAGAAACTCCAAAGAAAGAGCGTAAAAGAAAAGGGAAAGGTGAGAGAAGAAGAAGAAGTAGAAGATTTCGTGGTCGACTAAGCGCACTCCCAAAGGGAAAATATTATGCTAAAAGGGGTCTGTCACAAAGAGGAGATTCAAAACTCATATTCTTTCAAGGAGATGATAGAGCGTAGAGGGTGGGAGAGTCTCGCGCACACCAAAAATCAGTGGTATACAAAGACTGGTAAGAGAGTTTTATTCACCCAGTAGGAAGGAAGGATGGAGCTCGCTTGTTGGGAGGAGTCTGGTTTCATATTAAGCTAAGGCCATCAACTGCCTATGGCATGGCAAGACACAACATGGTTCTAAATTCAAGAAACTTTTGGAAAACCAGATTTGGAAAGATTGCCAAGAAGCTCACTAATGGTAAGGTGCGCCTAAACCAAGGAGAAGTGAATGCCAAGAACATTGAATGTGGAAAGCCTCACCGAGGAAGCTAAGGTATGGTTTTACTTTCGCTTCGCTTGGTTCCAACAAACACGGTGCACAAGTGAGAGAACAAGAAGTCAGGTTGCCAGATGCCATCCTAAAAGGATACAAGATCAATGTAGGAGTTGTCATTGAGAATTCTATCATGAGGTATCATGAAGGGAATAAAAGAGGTTTATTCTCACCCAAGAACAATCATCAAGTTTCCATGTTTGAAGGTCATGAAAGGAGTATGGGAATCGTAAGAAGTACCTGTGAGCTTTCCCCACCCACTCCTTCCTACAGGAGTTAGCAAAGGACCAAGAAACCAAAGAAGTGGGGTGTCAGGTAGAGCAGCAGATGAAGCCCCGTGCCTGAAAGACCTAAAAGGAGACTCAGAGGGTCACGATCAAGGAGCAGAAAGCACCTGTAAAACTCACCGACAACAATGATTTCATTTTTGGGCCGATAATGAAGGGCAGGATGAAGGCACCCAATAGACTTCTCCATTCCCTTAGCGCTCCTCCCAGGCAGAACAAATTTCCAAATACGGAGAAAGCTCAAGGAACACAAGAGAACTGACACTGAAGCTCTCAATGCCATGCAAAGAGAATGGATGAAAAATGTAAGGAGTGGAACCTAAAGCAGAATTCGTAGAAGGCATTATGAAAAGAATTGAAAGAAGAGACCAAAGAAGTGGGAGGAAGAGCTAACAGAAGGAAAATAAGCATGAGATTGAGCTACAAAGAAGAGACCAAAGAAAGGGGAGTAAGAGCTGAATGTAAGATAACAAAGATGAGAAAAATTTTGAAGCAAAGAGGGGAAGAGTTTAAGAAAGAAATGAAGGAAAGAGATCACAATCTGTTACAGAAACTCAAACTAAGTCATGAAGCTTTTATAACAATCGCTGAGCGTGGATTCTCAACTCTCACATTGACAAAGAAAAGAGATACAGAGCAAGAAGCTAAATTTTGGGAGCAAATCAAGTGGCTTCAAGTTCCTATACAAGTCTCTACGTATGATTTGAAAATAAACTCGGATGATAGAGACAAGAAGCAAAAAGGATACCGAATCCTATGCAAAAGAATGGCAGGAAAATTGATCTCGATTAACAATAATCTCTCCAAATTTTGGGAGGTCAGACCTAAACGGAGAATACAATGAATGGTTTTGGGAAGAGGCGTGATGAGTTGAACAAAAGGTTGATCTCTAATGAGATTTTCATTGAAGAACAAAGAGGGTGAAACCAGAGAAGGGAAAGAAGAGAATTGAAAATTTCGAATTCTACCATTTAGGCAATACTCAGACTCCAGATCCCCCAACACCTGTCCCGTCATTTCTCAAAAGAAAAAAATAGACCTTCTCCTCGCTAACCTTTCTTACCCTCCTTATCCCATTTGAATTGTATCCAATCAAGTGGTACTGAATCGTAAATAAAATAAGAAATTAATTGAATTGTCAGGTGCTATTTTGAATTTGTTTTTGCTCAATGTCAGGTTGCTTAGACGACATTGGAAAATAAAGTAGAAATTAGTTCCGTAATAAAATCGCGAGATGTCATGAATATGAATGAAGCAGTTAGATTAGAAATAAGCTGAAATGGAAGGTACAAATGAATACATGATTGAAAACACAAAGTGCAAAGTGACTTAAGTCTAACTGCTGAGTCTAGAATAGAGGGAAGTAATGAAATTGGAAGAAAACAAAACATATTTTTGAGATCGGTATGAACAATGAGTCAAGGAACCTGGCTGACATAAAAGAGTTTAACTACTCATCAACAAAATTAATCAAGGAACTCCTAATGGTCGTAGGGCCAACCCATTCTAAGATTTCTGTTAGATTATCGATTGAGGCGAAATCCTTGTGATACACCGACAAGAAATGATGCGTGCCATTCAAAAGTTTGAGCCATTCAGTTATCCCTATTGATATGTTAAAGCATATACCTTAGTTCCGTAAATTGGAGCTAATCAGTTTACATTTCTAAATGCCCAATTTAAAACCCCAAACCTTCCAAAAGAATCCCCAATCTTCCAAGAAAGAACCCGTGATTACCCAAGAACTGGAAAGAAGAAGAAGGAATTAAGCCTGGGAGGTTGTTTTTTAAGAACTCAAGGAGAAAAGACGTAAAAGGAATGAAAGAAAAGTGGTCAAAACATAAATACACAGTGCTGTGATAAGTTTTACTCGTGGCCTAATTCTCGAACTATTAAGTTCTTAGGGGTGTTTCAACACCTAGTACCCTAATGCCATGGTATGGGAGTTACTAACCCAAAAGTTCGCTAAGGGTGTTAGGAAAGCTTCAAGAAGCGTAAAACATTGCACTATCCCCGAATGTGACAAACAAAGAAAACTCCCTAGTCAATTACAAATGAGAAATGGGAGCATACGCCTAATAGAAGAAATCCAGAGATGTTCCAAAAATGAAGTCTGAGGGAGTTTACTAAAGAAACTACAAGGAAAAAGGGCACTAGTGAGAAAGAAGAGAGAAAAAGTTCAGGGTAATCTAAACCAAAAAGTTCCTTTCTATCCTACCCTTACCCAAGCCTAACATTACAAGCCCAAAAGACCTTATTGATCTTAAAGGATGGAATCACCTACATTAGTGGATCAATGAACAACAAGCTTATGAATTTGAAAGGCAATAAACAAAAAGAAACCGGTGGAAGGACCTGTGTGAGTTATGAATAATTATGAAGATGAGAAAGGAAAACAATTCTATTTTTCAACAGATCCAATGATTATGTTGTTTGTAAACAATTTCAACGCTTAGTTTTGTATACTATAAAGAGTAGAAACCAACCTTTGAACCGACTTTGAAGCTAGATATGCAGAAAATAATGCAATCCTTGTGTTTCAATTAAATTGACTTCTACTGCAAAAATAGACTAGAAAAATGTCCTTTTTGTTTGAGGACAAACAATTCTTTCTTTTTATTTGCTTGAGGACAAGCAAAATTTTAAGTTTGGGGGAGTTTGATGAGCGTAAAAGTCATCTATTTTTAGTCCATTTTTCTGATCTATTTTTATCTAAACAAGACTTATTTATGTGCAGAATTATGGAATAACTAACCAAGCTGCAAATGTATAGGAATTCAAGAAAAGTTAAGAATATTTAAAAAAGAAGCAAGAAGGTGGATGATCGTTAATGAGATAATTGATGAGGCAAGTCATGTTAGTAAAGGCTAATAAAGATAGCTGAACCTGGAGGTCGTGAAGCTTTGGCAAGAATCAAAATGCATATCCGTGTTGCAAGAAGAAAACCCAATAAAACGGCTTTACTTTAAACAACAAGGTCGGCCGAGAGCTAAGAAACCCCGGGCTGGTTAACCAGGAAAATGAAGAAGAATAAGACTTCATGTCGCGACATCTGGACTCTGTCGTGACATCGACAATGAATTAGCAGCAGTCGCGACATCAGCGTGCAAGAAAAAGAAGTCACGACAAGATCAGCTAAAGAGAGAAGGTCATGACATCAGGAAAGTGAAAGAAATAAGCAACTGGTCGTGACAGGAATCACCAGATAAGCAGCTGAGGATTGACCAGGGTTATAAATGATGTCACACTGATATGGAGGTCGCGACAAGAGAATCGCCTTGAAGCTATGACAGGCTTGGTGAGATGAAGCTGAGGTAACTCAAGTTGTTGTCGCGACAGAGGACTGAAGTCGCGACATCAGTAGCGACCAGTTGAAACCTGCAAGGGCATGAATTGATGTCGCGACAAGGGATTGATGTCGCGACAACAGGAACCATCAAGTGAAGACTGCAGAGCCATAAGCTGATGTCGCGACAAGAGATTGTTGTCGCGACACCAAGAGCAATCAGTGGAAGCTTGTAAGTTCCTTAAGCTGATGTCACGACAAGAGACTGAAGTCTCGACACTGAAAGCAACCAGTGAAGCCTCCAAAAATATAAGTAGATGTCGCGACGTGAGATTGAGGTTGCGACATCATGAACAGTCAGTTGAAGGTTGCATATGCTTAAGCTGATGTCGCGACGTGAGACCGAGGTCGCGACATCTAAGACATCGCTTGAAAGTTGCAAGATTGCTGATGTCGCGACGTGAGATCACTGTCGCGGTTGATGATGTCGCATAAGGGATTGAGGTCGCTGACTAACAAGTAATCAGCTGCCCACTTGGAAATCCACAACCGAATGCATCGATTAGGCCCAATCGAGAAACCCTATAAATACGCAGCCTACCCGTAAGAGAACGCAGTCATGATACAAAACGAGAGGTCTGGTAACAAGGCTCATTTTCTTTATTTTTTTAGTTTTCTTTTCTTTTCTTTTCTTTTCTTGAAGGTTGATAGTTAGAGATTAGATTAGATTTATTCTTTATTTTCTGCTTTATTTTCCTAACTGGTGTTTGCCGACGGAGCAAGCCGACGTGTACTTATTCTTTTCAAATTACCACCGAATGTTTGAAGTTCGCATTAAATTTATGGAATTCAACTCTTCGCTCGAATCATATTCTTATGATCGAGGAATGTCAGAGCGCGTGGATCAAGAATCGAGAATCCAAATTTTCCATTATGATCGCTATAGTCGAAATTATCTTCTTGTAGTCAAGCTCGAAGAAATTTTTGAATTTCCGCCACGAATTACTGTGTTGGTTTATCGTTCGATCTGAATACGCTCTTATACCCGTTATAAGATTTGTCTCATTGTTCGATTTCAAGGAGTCTCTCCAAGACAATGTAGAAGGCATTCCCTGGAGTTATGAACAATTCTACAGGTATATTAACATGTTATTGAGATCTAACGAGCTTGCAAGTTTACTTCGAGCAATCTCTTCTCACTAAATCAAGAAGAGTCAATGAGTTACTCAATTTAAACAGCGTAGAGTTCACCTCAATTCGAATAGCAGGCTAATCCCGTGTTAGCCGAGATCTAATCAAGGAGAGGTGATCATTCTAATTTCGAGGAAGAGCATCCTAAGTTTATATCCTGTTTCTTAATCGATAACTGGAGCTAAGGTTTATACCATAAATGGGTATGAAGTATTGTAAAAGAAAAATAATTCCGGGGGGATTAAGGAAATCCTTTAAAAGTAGTTATTTAATTTCCCAGCCTCGAGAGAACTTGTGAAAATTAGATAATGAAATGTGTGGAGACTGCGAGAGATCCAAGTAGCTATTAAACACCCCGACGTATTTTAAAACCTGAAATATCTTGCTAAGAAGTTTTATCAATATTAACTACAAGTGAATCGATAATTTCACTATAAGAGTATTGGATTTGATGTGTCCTCAAAGATAATTATTCAGTTGTCCATTTATTTTCTTAACTATTCTTCATATCTCTTTATTCTTTATATTCCGCCATTGATTGTTCATTTATTTTATCTGCTAGTATAATTTCCAGCACCTTAAGCTGGATCCCACTATCATTTTATGGTCCAAATAGGATGGAGCTTCTCGAGTAAATGTGGTAGTTGATTTAAAATTCTTGAGACTGGGTGGGATCGAGTCCGGATTCTATATCCATTTTATTACTTGTCGACCGTGCACTCATAGCGATATCGTGCCAAACTAAAATTGAAAATGATTAACTCTAGGAGACTTTTGGTCTCAACAAGTTTTATGGTGTAGTTTCCGAGGATTAGATAATAGTCCTTTGGTAATTGCTCAACACAAAATTTGTATATGTGTTTTGGTCTGAGGTCCATCACTAATCTACGACTGCTTTAGAAAATTACCAAAGATAATTCACCTCCGAGGGTCAGTTTAATACATTTTATCAACTGATATGATGTTTTCAAGAACAAAACCTTTTGTTTTGAACGATGTTTTTCTCACATTCGCTAGGTACGCGGTGGAGGAAGCCGCTGAGGGCCCCAGAAGTGAAAAGGGTGAGTCACATTCTCATCCATATCATGTAGATATTCAAGTAGGATCATGTATTTGCTTGAATGTGTTTGTGTTGAACCATTACATGTGCACTTAGGTGGGGAGTAATCCACGTAGGAGATTATCACTATTGGGCATTGCTCACCCTGTCGAGGGAATATTATTTCGTGTACGGAGTAAATGAAGACAACGCTCACTAGAGGCCGTTTTTTATAAGAAAGCCGGATTGTGGTTTTGGTATTTATTTTGTAAAACATGTATTAGAATGCTAAATTTTGATATATGTTTGTATTAAGAGTGATGTAATCAACTCTTGAACTATTATAATATAGTTGGTTAGATTCTCTGGTGAGTATTGATGTACGGGCCCAAGTGGCCATTTTTATTCGATGTAATGTCTCATGATATGAGACACGTGTATTCGTGAGGTTACCTGTGTGGTCAACTGACCCCCGGATTTGGGGGCGCGCTGCGGGAGTGAGATCCGGCGGTGGTAGACCATCGTGGGTTGGCGTGTCGAGAAGATATCGAGGCGATGAGATTACCTCCGAGCACGATCAGACCGCACTAGCCACATTCCAGCCTAGAAGGTGAGGGCCCAAGTGCAGGGAATCGGGCAAAGACCTCTAGGACCTAGAGGCAATGACATGCGCAGTTCCGTGAGCCGCTCATGGGCAAGTATTTTCCGAACACTCAAGCAGTACGTAAGGCTCAAGAGTTCCTGTGAGCCGGCAGGGACTTCACCGTGATTGAGTGTGGCCAGTTCACAGAGTTAGCCTGCTTTGCCGATGATCATGTGGGCCACTGCATTCGGCCAAGGTCCGAGATTTGAGAATGGATCGAGATTCTCCATTCTGTAAGGCAGGATCGTAGGACTCTCTCGCCTACAAGACATGGACTCTATGGTTGGATTTCCATGACCATGAAGAGAGAGATCGAGAGATGCTCTGAGCACTCGAGATGCGAGTGCAGAGTAAGAGGAAGGAGAGTCATTTCTTTCAGGAAAGAAGCAGCAGGGCTTCTAGTTCACGCGGTTCCAGGCCGCGGCCATTCGGGGCTGTACGTATCAAATCATCAGTCGCCTGGCGACGGTAGGCTACCATCGCAAGAGTCTGACATATGAGGGAGGGATTGTCCCCGCAGACAGATCCAAGGTCTCGACGCAGCCCCAATCAGCTGGGACAGAGGATAAAGTATATTTTTTTTTTCACACCCTAAGATGGGTCGAGAGCCGCCTTAAGTCCGAGGAGCTACAGGCACCTCCCACATGCAGCCGTGAGAGGCTAGATTATGGGTCGACAGGATCTAGCCCCCTGTGCAGTGGACATCGTGGGTTCGGGCGTGTCTACGCCCATCACACCACCGTACGAGCCGCAGATCAGCTAGTCACACAGTGGCACGCTTACTATCTTGTCTATGGGCAAAAGTGTTATTTGATTTTGGTGCTTCACATTCATTTATCATTGCACTGGGCCAGGATGTGAGTTTCGTACGAGGCCGAGGGCCTCGAGAGCCCTCAGATATGAGTTCTCCCCTAGGGATTGGGTGGCGAGGATGGGGGATGATATGTCGGTTGTGAGCCAGAGACTGGATTCTGCCTCATGCTGACCTCGAGGGTCACGGACATGTCGAGTTCGACGTCATCCTCGGGATGGATCGATGACCGCGACAAAGTCGCCATCTACTGTGAGCGTAGGAGGCTACCGCCACACGTGACGGGCATCGTGTTACGCCGTGGGGACAAGCATGGTGTTTTCCCGACCAATAAGTCCAGTGTCGTGACGTCATGGGTCAAGCAATGAAGCCTTACCCTAAAGGACGAAAGTAGGCCAAATTGATCTACCTTAATAGTCGGCGAGCATGGAGGATGCTTCCGAACGAAGCACGGATCAGCCTCCGCGTGTCAGACTTCCTGTATTGAGTTACACCTCACATTCGCCCATCTCTACGACCGCATGACGGCACCGGCCGAGTCATAAACTCGCAGTCCAACTACAAGAGCTACTGGACAAGGGGTTCATTAGACCGAGCACTTCACCACGGGCGCTGTTCCCATTTGCGAAGAAGAAAGATGCAGCATCCCTTCGACCGTGCATTGACTATCGATATTGGAACAGGTTACGATCAAGAATCTGCACTCATCGCTAAGGATCGATGACTGTTTCGATCACCGAGAGCGAGTCTACTCCAAAATAGACCTTCTCGCACTAGTTACCACCGCTTGAGGGTTAGGAAGACGATATCCCTAAGACAAAGAGTTCGTGACACGCGCATGGGCACTTTGAACTTACAAGGATGCCCTCGATCGATGAACGCGGCCAATCAGCTCTTCACGGATCTCATGCATAGGTATTCCAAATCCGCTTAGATCAGTTTGTCGTGGTTTTCATGGATGACATTTTGATCTACTCTCGATCAGAGATGGAGCATGAGGGTCACTTGAGGATTGTTTTTACGCTTGCCGAGAGTATTCACACTTCACGCCAAGTTTAGTAAGTGCAAGTTTTCTGCTTATCAGGCGGTTGAACACGTGGTGTCAACATCAGGGGTGTCGTGACCTTAAAAGGTCAAGGCCGGTCGCCTTTCTAGGGATACACGCTGGGATTGACTGGTACTATAGAGATTCATTGAGGATTTTTGAAGAAGCGGCACTCTATGACGCAGATCAATCTCTAAGGAGGTCAAGTTCGATCGATGACCGATTCGAGGAGGCATTCCAGGAGTCGAAGAGGAGGCTTACATTAGCTCCTATTCTGATAGTCCCGGACAAGGGATGTGGGTATCAGCGTGTATCAGGATACCGACGACTTTAATCGGGATGTGTTTTAATGCAAATCGAGGGTAAGAAATTTGTCAAGAATCAAGCGCACTACCCTACACACTACATGGAGTTAGCTACCGTAGTCTTCGCTCAAGATTCGCGCCACTATTTATATGGCGAGCAGTTCGAGGTGTACTCAAACCATAAAAGTCTGAAGTATATTTTTACACAACGACCTTACTACGAAAGAAATCTGCATGGATTTGAGTTCCTAGAGGATTATGACTTCACTTCTCAGATACCACCTTGGTAAGGCAATGTGGGCGGCTAATGCACCTACCAAGTCACAGCATCGCTGCATACTTCCCGGAGCGTTGACGCCGAGATCATGGGAACGGGGCCAGTTACAAAGATTCTCGAATGTGATTAGGTACGCTTGGGAGTTTAGTGGCTACAACCACGCTCTATCGAGCAGAGTGATCGAGTCCCGTGACAGGACGTGGGAGATAGTGTCCATCGCAGAACGGGTACAGCCGGGCATACATGTGATCAGGCTTCACCATCCACGCAGATGGTAATCTCTGTGATAGACTCGGCAAAGGGTTCCCTAGTCGGGTCGATTCGAGAGAGGATCCTCGTGAGTTTCAACGCTTCGACCGCATCCAGTGGGCACGGCGATGTACCAGGACTTTCGCCGGGCCGGCGATCAATGCAGCGAGCGGACGAAGAGACATGTAGGACTTTGGTTCAACGATGTCTCACGCGGTTTACCGTGCTAAGGCCGAGCACCGTGCCGCAAGGCTACTTTCATCATCGAGGTGTAATGAGCGGAAGTGGAACACGTCACGATGGATTTGTGACCCACTTGCCACCTGGACACCGCAGGGACATGATGAGCATGGGTGATGTGACGACTCACGGTCGGCACATTTTATAGCCATGCAGATAACCTTCACATCGGGAGATATTCGTCAATAGATATCCGAGAGATCGTCCGCCACATGGAGTACCAAGATTCATAGTGCCTGATAGAGACCGAGGTTTACGTGCACTTCGAAGAGTTTCCAAAAGGCTACGGGCACAATGGTCGACCATGAGCACGCTTTCCACCCATGTACGCATGGTTAGTCAAAGAGGACCATACAGTGTTAGAGGACATGCCGCGAGTAAGGCCCCGATCATAAGGGTAGTTGGGAAGAGCATTTTCCTTGGGAATTCCCGCCTATAACAACGCTTATCGCGAGTATACGTATGGCGCCCATACGAGGTATCAGATTTGAGGCCATGCAAATCATCGATATGTTGGACCGATGTGGGAGAGAGCTCCATCACCGGTCCTGATCTGATTAGAGACACCTCTGAGAATATGAGCTTAATACGACAAAGAGCCTCTCACCTAGCCAGATCCCATGGTAAGAACTATGCCGGTGTACGACGTCGACCCTAGAGTTAGACGCCGTGAGATCACGCCTTCGCGCGAAGGCCAAGAGCATGAGCGTCGTTTAGCTAAGTGCTGAAGTTATCGCGAGGTTCATCGACCCCTTCGAGGCTACTTGAGAGGGTGGTGCACCGGAAGGCATCGGGATCGGGTTTTACCTCCCAAAGATCGTGTCCATGAGGTATTCCACATCTCCATGCTCAAGAGGTACACTCCAGATCCAAAATTTCATAGTGGATCGGGGGAGAGATTGAGGCTGGACATGATGGACCTTCAAGGAGGGACCACAGTATTATGAATAGTCGAGATCAGTTTTGCAACGCAAGACCATAAGGCTAGCGAGGTACGCAAGGGCAAAGACTGGAGTGGAGGAGTCAACGCGGGAGCGAGGACACGATATGTGCCACCTATCCCTTCTGTTTAAGGATGAAGGTATGTGGTTTAGTCTTTTAATACTTAAATGACTAGTTTACATGCATGGCATAGTGCACGTTGCATATGCATGTGATTCGTTGTGATTGTAAAACTGGAGAAAATTTTAATTTTCTGAAAAAGGGTAAAATGGTAATTTTGGTCAAAATATGAAATTTTTCTAGATTTCGGATGACAAAATGGGCTTCACTGCACTGCCTGCGAAATCTAGCCTTACCATGTTCGATTTCACGAATTCCGACAATCTAATTTCATATTTTTCGAGGCACCGTGCTGTGCCATATGACTGGCCAGGAGAGGCATGCGATGTGACAAAAGTCACCTAACATAAAAATTAAGCGACACATGTTGCATTATTAGTGAGAGGATGAGATAAATGGCTTAGATTAAGCCATGTGTCAAAAAGCTTTTAAAATCAAACTAAAGAACACAATAGGAATTAAGTGAAAAGATTCAAATAAAGACAAAAAGGACCACCATCTTCTCCATTTGCTGGAAACAGACAGTGAGTGGAGGAGAAAATGGATTTTTAGAGAGAGAGTGTCCAACTTCTCTCTAGATTTCAGTCAGACTCGTTCTCGTCATAAGTACAAAGTTGTTCTACGTGAAGGGCTAGGTACTGACATCGACATTTTCAGGGAGCTACAACCTCGAGAGTTAGGGGTCTTCTCCTACTTGGTTTATTTTCGATTTAAGAGTCTTGTAAATGGTTCGGGTGATATGAGGCTGTGAGGGGCCGTTTGATCAGTCCCGAAAATCGGGACTAAAATGCTGGAAATTTAGGACTCGTTTTGGACAATCCACGAACTGTTTGTGTGGCATGTGTAATATTTGTGTGTTTTTGCTCGATAGTTTGAATAACATGAAAATTGTGGTTTTCGGTGGTCATGAAGCCTGAACGGGTTATGGATTCTGCTCCAAAGAAGTGGAACCGAGGTCGGGATTGGCTGAGCGGGTCACCCATGGACACCCACGTATCGCTTTTGTGTGGATCATTAAAAATAAATCCTTGTGAAGCCATTGATCGACGTAAAATGTCCATGTGTTATTTGCATAATATTGTTTTGAAAATGAATGGCTCGAGATATGGGTGAAAATGAATTGTTAATGCATATAATTAACGTGTTAACATGATGTTGAATTATAAAAAAATATAATCAGGTGCGAGCCATTGAATTGAATTGTAATTAGCCCATGCGAGCTAATTGTGATGTTATTGCTATTAATAAATAACATGTGGTTAGTATGTGAATTTTTGTTAATATATATGCATGATATATTATTGTGTCAGGTGAGGTTGCATAATGCATTTCATATGCACGGGCAACCTAACAATAGGTGTGGGAGTGCATGACATGAAAGAAAATGAAAAGGAAAATGGTTGTGAAAGGAATTCTTGCTAAAGATTTTCGAAGAATCGCTTTCGAGAGTTGTCAAACAGCTTCATCTCGAGGCGACCCATGACTGCTTTAAAATTACCCAAAGAATTCACCCTGAGGGTCGGTTTCCAATAGATTTTACCGAAATCCCTGCGATGATGTTTTCAAGAACAAAAACCTTTTGTTTTGAAAACGATGTTTTTCTCACATTTGGCTTAGGCATGCGTGAGGGAGTCAATGAAGGCTCGAAAAGTGGGAAAGGGTGAGTCACATTCTCATCCATATCATGTAAATATTCAAGTAGGATCATGTATTTGCTTGAATGTGTTTGTGTTGAATCATACGTGCACTTAGGGCGGAGTAATCCAATGAGAGATTATCACGTACCGGGCATTGCCTACCCTAATGAGGAATAGTATTTCAAGTACGGGGAGTGTTCGTGGAAGATCTACATTACTAGAGGCCGCTTTAAGAAGAAAGCCTGATTGTGGTTTTGGTATTTATTTTGGTAAAAACATGTATTATAATTCTAAATTTTAATATATGTTCAGATAAGAGTGATGTAATCAACTCTTGAACTATTGTAATATATAGTTGTTAGATTCTGCGAGTATTGACGTATCGGGTCTGCCGGCCATTTTTATTCATGTATGAGTCTCATGATATGAGACACAGGTATTCCGCAGGTTGACGGGTGGTCAATGGGATCCCCGGGATTTGGGGCGTCACAAAATCACAATTTTTTTTTTTGTAAAATTAGAATTTGTTACCATATTAATTTGAATGATTTAAAAGGGTAAATCAGTATGGATTTTGTTTTTTCTAATGGTTTTTTAGGATAACCTAACAAATCAAATAAAATTCCTAAAATTGTTGATTAATTGATTCTATCAATAAATTCTTATAATGATATAAATCTAAAAATGATTAAAAATAAAATACTATTTCCAATTATTTTTGGAACTTACTTAAAAAGAAAAAATGTAAATATAAAATTATTTTTTTAAATTTATGTATTTAATTATATAAGAAAAAAAATACTAAATGTTTTAAATTAAAATTTTAACTTTGCTTATGTATAGTCATTTTTGTTAATAAACAAAAAAAAATCTCCAATATACTTTCATTTGTTGTTTTTTTATCTCATATTCCATAAATATGCCAATAAGCCATTTTTTCATTTTCCATCAATATTGAAATACCTTTTTTGTTTACTTCCTCTTATATATTTTTGTTACGATCCTTATCACCCTATTTAATTATAATTTAATTACTCTTACATATTCATGTTCTTTGAAAGGCAAGTGTTTCGAAACCAAACCTAAAGTTTGTTTAATTTTTAGTTAATATTTTGGACAACCATGAAAAGAAAATATGATTTTTGTACTTTAATTTAGAATAAATTATCATTTAAAACAGAATAAGGTGAAAAAATTGAATAATATTTATAATTTAATGTTATTTTACATATATGTGTGACGCCCCTAAACCCGGGGGTCATATTTTTTTTTTGAATGAATAGTGTCCATGAACAGTGTCCATAAACAAAGGAACTCAAACAAATGTAATCTGCACTCCAAAACTGGTCAGTGCACAAAGCGCTGCAGACATGCACAGCCGGTAAGGCCGTCGCTTTGGGTCGGCAGACAGCGCCCAAATCCGACGACCGCTTGCTTGGCTTGGTCGCGACACCAAGGCCAGGTCATGACCTCCTTTTCCCGCTAAGTTTAGCTCGGGTCGCAACACTAAACCAGAAGGCACCCCCTAGAAACCTAGTTTCTCATGTCGTGGACATAAGTTTCATGTCGCGACCCTTTCAAATTTCCATAGTGGGCTTTCCAAATAGCGACACTAAATCATGTTGCGACTGCCCAAGCTGCCACCCATGTCGCGACACCAAAAGTGTGTCGCGACACAAATTTCGATCGCCCAGCCATCCCCATGTCACGACACCCATCGGCTGCCCCTTCCCACGACATAAAAATTCATGTCTCAACCAAGGACCAACTGCTCCAACACCGTCAGCGACACTGAAACCCTGGCCGCGACCTAGCCTCAAAACCTGCCGCTTCACACCGCGATCATTGCCGTGGCGCGGCTGCCAGGCACCGCCTGGAACAGTGTCGCCCTGCCTACGCGCCAGCCCGCCAATCATGACACCAATTTTCGCCGCGCCACCGTAAAACGGGCAATAGGCCCACTCCTCGTTTCCCGCACTAACCAAAATTTACCCAGATGCAACTTACCAAACTCATTTTTTTCAGGCACTACAAAAATCCGGGAAAATATTAATATAATACTGAAACACTCCGGAACTCAGTTTCCATTACAAAATACATAATTACATGCATTTCCAACTGGATTTTCAATCCAAAACATTCTAAAAATAACTGAATAGGCCACAAACCGGCCTAATTCATCATTGAGCTCCAAAATCAGTTCCTTCCCCGCGCACCAAAAATACCCCACACTGACGAGCAACGCCCTGCAGAAGTTTTCCTACAGCGTTACTCCTCACCTAAAACGCATTACGCACCCACAGACATAACAATCAATCACATTTCAGACAATTATGCAATATTATAGAAATGTGTATATCATGCATGAGATACGAATTTCATGCTCACAACTCAGTCCCACTCGACTCCCACACTGAATGTCAAGGTGAAAATCGCCATCTTATTTAATCCAATGACTAAACCATTGGACAACCCTCCAATTTAATTCATCAAAACCTTATTTTTCCTTTTTCTTTTGTTTTGTGGGCCACGGATTTTCAGGTTTACACCGTCGTACGCCGCACGCCGTTCCAACATTTTCGCGAACTTACATCGTCGGGATTCACGTCTAACCATGAATAACATTTGGAACTTTCACCCTGGGGGGATCTACCCCAACTTGCTCCGCCTAAAACGTGTAATTTATCAATTTGATCATTTTACACCCTCGCGAATCTCTACCTTAGACATTGTCCCATTTCGTTTTTTCGAGTTCACGACCCATTCACCAACACCGGTGAATAAACCATATCCTGCACCTACACCCGACTTGACGCGATGTGACCGTGCATATGAAATACATGATGTCAATGCATTTTCCTTCATGTTACATGTATACATATGAGTCCTAAATGAAACATTTACATACCCTGGATCATTATAATTAATACATATAATTTACCCCCATGCAAATCATGTTAATACATCAACTAGCATGCATCAACATATCATTTTCACACATTGCATGTTATTCATAAAAGCCATAACACACAACAAGGTCTTGATCTTGGACCCATCCATCAGGGTACCTCACGGCCCCTACACAAGCATGAACCAATTTGGTTCCAAGCATCCACATAACATCAACAAACCATAAAACCTAGAAACTTTCAGTTTCTAGTTCAACCCCAACTCACTCAGTCTTGGACTATGTGAAACCGGTCGTAGAAATCTTCTACTCTTTAGTCCCAAATTTTGGAACTAAACCACATGGCCTCACATGGTCTCCCATCAACGGCCCTTACCATTAAACAACCTTAAGGCTAAAAGTAAACCGAGTAGGAAAATATCCTACCTTATGGAGTTTGTCGAAACCCCAACTTTTTGGTGTCCACATGTAGATCAAGCTGCGTGCACCAACTTTAATCCTCAGACTGTCTAGCTTCGACTGTCGGAGCGTCGAGAAATCTTCCCTTTTCCTTCTTCCCTTTCCTTTCCTTTCTCTTTTCTCTCCTTTCCTTTCTTTCCCACGAATTGTTTTCTTTTTGGTATTCTCTTTCTTTTCTTTTCTCTTTTTGCTTTTCTTTTCTTTTCCTTATTTTCTCCTTTCTTTTGGCATCTCTCCTCCCTTTTTGGAGCATATTTGACCGATTGGTCAAGGGAGGAACCTTCCTCCCCCTTTCCTCTTACCACTTGTGTGGTGCATAATTTTCCCTCATTTTTCTTATTTCTTTTATTTCTCTTTATGACATCATTCCACATGTGGCTTAATGAGAGCCACATCTTCAAGTGAACCACATGGCTTTGTCAAGTGTCACTTTCTTAGGGTGCCATGTGGCATCCCCTAATCACACCATATGTGACGCCCCATTTCCCGAGGGTCCGTTGACAACTTGTCAACCCCCGGAATATTCGTGGATGTCGGGTAACTCGACACCACTCCATTGAGTCCCCTTTTCCAAAACTCAAGATTTAACGAAAATCGGGAAGAGTCTCCTTTGTATGGGGAACTCTACCCAACATACAACCTGTCCAAACATTGTACACCGACCACATCAATACTCACCAAAATCTAACCAACTATATTACAATAGTTCAAGAGTTGATTACATCACTCTTAATACAACATATATCAAACTTAAGAGTTCTAATACATGTGTTTACAAAATAAATACTAAAGCCACATGTCAAGCTTTCCCCAAAGCGCCCTAATGAGCGCCGCCTTCTCGAACACCAGACCTGAAATAATGATCCCTCGACAGGGTGAGCAATGCCCAATAGTGATAATCTCCTACATGGGTTACTCCCCACCTAAGTGCACGTGTAATGGAAACCAAACACACTCAAGCAAATACATGATCCTACTTGAATGTCTACATGCCCAATCCCATGTCTCAAGTCCACCGACTCCCACATGCCTAAGCCAAATGTGAGAAAAATACAGTTTTCAAAACAAAAAGTTTTTTGTTCTTGAAAACTTACTACCGAATTTTGGTAAAATCTGTTGGACAACCCTTCAAGGCGAATTTGTTGGATAACTCTCCGAAACAATTCATGGGCCCCTCCGACGTGAATTGTTTGACAATCTCCCAACACAATTCTTCGGAAAATCTTATGTTGAAATTTCTTTCACAACCCTTTTCCTTTTTATTTTCTTTCATGTCATGTACTCACACCTATCGTTCTAGGGTGCCCCGGTGCATATGGAATGCATTATGTCATTTCCAAACAATTCATGCTAATATATTTTACTTGCATATATTAACAAAATTAACTCACATAAGTCATGTTATTCAATCTCTGGCAATAACATCAAAATTAGCTCACATGGGCTAATAAAAATTCAAGCAATTCATTTTGAATCACCCAATCAGCACGAAAATTCACACACAACTCAAGTGAACAGTAGAACCCTAGGCTCGGCACTATTCACGGCCACACAATAGGGATTTTCTCACTTAATCCGAATCGTTGGAACTGAAACACACGACCATTTGGCCTCAGAACATCCCTATCCATTCACATGACTCTTAGCCAAATAATAAAGCAAGTAGGAGAAGACCTCTACCCTCGGAGCTGGGCCTGACTCCACAAACCTGCGGTCCACGCTGCAGTTCTCAGAGCTTAGGATCACACTTTCCCCAAAACCAACCCCCCCCTCACGCCCCGCTTCCAAGAAATGGAAAAGATGAGGTTTTGTTTTGTCTTTATTTTTTAATCTTTTCATTTAATTCCATTTCCAGGTCCTTTAGTTTGATTTAAAAGCTTTTTTATCACATGAGCCTAATCTAAGTTATTCATCTCCATCCTCTCACTAATCATGCAACATGTGTCACATAAGTACATGTAGTGGGTGACTTTTGTCACATCACATGTCTCTCACAAGTCATCATATCGCACCGACACTCTGCCAAGCCTCGAAAACGCGGAAATCCCGACCGTCTCTGGTCTGATGAAATTCGACGTGGTAGCTAGATTTCGCGAGACGATACCAACGGTGAAGTCCGTTTTGTCATCCAAGATCTAGAAAAATTTCGGATTTTGACCGAAATTACCATTTCACATTTTTTTAGAAAATTAGAATTTTCTCGGGTTTTACACCATATGTCATCTGACACCCAACGAAATTCGACGTGGTAGCTAGATTTCGCAAGAGGATTTCAACGGTAAAGTTATTTTCATCATCCGAGATCTAGAAAAAATCCGGTTTCCTAACCGAAATTACCGTTTTACTCTTCCTTAGAAGGTTGAAATTCTCCAGGGTCTCACAATATGAAACTATATCTGAAGCACGTTATAACCAGAACCATCGTATTTAAATCCAAAATCCGAACAATCCTGGTTAGCCAAGCATTTTGATTCACAACTAGTGAAATTTGTAGTGTGAGAATGGCGAGGCTTTACCTAGAGGTGGCAATTTAAGTTCTAGCCCAGTTAACTCGGAATTAGGGCCGAGATTGACTGTTAATTTATTGACCTAAAAAAACAAAGAAAAATTTGTTCAGACACGCTAATTTTTTTGCTTTATAAGGAAATTTGGTTCTACCTGCCAGATATTAGGACTGGTTCAGGCTGCTATTTTATTGGCCTGAACAAAATTTGGCCAAATTTGGCCCGATCTGATTTCGGCCTAGCCCATCCACTCGAATTGCCACCTCTAGCTTTACCATATACAATATTGTCATTAGTAAAACTTTGAAATCAAATGGGAAAGTTTAAATTTTTATCCTAGATAAAGCTTATGAGGATATTCGATAGAGAATGTTTGATAAAATGTATTTATAACTTATTCATATAATTTTTAATGAAATCTTTAACAGAATTTTTAACATGATTAATTTTTATATTTGAAACTTGGAACAATTATTGTGCAAAACAAAATCTCTTTCATAAAATCACAAACACAAAAAATTATTTTTTGTAATTTCTCCACTCTAATTATTGATTGTTTATATTATAATACAAAAAAAAAACTGTTATTTTACTCAAAAATTATATAATTTGAATTTTTTATTTTTTATTTTTAATTCTAAATGATTGGTAACAAAGAAAATTAGAAGATAGCATGAATCAAAATACTATTTTATTTTATTTTATTTCGAGTGCTTTAAAATTGGAAAACATTTTGCTTATATTGTCTTCTCAATCAGGTTTTAATTTCATAGTTAAATTCATATTCTAAAAATTATCTTAAATTAATATTAATATGTTATATGATTTGAAAATAGAAATTAAATAATATATTTGAGTGATTAAAAATATTTTTTAATTCTTAAAAAAGTAGTTATCTTTTTACCTACTCATTATTTTATTTATTGATTTAATATATTAAATTGTAATACCACATAGCTTTTTTTTTTAAGGAAAGTGCAAAATAAAATTTATTTTTATTAATTTCAAGCATATGTGTGTAAATTATAAATATTCTTAAGTTTGCAATTAAATAGTATCATAGATTTTCATCAATTAAATCATGATTCATTTATTATGTTTTAATACAAAATCACACATCAACTATTTTATGAATACAAAATTATTCTAATTTATAATTTTTTAGTATTAATAATTTTTTTATATTTTCATATTTTTTGTAGCATTTTTTATGGCAACTTGAAAACAACTTTTAACATTAGTAACTTAGTAACAATGAAGGAAAAAAGTTATAAAAACAATAATATTAAAATAATGAAGAAAGTGACAATAAATTATAAATATTATGACTATTAAAATAAATATATATTTAAACTATAGATAAAAAATTAATTAAAAATAATAAATTTAGTCCAAAAAATTAAATAACATGATTAAATCAAAATTTGACAAATGTCATAAGGATTAATGTAGTATTTATTTTTTAACTTTAGAAAATAATTTTATTATCATACATTTTGAAAGTTTGATATCAAAAAAGGTAATTCTATTTATATATCATACAAATCCTTTTTAATTTGATTTTATATTAATTCATAATATAAATATTTTTACTTAATTTTGAATAGAAGTTCTAAAAAATAAAATTATACATTTTTTATTTATTTTATTTTTCTTATTTTCACACGTATTAGCACGGTGTTCAATTACTAGTAGAGAATAAAAGCAAATAAAACAAGGAGAAAAACATAGCATATGAAAAAAAAACAGGGGACTGGGTTTACAAAGGCAGAAGAAAAACTACACCCTGCCATTTCTTTAATTAACCACACACCTGTAAACATACACTAAGAAACTAACCATGATTAAAATATTAAAAACAAAAAAACAAAAAAACCTGCAGCAGTATATTAACATATCAACAATGACTAGCTGCAGGAAGGTTTTTGTGGATGGACTCTTCCGAGCTTCCAAACAACTACAACCTTGAGCTTAACTCAGTTGGTGTAAGCTCTTAGGCCTTACCTAATGATCATCAATTCGAGTCCCTTTAGAGCTTTTAACTACATAATCCTGTGAAAAAAGTGGTGGTGCGCGAAAACTGATCCAGGCATCCACTATCATAAAAAAGAAAAAAAAAAGCCATAAACATTTTGAAATTTGGTGGAGGAGATCCATTTCACCACATACCCATCTAGAGAATCTTGTAAGTGAAAGAGCTAGTTATGGTGTTAGCATTATAAAGAGCTTGAATTCCTTGAATGGTCATCCTGATGCAAACCCTTACTCTCCCAAAGACTAATGGTGGGAAACATGATAGTGGCTTTTGTAAAACTCAGGAAAAAAATCAATTTTTTTGAAAAATGATAAAAAGGTAATTTCGGTTGAAAACCGGAAATTTTTCATATCTTGGATGACGAAACAGACTTCACCATTGAATTCTGCCTCGAATCTAGCTACCTCACAAATTTCATTTGATGATGAGATACAATTTCACGCTGAGGCATCTGGAAGTTCGTGACACATGACATGATATGTGGTGCACTTGTGTGAATGGCTCGCATTGAGTCAAGTTTCAAGAGGAGGAATAAAACAAGAAAATAAGAAAAAGAAAAAAAAGAAAAAAAAAAGAGAAATTAAGAAAAGCCAAAAAGGGAAAAAGGGTCATTTTTTTTGGCACAAAGAGGGCAGTGGGTGAGTGTGGGAGAAAGGAGAAAAGTAGAGAGAGAAAATTCTCTCTAAGATCTACGGAAATCGGGCTATGGGTTTTCGTTGGAGCAAGAGGTAAAGTCAGTCCACGCAACGAGGGGTACGCGTGGGTACCAAAATCTAGGGGTTTCTTCAAACTCTAAGAGGTAAGGAATTTTCCTACTTTAAATATTTCTAGCCTAAAGGTCATTCTTGGTGAATGTGTAGTGAGCTCAGAAATTGGGAAATTGATTCAAGGCAAAGTAGGTGTACCGGAATCAACAAAATTTGTATCCTAGGGTTTCTACTACCATGCTAAGGTTACCGCAAGATAGCTTGCCTCAGGTCGAACTCGTGGATGAGTTTTCTTCATGATAAATGATTTATGTTGAAGGCAAAATGGTGAATTTGGTCCTGGATTTTCAGGTTTAAAACAAGAAGGTTTTGAGGGTTTGAAAACTGAAAATAAAACAAGTTAAATGCACGTAAATTCTCAAGTATCGAAGATATCATTTAGATCCTAGGCAACCGGGAGGGTTTCCAAGTGTCATTTCCGCATCGGGAGGATGACCTATAGTCATCTCCTCGAACCGAAATCTTCATTTATCTATAAACCCAACCCTTAATAATTATCCTTGAAAATGGTACCACCGAGCATCGCTGGTCTCCGATAGTGAAAAACAATTTCCTCGACTCACCCACAAGTGGATCATAAATGTGATAACTAACAAACATCAATGGATCTAACATTACTAATCCACGAGCCTAAAAGATTATCAAGTAATAACCATTCAAGGTGAATCTAAGGGATTTAAACCTACGATTAAAGGGAAACACAAACTACCGCTGAGTACCGCGTTGAAACCATGGAACCCCTCAAATTACCTTTAGATCCTCGCACCCAGCCAGCCTCTTCCACTCTGCTGAGGAAAGGGTTTTAGTTTACCATCCTCCGAGTTGTCATCCCTGAGGGTATTTGGCAAACCGGGCTAGGCGGAGAGAAAATGAGAGAAAGCTTAGGAAAGAAAAGAAGTGGAACCACGAAAGGTTCCCGCCATTTTATTAATGAGCAAAAGTTGTCTTGATTACAATGTAAGAGCTTATATACCGTCTACTACAAAATTACAAAAGTTAACTAAAATCGTGCCATAAGGGATAAATGGAAGAAACAAAAAATTGTAACAAAAATGCAAAAGCGTGAAATAGCAGGAGAGGTGAATAGTGGAAAAATGGTGAACAGTGCTGTAGGATGAACAGTGGTAGCAGGAAGGAAATTTTGGTAGGATAACAATATAATCTTCTGCGAATTTTCGTATGTCATGAAAATTTTCAAGTAGCCTCACTTTCGCATTTAGTTTTTCTTTTCCTTCTAGTCTCTCGGACTGCAATGCCGAGTTTGAAAACAAAAGGTAGGATAACTGTGTCTCCCCAAACCAGCCTCTCAAGCCTCGAGGTCGGCAGTGAACCGTGAGCTTCAAATGCCGAGGTCTGTGTGTGCTCCATGTCTCGAACTATCCACTATGCCATAAAGGTGAGCAACGTAAAGTGTCTTTGTCAGGCAAAAATATTCAGACAAAGGGGCTACTAATTTCTTGTACACAATGCAAAGGTGTATGGGATGGCCTCAACTGGGAGCAAAGCTTTAGGTGTGAACTGGTGGCTACTATCGAAGGCGATGTGCACCGCCGCCGGGTCGTTGGGTCAAGGCACCGGATTCAAATTGGAATAAGCCAGCGATAAGCTGGGATCTTCCCCTCGCTTCCTAACCCTCGCTCCTCTTCCTCACTGGGCAGCTTCGAGCTTTATCAATTCCTCAGATCAATTCCTCTCAAGAAGTCGCCGCAGCTGAAGGTCCCATCACCTAAAATAAGACAATCAAGCACTCTCTCTCCGATTTCCTTCTCGATGATCAGTGCCGAGCAAGTCTTGAAATTGATTTCTGCAGGTTGTCAAATTTATGATCAATTTCACTTTGCAGGTTGTCAAATTGTTGATCAATTCCACTTTACAGCCCATCTAATTTTTGGTCCATGGAGTTCTCCACAAAGATGAATTCTAATTTAATCGGGGTATCAACACGTCTTCGCTCTTCCACAAAGTCACCCACTAGCTTGGTGAGGTTTAGGATGACTTGTTCCATTGAAGAGGTTGACTGTGGTGGTTAAGGCTGAGATGAAGAGGCATACTATGGATGTGGAGGAGGTGCATACTGTGGAGGTCTTGGATCCCATGAGGAATTTGTATGGTTCCCCCAACTAGGGTTGAAAGCATTTCCATATGGTGCATTTATTGGAGGCACCATGTGAGGGCACTCACCCATGGAGGATTTCTATGTCCTCACGGACCTACATGCATTAGGATTTCTCTCCACTAGGTGGCCGACTACATGCCGTGGAGGTTTCAGATCCTCATCGACACGACAAGACTAGTGGTTTCCATTGCGCCTCACTGCATCAAGCCCCCCAGTGTGTTCCATTTGATTCAATTCAAGTTCAGTCCAGGTTCATGAGGGAGATTGACTTTGAGTAGCCTGCCTTCTAGATTTCTAATCCACTGGAAATTCCTACAATAAAAACAGGGCAACACAAAACAACACAGAAACAATCTTACTGCAACTTTTTTTTTGTTTTTTTTTTACAGTGAAATGAAACTAAAAAAAAAACTAACAGTAAAATATAAAAGAAATTCACTAGTACTTGTGATGAGGATCACAAGTGTTCCACAGCTCGTCAAATGCACTTGGGCACCATCCCCAAGAACGACGCCATTTGATTCAAGGTAGTAAAAATTTTAATCAACAAAATTTGTATCCTGTGGTTTCACATCAGAAGAAGGCTACTCAAGCAAAGATAATGCTCTAGGTCGAACCTCGTGGATGGGTTTTCTTCTAACAAATGATTTACAATGAAGGCAAAAATGGTGAATTTGGTTTGGATTTTAAGGTTTGGTAAAAATAGTGAGGTTTTGAGGGTTTAAAACTGAAAATAAAATAAGTTAAAATGTAAAATAGAACTCCTCAAGTACGTATATCAGCTTAGGATCCCCAGTGGCAACTGAGGGTTTCAAGGTCATTTCTCAAGGCCGGGGAGGATGACCTATAGTCATCTCCCTAACCGAATCTTCATTTAGCTATAAACCTAACCTTTAGCCAATTATCCTTTTGAAAATGGTGTACTCACCGAGCATCGCTGGCTCCTAATAGTTGAAAAACAACTCACCTACAAGGGATCATAAATGATAACTAACAAACAATGATCTAACATTAAGCATCCAACGAGCCTAAAAGATTATCAAGTAATGTCCATTTAAGGTGAATCTAAGGATTTAAACCTACAGCTAGCGGAAACACAAACTCCGCCAAAGGAGTACCTACGCGGAAAACCATGGAACCTCACCCACCTTCGCATCCTCGTGATCCAACAGCCTTCCACTTCAAGGAGGAAAGGGTTTTAGCCGCTCATCCTCCGAGTTGTCATCCTCG
Source organism: Tetrastigma voinierianum (assembly GCA_016808115.1). Classification (NCBI taxonomy): domain Eukaryota; kingdom Viridiplantae; phylum Streptophyta; class Magnoliopsida; order Vitales; family Vitaceae; genus Tetrastigma; species Tetrastigma voinierianum. Next base: position 292,649 of record JAEQBH010005114.1, on the reverse strand, counting down.
GAGGGTGTTTGGCAACCAAGGAAGGGAGAGAAAATGAGAGAAAGCGGAGGAAAAGAAAAGTAAAGCGAATCAATAAATAATTCTCGCCATTTTATTATCGAGCAAAGTTGTCTTTGATTACAAAGGCAGATCTGGCATACCGCCTCAACCAAGAAAAATTACAAAAAGAACCAAATTCAAAAGCTATTACAAGGGATAAAATGGGAAGAAACAAAAAATTTTAACAAAAAGGCAAAAGCGTGAAACAGGAGAGGTGAATAGTGGCAAAATGGTGAACAAAGGTCGGCAGATGAATGGCAACCCGCGAAAATTTTCATGCCGCAAAATATTTCCTACTGTACCCACTTTCGCATTTTCTCGCTTTCCTCCCGGGTCCCGATTTGCAATGCCGAAGCCGGAACTCGAATTCTTCATGTCGCTTACTGACTCCAACAATTTTGGTACAAAGGAAGCCAGAAACTACAAAATTCGCTATGCGACAAGAGTATAACCCGGACCTTAGTGTGCCAATCAGTTAATTATGCCGACAGACACAAAAAGTACTCAAAACCTGCAATAAACAGGGTTCAAAATAGCACTTTTTGAGCACTAATCAGACAACGTCCAAAATTGAAACTCATGGGTACAAAATAATAATAATAAATTTCGTGTGTTTGGGTAAAGCAAGATGAGGAAGATTCCCCCCCGCAGGGTGAAAGACCCAAAATTTATTCTTGTTCAGACATATGTATCCAGCGATGAAAGTTCGCGAAAGTGTCGGAAGGTGTGTGAAGGTCACACAGACTGAAATTGCAACCCAAATAAACACACAGGATTTGCAAAATCAATAAACATAGGAGGGTCGGTTCATCGGGCGCAGATTACCGGGTAAAACACCAATGACTAGTTTTCAGCACTGGCATCGCAGTGAGGGGAGTCACGAGATTGCTACGGGCATGAGTAGTCCATCTCATGCATGACACGAATATTTGATCTGGTACGCGCAGGTGATCCCGAATCAACAAAATTTGTGGTCCTATGTTCTCTCCCACGCCAGAATAAGCTATCAGTAAAGATAGTGGTCAGGTCAACACGGATGGGTTTTCTTCGCATAAAATGATTTAAGTAGCAAAAATGGTGAATTAAATTGATTTTAAGGTTTTGTGAAACGCAGTGGTTGGTTGCAAACTGAAAAAATACCAAAATAAATGTAAAATAGAACCCCTCAAGTCTCGCCAATGGTTCGGGGGTTCAAGGCATTCAACGTGTCCCTGCCTTTCGCTGAGGGATGCCATTTGATTCGCGCGCAGGTGATCCTAATCAACAAAATTTGTATCCTATAGCCCACTCAGTGAGTCGGCTACCGCAAAGATAAGGGGTCTGTGGTCGAACACTGTGGATGGGTTTTCTTCTATACAAATGATTTGCGGAAGTAAAAAATGGTGAATTAAATTGATTTTGGGTTTTGTGAAAACAAGTGGGTGGTTGGTTGCAAACTGAAAATAACTAAAATAAAATGTAAAATAGAACCCTCAAGCCCTGCCACCTGTTTGGGGTTCAAGGCATCTAACGTGTCCTCTGTCTTTTTCTCAAGCACTGGGAGGATGACATATAGGTCATTTCGAACCTAGCTTCATTTGGCATTAAAACTCAACCCTAAAATTATTTCTTCTAATGTATAGCATTTGTTAGCCCTTAATGTTTCAAACGCTTAAAACTCACCTGGATCTAACCTCAAGCATAAATGACAACTAACGGGCATCAAGTGATCTAATAGTAAGCATCCACCGAACCTTGAAAGCTCTCAAGCAAATACCGCCACTTAAAAAGGCATCACAAACATTCAAACCTAAAAAGTGAGATACATAAACAAGAAAAGGAATAAATGTTTATAAGGAAACACGAGGACATTTCCTCATGAGATACAGACATTCAAAGGAGACCAAGTCCCTAATAGTGTATATATGGCCTCAAAAGCGCAACCACGGCAACTAATAAGACAACTAGAGTGGATGATGCTGATCTAAGATTAAGCATCCATCAGAATCCACAAAGTTTGCTAAATACACATTAGCTAGGTCGGATCTAGAGGTTTCAACCTGGGAGGAGATGTGGGAGCTTAAATGCTCATAAATGCAAGGTGATAAATGAGAGGGCATGAAAACTTACCTCCACTTCACTAAAGGACCCTCCTTCATGCTGAAAGGGGGTTTTAGCCAAGCATACCTTGGTTTGTCATCACCAAGGTATGTTCGCTGTCGAGAAAATGAGAGAAAGAGAGAGAGAAGAGAGCAAAATGAAAGTCACAAGGCATGTACCGAAAGATTAAAGTTAGGGTTACAAACTTATAATAAGGGCTTATATAGCCAACCCAAATGTGTGAAATGACAAAAATGCCTAAAATATGAGATTACAAAAGGGACAAAATGGTAATTGATCAAAACGTGGTCGTTTGGAATCAAAAATATCAAAAACACAGGGCAACCATTTTCGCTTATGTATTGAATTTTCAAGATAGCGGTACGCCAAGCTAGCCAAATTCGCGTAGATAGCAATTGAGAAATTTTGCTATCAATAGTGAATTTCGCTAGCTAGCAAAATTCCCCGCTTAAATTTAGCGAAAGCTTCAGGAGATAAATAAATTTGGGAAATTTCCTCAAGAAAGACGTGAAATTTCGCTACTAGCTTAAATTCCCACTTCGCCAGATTATAAATTTTCGCAGCCATAGCTAAATGCACTCAGGTCACGGATCCTCGCGGCCATCACATCAGCCACTGCTTTCGCTTCCTGCAGATCCCGTGATCCCCAGCGCCTTGCTATTTTGTTCCTTATTTTCTTCCCGCTTTGAAATTCTTCATTCCCTGGGCTATCGAAATTATAAGACCATATGAAATTGATGGAAATCAACCCGACTTTGCTATGATTGGATTGACACGATAATTTGGCTTCCAATTCCCGCAAAACTACAAAAAATGCACTTAATGCAATTAGAAGTGCAATAGGGGGACCCGAACATGTCAATTTGGTTAATTATAATAATTAGTACACAAAGCGCTAAACCTATTAAAAATAGGGTTCAAATAGCACTCAAGGCACCAATCACACCCCAACCGACACATTGCTAGTCCCTTAGCAATGCAAGAAGAAAATAACAAAGAACATATAAAACTATAACAAAATAATGTTCACAAAAATTATATTTCAAAAAGGTTGTGAATGAGTAATGCCTAACCCTAAGTAAAAATTATCAAAACCGTGTCCAATAACTATCATGAGTAATGAATGCCACAAAATTGAGTATTAAAAGAGCCTCCTCTCGTGAATCAACCAGAAACTTCCACCAAAATCTAAAGTGTTTATTTTGATCGCCTCTCAACAATAAATCGCTTAACTGCACTCTCCCCTCAACCTAGCTACTACCACGACCTAAAGATGCTAACCAACCTAAATAGATCAGACCCACCTCTTATTCCACAATTCTTTTGTGTTGTAGTGCAATGCTGAGGAATCGACCACCAAAGTCCATGTACGTGGATCTACCGATGACTCAACCACTGCGCTTAGGAACCAAGTCATAAGGATCTTCGACCACAAACTCTTCAGTTTCACCCCGACTCGGTCTATTTCGAGACTCCAGCACCTACAACTTGCCCACCCAATCTATCTACCCATGTAGCGAGCACTAAGTCCGTGGCTCCCAACCAAAGGTTAGTCAGTGGCACTCCGGCTTTAAAGGCTTTCGCTATATACTCCCTGACCGTGCTGTGGTTTCAAGGCAAAGCGCTGCAATTTTTATTCTTTTCTTTTTCTTTTTTTCTTTTCTTTCATATCTTTTCTTTCTTCTTTCTTTTTCCACGTGGGTCCTTAACCTATTAAAGGCTACAATGAAACTAGGTAGGTTATGCAAAGTAAATGAGGTCAGGCGCTTTTTCAAATTTAATATCGAAACCCACGCCTGTGGTTAGCTAAAGGTGGAGGAAAAAGGTCGAAATCAATAAGAATTCAACTAATCATTCACTCAACCAAGCATGGAACCAATCTAGCATCAATAGAATTGGACAAAGTTTAAATTTTCAAACCATGTGTTAAAGTAAACCACAAAAATTTTGGCTGCAAAACTAGCCCAAATTTTGAAAAAGTAAGTCAGAAGTACATAACAACTTTATAGAAAGGGGACCCAGCAAGCCACTAAACATCACAAATGGCCACAAAATAATACAAAAGAATAACATAGTTTACTCTTCTCTAACTCTCCCCAACCCAAACATCCTGTCCGAAATGGGGCTCTGACGGAAAATTAGAAAGGGGAAGTGTTACCTTGATGAGATGTGATCATTTCTGATAGACTTCGCCGCTTCCATCGACACCTTATTCACCCGTCAGGGCTTCAAATAAACAAGTTAGGAGAAGAAAAGAGAGGAAAGTACCGCTTGAAGCATTTTAAAATTACACTTTCATAATAATATTTCAAAATGTTCTTCTAGGACATATTTGATTCTACACTTAAGCTTTCCAATCTGCATTTCAAGAACGCTAAAACGGAGTTCCTGATGAAAAGTTAAGGAAATAAACAAATTTGAGGCAAAAGCTGGGTTTGATATGAAAATTTGCTAGCTAGTTAAATCAAGAAATTCTTATTTTGATTTTTTGATTTTTTTTTTTTATTTTTTGATTTTTGAGATTTTTTGAAAAATCAAATAAAATAATTAATAAATAAAAATAAAAAATAATATAATATAATAATAAAAATAAATAAAAACATTTAAAAAAATTTATATATATATATATATATATATATATATATATAATATATATATATATATTTTTTTTTTTTTTTTGAAGACAAAATTTTTTTTTTTTGAAATAAAATGTATATATAAAAAAAAAAGGTTTTTTATAATAATAATAATAATAATAATAGTAATAATAAATAAAATAAACAAAATAAAACAAATAAAAATAAATAAAAAAAAATAAAGGAGACAACGTGCACTATTTTGGCTTTTAGCGGAAAGAAATAGTATTTTTAAGCTATTAGGGAAATTTAATAACTTCAAGCGAAAATTACAGTAAATTTTCACTATAATGAAATTTTTGCATTTAACTAAATTCTTAATTACCATTTATAGTTCTGAGTACATAAATTTGCGAAAATTCCTGCTTTCATTGCCTTTCCAATTTCTTGATAAGCGAAATTTAATAAAAGCTGCAAAATTAATACAAAGAAAATTAAGGAAAAAGTGCGAAAAGCAAAAATTTAATTTAAAAACATAAATTAACTGAAATTAGAGAAAATCTATAAAGAAAAAATTAAAGAAATCGAATAAAATACGATAAAATAAAATAAAACGGGAAAAATTAAACAAAAGGTGGGGAAATTTGTGTTTCCCCCCCAGGCCACTTCCTTGGAAGCCTTTGGAAATTCTTTGAATGACGGAGCTTTCGAGAAATCTAGGGGTTCGGGTGCTCGAATGGGAGCAGCCACAGAACCAACCAACTGTACCATACGATGTGAGCAAGCTGCATTTGTTTTGATGTAGTGACAAAGTTATGCTGAGGCCACTAATCTGTGAAGTTTTTGCATGGCCAGAAGCGGTGATGGAATTGGACTTAGCCTTGGGACGGAGTCTTTGTGGGCTTTAGGGTTTCTTCACGAGCAATATGTACAGCGGAGTGGGTTATAGGTGGCTGGGCATTGGCGATGGGTGTTTTGGGTTGGGATTGTGGTGCGAGGTGGGAGCGATATGTGGGCCAGATGATGAGGCGGGGAGTAAATTGTTCTCTTTGTGTTAACTGCTTCCTCCGATCGACTTGAGAGGATGCATCCTTCTTCTCCCATAGCGGAACAACCTGTGTTTGAGGATTGAAATTTTACCGGGCCTTCTTGTGAGCATTTGTAGACCGCGACTCCTTCGCCATGGTGCCATTTAGAGCACTCTTCCTTTGGACTCTTTTCTCTTCTTTGACAAGTGATTATGGTGAGCTTTAAGATGGATTCTGGGGATGTCAATTTTGATCCAATTTCACTTTGGAACCCATCCAATTCCTTGTTCAAGGAGCTCTCAACTATCTCAGTTTCTTGATTGGCACAGACGATCCCACTACCCCTTTGCTCCCATGAAGTGTCCACTTGTTTGCTCAAATTCGAGGATGGCTTGTTCCTTTGAGGATAAGGTAGTGATTTGTTGCTCTTTGAGAAGTTGAGGTAAAATGTGGAGAAGCCGGGAGGTATATAAGTTGAGGGAACATTATAGACAGTGCACTCATCCATTGGTCTCTATATTCCCTCGTTAGACTATATGGGTTTGGATTTCTCTCTACGAGTTCTTTGCCAGCGCCATGGAGAGTTCTGTAGTCCCTCATTGTCATGTAGCCTCTAGGGTTACTCTCCACAGGGTACTCATTATGCTGTTCTTCCATTTGATTCTAGTTCCATTGCTTTAGAACATGGTTCTACTTGAAAAAATAACGAGGGCAACCTGAAAACAACACAGCAGTCCTGCAGGATTTTTTTTTTTTTTTTTTAATATGAAAATAAAATAAAAAATGACAATGAAATATAAAAGGAATTCACAAAAACTTGTGATGAGGATCACAAGTGTTTCACAGCTCGAATCAAATACACTTAGGCACCATCCCGACAGCAGTGTGCATTTGATTAAGTGGTGGGGTGATCAGGAATCAACAAATTTGTATCCTATGTTCTCCTATATGAGTAGTCAAGCTCTTGGTATAGTGATCTAGGGTGAACATGAGGATGGGTTTTCTTAAAATTTTCAAATGATTTAAGTGAAGTAAAAAATGGTGAGATTAAATTTGGATTTTAAGGTTTTGTGAACGATTAGGTGTGGTTAGTTCACGAGCTGAAAATAACTAAAATAAATGTAAATATAACCCCGCCGAAGTCTCGGGCCCTTTGGTTTAGGGTTGAAGGCATTGGCGTGTCCTCGGGTCTTTTTCCTCGCGTTGGGAGGATGACATATAAGAAATGTTTCCCAGTGGCTCTTCGACAGCATTAAAGCCCTAAACCACACAAGAATTATTTCTTCTAATGTACCAGCATTTGTTAGCCATAATGTTTCAAGCAGTTAAAAACCCTCACTTGGATCTAACATACGGGAGCTCATAAATGACAACTAAATGAATAGGTGGATCTAATAGTAACATCATGAACCTTGAAAGCTTAGAATCTAGAAGCCACTTAGGGTACATGCGTAGTTCAAACCTAAAAATTGAGATCTGAGAAAGCATTAAAGGAATAAATGCTTTCGCGAAAAACATGAGGATAGTTCCCTCATGAGATATGGCATTCAGTGAGCATTCAAGTCCCTAACGGTCATATATGGCCTCGGCAACCTACGACCTTCAATAAGAGAGCAACTAAGTGGATGGCGGTGGATCTAGATTAAGCATCACTGTAACCCGGCTGCAAATACACATTAGCTAATTTTGGATCTAGGAAGTTTCAACTGAGAGTGAGATGCGAGAGGGAGCTTAAATGCTCCATAAATACAGTGTGATAAATGAGAGGGGCATGAAAAACTTACCTCAGGCTACAGGTGACCCTCTCTTCCAAGGAAGGGCTTTAGCGAAGCATACCTTGGTTTGTCATCACGAGTCATGTGTGTTTGGTTCTTAGAAAAATGAGAGAAGAGGAGAGAGAAGAGCAAAATGAAAAGGCTGCGTATGTCTTGAAAGATTAAAGTTAAGTTCCTGTGGAAGCTTATAAAGATTGTAGCTTATATAAGCCAGACTGAATATGTGAAATGTGAAAATCTTATAAAATGTGAGATTACAAAGGGAATGAAATGGTAATTGATCAAAAGAAAATGGTGATTTGGAATCAAAAAATATCAAAACAGGCGACCATTTTTAGCTATCGGAATTTTATTTAGCATAGCGAAAAGTACCTTAACTAAGCGAAAATTTAGCTAACTAAGCGAAATTATATTAGCGAGAATTCTGCAGAATAGCGAGCCAGAAGAACCCCAAGCTATCAGCGTTGAATTTAAGCTATTGCTTGAAATTTAGCTAACACCCAACGAAAGTTTGTGAGATAGCGAAATTGGGAAATTTAAGCTGAGCCATGATAAATTTTAATTCTTCTGTGAAAATTCCCGATTTCGTAGGATTACTTGAAATTTTAGCTGTGCCATAACGAAATGCCTGCTTGTGTTCTTTGGATCTATGACTCTTTGTTACATTATTTGTTTCTGCTTCACATCCTTGCATCCTACGACTTATATTTTGTTCCCTATTTTCTTCTGGCTTTTGAAATTCTTCATTCTGGCTTGCTGGAAATTGATATAAGACCATATGAAATTGATGAAATCAACTTGGAAGCTTTGGTTATGATTGGATCTGACCTTGCGATAAATTTGGCTTCTGATTCTGCAAAAAAACTAACTTGACACCGGAATGCAATTAGAAGTGCAATAGGGATCCGAACATGTCAATTGGGTTAATTATAATAATTAGTACACAAAAAGCGCTCAAAACCTATTAAAAATAGGGTTCAAAATCTCACTTTTTGGGCACTAATCAATATTCCATATAGGATTGCATTATTTATATGGAATGTGATTGGAGAAGCGTTTCATAGTTTGATAGGTATGTGCCGGTTTAAGTCAGGAGTAGCCCTTGTAAGAAGAATTTTCTCTTGGGCATTCCTCTTAGTTATGGGACCCCCTTTCAGGTACGGGGTGTACGGGAGAACTGACGCTGGCAGGTCGTGATTATGAAAGAAGACGATGTGGCCTTGATGGCCTGAGTAACATTTTGTAAAAATATTTTGTATAAAGAATTGTAACTAAATTCTTTTAGGATTATTGTCTAAATAGTCGGGTATGTAAAATTATGGTAGAGAGATGCATTGATCGGACTCTTAGAATGATGATCGCGTTTTATTTTTCATATTTTAGATTTAAATGTGAATGAATGGGTCCCGATGAGGATGTGTATATTAGGAATATGGACGGATGGACTGTGGGACCGATATACTTCTATTGAGACTTGGATAGGTTATGGTGCCTCTTTATTATACATGTTGTATGTTGGGTAGAGCTCCCCGAACAAAGGAGACTCTGGCCCCGATAAATGGGACACAATAGTGTGATATCGGGTCACCCGAAATCCATAGGAATTCCACGGGTTAACAGGTTGTCAACGAGACCCCCGGATTTGGGGTGTCATAGCTTGGTATCAGAACTAGGTATATGAATATCATAGCTTGGGTATGGGTTCAAATCATGCATTGTTGTGTGTTGCATGTTTTGTGCTTAACATGTTGCATTATTGCGTGATTGTGTGAATAATATACATGGTAGATTGTATATGGAACACTAGGGTTAGAAAACATAACCTTAGGGGTTCAAAAACAAAATGAACATGATAGTTCGGGAACTGATGGGTATTAGTGTTTGGCATTATGCGCGTACAAGCAAAGGGATGAGCGGTGTAATTCGTGTTAAAGTTTATTAAGTGGTTGGCATGTACCTTCTTGCCCAGTTTAAGTAGGTCAGGGGTGATAACTCTATTGCTATGACATGTGTAGATGGCTGCATGTGAGAGAAGAGGGCCTTGGGGTGTTGTGGAGTAATAACCCACGACCACCATCTTTAGACTAATAGACCTTCATAAAGGTACATTTGTTCTTCATATTTGCCTTTATATGCGGGCGGTTAATTTGCGCCACCATCGTAATTTAGTGCGATTGGGAACCACCCTTGGGGGTCAGTAACCTCCCCAGAGGTTTGAGGCACATCATCCTCTAGTCCTCAAGGAAGGAAGAGAACCGATGGTGGCGGGTCATTATTTCCAATTAGTCGAAAAGGATACGGGCGCTAGTGATAAGAGGAAGGAGAGTTAATCGGCTGCAGGAAGGCCGGAAGACACGCCGCGCACGAGATCTCGGGGAGACAGGCGGGTAGCCACAGAGGTAAGGCAGGAGTCAATCATTTAAGGGTGGGAGACACTTCAGGGCTCTTAGCCAATCAAGGCAGAGAGCATGTTTCCATAGTCACTGACACAGGAAACTTAGGCAGGTTGCCGAGGGCGGGGACCGCTGAGGATTATCAGGACACCATAGTCCCGATCGTCGGGGACATGCACGGTCACGGTTATTCCTCCTTTAAAGTAGCATGGGCGGGAAAGCGATGTCGGTCTTAGAAGTGTGAGCAGGCGCCTTCTGCACGAGATCGACCCGGAGAGACCAAGGTATGGGTCGAGGTCGGGACGGGAGTTCCTGGCCAGGATATCCCGAGGACCCAGGGCGTGTGCGCCGTCCCACCTGAGGCCCAGGCAGTTGGTCGGTCGGTGATACATGGTATGTTTACGTTATCTACTTTATGGGCAAAATGCATTTGATTCTAGTCATCACATTCTTTGTTATTTTGCGTCTGGTGTGGATGTTTGGGCTTAAAGGTGGAGACCTTGGATGAGCCAGCTACATGTAGGTTCCCATAGGGATTAGGGTGATTGATCGGATATGTCGGGTTGTGAGTTTAAGTCTTAGGGATTAACTCCATGGTGGACTTTCGGGTAATGGATAATATCAGATTTTGATATCATTCTTGGCATGATTGGTTATTTTGAGTGATCATTGATTGTGATAGTAGGAGGATTCACACGCACACATGGAATGATATCCGTCGGCTTTGGGGAGAAGCATGATGCTTTGCCACGGGCGTGCGACTCTAGGTGGAGTGGACAATGATGGGTTGGTTGAAAGCCTTGCCTTTAGGATAGTGATTTGGGTACACAAATTGGTTTGCAGTGGGGACATTTTTCGGGCAGGCCACGGGATCCTACACGGGGATGTGGACTTTGTCATTGAGTTACACCTACAGTACGTCGCTACATTTTATGACTCATCATTGGATGGCGGTTCAAGTTGCAGGAACTCGAGTCTAGCTACGAGGGATTGTTAGACAGGGGCTTTATTGATAGAGCCTTCACCGTGGGACCAGCTGATTACGTTTGCGAAAAATAAGGACAAGACCCTTGGCGTGCAGTGGATTAGATAGTTGAGCGGGGTTATGATGAGAATCGATTATCCATTCTGGGATTAATGACTTGTTGATGGAGTTGAGAGGGACCTTAGTCTACTTGAGTGAATCTTGTGCTGGATATACATCGGTCTGAGAGTTAGGGAGGTTGATATCTCTAAGATAGTGTTTAGGACGTTGTATGGGCATTTCGAGTTCACAGTGATGCTCTTCGAGTTGATTAATGAGCCAGCAGCATTCATAGATCTCATGCATTGGGTATTCATTTTATTTGGAGGTTGTAGCTTATAGTTCAGGCAATTGAAATCTGTGAGGCGAATTACCACACATGATCACGGGAGCCAATTTGGCCGTGTCTTTGCCTTAAAGATTTAGCGCCACTACTTGTATAATTGGCGGTTTGAGGTATTTTCAAACCGAGTCACGAAGTATCTTTTCTACAGCGGGACCTGACTTGTAGAGGCAACGAAGATGGATGGAATATAGTTATAACTTCACTTTGCATTACCATGCGACCAGAGAAGCGAATGTAGTGTTTGGAAATGCGCTCGTCGGAAATAGCAGGAGTATTGGCTAGTGTAGCTTCCAGAGAGTGGCAGATGCTCGAGATTATGGGATGATTTAGGCTGCAGTACAATGATCAGGCTCAGGGAGCGCTAGGGATTTTGGTAGCTCACATGCATCCTTCTTGGCGAATTGATTGAGTCTGGGGCGGGACCGTCGAGATATCGTCTACTCGGGGACCGAATCTGGTCAGTCTGGAATTGTGTGAAAGGTGGGCCATCCACACACGTGATCTTAGGTATAAGGGACGGGTTGTGGTTCTGACTGATCAATTTGAAAAAGAGGAAGTCCTTAGGGAGTTCCATTGCTCGTTTTCTTTGTGCATCCGGTGCTTGCAGATGTACCATGATCTTCTCATCGCCGGGCATTACTAGGGCGGGATCGCGCGACACGTTAGGGATTTTGTTCGTGATTGTCTCACTTGTCCCGACAAGTAAAGGCTCAGCCTGGCGGTGAAGTACTCCGTCCTTTGGAGCGTAGTGGAAGTGGGAGCATAGCATGATGGATTTTGTGACCCACTTGCCACGGACACAGCGGAGACATGATGCGGTATGGGTTATAGTGGACCGGTTCACTAAGTCAGCACATTTTCTAGCAATGCAGATGACCTTCACACTGGAGGAATTCTATCGGTTGTACATTAGAGAGATTATCCGATTACATGGAGTGCCAGTCTCTATCGTATCAGACATGGATAGTAGGTTTACGACACACTTTTGGAAGAGTTTCCAAAAGGCTATCGGAACATAGTTGACGATGAGCACTGTGTTTCATCATCAGACAGATGGTGAATCGGAGAGGACCATACAGGTTTTAGAGGACATGTTGTGAGCATGTATCCTGGATTTTAAGGGTAGCTGGGAGGATCACTTACCCTTAGTGGAATTCGCCCACAACATCAGTTATCAGGCGAGTATTCAGATGGCACCCTATGAGGCCTTATATAGGAGGCCATGTCGATCCTCGATTTATTTGACAGAGGTAGGAGAGCACTCCATCATTGGTTCGGATCTGATTCGAGACACCTCTAAGAAGGTGGATTTGATTCGGAAGCGTCTTCGTACAGCTCAAAACCGACAGAAGAGCTACGCCAACAGACAGCGTCGACCTTTAGAGTTCGAGGTGGGTGATCACATCTTCTTGAAGGTGATGCACAGAAAGAGGTGGTCGGTCGGCAGCGGGAAGTGGCCCAGCAGAGATATATTAAGGCCTTTAAGATACTTGAGGAGGGGTGGGGCATGGTTGCATATCGGTTGGCGCCTAGAGTTTATTAGTGTCCCAGTGAGGTGTTCACGTCTCCGTATAAATTGTACTCCGGATCCAGGTTCATGTGGTGGATTAGGGAGAGATTGTGTTTATCTTGACGGGACCTTCGGAGGGACCGGTGCGTATCTTGGATAGGCTGGGATCGGGTTTGTGATCTGAGAGCCAGTGCGATTGAAATAAAAGTGTTGTGTGACAGAAGTGGAGGGAGGTAGCAGTGGGAACTCGAGGACACGATGCGGGCTACCTATTCTTTCATATTTGAGGACGAAGGTGTGTGGTCTAATATTTGGATGCCACATGGCACCTTAGGAGAGGGACACATGGCATGACATGTGGTGCACTTGTATGAATGGCTCACATTGAGTCAAGTGTCAAGTAGAGGAATAAAACAAGAGAATAAGAAAAGAAAACAAGGAAAAAAAAAAGAAATTAAGAAAAGTCAAAAAGGGAAAAAGGGCCATTTTTTTTAGCACAAAAAGGGCAAGGGGTGAGCGTGGGAGAAAGGAGAAAAGTGGAGAGAGAAACTTCTCTCTAGAGGTAAGAATCAGATCCGACTATGACAAATTTACATTGGTACAAAAATCCTAGGGGTTTAGGTCGAACTTCTAGAGGTAGAATTTCATGCTTGAATGTTCTAGCCTAAAAGGTAATTTAATGGCTTGAGGTTTCTTTGAAGGCCATGAGGAGGCCATAATTTCAGTCAAAATCTTGGGGTGAGTGTCAAGGAGGTACAGGAATTTTCGAATTTGTTTCGGACCGGTCGGGGCTGAATTTTATGGATTGTTTTGAGCAGTCTAAGTGAATTACAGGGGCCCATTTTAATGGACCAGAGTCGGACTAAATTTTTAGGTTCTTTCGAGCGGTCAAGGCTGAATTTTCGGGACATTTTGAGCCAGTCAGAACGGACCTCTGTGTTTTGAGTGAGTCCGGGACTATGTTGAGGTTTGGTTTTGATCCAAGACTGATGTCTTTAGGTTTTTGTTGTGTGTTTGGTATCGCATGATTTTTGATGAATGGAACAAAAAAAAATTGTTCATAGCCCATGAAAGGACCCGAGAGGTGCCTAGTTTATATGGTCAGGATTTGGGTCATTTTGTGTGTATTGTTGGAAAAATAAATAATATGCGGTTGTGTGCAAAAATATGTTAATATGTGCTTACGTGATGTATTAACATGGAAATTGTGATGAATGAAAATTATATGTAGGAAATGTAATTACCCGGAATTTATAAATGTTGCATGTAGCATGACATAGCATGAAATGACATGAATGCATTTCATATGCATGGTCACATCGCGTGAAGATTAAGTTATTGGGTGCATGGTATTGGTTATTCACCGTTTTGGTAAATGTGTAGTGAGCTCGAAAATTGGGACAAGCGTCGAAATTGGGAATTCACGGGTGCATAAAATAATAAATTTCGTGTGTTTGGATAAAGCGAGATGGGGCAAATCCCTTTGAATTGAAAGACCCAAAATTTTATTCTTAGTCGAACATATGTATCCGATGATGAAAGTTCCGAAAGTGTCGGAGGCGTCTGGCTTTGCGGTGAGACCACAAATTCACAACCCAAATAAACACACGGTTGGTGTTTATGTAGGTGACTTTAAACATTGGAGGGTTGTCCAATAGGTTGAGTCATTGGGTGAAACACCAATGATTAGTTTTCATACTTGGCATTGCAGGTGTGAGGGAGTCAGTCGAGACTCGGGTTGTGGGCATGAGGAGTCTCATCTCATGCATGCCACGTAATATTCCATATAGGATTGCATTATTTATATGAAATGTGATTGGACGTTTTCATGGTTGTCATTGCATGTGCATTTTAGGTGGGGAAGTAGCTTCCCTCGTAGAGCCACTACTGCAGGCGTTGCTGCCTATTGTGGGACCCCCTTTCCAAGTCGGGGGTGTGCGAGGAGAGACAGCGCTCAGTGAGGCCATGATTATGAAGAGGTCGATGTGTGAGTGATTATGAAGAAAGTAGATGTGTGGCCTTAATATTACCTTTAGTAACATTTTTGTAAAAATATTTTGTATAAAAAAGAATTGTAACTAAATTCTTTTAGGTATTAATAAATAGTCGAGTATGTAATTATGGTAAGAGGGTCATGATTGGACTCTTACGAACTGTAATTTAGTTTTTTATATTCATATTTTAGATTTAAATTTAAATGAATGGGTCCCGATAAAGGGATGTATATATTGGGGATATGGATAGATGGACCCTATGGGGTCAATACTACTTTTATTGAGACCCTGGATGGGTTATGATTATACTGTTATACATGTTGTATGTTGGGTAGAGCTCCCCGAAAAAATGAGACTATGCCCTATTTTTGTGAAAATATGGATCCAGATAAATAGGACACAACGAGTGTGGTGTCGGTCTTTGAAATCCACCCAGGAGTGCAACGGGTTGGCAGTTGTCAACGGACCCAGAATTTGGGGTGTCACCTTCTAGCCGGCCTTGACAAAGGATTGAAGATGACTATATATCTCATGCAAACCTCATTTGTTTGTAGAGATTCGAAACTGTGACAACATGAATAATATTGAACATGACAATTAGTTTTATCAGGGGATCGAGAGATGGGTTACCCAGGAGCCATGAAATATTCTTTTACCCCAACAGTGGAAGGTTTCATTTCGATGAGGATGAAGCATGGGGGAGCTTAAGATTTTTTTTTTTTTTTAATTTAAATTTTCTTGAGAAGAACTTTGTCAATGTTTAAATTGACCTGGTGGCATGGTTTGTTTAAGTTGAAGGAGCTGGAAGGATAGTGACTTTGGATGGAGGTAGTGCAATTTTAGCTACGATCTCATCACAGCATACGTGACGATATCTTCTCTGCCCGTAATGAGGCTACCGCCTCGACACTATTTGAAGAAATTATAGATTTCCTCTGGTTTCTAGATTGTAATTTATTTGGTAAGTTTTGATAGAGGCTCTAAGAGATCGTCAAAATCATCATGATCAGCTTGGGCTTGGTGTTTTGGTTGGCTATGGCTCAAGTAACCAAATTATTGAAGGTCATTCTTGAGCTTATGGATGCCTTTTACTTTGTGTCCCTTTTGACATCCCTCAAGATCCTTGATGAACTCAAACGGTGATGGGTTTTCACCATTTGCATAGGATTTGATAGGAAACAGAAAAAGAAAAAGGAGAATTACTGACATGGGAGAAAGATCAGGTTCCATAACTAAACACAGACATGAGAGAACAAAACAATCTATGTGTAAACAATCTCCCAAGCCAATTCACGTGCGTAATTGTTCTGAGATGAAGAAATTGAAGTCATGGGGACGAATTAATCCACAAATCATTAATGGCGATTAACCATTATAGATAGCAACTGTGACACCTCAAATCCCGGGGAGTCGTTTTTTTTGGCTGGACCAACTCATCACGGCCAATCTCTGTCGCAACCTGAAAACATTAGCGACATGAGTCAAGAGGCTTTGTGCTTGACACAGAAGGCCTTGTCGCGACCCCAGCACCTTGAGCCCAGTCTGTCGCGACAAAAAATTTCTATTTACGACATGAGGCGAAAAAGCTGCATCCCAGCCCGATTTACTTGACATACACAGGAACCATGTCGTGACATGAAGAATCTGTCGCCCACTTAGAGCCGAGGCTCTACGCATCAGCGCATCTGGAGTACTGCGTGTGCCAAAGTAGGGTCATGTGCCGACTGGGACCATGTTGCGACACGGAAAGCCATGTCGCGACACAGGGCAAGAAAAACCTTGTCACGACAGAGAATTCTCTGTCGCGACTCAAACCTAAAATTGGGCAGTAACCCACTCTTTTTCCTTTCCTGCACTTCCAACTTTCACTCAATGCATTTCATGCAATACTACTACCTTTATACAATTTCTACAAGCAGTAAAAAAAACTGGAAACTCCATTAAAATTGCACTGAACAAGTCCAAAAATAAGTTTTCATTACAAAACTTCTTATTTATATGTACAAAAGTGGATATTCTATCTAGAATATCACAAAATACATGAATAGGCCATAATCCGGCCTTTTTCATAACTAAACTCTTGGACTTGTCTCAGCTCCCTGTATACCTCCAGTACCTTAAAATATTTTCCCACGACGGGGTGAGCAATGCCTAGTAGAAAATTTCTTCTACAAGGGCTACTCCCCACCTAAATGCACATGCAAGGGCACACATTCATCATACCATATTCCATACAGAAAATGCAATCCTACATGGAATAATTTTATGTCATGAATGAGATGAGACTCTTCATGCCCATAACCCGAGCCCTGATCGACTCCCTCACACATGCAAATGCCAAGTGTGAAAACCAGTCATTGGTGTTTCACCCAATGACTTAACCCATTGGACAACCCTCCAATATTCATTTGAATTTACCAAATCTTGTGTGTTAATTTGTGGGGCACGTATTTTTCGGGTTTGCACCGCAGGATCGTCGCACGCTTTTCAAACATTTTTACGGTCTTTCACCGCTAGTGATAATGTCTAACCGCGAATGAATTTAGGTCTTTCACCCTAGGAGGGGGAGGGGGATCTACCCCCATCTTGCTCTCCGCCCATACACACGAGATTTATTATTATATTTCTTTTTTTCCATGTTACACAACTGTGAGTCTCAATTTTGGACATTGTCCCATTTTCGAGCTCACCGCCCATTCACCAAGAATGGTGAATATCCATTACCATGCACACACACCCGACTTGACGCGATGTCCCCATGCATATGAATTGCAATTATGTCATATTATGTTACATGTATCATTTCCAAATCATGGCAAATAATTTTCATTCACCATAGATCTCATGTCAATACATCAACCAAGCATACATTAACATGATTTTCACACAAACAACATGATATTCATTTTTCCAGCAATACCACATAAGTATAGCTCACACAATCAAATAACAGTCCAAAAATTCCGTCCCATACTACACAAACAACATGTTATTCATTAAGCAACAACACACAAAATGGCACCAATCTTGGGCCCATAAAAACAAGGCACCTCTCAGTCCCTTCACGGCTATGAACCATTTTTGGTTCCATTCATCACCGAATCTCTGTGATACCAAAATACACAATAAAACCCGAAGACATCGGTTCCAAGATCAAAACCAAATCTCAACACAATCTGGGACAACCCGTAACCAGTCCCAAAAACTTCCCATATTCAGTCCTAAAATCTTTGGACTAAATCACACGGCCAGTCACAGCCCCAAAGAAAACCTATGCCATTAAATGGATTTTAGGCTAGAAATAATTCAAGTAGGAAAATTCCCTACCTCTTGGAGTTTGATGAAACTCCTTGATTTTGGTTCCCAAGCGAAGCTCTAGGTGTGTGGACCGACTTTGCCTCTTGCTCCGACCAAAACCTATGGCCCGATCCCCGTAGATCTTAGAGAGAAGGTGGAAGCCCCTTTTTCTTTTCTCTCGCTCTCTCTTTCTGCTTGTTTCCTCCCCTTTTCTTTCTTTTTGTTTTCTTCCCTTTTCTCTTCTTTTCCTTTTGGTCTTATCCCACTGAATTCTTTTTCTTTTTCTTTTTTTTTCTATTTTCTTTTCTCCCCTCTTTTTGGTTCTCATTTACCAGATTGTTTCAAAAGTGGGGGAAACTTCCCCCCACTTTCCTCCATGCCACATGTCACATTCTCCATTTTCTTCTTGATTTTTCTTTCTTTTATTTCCTCCATTTGACACGTGGCTCAATATGAGCCACTCATCCAAGTGTTATGTGTCACTTGCTACACCACATGGCTATCATGCCGTGTGTCACTCTCTTAAGGTGTCAGGTGTCACTTCTCTTAAGGCCATTATGCAAGATCCACATGGTCATGCCATGTGTCACCTGACACTCGTTGCCTCGAAAAACGTGAAATTCCGACTATCTCGAAATCTGACAAAATTCGACAGGGTAACTAGATTTCGTGAGATGAATTCAACGGTGAAGTCCGTTTCATCATCCGAGATCTAGAAAATTTCCAGTTTCCAACTGAAATTACCGTTTTACCCTTTTTCAAAAAAATGAAAATTTTCCCGAGTTTTACAACAACTATGAGGAACCTTGTTAGATTGAATAATGACATTGCAAAGTGAAAGAAGACTATGAATCCACATAATTCAAAGTCGTTTGCGTGTTAGTAGCATACATCAAGAATGGTCAACTTAAATTTCATGGTTGTAGTACACAAGGGAGATGATGGACTCTCAAACATAAAATTTTTAAATTTTAATAATTTAACATAAATTTTTTCCATAGCCCTTTGGATTTAGAGGCCATCTGTCCCACCCCACAACTTGTTTGGTGGGGGATTAGTGGTGGGGGCAAGGTTGACTTAAGTTTTCTAATTGACGCCAAGTCAATGTTGTAAGAGTTTCATGTTTAGTATGAGAGGCATAAGTAAGAAATGAATTTCCTTGTGAGTATTATCAATGGGATATAGAAAGATTAAAAAATTCAAGCAACAATGAGACATTTCGCACTTGAAACTAGGGTTTTTGGGAGAAGAGATAGAAAGTCTTAAAGAAGCTTCTAGGATGCCCACTTTGTCAAACCTTCTAAAAACCCCACCTTATGGAAATGATGGAAAGAAGAACTTCATGGATGCCCTCTTTGTTGATTAAGAAGATTTTTTATCTGTTCAAGCATATTGCTATACTCATTCTTCTTTTATGACATTTTTTCTTTTGTTAATCAAGAAACTATGTACTGAAGTTAAAGCGTGCCTATGCATTTGGGCTTTCCAAAAGAAATGTTGATGTTGTTTTTTTTTCAAGATTTTCTAATGGGAATGTTGTTACTGTAATCAAAGCAGACAGTGAGTCATGGCTTTTTGCCTTTGAATGTTTAGGCTTCATAAACTGGAACTCCATGTTATAAGGGAACATCGATTATGTTTACTAAACAAGAACAAGAACAAGAACATGAAAATTGACTAGAATTCTAAAAGGTACATATCAAAGGAGGAAATCAAGCAATAAAGTAAAGCACATATATGGATACTTCAAAGCATTTGCGATTTGGTCTTGTTAAGTTGATGATTACAACTTTTATGCCAATCCTCTCCTCTGGGAGTTCTCCGCTACACTCCAAGCCAAGTTCCGTAATAGCTAAAACATCACCTTGTGCTGCAATTAATGCATCTTTTCCCTGTTTAGTCCCCAAATTGCCATCTACGACTTCCATTATTTTGTATGGAATTGAAGAAGCCTTAACCCATTGCCTTAAGCTCAGTTCCCCCACAAACATATCATTAGTGGGTTTCTTTCTTGTAAGCATCTCTAACAACATTATACCATAGTTGTAAATGTCACCTCTTGTTGACACCCTTCTTTCTAAGCCATACTCTATTTCAAAACCAATCGTCAAGTTTTAGGAAGAAATTAAGCACAACAATTTCCAACATATTTATCGTGAGACTTTTAAGGATACTTGATCTTATATGCTATCATCTTTGTGGTATTAATCTTGAGGAGAAGAAAAAAAAAACAAAGAAGAGAAATTATCAATAGCTTGGAATGTATTACCTGGTGCAATGTAGTCGAGAGCACCAGTGATCATTCAGATAGCGCCTTTGAGCGATAAACAATATCTTTGCAATGCCAAAGTCACCCACATGAGCAACCATCCCATCATCCAAGAGGACAATGTTGGGCTTCAAATCACAGTGCACCACAAGCTCGGATTGACCATGATGAAGATACTCCAAGGCCAATGCAACATCCAACATGATACTAACTCTTTGGAAGAGACTCAAATAGTAGCTGGCAATACAAACTACAAAGCTTCCATCAAGTATGTATCAGAAAGTACAAGAGCTCTTAGCTCAGGGTTGGAGCATAAGCTTCTATGGCTTTAACCAGATTCCTATGTCGAACCCTTGCCAACACCTTGCATGCTGCATCAAAAATTTTGAAAGCACCTTCTAACTGTAGATTCAAAAATTTCACAACAACAAGTGTTCCTTCAGAAAGTATTCCTTTGAAGAAAGAACTAAAGCTTCCCACTCCAAGGATGCTAGCTTTAGAGAAATCATTTGTAGCATGATGAAGCTCTTGATATTAAATCAACCTATGCTCTATTGTAGGTACTACATTTATTGTATTTTGTGTCTTCACATAATTCTTTCGATGTTTCATCATAATGAGAATGACACTTCAAGTGTAAAATTGAAAAATGCCTTCTTGATAATAATGTTTTAAAATTATATTAAACAGTTATTCCATCTACATTATTATCCTAATTCCTCCACCATCTTTTCTCCTCTTCATTAACGCTCGGCATATGAAAATCTTTTTTAACTATGAGATACTTATTTTCTCTAATTAAAAAATCACTATTTATTTTTTTTTAAATTATCTTTTTATATATTATTTAAATTACGAAATTTTGGGATAAATGTGTTTACTTGATTGGTTTAAATCTAAAAGTGATTTAAGTGATAAATAAAAATAATTAATTTATACTTAAATTTTATAAATGTCTTTCACTTTTTTTACTTGATTTGTTTTTAAAATAACAAAGGTCAGCCAGGCACAAAAGAGAGTTAATGATAAGCCAAAGAATGCATTCTTTTGCCACACAAAAAACTTAAAATAAACATAGTCACAATGTGAGCAAAATAAGCCCAGGGAACAAAAACTCCCCCTTGCCCTAGTCATTGCATGCTCATCCTCTAGTGGTGGTGGGATCCTCCTCTTAGGAGCCCTCATTTCACTCAAAATTTATGCGCTTTTAGCTCTTTTGAACAGGCATTCAAACACACTAAAACAAACAAACCAAACATACTAGATTATTCAAAAATGAAATCAAAACTAACAAAGAAAAAAATAATGGATTAAGAAATCCTTATTTAGCTTGGGTTGCTTGTGAAACCCCGAGAAAATCTTAATTTTCTTAAAAATGGTAAAATGGTAATTTCGGTCAAAATTCGGAATTTTTTTAGATCTTGGATGTGAAACGGACCCCGTAGTTGGAATCGTACCAAGTGAAATCATTTGCAAGTAATCGAATTTCGAGATGGTCGAAATTTCCACGTTTTCGGCGGCGGGTAGTGTGGGACACTTGGCACATTGTGAGTGGCTGGCGTACGTGTCAGGCTGTGGGCAAGTCGAGCATTGAGCGGCTCAGTAGAGTGACATGAGACACATGGCATCATGCCATTGGAGGAAAATCCAAAGTGGGTGGATAAGAGGATAAGGTGTAATCCTCTCAACCAATATAATGGTGACATGTGGCATTGAGGGGACAAAAGAAGACATCTCTTCTCCATTTGGCCTGGTACGTGTAGTGGGGGAGGGGGAGAACAGATTTTGAGAAAATTGAGGGTTTTTAGAGAGAGAAATTCCAACTTCTCTCTAGATTTCACAGTGTTCGAGGCCAGGTCGAGTTTCGTCGGGCGAAGCCCGAGTTGTTACACTGCCCATTCCTGAGGGCTATGCGTGGACCACTTAGGTTTTGTGGAGTTTTGACAACTCCGAGAGGTAGGAGTTTTCTCCTACTTAATTTAATCCTTTTTTTAAGAGCCTTGTTAATGATTTGGGTTTATGAGGTCGTGAGTGGCCGTTTGGTTAGTCCCGAAACTTGGGACTGAAATACTGGATATTTGAGACACGTTTTGGACAATCCACGGGTTATTGGTGTGGCTTGTGTCATATTTATGTGTTAAATTGTGGTTGGGTGTTGTTAGGCCAAAAATGACCTCGGATTTCGGTTCGATTGAGTGGGCGAGGTTGATGAGCATCCATGGGCGGCCCACACCTTGACACAGGAATTGGTAAAAGCGATCTTGGTTTGCTTGTTGGACCGAAAATGTCCATGTGTTATTTGCATGAAATTGCTTGGACTGAATGACTTGAATTGTGTGGAAAATAATATGTTAATGCATGGAATTTAATGTGTTAACTTGAGGTTGAATTATATAAAAATATAATTGTGTGTGAGCCGATTAGGTGGATTATTGATTGGCAGCATTGTGACTAATTTTTATGTTATTGCTATGAATAAACTAATATGTGGTGGTAGTATGTGAATTTTGTTAACCACAACGCATGAATGATATATTGGCATGGTGTATGAAAATGGCATAATGCATTTCAGCTGTATGCACCCGAGGCGACCTAGAATAATAGGGTATGAGTGCATGACATGAAAGAAAATGAAAAAGAAAATGGTTAACGAAATGAATTTCGATGGAAGATTTTAGGAGGGGTAGGTTGGAATTGTCCAACAATTCACGTTAGAGGAGCCAATGAATTGTTTCGGAGAGTTATCCAACAAATTTTCCTCGGAGGGTTGTCCAATATATTTTACCGAAACTCGGTAGTGTGTTTTCGAGAACAAAAACCTTTTGTTTTGAAAACAGTTATTCTCACATTTAGCTTAGGTATGCGTGAGGGAGTCAGTAAGGGCTCGAAAAGTGGGAAAGGGTGAGTCACATTCTCATCCATATCATGTAGACATTCAAGTAGGATCATGTATTTGCTTGAATGTGTTTGGTTATCATTACATGTGCACTTAGGTGGGGAGTAACCCATATAGGAGATTATCCTCTTGGGGCGTTGCTCACCCTGTCGGGGATCCACACTTTTGGTCACGGGGCGTTCGGGAAGACGGCTCTCATTAGAGGCCGCTTTTGAGAAGAAAGTCGGATTGTGGCTTTGATATGTATTTTGTAAAACATGTATTAGAATTCTAAATTTTAATATTCGTTTTGTATTAAGAGTGTAATTAACTCTTGAACTATTGTAATATAGTTGGTTAGATTATTAGTGAGTATTGATGTATGGGCCAATGTGGCCATTTTTACTCATGATATGAGACACACAGGTTTTCCACGGGTTGACGGGTTGTCAACGGACCCCCGGGATTTGGGGCATCACATTGCCTCTGGCTTAGTCACTATTGGTGTCTTGAGATTACATTCCCTGACGTAGGGTACAGTTGTCTAGCATTGTAATCTTGTGGGAATCCACGGGTCATCCTCACGAGAGTGGTCTAATTTTATCGACCGGTAGAGACTATTCTCAATAAGGGTATGATTTAAAGAAATTGTGGGTTGTGTTGGTTGGCGAATGGTTGATTGGTTTGAATGTTTTAAAATAGAAAGACAATTGCTGGGATTTTTTAGGGTTCCACTCACTCCTGATCATGTAAGTCCCACCTCTTATTTTATAAACTCATCTAGGAACCATTGATAAACGGTCTTTGATGGAGGATTTATCTTTAAATGCTCTTTGGAAAATAAAGATGATCGAGTATCTTAAGCACTTGTTCTCGGAATTAATCTGAGCCATAGCTTGCATTCATGATCGAAGCACAACGTGTCACCAGAGGATACCTCGTTGACACGTTGTCAAGAATATACTTAACTAAAGATTTACAACTCTTACGCCTGAAGTGATTAATATTACACAATCCATTGAAGATCAAAGAGGAATTGAGGGTATGTAATCGGGGTGAGTTTCCCAGGTGGATTCAATGATAAGAGTTTAGAACTCCATAAAACTTATAAGAACAATTATAATTAAGAGCGATTAATCATAAAAGCAGTACCTTTATTGAGAATTCTCTTGTAAAGCGAGAAGGAGGATGAATAAGAGATATTAAGTTTAAGCAAGATAAGTATTTATGGCGAAAGATTACAAACGCTTGGGTGCAAAACTTCGATAGAAAGAATCTTAAATGCGGGTCTATAAGTTCCAACTCAAAAATGGAGAAAACTCTTCTCCTTCCAAACCTAAACCACTAGAAGTGGCCACTATTACTTGTGTCCCTCTTGCTTTTATACCCCCTCGATGTGATTTTCCCATTTTTGGTTCATTGGCCAGAGGTGCCCTCGCGTCTTGGTCGAATTTACGGCCCCGATCTACTTGAGATTCCCATGCGGTTGTCTGCAGGTACATGTTAGTGATGTACCGGTAAATTTCCTCACTTGTCGATTTTATGCAAGTTATGCCCAGGTCTGATGTGGGTTATGTCTTAGGTACAATGTACTGTTGCCACTTTTATGCAAGTTGTCTTGGGTACACGAGATGATGTACGGAGTACTTCAATCCTCACAGTGCTTTTCCTTGTATTCTTGGGAGTTCGAGACTTCATCAATTGTTCACTCGTATCCTTAATGCTTCATATTGGCTTTCCGAACATACATCCTTGTCCACTTACGTTAGACACGAAAGACACACTTGCGAGTCTAGAAGATATTAAAGTACCTATCCTTATGCGATTGTAGGTAACTTGTGATTTAGATGTGCTAAATTCTACTATAATTATTACTCAAATGTGTATTCATCCGCACCCCCAACCTGCATCTTGCTAGTCCTAGCAAGATTTGGAATCGAAACTACCCACCGGGTATGAATCTCAGCAGCGTTCGAATGCAGTCAAGCTTTGCAAGAATCTCAAAATAACAATTATAGAATACAATATGTCACCCGCTTTGAAGTATGCACCGGCATGACTCATTTAAACCAATCACATCCTTACACAATATGAACATTATAACGAGGCTAACACAAAATTGGTTATTCAAATAAGGATTATGGACTTTAAGAAATGTAAGGTAGTCATGCAAATGGAGCTGTGTGATCGATATAAGGTAAGTAATCATATAACATGGAACACGTAACCATAAAATGCATGTGTCGGAAAGAGACAACCAACGTAAGTAGAATCAAAGAGGTCTTAAAAGTTTGTAACGACCGTGGGCTAAACGAAAAGAAAAGGTAAATGATCAAAATGGGTGTTGGCATAACATGGCTAGTCTAACTACGATTTCCAACACCCCCTGATGCGCTAAATATAGCTATTCAGCGTCGACCACATAGATCCTCTGCTAAAAAGAGAATCGTCTCGTCTACACAGTCATCTAATTCTTCAGAATCTCCCTCTAAATATGGAGAAGTAGCATTTACCATCATGGCTCTCCACTGAAAATGTGGCTCACGAGCCTCGAGGGCGTCGATCCAGCTGCTACCTTGCGGAATGCACTTGAACCACCGCTATCCGCCCGGCTCCATCCTCTTGATGGCTATGTGCTCGATGGTCTTTGGGGATTTTGTGGATAAATGATCAAGGAGTAGGCACTGAGGGTTGAGGTCTAGTGGATGCTACCTTGCTCTTCAGCCTCCCGATCTTATTTGTGATGCATTGACCTAGGTAACCCCCTCTTTTCTTTAAGCGTTCCCCTCCTCCCGCTTCTTCCCTGATACTAGTCACCAGTGAAGGGAGCGAATATCTTGGAAACTTGCCTTGCGAATATTGCAAGAAGTCCCTCATTGCTCACCATATGACTAATGCATGATCAATGGCTTCCCGATCATAACCTCGTACAAAAAGCAGATTTGTTCTTGGGGTGGGGACTTTTCATTACCCTGCGGCCTAATTTGATTGTGAATGATCTTGTTCATTAGGGCGTATTACGGTTTGAGCTTTCCAGGAATGAAATCTTTTTTCACAAATCCCCTTATAGGCACGGGCAGTGCATAGCCTCGATCAAACAAGCGGGCATCGAAATTGATGTAATAGCCACACAGTGGATATGGCGGTCCAGAAGCATCGGGCGGAATATAATGTAGTGTGCTTCATCCCGAATCGGGAGTGACGAGCGCTCCATTCCGCGAGTCTCAATACGGTTTCAATCCGCTGATTTTCCTTCAAGTTAGTGTAGAACTCCCGAACTGCTGAAGGTAAGTATCCGCGAACCTCAGTGTGCACGAAGTGCATACTCTGTTCCTGGATAATCCCCCTAATGGGATGAGAGTATAAAAACGTCTCCAATTTAACACCCCTCTCGTGGAAACCCACATTGCAATTGGCCAAGGGTCCATTTTCGTGCTCTCCCTTAGAATCCTCAGCAAACATCGCCTCTATTTCTTCATCATCACTGTCAGATAATTCCTCACTTTCCGAAGGGGATGCAATTCTTTTTCCCTTCCCCTTTTGGCCGCAGTACAGAGGCACGCCAGTTTCTGCCTTCACGGCTTGTTTATAGAGGCTTGGATGCCTTCCTTTTCGATATTCTTAGAAGCGCGCCATAGATATGGTAATAACGGCGGATAAGCCCAGATATATATCATCATCCCAAAACCTGTCTCGAGCATTGCCAGGGTACGTACTGTGCACATCGAGACAACGTTTTCAGGCCCATACTAACGTGACTCCGAGCCACCAGAAGTACCGAAAAGTACCAACCAAACTGACAAAACAAATCCATGTATAACAAGAGGAGATCAACAATGCTAGTAGGGATTGGTGAGGGCTTACCACTTAGGTGCAGCATTTACTTGAGACAAACAATCCGGGCTGAATGATACGGCCACAGCGAGTAGCCAAACTTAGAGAGAAACTTGTGTGAGGAAATGACGACTAGGGCTCAACTTGTGGAGTGTCAAAAAGCATTTGGAAAATGAAGAGGCGCCAAGTTTTTGGATTAAAAGCTCTTTCTGCCCAAATCCCGACCGGTTGTACCGGTACATGTTAGTGATGTACCGGTACAATTTCACCACTGCCCACTTTTGAATAAGTTGTCTGGTCTGATTTAATATGTCTTAAGTACACTTATTCAATGATTTTTTTGATTTGATTTTTTTTTAATATATATATATATATATATATATATATATATATATATATATATATATATATATTTCACTGAAACTGATGGTGCCACTATACATTTTGACCTTTCGACTACCTTTCATCCGGGTTTCTTTGCATGTTCACTTTTTCTCGCATTGGAATTCCGCAGTGACTGAATTCGTAGACTTAGTCACTGTAATTCATTCTTAGGATACCTTCAATCTCTTCATAAGATCCACTGCTGTTCCACAAATCCGGATTCCTAAGGTTCGAATAAACTTGACAACTTTAAGCTCAAAATGGGTGCAAGGGATGAGACACTGCGAATCACACGTAGGTATCTGAGAAATAATGGCCTCTAATCATTTTCCAATTATGCAAGATGTTCCATAAAGACTAGGATGCATGAAGTTAACATGACCAGTTAAAGTGATGCACAATTGGGAGCAATAATAGGTTAGATCGAAGAAAACTTGACCATAAGTCTGTGGTTTGTGTGTGATGGGTAGAATGCCTGAGGGACCCGATTCACGAGAAGACCCTGGCTTGTTGTGTATGCTTGTTAAGATGTACGTGCAATAAAATGATGTAGAGAGGGAATGAAATCATGCGGGTATGTACATTGCAGGTGAAACATAATACTCAAAAGAGGCATATTTCGAAAAATTTGACCCACTGAACATATAACGAGCGCATAGTTACGTTCAACCAGTGTACACTACTAACAGAAACAAGCATTGCCCTCAATGCATAGAAACTAAAGGTACCCCCACAACAGAATTGGAGGCAGTAGAGAAACAAGAGCCCCGATTTTTATTTCTATTTTATTGAAAAGCAATTGAAGTAAAACAATAAAATCGAAAGCAAGGGCTCAAAAATAAAATCAAACGATATCTGACAGTGGAATGAGGTTACTTGGAAGGAGAGGCTTGGTAGAGCGGATCTACCAAATCTTCACTGTGCTCTTGAGTATTGAGATGTTCAAGGAATGGTTTGAGGCGTTGGCCATTCACTTTGAAGGATTTTCCAGGTGTCAGTTTTTCGTCTCCACGGCTCGTAAGGGATAAACTACCTTAACAATGAATGGGCGATCCAGCGGGGCGGGTTTCCGGGAATAGATCTGTCGGGAGGCGCTATGCTTGGTACCTTTGATTGGATTCGAAAATTTCACGGCAATGGATCTGTCATGGAATAGCAGGCCGCTCCTTGCAAATTCGGGAGCTGCCGACTCGCCCGCAGTTCTTCAAGTTCATTTAGCTGCAATAGGCGCTGCTTACTTGCTTGAGTTAGATCAGAATTAAAAGTTCAAATAGCCCAGTGGCTTCAGGTGTTCCATCTCTGCGGCAAATGGCAAAACCTTTCCATAAACTAGCCTATAAGACATACCAAGAGCAGTTTAAAAGCTGATGGTAGGCCCGAGAGCATCGGTGCAAGGCGAGTGACCAATCTTTGCGATTCGGGACCGTTTTTAAAATATGTTTTATCTCCCTATTAGCGAGCTGACTTGACCATTAGTGCGTGGGTGAGTGAGTTGTTGATACTTTATGGGTGACTCCATATTTTTTTAAGCAGTTTTCAAAAGATCGGTGCAAAATGGAGTCCACCATCACTGCTAATGATTGCACGGGAGATTCGAAAGCGAGAAAAATATGTTCTTTATAAATTTCAAAACAACCTTGTGGTCATTGGTTCTCGTTGGAATCGCCTCTGACCCACTTGGGTGCGTAATCAGAGATAATAAAATGTAGAGATACCCACAAGAAGGGGGAAAAGGCCCCATGAAATCTATACCCCAACAATCAAAATTTCAATAATTAAAATTGGGGTAAGAGGCATCATGTTTCGTTTTGTGACCCCTCCCCAGTTCTTGACATTGAGCCTGAGTTTTGCGAGAAATCAAGCAATCCTTAAATAAGGTGGAGCCCAATAGAAACCCAGCTTGCAAAATCTTGTCTCTTAGTTTTTGAATGGGGAGAAATGTCCTCCACGAGGCTTGGGAATGGCAAAAGTTAAAATCCTCACACCCTTTCGTCATTAGGTACACATCTTCTCATTATTTGATCACAGACCAAATATTTAAATAGATATGGATCATCAAAGTAGTATTTCTTGTATCATCCAAAAATTTCTTTTTATTTGAGAAGTCCAGCTGGAATAGGAATCTGGCCGATTCACGAGGTAGTTCACAATGTGACATTCCATGGGTAATGAACAAGACGAAAAGAGTTGCTTTCATCGGGAAAACATCACTGTGGGTATGCCATGGGAGTTGGATACGGAACTAATCGAGATAAATGATCGGCGACCATTCACCAAGCCCCACTTTTTTATCCTTAATGGTCAAGTTGAATTCTTGACATAGTAAAATCCACCTAGTTAACCTTGGTTTAGTATCACGCTTAGAGCAAGTACTTCGAGCCTCGTGATGCGTGAAGATGGTCAGGAGAACCCGACAAATATATGACCTAAATTTTTATAGAGCAAAAACGACAGCTAGAAACTCCTTTTCTGTGGTCGTGTAGTTGGCCTGGGCAGAGTCTAGTGTCTTACTGGCGTAGTAAATGACAAAATCCTTTTTGTCTTCCCTCTGTCCTAACACGACCCCTTTGTAAGCAATCACTAGCGTCGCACATGATCTCAAATGGAAGGTCCCAATTAGGGGACCGCATGATTGGAGGTGACACTAGCATGTTTTTGAGCTTAGTAAAAGCAGTGTCACAAGCTTGTGACCATGTGAAAGGGGCATCCTTGGCAAGCAAAGTACATAAGGGCCGGGATATAGCACTAAAATCTTTTATAAACCTTCTATAAAAACCAGCATTACCCCAGGAATGATATATGTCTCTAACACACGTAGGAGTAGGTAAGTTGGAAATCAGCTCAACTTTGGCCTTATCAACTTCAATTCCATCTTTTGATACTATGTGGCCTAAGACAATTCCTTGTGTTACCATGAAATGACTTATTTTCCCGATTTAACACAAGATTTTTATCTTGACACCTCCTCTAAAACCTTCGTAAGTTCTGCTTGAGTTCTCAAATGAGTCACCAAGCGAGAAATCGTCCATGAAAATCTCAATATGATTTCTATCATGTGCTAAAGATTCCCATCATGCATCGTTGGAAAGTTCGGTGCGTTGCATAGTCAAGGGCATTTCCTAAAGCGAAGGGAGTACGAGGCAAGTGAATGTAGTTTTTCTTGTCTTTAAAAATATCTCAATTTGATTGTACCACACAGTACAAATCAAAGAAAACAATAAAATTCATGCAACTCTCTGGCATTTGATCAACAAACGGAAGAGGAAAATAATTGCTCACAGTACCGCATTAAAACTCTATAATCTATGCACACCCTCCGTCACGAGTGACACAGTGGGAATGGGCTCATTATTTTCATTGTAACTCACAGTGACTCCCGGAAGCTAGCCAAGGAACTACTGTGTTGGACTAACCCACTTACTATCTGCAATAGGGTAAATAACCCCAACATCCAAGAGTTTTAAAACTTCCTTCTTCACCTTCTTTGCATTATTGGGTTCAATGCAGTCTCGTAGTTTGCTTAGAAGGTTTTAACACAATCCCTCTTAAGTGAATTCTATGTGTGCGGATCAAGGGACTAATTCCTTAATATCTACGGTGTCAACACAAAAGCGGAGTCTGTGGGTTTTCAATATTTCAAAAAGTTGAGTTTCTTGGGTCAAGTCTAATAGGGAAGATATGATTCTTGGAAAAGTGTTCTCACTCCCCAGGCCATATTTGAGATGTGTTGGTAAGGTTTTAGCTCGAGCTTAAAGTGGCCTCTCCTCGAAGGCAATGTCTTATCCCATTTGGTGGCAAAGGTTCAAATTTAGGTGTCCACCATTAACTACGATACATCTTTATGCTGGGTTAAAGAGTGTAGAAACTGCGACTCCGATTGGTCACTTCCTCCTCCCAACTCGGTGACCAAACATGACTTAAGAGGATCATCATGTGAGACATTATCCGGGTATTTTGGCACCACGGAGTTAACCATGTTAATTTCTAAATATCTTCTTCATCTCCGACCACTTTAATAACATTGAAAATATTCGGATTAACAGTCATGTTACCAAGCGATAGTGTCATTAGGCCTCCTACAATGTATAATGGCATTAAGCGGTTGCCAAGAATGGTCGACCAAAATTCTGCCCCGGGAGGCGAGTTCCTTGATTGCGCCACGGGTTGAGTGTCGAAGCACAACGAATCCTGGGGAAACAAGAATTTGTCCACTTGTACCAAAACATCCTTCACTATTCCCACTACAGGAATTTTTACACACTACGGTCGACCCGATTGGAGGTGATAGTGGTGCAAATTCTCTAACCGATCTGCTATCTTGAGTAAAGCGACAGATTAACACTTGCCTAAGTCCACTAAAGCATGCTAGCTTTGAATTTCCAGTTACTATAGAAATAGTAGGACTTTAAGGTCTTTGTATTTTGGAGGCAAGTTGTTCGAGATTAGAAGTAGTTGTTCAGTCACTTGAATGCCTCATGTTGACACTCATTTCCTTTTTACCGTGCACAAATCCTTTAAAAATTTAGCATATGATGGGATTTGTAATGGCGTCTAACGAGGAATGTTCAGTTTCACTTGCTTGAACAACTCATAAATTTTCAGCATGGTTATTCACTTTCTTTGGTGCTCTCAATCTATGTGGGTATGGAAATTTGGAGGGATATGGGTGGACTTGTCTTCACCGGGTGATCATCAAATTCATTTTGTATTAGGGACATGAGAAGCATGCGATATTTCATCTTCTCTAACCGATTCACTTTGAGATAACGGTGGTTCCTTGGTTGGAATGGTTTTGTCAACTACCTTACCACTTCGAAGGGTAGTGACAGCCTTACAATGTTCAAAAGTACCCTCAATTGGTCCTGAACTTCCTACACTATTTTGACCTTGTGGATTTTGAATAAATTTGAGATGGGGTTTTCCCTTTTTCTTGTTGAAGGTTACCTATAGATGATTAACTTGGTTATACGGATACATCATTGAGGCTTGAGTTCGGGTGCTGTGTTTGTGGATGCTGGAGTTTGTCTGACGTGTAACTATATCCTCGAGACTTCTCTTATGCGGGGGTTGATATGGTTGTGGTGATGGAGTCCCTTGACTCGATGGCTGGAAACCTTGATTAGGGTTCAAAGGAATCCTTGATGGCCTTGATTCTGAAATGGTGGAATGGGATTTGTAAAGCCATGGTTTTGGTAATGAGGACCGTGGTTGTTTGGCAAGTTATTTGGCCCTCCTTCATTCCTCCAACTAAAATTAGGGTGCTTACCCATCAAAAAGGATTATATGTTTGAGAATATGGAGAGTTTAAAGGTTTCCTTTGGTAATTAAGGGCATTGGCACCTCTACATTGGTAGCCTTTTACTTGGGAAGGTTTGGGCACTTCATAGTTGAGTCGTGGATGTATATAATGCATGGCTCCTCCACTGCGGAGTCCGATGGAGTGCAGGGTATTTGAAGTGCGCTAGTTACCTCCATGCACCTTTTTCATCTCTATGGCCTCGATTTCCTTATTTAAATTAGCAATTTTTAGCCTGACTCATCATTTTCTCTTAAGTGATGGATTAGCTGATGTGTATGCACTTTAACATGATCTCTCAGAGGTGTTAGTCTCCCCAGTTCGAGGCATTCTACGCTGTAGTGTCAAAAAGTTGAATTGCTTCCTAACCTTTCTTTTCGCCAAAATTCTCCCAGGCACACGGCGTTTGGATATCTTGTTTATTATTCAGGGATAATCCTTGATGAAAGTATGCACATATTTGTCCTACATCCAATCCATGGTGAGGGATAGCATGGAGAGATCCTTATATCTTTCCCATTCCGCACTTGAAGGAGTTCACGGCTTTCGAGAGAAAAGTTCTGAATTGCTCGCATGAGGGCATTGGTACGTGCAGGAGGGAAAAATTTGTTGAGGAACTCATTTCGCATATTTTCCAAT
The DNA here is from genome assembly GCA_016808115.1 of Tetrastigma voinierianum. Taxonomy (NCBI): domain Eukaryota; kingdom Viridiplantae; phylum Streptophyta; class Magnoliopsida; order Vitales; family Vitaceae; genus Tetrastigma; species Tetrastigma voinierianum. Next base: position 259,270 of record JAEQBH010005114.1, on the reverse strand, counting down.
GTAAAGATTGAATTAGGAGCCAAGGAATGAAACCAAAATTTAGCCTTCTCCTTTAAAGCAAAAGGAAATAAAACTAGACAGATTATGTGGAGGGTGAACCGAGTGGAGAGGAGATACCTTTGCGGAGACATCTTAAATCTCTCATGAATGAATAAGGGTTCTCGATTCGAACCCTTGATATATCTACGAGTAAGAGCCCAGTCATTTCGACTTCATTAGAAATTGAGTGGCCTCTTCAGGAAGGCGAATGCAAGAATTGGTTGTAGTCCTTTGAGGTTGTAGGATTTCTCGAAGGGTTCTTTCCACATTAGGTAAAGGAGCAGGGGGACCTCTATATTGATTTTGTTGGAAGTTAACATTCCCCCCTCCTACTACCGGTGCTACGGGGAGTGTAGCTTCTATTCCATGTTGTGGAGGTTCATTGAGTCCTTGTGGGTTAACAGGAATCCTTTGAGTATTTTCATTAAATACATGTTGTTGATTCCCAGGATGATCCATTTGAGGTAAAATGTTATCTGGAAAGACTTGACTTATTATGGATCCCTCAGAGTTTCTAGGAGGCACTATTCTTACTAGTCGGAGTTGCTCGTTGCGAGCCCAAACCGACATGCACTACGCTTACTTTGTCCAAGAAACACCCACTGAGATTTCCAACTAAAACAAAACAAAATAAAAAGAAAAATGGAGAACGTACCGGATTTCTGTCTGTGCAAAATTACCTCCTTCTCTTCGGATCAACTTGGTTAGTCGCCACTCCCGTGACGGCGCGAAAATGCTTCGTCCTTATTCGTGTGCCGAATTCTATTCCCAATAGTAAAGATTCTGATTGTCTAGCATTGTAATACGTAGGAATCACGGTCATCTCCACGAGGGAGTGGTGCATTTTATCGACCCGAGTAGGAGCTATTCTCGATAAGGGTATGATTTAAAGAGAATTGTAAGGTTGTGTTGGTTGACTGAATGGTTGATTAGTTTGAATGTTTTAAAATAGAAAACGGTGCTTTGGGATTTTTAGGGTTCCACTACATCTGATCATGTAAGTCCGCCTCTTGTTTTATAAACTCATCGGAACCATTGATAAAGCAGTCTTTGATGGAGGATTTATCTTTATATGCTCTTTGGAAAATAAAGATGATCGAGTAATACTAAGCTTCTTGTTCTCAGTATCTGAACCCTTAGCTTGCATTCATGATCGAAGCACAACGATATCAAGGATACTAGTTGACACGTTGTCGAATATGCCCCCAGTAAGATTTACAACTCTTACGCATGAGTGATTAATATTACACAATCCATTGAAGATCGAAAAGAGAGTGAGGACTATACCTTAATCGGGGTGAGTTTCCCAGTGGATTCCCAGCGATAAGAGTTTAGAACTCCATAAAACTATAAGAACAATTATAATTAAAGACGATTAATCATAAAAGCAGTACCTTTTGGAAATCGGGAATTCTCTTGTAAAGCGAGAAGGATGAATAAGAGATATTAGAATTTAAAGAAACAAGATAAGTATTTAATGAAGATTACAAACGCTTAGTGCAAACTTCGATAGAAAGAAATCTTAAATCTAGATCTATAAGTTTCCAACTCAAAATGGAGAAAACTATTCTCCTTTCAAAGCACAAACCACACAGAAATTAGCGCCTATTACTTGTGTCCTCTTGCTTTTATACCCCTCGATGTGATTTTCCATTTTGGTTCATTGGCCAGAGTGCCCTCGCGTCTTGTCGAATTTCTGGCCCAATCTCATGATTCCATGCAGTTGTACGGTCACGTGTTATTGATGTGCAGTGCAAATTCATGCTTGTCGAATTTTTTTATGCAAGTTGTGCCGTCTGATGTGGGTTGTACGATTTACAATGTGCTCCCTTGCCACTTTTATGCAAGTTGTCGATTTTACATGAGATGATGTACCGGTACGCCCTAAATCCTCTGATGCTTTTCCTTGTATTCTTGGGAGTTCGAGACTTCATCGATTGTTCGCTAGTATCCTTAATGCTTCATATTGGCTTCAGGACATACATCCTTATTGTCCACTTATGTTTCTAGACCTAAAGACCTGCTAAGTCTAAAAACATAGAAGATATTAAAAGTACCTATCCTTATGCCAATTGTGGGTAACTTGTGATTTAGATGTGCTAAATTCTACTATAATTATTACTCAAATGTGTATTCATCACCTCCCAAGAAGCTACTCATTTTCTACAGTCCAGCTAGACTCTTTGAAGAAGTTCGAGAGCTTTGCGGTGGCTTATCATCCATTGTATCCAAAGATACTTCTTCATCCTCATACTGCATATGTATGGTTTCCTTCACTCCATTAGCTAGGAGGGAGAGATCTATTCTCACACTTTCTCTGTTTTCCATAAGTTGCATGCTATGGTCAAAATTGAACTTCACTTGCTTTTTGTTAGGATGCAAATATAGCTCCTCTGTTTCAAGATCAAGCAATACATGGCTTGTAGTGAGGAAAGGTTTTCCCAATATGATTAGTAGTGGGCAATCCTCTTCGATGTCCCATACCACAAACTAAATGGGGGGAACTATTCATCCCAGAACTACCTTTACATTTTATTCTGGGTGCTTTGATAACTCTTCCTCCATTTCAAACTCATTCTTTTTCTCCTCAACCAATGTCGGGTTTGAAATTCCTCCTCCAAACTCAAAGGCACTTTGTCACCCTCCCTTATGTCTTTATCTTCTTTGTCACACGGGAGTGGCCTTGAAGATAGATCCTTTATGGTAAGGGAAACCTACCTTGTTTGACCTTCCAAAGTCTTAAGAGTAGCATTTACATTAGCTTGGTTTGTTTTGAAGTCGGCTATTTCAGATTCAAGGTTAGATATCCGATGATCTTGAGCCTCATTCTTCTTCTTAGCATCTTCCAATAGGGAAATAATAGTTTCCTCAAAAGTACATGAATATTCTTGCTCTTGATAATGTTGCTCTTTAATTTTGGAAGACGAGTCATGTTGAGATTGTTGACTAATTAGGTTGGAGATAGAAGCAAGTTGATCTTAGATGATGGAGAATAAGTCATCTTCAACTCCCTAATACATTAAGTTCAGCACCTACAATCACAAATCTCTAAAACAAAAATGAATAAACTAAATACCAAGAAAAAAAATTGACAATAAAAGAAAAATGAACAAATGAACAAATTTTTCTCAAAGTAGCAAACTTTTTTTTCACTAAAATATCAATCCAAACACGAAACTGTACTTTCCTAGGCAATGGCACCAAAAGGTTATTAGGCTGTGAGCATGTTGATTAAAATAGTTGCCAAAAATACCACAAATGCACGAGCCACAAGTAATAAAGTGGTTTTCAATTTTAAAACTAGATATCGATCCCATGGGGAAGGTGTGGTTTTTGGTGGGACTAAGTACCCCGTATACTAAAGTCGTTCACTATCTAAGGAGATAAAATGATTTGAGGTAAATAATTTCAAATCAAAAATAAAAACAAAACAAAGGAAAAATTGGGAATGATTAGTGTTCACTCACTAGAAATGGGTCAATGTTTGAAGAAAAACCCTCAAGGATAAGGTACTAGGGTTGATTGTCTCCATTGATGCATTTCGATTTATATTCATTAAGTACGAGTTAAGCGAAAGTAAGTGTGTTTGTTCAAGGGACATAATATGAGGTTTCCACTCTCATTACTCCCCTCAATTTCGCACACCAATTCCCTATTCACCACTAAGTCCATCTAGGTCATTAACCGTGGTACTTTTCTAAGGAAACTTTTCCCTTAGGTGTCATATTGGTCACCGCTAAGTTCATGCAATTCCTACAATGTTAAATTGACGTTTTACCTTAATAAAATTCATATAGTACTAGGAATTTCTAATTTCCTAAATTAAATTGATTACCACAATTGAATCATGATAGAATGAAATGGTCAAGGACCTAGGTTAAATTCCAGTTTTTACGATGGAAACACTAGGTAAATCTTTGGCAAATTAGGTCTTAAGCGCATTTCCCAACACAAAACAATTAGAAGAAACCATAATAATCCAGGATCTACATCAACCAGAATCAACACAAGCATATACTCACAAAACTATTCTAAACATTATATAAATCAAGCATCAACTTCAACAATCAACCCTATAAGATGTCAAGCCACTCATTACAATCCTCAAATCCAACAAAATCATGTTTATTACAACAATAATAAAGAAAGAGATGAGAAAAGAGAAAATTTTAGAGATACAAAACAGGTGTGAGGTGAAAAACCCTCAAAACTTTTCTCTAAGTCATAAGAGGTCCTCTTCCAAGTTAGATCTTTGAAATCCGCTCCAAATCAGAAGTAAAATGGTCAAAAATAGAAACCCTATGTTGATTAAAGCTTAGGATGAGAGAAACCCTAGGGAGGGTGTTGTCCTCCTTAAAACTGAACCCTAATAATATCTGCAAAAGAAAATTTATACTCCTAGGAAAATGGGCTAAAACTGGGCAAAAAATTGTCAAAAACACTAATTTATGGGCTTCTCGATGTCATCATGTCGTGACATGAAGGCAACAATGTCGCGACATCAATGAATGTGTAATTTTAGAATTTTTGCTTCGAAGTCATGACATTGTCTTCCCAATGTCACGGCATCACTGGTATCATAAATTCAACAATTTGCATCGAACTTCTTGAGATTGTAACTCACTCGTCCATACTCCAAATTGGGCATTCTTGGTGTCGTTGGAAAACTCTTGAACTCTAGAACACCTTTTAAGGTAGATCATAGCCATTTGATATCTTCATTAACATTGAAAAATCAAAAGATTAGATGCTTGCTGTGTGTGGTGGCTTCTTGGTCTTCTTTGGTTCCATTTAAGCTCATTTTTGTTCTTTTTTCTCCAAAGTTGACCGAATCACAAAATTGAGGCATTTAAACATTAAATCACTAATAATCATCCTCAAAATCATTAAAATGATAGAAAATAGGATGATAATCATGGTATGAAATGCACTCATCAGTAGAGTGCCTACTGCACCAAGGTTACAAACTAGAGGAGGGCGAATTTACTTTAAGGGCAATGCAATTGCACACCTCAGCCATCCTAACAGATAAGGAAAGTTCATCTAACCATTTGTTCCTTTCTTTCTTGTTTTGGGTTAAGTCAAATTCTTTAATCACTTAATTAAAGACCTTCTACAAGGGGTATCAAAGCCAAGGCAATAGGTGGAAACTTGTTAGTACATGTCTAGGAAAGGCTTGTCAACAAAGTGATAAGAGCTTAAAATGAGTGAGGTAAAGTAGTTGAAAATGTGACCCCTCCACTTGCACGAGAGGGACTCTAGTGTTCGGCTAACTCTTACTATTGTCTTGGATTTACATTCGCAAAAGACCAAGTGAGAACAAACAATCCTAAAGTAGAGTCCCAATTCCTCGAATTGATGGAGTCCTCCCTAGCTCACACCTGTCCTAACACTTCAAAGATTGTCCCTTTCAATGGGACATTCTTTAAGAGATGGCAAGAAAGTATTTATTCTGCCATTGATGTTGTGAATTTAGGGCATATCTTGAAAGATTTAAGACTTAAGAGTGATTATGAAAATTTGTCTAAATGGGAAAACAGGAACAAACAAGTTAAGTATGTCATTCTTAACACTCTTTGATGTATACTGTCAATATAAAGTACCAAAAGATATTTGAGATGCAATGACAAGAAATACATAATAGAAGATGCTAGAACACAAAAATACGCAATAGGAAATTTTAGAAAGTTCAGAATGACTTAGGATAAAGATGTATCATATCAAATCCATGACTACCACATGTTGATAAATGACTTAGGGTGCGTTTGGGAGAGCTTATCTACAGCTTATTTGAACTTATCTTATTAGATAAGTACTTTTGATAAAAATTATAGGTGTTTGGGAGAGCTTATGAAAATAACTTATGACCCCCTTATAAGCTCATTTTAGCTTATTTCAATAAGCTTCATGGAAATAAGTTATCATTTAAATGACAAATCTGTCCTTCTAAAATTGTGAAAATTCCCCTCATAGGCCAACCAAATACTTCACGCCATATAAAATCTCCCAACCGAGAGAAAATTAAACGAGAAGAAAGAGGCCCAATCAACAATACAATTATGAGGGCTCAAGAAAAACCTACCCATCTGAAAAACGATCCGCGAGACATTCCTCTTCCTCTCGCTCTCGTCTCTCACTCGGCGTCGACACTCCCTTCCTGTCTCAGTCTTGGCATTCCTGCTGTAGCACTCCCTTTCCTCGCGTAAAGGTATGTTTGATTCTGAAAGATTCTCAAACTCTCCCTCAATCTTGCACCCGACCTTGCCCAAGCAAGATTCTATTCTTCATTCTTTTCTTTTTTTTATCAGAAAAAATGTCAGTAATAATTATTTTGTTCTTCATTCTTTATAACCCTTAGTTTCAAATTTTTTTCAATTTTTTCCCATGTACTGTTTGTTCTCCAAGAAAATTATTTCTATAATTAGGGTCAAGCACTTGCTTTGCCTTAGTCAATAATGGCCCTGAATTAATTTACGTAATTTACGCAATTTTTATGAGAAAGTAGTTTGTGCAATTGGTTCTATTCAATTGTATGAATCAATTTCTGTGACGCTAGGCATGCGAGAAAGGTGAATCATTGGTAACCTTGCCCAAGCAAGATTCTGTTCTTCGTTCTTTATAGCCCTTGGTTTCAATTTTTTCCCATGTACTATTTGTTCTCCAAGCAAATATTTTCCCATGTAATTTTTTCCCATGTGGGAGAATCAATGTGGTACTCGAGGAAACCCCATTTCGTAATGGGGTCAGTGGACCGCACAAGTGGCTTGTGTGAACGGGTTGAATTTCAAGCTTTGAACTTTTCTTCTCAAGCTCAATCTGAGTCGCCAATGATGCACTTTATACTTATGCTCTTCGAGTTTGTGGAGAGTCAGCACTAGTTTGGATTATTAGGGATGAGGTTTTGTAGTCGGGTTGTTATATCCTAAGCCGAGCACTATTTATCCTGGTTTCACTGATCATGATGGTCGAGGATGGGTAACTGATTCTTGCCAGGGAGTAGGGGCCCTTGATTGTATGGAGAAGAGATGTTGTTTCTTAGATCATGCAATCTTGATGTAATATATTTGAGGACCAAGAGAAGCGCCAGAGGGATCTTTGATCGTGATGCCTAAATAAATGAAATTTCGAGGTGAGATGATCGCTAGGTATACGAGTGGCTACAAGCAAACGGCCATCAAACCTTCTCGAAAATGGTAATGGGAAGGGTTCAACCAAATGTCTCTTCTTGTTTTGTTTGTACTCAAGGTATCAAGGCCTCAAGGCTTTATCAGCAGGTATAAACATCCATGGGCATACTATAAAAATTGGTATCAATAAAGATGTCTTCATTGGCAGCTCTCTTATTGACTTATCACTGTAATCATGGCAATCCGATGATAGTCGCCCTAGTGTTTGACTTGATTTCGAGGAGGAAGAATGTGGTTTGTTGGAATTCTATAGTTGGTGGGTATAGTGTCAATGGTCGATTGGAAGAAGCTGAAGAATTGTTTGAGCTGATACGGAAAAATGATGTTTCTTGGGGCACTATAATTGCTGGTTATTTAGAAAATGGACAGTCTGAAAAGGTGTTGGAAATTTTCAATACTCTGTTTCTATCAGGTCAGACCCCAAATAAATCCACCTTCTCAGGTGTTCTATGTTCTCCAAGCAAATTATTTACGTAATAATTAGAATTGACGCTTACTTGCTTTGTCTTGTAACAAAAACAAAGCCCGAATCAATTCTGCAGTTTTGAAATTGCTTGCGTTATTTCTGCAATTTCTGCAAAAAAAATTTTATGAGAAAGTAGTTTATGCAATTGGTTTGATTCAATTGTATGAATCAATTTCTGTGACACTAGGCATGCGAGAAAGGTGAATCATTGGTAGCTTTTGACAAGATTTTGTTCTTCGTTCTTTATAGCCCTTGGTTTCAATTTTTTTCAATTTTTTCCCATGTACTGTTTGTTCTCCAAGCAAATTATTTATGTAATTAGGGTCAAGCACTTGCTTTGCCTTAGTCAAAGCAAAGCAAACTGGATCAATTTCTGCAATTTCTGAAATTGCTTGTGATGTTAATACAATTTCTACGTTTTATTTTAACAGAGAAAGTAGTTTATCACGTTTGGTTTTATTCAATTGTATGAATCAATTTCTGTGACACTAGGCATGCGAGAAAGGTGAATCATTGGTACAGTTTTCTGGGCAATCAAACTGGATGATTTTGATTTTTGTGCTTTGCTTATTGGTTGTTAAATTATTTTCTTGCTCTCCTTTGATTATTTGTCTTCATGTCTTTTTTTTTTGTCATGCAGCTATGGATGGTTTAATGGATTATAAGTTGTTTTTCATTTTTCTAGGTGTGGTTTTGCATAAAGATACTAACTTTGAAGAAATGTTATTTGAAGTAATTAAATTGACATGTTTAGAGTGGAAATTTTGTAGTGGTTGTGGCCTTGTGGGGTTGTTAGCTCACTGTTAAACCCAGCGAATACAGTGGATGTCGGGTTTTGTGCCACTTCAAAAAAATGGGCGAGTCTCCTTTGTACGGAGAGCTCTACCAAGTACAGCCACACACCATACTTGTCCCCAAACGAGTGCAATATATTCCCACAACATGAGGTAAAGCGGCCCACTTGGGCCCATAAACAATACTCATCATACATACCCACTATGCATCTAACTATATCCAATAGTTACAAGAGTTCAAATATTTTTACTCTTATACAATACATCTACTAAAATTAGAAGTTTCAATACATGTATCCATCATGAACCACACCCTGGCAGAAACTTATTCCTAATCCTCAAATCTCGGTGGCGTCCCTATACGCTCTATACACCTTAAAATGACCCTCGGCGGGGGTGATAATGCTGAGTAGTGGAATCGCCTAAAGTGGGCTCTCTCGGCAAGTGCGGTGCAATGTTCCAAATAAATACACATTCAAGCAAATGCATGATCCACACTTGAATGTCCAACTCATCCTCGTACCAGGTCCTCGGCAAAACCCTCACACTCGCTAAGCCTGCATTATGAGAATTGTATGTTTATTTGTTTGTTTGTGGACCCCTCCGATGTATACTCCATATCAATTGGAGGCCGACTCGGCCAGTTTGATATTATGTGATGGACCCCACCAGATGTATATCAATTGGGTTTGTCTCAGACGAGTTGATATTTTAGTTTAGACTACCCTGGATGATTAACATTTTAGACAACCTCAGACCATTTTCTAGACTCATCTCATGCACTCACTCCTATAGTCCTAGGGTGTTCCGGTGCATATGGAATGCATGTATGCCAATTCAATCCCTGATGCAAACACATGCGAATATATGAACATGAATATATTCACATAAAACTTAAATCCCTGACAATCATGTTATATAATTTCTCATTTCATCACATCAAAATTAGCTCACGTGGGCTAATGATCAAACACGAGCAATTCGATTTGAGTTTTCGACGAACACATATTTTCACAAAAATTTATTTTGTGATCAACTGTTCCCGAACGATGAAACCTAGCTCTTTGTTCCTATCCAAACACAAATTATTGGTTCACTTTGTGAACCCGTATTTCTCGGCCGATTCCGGCCTCATACACATCAAAGCATGCATTAACACATAAATGCAATCAACAGCGAAACCAGCCGTGCCGGTCACGAGGCGCACGATTTAGGCTTCAAAATTTACAACAATTACGATTAAAATTGTTGCAGGACGATCCAACGGCCGTTCAAGGCCTCGACAACAAAACATTAACATAATACTTAACGAAGAATAAAACCCCGTAGGGAAAACCCCTACCTCTGGAGTTGAGAAACTCCCTAAATCAGTCTTTATGGCGCATAAGCGTAGAAGCGGCTCTCGCTATCCAGAAATATTTGTGTGAGTCGGATCCTTGATATTTCTAGAGAGAAGTCAGACAATCTCTCTCTAAAACTCAAATCTGTAACTCATTGTAAGTTTTCCTCCCTTTTCACGTTTTTTTGTCTTGGTTTAATGAAGGAGATGGTTACTATTGACTATTTTGGCATTTTAACCATCAAAAATTCAAAATGACCATTATAATCCGCCGTTTCAGTTTTGACATTCGGCACTATTTAGGCCGTCTATTTTCATCATTTATCTACTCATACCCTCATGGCACATGAGTGCGTGTTATATGTGACTTTTCGTCTAGCGAAAATCTTTTCACGACGGCAGCGCCATGCCTCGAAAAAGCGTGTCAGCTCAGAAACATCTCGAAATTTTCACGAAATTTTACGTGCTAGCTAGATTTCGCGAGACGATTCCAACGGTGACAATCTGTTTCATCATCCGAGATCTAAAGAATAATTTCAGATTTTTAACCGAAATTACAATTTTGTAACCAAAATTACGATTTTTGCCCTTTTTCCAGAAATTGGAATTTCTCGGGTCTTACAGGTTGCAAAAATTGCATAAAGTTCTTACTAGGATAAGACAATCTTTTAGCAATTGCACATAATTTTTCTTTACACTTGTGCACCTCAATAAACATATTTGTATTTGAATTTAGTACTATCATGTTGTTATTAGAAATGAATTCAAACCAAGTTCCAAGAGGAAATGAAATAATAGTGGTAGTAGGAAGCGACACAAGAGGTGATTGGAATGAAAAAATCATGACGCATATTTATGAAGGTATCGTTGGCTTGAAATGCGGGTTGGGAATAGGCCACACACACACTTTAATAAAGTGGGGTGGGCAAATGTGATCAAGAATTTTAATGACTTAAACATGATTATCTTATGAGTACAAACGAATAGAAAATAAATGGGATCTTTTGAAAGAATGACGATTATGACAAAAACTTGTTGGAAAGGAGGCGGGTCTTGGATGGGATAACTTCGAAACAAACTATTACGTAGTGAAGAATGGTGGGAGGCCAAGATTAAGGTAATTTCATATTTGTATTATATATATATATACACACATGTATGTATATGATGCTTGTATAATATTTAAGTGACTTTAAATTCATTTATTTCAGGACATTCCCGAGGTTGCAAAGTTCAAAGAGAAGGGTTTAAAGAATTTATCTGAGATGGAGATCCTTTTTATAAAGGATCATTGTGGTTTTGGTGCATGAGACTTATGAGGACTTAGTAGGAGGAAGGGAGGTTGAAGCAAATGATGGACTAAACATAGAGACACCCGATAGGCGAGGAAAGAGAAGAATATGAGGGCTTGAAGGAGTGGAAACCGACCTAAATCCTTCTAATTCAAATGTCAAAAGAAAAAGAGTTGGGAGGAATAATAGAGAGATAGTATTGGTCATCGAATGTGTGATCAATTTGTTCATTATAATTGAAAGTTTCACCACTTAAAGATTCCCACTTTGCTAATGCAAATGTTAGTCCTTATTCCTACACTTGGTGATTAGTTGGACATGCTTAAAGTATTGCGGGGTTAGAGTATTGTAGTGAGACTCACATAGTGCTATTAAGATTGATGAAACAAAAAGTCAAATAGGGAGACTTTGTTCTCTTCAGATATTGCGTTGTACTTGACTTAGTTGGATAAAGAGCCACACTTGGGTGATGTGTGCAGTCGTGGAGTTGCTTATAGTTTGTAACTTTGCTCAGGACATGCTCTTGGTTTGTTAACCTTATATTTAGATTTTTTTCTTTGAATTCTGTTGTTGTTTTAAACTATATTATTAGACATATTTTCTAGTTATGATGTTGTTGTTCATTATTATTATTATTATTATTTTTGCTTATGAAAGTGAATAATGTTATTTTAATTTTTGAAAAATGCACAGGATGTCTACTAGTTCTAACGATGCTACACCTGGGTCAAATAGTGAAGATTTGTTGACAGCGCCCGTATCACAATAACCGAAAGGAAAAAAAAATTGTGCTTATGCTAATGCATCTTTTGCAAACTATTCCTTAAATCATGTGATAAGACTCCGCGTAGGACTTCTGCATTGACAGGTCATGAATGGGTACAAGAAATTATCAATGGACACGGTGTTCGTTGTTTTTAAATGTTTAGAATGAGAAAAGATGTGTTTCTGCAGTTGTGTAGGATTTTGCAAGTAAAAAAATGGTCTAAGGCGACAAGAGCATGGGAATTCATGAACAATATGGCCTTTTGTTATATGTCTTAGGACAACCAGGTTCAATTCGTAATACAGAAGAGAGATTTCAACATTTTGGAGAAACTATTTCTCAACAATTCCTGATATCTGAAGCGGTTGTGGCCTTTCTAGGGGATATTAATAAGCTGTTGATTCTACTTTTAAAGATGCTCCTTATCGATTAGAAATGATGAAACGATACTTATCCTTATTTTAAGGATTGTGTTGAGTCTTATAGATGGAACATGTAAAGAGTATAGTCCCTCTTGAGCAAGCAAATTCCTTACACATAGAAAGTGCAGCATTGACTAATGTAATGGCAACTTGTGATTTTAATTTGTGCTTCACATTTGTTTTTAATTTGGATGGGAGGGGTGCACATGATACTAGGATTTTTATGGATGCTTTACGCAAACCTAGCTTGTTTCTCGTCCTCCTACAAGGTTAGTAACATATTTGAAATTCTTATTTATAATAAAATTATCAACACCCACACACACACACACACACACACACACACACACACATATATATATATATATATATATATATATATATATATATATATATATATTATGTTTCAAATTCTTATACCTTCTTTGTAGAGTATCTGCATGTTGATGCTGGATATCCTAACTACAGGCTATGGGCTAAACTCTCAGTATCATCTCCCTCATTTTAGATTAGGGCACAGAGCTAGGAAGAAATAAGAGTGTTCAATTACTTACACTCACAGTCTTGACTCTATTGTAGGCGATCATTTAGGTGTTGCAAAGCTAGATGGAGAAGATATTGACGTATACTCCTTTCCCGTGAAAACTACGACTCACATTGTTACTTATGTGGCTTCTTCAATTTCATAAGAAGGAATGATCACGGATGATGAAGAATTTATGTTATTTGCGAGAATGTTCAATTTGACTACGATCTTGAGGTAGATGAAAATATACTTAGATATGTCATATGGGAGAACGAATCCAAGAAGTATTAGGCAAATGGAGCAAGTAGAACAACATTAGAAACCATATGTCACAACTATCTAACTTTAATTTCGTGTTTTTTATTGTAATTTTAAATTATGCATCAATTAGCTAGTTTTATTGTATCACATGGTATATCTTGATTTTATTTTAAAGAAATTTAGAAATCACGGTTTCTTGATATATATATATATATATATATATATATATATATATATATATATATATATATATATATATATATATATATATATATATATATATGTATGTTAATTTTAGTTATTTAGTTTTTTTTATTCTTATTTTTGTGCTTTGAGGATCTTTATATATTATTTCTTTGTATCATCTTTTAGTAACCACCATGCTCCTTGGCTATATTTTTCTTGTGGATAATTTTTAGTAAAATGTTAAATGAAATATCGTATCATTATATTTTCTCTAAAAAACATAATTGTATTTTAGTTCAAAATGTAAAAGTAATTTGAGAATATTGAACAAAAGCATGTTAAAAATAATCGCAAATTATAGTGTGCCATTTAGAAAACAAGAAACAATATAAGAATCCATTCTGAATCTCAAGCGCTCTTTCTACCTTGTCAAAAATAAAAGACAATAGCTACTTTGAATGTCCTAAATAACATTTTGTAAAGTTCATGATACATCACTTAAATTTATAAAAGCATCTCAAAAGATTTTAATGAAAAAACTTCTAAAATATTTTAGTTTTTATAATCTCTTTGATGTATATGAAACAAAAGTAAAGAGGAGAGTATGGTTTATTAGCTTTTTTTTATACTAGAGATTACATATGAATGATAAATGTTTTCGGTATATAGTGAATATTTACTTTATTTTAATTTTTTGATCATGGTTTCATGATATATAATATTAATTTTTAGTTTTTAGTTTTTATTTTTATTTTTTAAAGTGTGGCAGAGTGCTTATTTGTCAGTACATCAATTTTATAAGTACTTATGATGGTTTTTCGATAATTTTAGACTATTATAAGTGTTTGTGTAATGTATTCAAACACCTTAAAAATAATACGTAAGCGTTTTTAAAAATATGCATCAAACCCAAATAGCTTATTGAATAAAGTACTTATGACATAAGTTGCACAATCTAATAAGCTCTTATAAAATAAATCTTAAGTATTTGTTTACCCCAAGCAGTGTAGTCATTGTGAAATAAATTACTTGAACCTTTTGTGATCAACTACTGACAAGGGGTTGAAGGTAGTGACTATGGTTGAGCAGATAAACCCAACCCACTTTGGCTTCCGATTTAGGGTTGAGGTATAAAATTTATGGCCCCTAAATAAAGCGCGTTAAAAGCCCGGCTTTCAACTTGTTTGGCCACAGCATTATGTGGGATTTAGTCAAGTTAACTGATTAATGAACTCTTATTTTGATTTTTAAGTAATTGATTTTCAATTGTTGTGTACGGAATTTGATGTTTGACAATATGATCAAATCTTTTTATAACATAAGTTTAACAATAAGTATTATAATATATTAAACTTTGTTGTTTTAACTATTTAATTTTAAAAAAAAATTGTGTGGAAAATTACGGAATGCATTTCAATTAAATAAATTATAGTTTTAATATTGAATATATTTTCATTTATCTCATTAATCCTATTTTAAATATTTACAATTTCATTTTTTTTGTATTTATCCTTTAAATTTTATTTAATCATATATGTTTCTATTTTAAATTAAAAGACATGATTTAAAAATTAAAATATAAAATAAATAAAAATAAGTTGTACTACTTTATAAATTAAATTAAACTTAATAACTAAATTATCAATATATTTTAAATAAATTTATTATTGAAACTAGTGTTAATAACAAAATATTGTTTATCCTCAAAATAAAAATAAAAACAAAACATTGTTATTTTAAAAATAAATAAATAAAATTATACACTTATTTCTTTCCGAATATGATTATATCTTCTATAAAGATGAATTTCAAAACAAATAAGATTTTTCATTATTATAAAGTTGATTTTATTCCAAATATAAATTAAATTTATGTGTGTATTGTAAAAAATTAGTAATTTTAAATAGAATAGGTAATTATATAGAAAAGAAAACATGTAATCATATTAGGAAAGAAAATATAAAGTATTGTTTGTTCTCCATATATATTTTCAATAAAATAACAAAATGATAAATATGCTCAACAACTAAAATTTTTAAAAAATTAAATGTCATATGAAATATTTTATTTTTAATATTTAAAATATTTGATTTTTATTTAAAATGAAACAAAATATATATTTTAACATAACTATTTTGGTTTTAAAATAAAGAAATATACATATATCAAATAAATTTAAGATATTTTTATAAAAAATATTTGAAAGATCTCATAATCATACTTAATTTAATTACACTGGAAAAACAATTTAACCAGTACAATAAGTTGTTAGTTTATTATTTTGGTACTATTTACCTAGTTAGTTTGATATTTTGATTATAATAATGTGAGACTCCAGAAAATTCCAATTTTCTGAAAAATGGTAAAATCTTAATTTCGGTAAAAAAAATCCGAAATTTTTCTAGATCTCGGATGACGAAATGGATTTCACCGTTTCTAATCATCTCACGAAATCTAGCTACCATGTCGAATTTATTAGTCCCAAGGAATAGTAAAATTTCCGCGTTTTGACCGCGTCATGTAGGACACTTGGCGCATTATGATGCTGCAGTGTGCCGCGATGTCAAAACTCCGGATTCAATTAACAGAGCTCGGTGGGACACTTTTTGGAGGTACGGCATGAGCCGTTGAGTTAGAGCTTAGAATTTAAATGGGTTATTTTGGGAGTGTGCCTTCTCTCACAGGATTAGGGAGTTCGGATGGTAGGATCGCTTTGAGCCAGAAGCAAAGTGGTTCTATTGAGGACTATCGTGGGTACCGGTTGGGAGTTTCGACAAACTCCGTGAGGTAGGGTTTTATCCCTACTTGTTTTACTCCCGATTTAAAGTTTTGTGATGTTGTGTTGGTTTAGGGCCGTGAGGGCCGTGGGGCCGTTTGATGGGTCCCCCCGTCTTGATTCGAAGTGTGGAAATTTTGGGACCCAATTGGACGATCGTGACGGAGTTTTAAGGGACTGGTTGGTGTGTGTCATAATTACTCCTGATAAGTGCATGTTTTTGGTGAAGTAGGAGCGGGAAATGGATATGGAATTCGATTCCACGAAGAGGAACTGACGTTTAGTGAGTGGGCTGCCCACGGACAACCCATTGTTCTATTTTTGGGACTGTTAAAAACAGTCCCGGGTTGGCTTGAATTGGACCAAAAACGTCCATGTGTGGTATGTATGAGATTGGTTGAAATGAATGGCTTGAGTTGATTGGAAATAGATAGGTTAATGCATAAGCTTGATGTGTTAACATGATGTTACAATTATATGGAATATAATTGTGTGTATAGGTCATTGGAGATGAGATTGTATATTGCTCAAGTGAGCTAATTTGGGTGTTGGTTGATCCATATTGTTGAATTACATGTGGTGTGAATGTAAATTTGAGAATATATGCATAAGTGATATATTTGTATAAAAATGATTGAAATGGCATAATGCATTTCATATGCCTTGGGTAACCTAGAAATTGGAGGTGTGAGTGCATGACATGAATTTTACGAAAAGCGAACATATGATTGCGAAAGGAATTTCATGATGATTTTCGGAGAATGAGGTTAGGAGACGATCCAACAGATCATTTCGGATGAGGACCATGACGTTTGGAAGTTCTCATGCGTTATTATCGAAGCGTCGTCTTTTGCAAATCTCGGTAGTATATTTTAAGAACAACAAGTTTTGTTTGAAAATGGTATTTTCTCATACATGGCAGGCAGAGTGTGAGAGAGTCGGTGAGGACTCGAGACATGGAAACAGGCATTTAGACATTCCGTAGGATCCGCGTATTTACTTGAGTGTGTGTGTTTTTAGAATTGGAGCATTGCATATGCAGCCAGGTGAAGTAACCCATTTGGGTGATTCCTGCGGGCGATAGCTCACCTTGTTGAGAACATTTTTAGATGCGGGGGGGTGCTGAAGGCCGGCTCTTCTTAGAAGACCGATTTTGAAAAGTCGGGTTGTGACTTACTGATATTTTGGATAATATGTGATAGAATTATGAGTTTTAATATGTATTGGTATTAAAGTAATGTATAACTCTTGAACCATGTGAGATAGTTGGTTGGTTATTTTGATGAGAAATGTTATAACTCATGAACTATTGGAATATAGTTGGGTATATAATTTGATGAGTGTTGATCTGAGGGCTAGTAGCCATTTTACTCAGTATGTATTTCCATGTCTGAGAAGTATAGATTTTAGCGGGTTGTGGGTGATCAACGGACATACCAGTTGAGGCGTCACAAATAATGTTTTATCATTATTAATTTCTTTAAATTTGTTTACTATTATTATTTTCTTTAGATACAATCATTTTATATATTAATTGTTATTATATATTTATATATTATTTATTTTTAGTTGAAAATTTGTAAAATTTATGAAATTATTTTTTTTATCATTTTTTATAAGATCTTAGCCCGTTTTGGCCCGTATTTGCATGAAATTTTGGGCCAAATTTGTTTGGGTTATTTAAAAGCTAGTCGAATATAAATGGGTCGGTCAACTGTTTCATTTTGGCTCGTGACCAAAAATGGGTTGGGGTAGCCCTACTCTAATAAGTGCATTTGGAAAAACTTATTCTGACTTATTTGGTTATCTTCTCACATAAATACTTTTGATAAAAATTGTAGATGTTTGGAAAAAATTATAAAAAATAACTTATGACCCCCCTATAAGCCCTTTTTAACTTATTTTAATAAGCTTCATTGAGAAGCTTATAAAAAAAAGGCTAAAAAATGTTTATACAAAATACTAAAACTGGTCATCTTAATGACAAAAATATCCTTCTAAAAAATAATGAAAAAAATAGAAAACAACTTTCCAAAAAATAATGTAAAAAATAAGTAAAATTTTGGAAAAATTATATTAAAAAATAGGAAAAAAATCTGAAAAATGATGAAATAAATTCCAAAAATATATGTGAAAATAGGTACAAAAATTTAAAATTTATGAAAAAATACAAAACAACTTCCAAAAATTTATGAAAAAAAATCTTTAAATATATGAAAAAAATTTATGACATATAATTATATAATATAAAAAAATTATATTGATGATGATTTTCTTTATTTAGAATTTGATGCATATCCATAGTGTTTATTTTGTTTTTGAACATAGCATTTTTGTGATGATGGGAAGCATTAATGGTGTTTGTTATTTTGTTTTGGTAATGTTTGTAATGATGGGAAACACTAGTGATGTTTTATTTTTATGTTTGATGTAATTTCCTTTATTGTATTTTATTATTAAATAAAAAGCGTAAACCAAATATTTAGTGTGATATATAATTTTTATTTATATTAGTAAGTCTTGGCATCAGCAAAGTCCGCGCCTCAAGTGTGCCTTCCACCTCAAGAAGAGCTTTACGCCTGCGTATGTCGCCTTAAATAATTGTAGTGCATGGTACATCACGTTCAATTTATAAAAGCATCAAATTAAAAAGATTTTAATGAAGAAAAAACCTATAATATTTTAGTTTTTATAATCTATATTATGCATATGAAACAAAATTGAAGAAGAGAGAAAGAAATCACAGTTTCATTAACTATTTTTATAGAGAGATTATAAGAGTGAATAATAAATATTTAATATATAGTGAATCTTTACTTTATTTTAATTTTTATCATGGTTTCATGATATATATATATATATATATATATATATATATATATATATATATATATATATATATATATATATATATATATATATATATATATATATATAATATTAATTTTTAGGTCTTTAGTTTTTTAAAAAATTTTTAAAGTTATGGCAAGTGTTTATTTATCCAAACACTTCAATTTTATAAGTGTTTTTGATGGTCTTTTCAATGTTTTCAAAAGCCATTATAAATGTATGTAAGTAAATAAATCCAAACACAAAATAATTATAAGGCGCTTTTTAAAATATTCATCCAAACAAAAATAGCTTATTAAATAAAACACTTATGACATATGCTCTTATCTAATATGCTCTTATAAAATAAGTACTTAACTAAATTGTTTACCCAAACAAGGCCTAGATACTCTTCCAGATTCATGGAAATGCTACAAAAACAGCATGAAACACTAAAGGAAACAAATGCTCCTATAAGATGTTATAATACATATTAAGATTGAATAATCAAATAAAACTAGGGACAAAGCTCAAAGAGTCAAGGTGTTATCCTCCAAGGCAAATGTGGTAGAAGAGAGACCAAGGCCCAATTTCAATAGGCCTAAGAGACAAAACTCTAGGACTCTTCCACTCATCTAATTTTACTTCTTTGAGGTATCTTTTTAACAATGCAGCCACATTAAAAGTTGTAAGAAGAGATAAATTTCTTTAAAATAAAAAAAACTATCCTTTTGCAATGTTCAACATTATCCAACATTATGAATTTTAAATAATGTTTGAAAAAATATAAACTTTGAATAGTTTTATAATCTTAAAACATTTTTCAAATAATTATTCATTTTTAAAAATAATTTTTTAACTTTTTGAAAAGCCTTCGAAATAAAATTTTATCTCATGATAAGTTAAAAAGAAATATGAAAAGAAGAAATTGTAAAACCCGTAAAAATTTTAAATTTAAATTTTTTCGAAAATGGCAAAGCGATTATTTTGTGAAGCCTTGGGAGGAAAATGCGGGATTTTTAAGATGCCACGGATAATGACAGTTTGTAGTTTAAGGTCATGCGTGAAATCTGGTTACTGGTCAGATTTAGTTTAGATTGTGGTGATCGAGAATTTGGCGTGTTCAGCAGGTGTTGGGTGACACATGGCAAGCCATGTGTGTGGGCTTGCCATGTGTGTGGCACATGGCAAGTCATGTGTCAATGTGCTAGGGGTTTGAAATGTTATAGATAAGGGGGTTCACGGCAAGTGAGCAAACGGAGAAAAGAGGAAAAGAGAGAGAAAAAAAGAATGGGAAAGAAGAGAAAAGGAAAGAAGAAAATAAAATAAAAAGGAGGAAGAAAGAAAAGGAAGAGGGGGAAAGGAAAGAGGGAAAAGAAAAGGAAGTGTGTGACAAACCGGGATGACGAAGAACCGGAAATGCTGTTACAAAAGTGAGTTTCCTTCTCTCTGGTGTATTTTTACGCCCTAGGCACATGTAATGGCTAACGGGTTCACCATTCGAGAGCAAATTTAATATGTGTGGGGAGTTTAGTTGTTTGTTGTTTGAAGGTCAGACGGGTTTCATGGGGTTTTTGAGGCGTCGAAATTGCTCTTTGTGTTACAGAGTATGGCCAAATCCGAGAATAGGCAGAAGCGGGTGTGCCGTTTTCACCCACTGCGAATCGGTCGCATCAACTTCGGATGGTCATAACTTTCTCGTCTGAACTCCGATTTGTGCGTTTTTGGACTCTACGAAAAGCTCATTGAGTCTAAAATTTAACAAGATAAAGTGCTCAGCCAAACGTGGGGCTGAACGGTAGAGGCTGGAAGTCATGACCAGTTGAGGGAATGGTCCATTATGGTTTCTAGAACCACATTTTCTTAACGGTTTTGTGGCCGCTCAGATTCGGTGTCTCATTGACAACCATCCAGCCTCACGAATAGCTGTGTCTCATGTCCGAGAACCCGCCATGAGTAAAAATGGCCACATTGGCACATACATCATACTCATCAAATACACATCGCTATATTACCATAGTTAAAGGATTAATACATTACTCTTAATACAAACATATATTAAAATTTAAAATTCTAATATATGTTATACAAAAATAAATACCAAAAGCCACAATCAGCTTCTTCCAAATGGCCTCTAATGGCGTCGTCTTCTAGAATAGTCACATACGAAATAATGATACCGATAGGAATTAGAGACAATGCCCGATGAAGTGGAATTATCCTACATGGAGTTCACTCACCACCTAGTGCACATGCGTGATTCAACATAAACTCATTCAAGCGGATACACATGATCCTACTTGAATGGCTACATGCCAAATCTCGTGTCCTCGAGAGTCCTCACCAGGCTTCCCTCACGCGTACATAAAAACTAATCACAAGAAAAACATCGTTTTCCATTTCAACTGTTAAATACCATGCACTCACCTAATTTTCTGATTTTATGTTATATGAATCGTTATTATAATTTCAGGCTCTGCGATGCCAATATATCATGCTTCATATGTTAACAAAATTTACATACATACCACATGTTATTTAATTCACACCAATAACATCAAAATTAGCTCTCTTGAGCTAATCATAATTCATTCTATTGAAACACACACAATTATATTTTTTTATATAATTCCACATCGTATTAACACATTAATTATATGCGTCTGTTAATTTCTTTCTGATTTCAAGTCATCAATTCAAGCAATATTTTGCTTACAACACACATGGACCGTTTCGGTCCAAGCGAAGCAACCCGAGACTATTTTAACAGTCCACTAAACGGACCGGGTGGGCTGTCGAGTGAGCGACATCCAGCTTATGGCGTGGTTCAACAGTGATTGAATCCCATCAACATTGGGTGAAACACCGACATATTGGTAGCATGAAGTATCGCGTACCAGATTACTAAGGTATGTGATTCATATTCTTTAACAATTTTGGTCCCAGAGTTTTGGTGGTTTTGGAATGTTGTTTTTGGTGTTTGTCTGGCGGTGCTCAGACTCAGTCATTGATAGTTGTGTGGACTCTTGAATAATAGCAGGTGGAGGACCTATCATGGGTTTTCAAACCACAGTGTTATGATGTGACATAATGTATGGAACTTTTAGTATGGCTGAAGCGGTCTGATGGTCAAGAGCGAAGTCTGAGGATTGCATATATTCTGTAAAATCTCCGTTTTAGAAATCACAATATCTCACTTTGCTGGATACCAGCTGAAATGGGGGTATTTCTGGCGGTTTCTTTTTGTTATCAGATTCTGTTGACCGCGGTTCTTGCGTCGCCCGATTGCCAGTACTTTGTTTTCCTCCAGTAATATTCAATAATATTTTTGCTCTTATGGACCTTGTGACTCGATTGATTATGAATCTTTTGTGGCGCCGTGGCGCCGCTGAACCACTCAAATGTGCTGATGTCTTTTATGTGCTCAATTACGAAAAACGTGCCGATTCGGTACTCATGATTCAATGAGGACTCAATTTAGTGATGATGGCGCTGATTTCGCGAGATCGATTCGACCGATGAAATCTGTTAATCAGGATCTCGAAAAATATAAAATTTTGTTTTGAAGATCAGTTTTCTCCGGGTTTCTTTGGTTCTCATTGTATGGGGCGCTCTTAGCAGATAAGTGTTGATGTTTTATGGCCTTGACTTTGAGTGGATTACCGAATGGTCGAAGATTATTATCAAACTAACGTGTGGGATTTATGGCCGGGATGAGCGTAACTATGATATAAAATTCGAATCTTATCTTGATCGAAATCATCGTAAATATCATGCTCTTAGAATCGATCTAATAATATTAATATCATTATCCGTAACGCTTGAAATGGTCATCATATGAATATAATGCATGACGTCGTATGCGTATAACGTAAATAACGTACCAATGACATTTGTGTTCGCCGTGGACATCGCGTGATCGGGTGATCACGTGATTGGTCGACATTGTGTTCCGATCATTGACTCTGTGAAATCTTTATTGATAATCGATGCCGATAAATAATTTTCTTTGTTGATATTGATTTATCTGCGTTGCTCGTTAATGACGTTCGTTTATTCAATGAAGTGAAATCTCCGGATGACTCGGTTCTTGAAAGTGGTAATGCGTAATGATGATAGTGAGATGGGCACCACTGAATTGAAACCTAGTTTCGTTGACATGAAATCATGGGTGGCTTGCAAAATATTGCCTGAATGCGCTCCGTTAGAACCAAGTAAACGACTTTAATGCGGCATTTGATGATAGAAATAATGGCGTTATGGGGCATCAATGTCTATTCGCTCTTATTTTTTGTGGAAAAGATCAGAGATGGAAATACCGGCGGTTGTCTTCTCATATCGTGAAGATGAAGTGAGATCGGGTTGAATCATGAGACCATGTTAATGACGTGAACATTGATATTAATAAAGTATGAACCGGATATCTGATCTTCTTATTGGCGTTATAATGTTTGGTGGAATTGTATGAGTGGGACCTCTCTTGGGCTCTTAGTCAGTGGATACCTTCAAATTGAGGAATGAAAAACTAACAAGGGGTGTGGATGTGAAGAAATTGGGTTGTGACTTTTGAAAGAATATTTTATTAAATATTGGAAATTATTCGTTTTCCATATATTTTGGCATGTATTATCAAGAAGTTTGTATCAAACTCTTGTAATATATTATAAATTATATATTTGTAAAATATAAAAAATATAAGAAGAAAAATATAGATATTGTGAGTTCTTAGATTTTATGACCATTGTGGATTTGGCATGTGGCAGTGTTGATATCGGACCACCGGGTTTTTGGGTGTCTGAAATTATGTTAGGAGAACCTCTAATAGAAATCTTGTAGTGATATTTTCTTTTGGAACCTCTCTCCTCCTAATGGGGCAGGTATGAGAGATTATAGTTAACGAGGTTTTTGGTGGAATGGGGTTGACCATTATTAGGTTTAAGCGCTACATGGTGTCTGTTTAAAATTCCCTTAAGCTTCATAAACATTATCTTGAAAATTCACAAACAAAGCCTCGAGGGTGAGCCAAACTCACGATGCCCCGATTAAAGGGTCCTGGTGACATAACCGTCGACATGAGAAGTCACCCGTGGATTTTTGGGTGACGATACCATCTTTGTTGTGTCTCATTTATTGCAGGATCTGTACCGCGAAAATGGGTAAGAGTCTCCTTTGATTGAGCTCACAACTTATACAATCCGTATACTTGATAACGGTATAATCATAACCCATCTAGGAGTCTCAACAAAGTCATATTGACCTGAGGGATCATCGTCCATATCCCCCAAATATCCTTCTGAGACATTCATTCACATTTAAATCTAAAATATTAAAATAAAATATTTAATTATAGTTGGTAAGAGTCCGATCGCAGCCCTCTTACCATAATTACATACCCGACTATTTATACAAGAGTCCCAAAAGAATTTAGTTGCAATTCTTTTATACAAAGAATGTCAGGCACGCCGGCCTCAGCATTATCACGGCCTCGTCGGGCGTCGTCTTGCAATACTGACCCACCTGTACTGAGAAGGGCTACTCCCACCCTTTAAATACTTTGTCTGATGACCTCAAGCTTACGTCCCGATACATTCCATATAAATAATGCAATTCTATATGGAATATTACGAGTCATGCATGATATGTGACTCCTCATACTTATAAACCCTGCGTCTGTCGGCTCCCTCACATCTGAGATGCCAGAATTAGTGAAAACCAGTCATTGATGTTTTACTGATGACTCGGCCGTCGAACAGCCCCTCGATGTTTATTCAATTTTACCAATCTCGTACTCATTTGTTGGAGTTCACCAATTTTACAAGGAGTCTCTACAAGCCCACCGCGCTGTGTTTTTGTGGAACATGTTTGGATGCATATCATCACGACCGAAATAAGAATTTGAGTCTTTCACCCTCTTGGGGAGATCTGCTCCCATCTTACTTCCACCCAAACACCACGAAATTTATTAATGTATTATTTTTTATCACCGTGAGTTTTCAATTTTGGGCGTTGTCACAATTTTCGAGCTCTTGCATTCACCAGAATAGTGAATAACCAATACCATGCACCACCGACAAGTGATAAATATCTTACATATGATGCGATCATGCCATTTCATTCTGTAATCATCTTTAATACAGCATTTATAAATTCTAGATAATTATATTTCCTACATATAATTTCCATTCATCCATGTAAAAGCAGAAAATTCTAATTTTTAAAGAAAAAAATGAAGAAATAAAATGATAATTCGATCCAAAATCGGTTTTCAGTCAGGATGACAGCGGACTCTACAGTTTAGATAATACCCTTGAAATACTAATATCCACTTGTTGAATTTAAAATTAAATTCACAGGCAGTCAAATTTCCGCGTCTTTGAATAGCGAGTATCGGTGTCGTGTATTGTTTGTGAGGCATGTGATGTGACAATGGTCACCTACTACATGTACCCATGTGACACATGTTGCATGATTAGTGAGAGGATAAGAGATAAATGGCTTAGATTAAGCCATGTGTCAAAAGGGCCCTTAAAGTCAAACTAAGGGACAAAAAGGTAATTAAATGAAAAGAAAAAGACATCTTCTTCTCCATTTTTGGCTTGGTACGTGCAGTGAGGGAGGAGAAAATACATTTTAGAGAGAGAGAATCCAACTTCTCTCTAGATTTCCCAGTGTTCGGACCGTCGGTTCTCGTCGAAGCAGAGGGAAGTTGGTCTGCCTGCAAAGGGCTCTGGCGTGGACCTTACCGATTTTGCATGGAGTTTCGACAACTCAGGGAGGTAAAGGGATCTTCCTGTGATTCTTTGACTAGAGCCATTTTAAATGGATGGGGTTCTTGGGCACGGATGACGTGTTTTGGTTCCTCCAGTTGGGGCGAGTAGAAAAATCCCACAGTGGTCGTGAGCAGTTTTAAGACCTAAGAGTTCTGTTCGCGTGATCGCTGTATTGTGGTTTATTGTTACTTTGGTGATTGAGAATGAATTGCTTGAATTGTTTATTAACTGTGTGAAATTTAATTTGAGTGTTGTGCTATAGTTGAATGTACCGATGTTGTGAGATTAATTTTTGTTATAGCCATGTTTAAAAATATATGCCTGCGTTGTTGTGAAATGACATAATGCATTTCTATATGCCTTGGGTACCCTAGAATGGTAGGTGTGAGTGCATGACTCCAATAAAATGGGAGGGGTTGTCCAAGCGATGGTGCTTTTGTAAGGTATTAAAAATAATAATTTTTGTCGTAAGAGTTGTGAATAATTGTGTTAGGAAGATTGTCCAAACAATTCCGTCGGAGGGACATGGTGTTCCAGAAAGGTCTGCTCAGAAATTCACCTCGGAGGATTGTCCAGTAATATTTCCTCATCGGAGGGTTGTCCTCAATTAAACAAATATTTTGTTTGAAAGTAGTTACAACATATAAGCAGAGCATGTGTAGGGGAATCGGTGAGGGACTCGAGACATGAGATTGGGCATGTAGATATTCAAATAGAATCATCATTCTTGAATGTGTTTAGTTCTTAATTACATATGCACTTAGGTGGGAAACCAACATGTAGGAGATTATCACTCTTGAACTTTTATTGCTCACCATCGAAAAAATTATTTCGGGTCTGAGGGAGTGTTCAAAGACAAACGCTCACTAGAAGGCGCTTTGAAGCGGGATTGTGGCTTTTGTGTATATTTTGTAAAACGTAATATTAAATTCTTAATTTTAATATATGTTGTATTAAGTGATGTAACGACTCTTGAAACTATTGTAATATAGTTGAACCCTTTCTTATGAGTATGGATGTATGGGCCAATCATAGCCATTTACTGCGTATGTGGACGTGTGAGTCGTTGTACAATATTGGAGCAGGTTGCATCATTTTGGGTAGAGCTCCTAGTACAAGGGAGACTTTGTAGATTTTAGTTAAATCGAGTCTGAAAAGGGACTCAATGGTGGTGTGGTTGCAGAGCATCCACAAGGCCCTCCTTGATTGTGATAGTCACTTAAGACCCAAAGAATACGAGTCACACATCACAATTTTCATGTTAATACATCTCGCAAGCACATATTAACATGATTTTTACACATAACAGCATATTATTTATTTTTCCAACAATACACACAAAATGGCCTAAATCTCGGACTCATATAAAAAACAGACACCTCACCCAGTCCCTTCCACAGTTCTTCATCGAATTCTTGTGATACCAAAACACACAGGCAGAAGACATCGGTCGGGATCAGAACCAAATCTCGACCCCGGTCTGGGACTACAGAACGTTGAAATATTGGACCAAATCACCACCGGCCTATCACGGCCCGAAGATAACCTATTTCATTATATGGCTTTTAGGCTAAAAATATTCCAAGTAGGAAAATCCCCTACCTCATGGAGTTTGACGAAACTCTAAGATTTTGGTACCCATGCGTAGCTTACGATGCGTGGATCAACTTTTCTTCTTGCTCCGACGAAAACCGACGGCTCGATTTCCATAGATTTTAGAGATAAGCGAAACCCCTTTTTTTCTTTTCTCTCTCTGCTCGTTCTCTCTCTGCTCGTTCTCTCTCTCTCCCTTTTCTTTTTGTTTCTTTGTTTCTTTGTTTGGCTAGGGCAAACCGTGGAGAAGAGAAGAGGAGAGAAAGGAAGAGAAGAAGAAGAAGAAGAGGGAGAAGAGAAATAAAGGTATGGATTTTTGGATTCTTGTATGGGTTTTGGTTTTGTTTGGATTTTAAACGTTCCAAACCTAGGGTTTGTTAGGACATCCTAACCCTAAAATTTTTAGAGAGAAGTTATTATTGGGTAAAACCTAGTTGGTATAAGATAAACATGGAGTCCATCATATTTCTACGGTTTCATATGGATTGGTGGACCTTTACTGAATTCTTGGGATTTTTTACCTTAGGTTAGTTATATGATTCCAAACCCACCAATACAAGTGTTGTGGTGTGGTTTTTCGATAAATTCCATGTTGATCTTTGAGGTTGTTTTTGTATTGTCTTTGTTGGTTGGATTGGTTTGAGGGAATGGTTGTAAAAAAAAAAATAAAGAATGTTGGGTTTTTCAAAAGGAAATGCTGTCAGAGTACTAAAAACCTGTTCTTGTTTTGGCTATAGATTGATTATAATCATCCAAATGCATTGATTCAATTGGTAAGAATGTAAAGATAGGGCTGCAAATTTGAGGGACCAGGAAAATTGTAGCTCTAAGGGCTCCCAAATACAGGAATTAAAGGTGAGCTCGTGTAGCTCACGAGTTTGCTCTGTTTTGGGTATTGTTATAGTGTTTTAGCCATAAGAAGTTGAGTTTAACTCATCCAGAATTAAATGAATTAAGATTCCTGAATAAATAGACTACCAGAATGGTGCTTGAAGGAATTATATGCAAATTATAACCCCAAAGTGACCAGAAATCTGTCAAAGTGGAGCAATGTGCAGATTCTGTTCTGCCAATTTGAGTAATCTTGATGTAAAATACAATAACCTAAGATTTTTGGTAGTCAAATTAGGTGATTCAATTGGAGAAGAAACAACCTTAGAACCATAGGTTCAAATGAGTGAAGAAATCATTTTCAATTTATGGATTTAAGACCACTATAATCAAGGATAACAGTAGGTGATTCCAGTAGGCTTCAGCAATTTGGCATCAAAAATGTTGTAACTTATATTTATGTGGTTGAGGGCCTTAGGAAGGAATTTTTAAGTGAAGAATTTAAAGATGTCACTAGATATTCTCAAGAACCCAATCTAGAGAATTTCATAATTTTTGAAGACCGTTTGAATAATTTTTGGGTAATAAAGTCCAGAGAGTACCGTTGGAAAAAAATTTCCAAAATGAGTGGTTTTTTTTAGGGGCTTTTTGTGCTCAAGGATAATTTGTTCATTTGGCTTTATATGAATGTTATTGTGACCTAATGTGACTTGCGTGTGAATTTTTCGTTAAAATCCGAATCAGTTCAATATAGTGGCTTTGTAAGCTACGTTAAGTTTTGCGATTCATGAGCTATTAATATTTTAAATCACTATTCTCTTGAGTATGTAGGGTAAAAGCAACGGCGGAGAAGTTGTGGAGTCATGCTCAAGTTTTGTAACCAAAAATGTGAGTGTTCTAAACTCTATTTTTCAATACTAGTGTATGGTTTATAAATAGTTTTACGCTGGTATGTAATAGTTTGATTTTAAACCGTATTTGAAAAGCAAGCAAGCAATGGTTTGATTGTAAACCATATTTGAAAAAAAAGCAAGCAATGGTTTTGATTTTAAACCATATTTGAAAAGAAAGCAAGCAATGGTTTGATTGTAAACCATATTTGAAAAACAAGCAAGCAATGGTTTTGATTTTAAATCATATTTGGAAAGCAAGCAAGCAATGGTTTGATTGTAAACCATATTTGAAAAACAAACGAAACTGTGTTTTGATTTTAAACCCATATTTGAAAAACAAGCAAGCAATGAGTTTTGATTATGAAACCATATTGAAAACAAACAAGCAATGTGATTTTAAACAAGCAAGCAAGCAATGGTTTCATTTTGTAAAACCTGCTTCAAAAAGCAAGCAAGCAAGAAAAAGTGTGTTTTATAAAACAAGCCTTAAGAAATCCTAGTTAACAAAACATACGAGTGATCGGTATTTAAATGCGTGCAGTGAAGTTAGGGCTTATTTCATGCATTTTAGATTTGCTGGTTGGCAAGAGCCAGTTCATGCATCATGGCATATTAAAGGGGACCGTGGCACGTCTTTGAAGTATGTAGGGTTAAGCGCTAGTTATTATATGGTGATGAACCTGAGGTCTTTCCACCATATTCACCGGAAAAGGTGATGTGAAGCGAAGGCCACTTCCACCTAGGTGATGTGGACCGAGGTCCTTCCACAAACACGATTAAACCAAGACTCCGTGTTTTACTAGGGTACAACAAGCGAAGAAAAGGCCTTCGATGAATTTGAATCTTTATTCATAAGCATTTTGCATACAATTTATAATCAACAGTAGCAACCAGCATTTTGTGAAGAAGTTTTAGAAACTTTTAAAGCAAAGCAACAAAAATTGTAGAAAAAAGTTACAGAAGCTTTTAAAGCAGCATAACAAAAGTTATAGAAAAGTTTTATAAAGCTTTTATAACCAAAAGCAAACAAGGTTTACGGAAAATGTAAGCATAAAATATAGTTTCTGAGTTTTGAGATATTCGAAAAAGCAAGCCGATTTATAAAGCATACACTCCTTGAGCTCGTTTAGCTCATTATTTTTGTTAAAACTATTTTCCATGTCACGACACGCGGTGACCCGGAGCATTTAGTATTCTCCACGACTTCTAAAGTATAGTGTTGTATTAACTAACTTTTGTAAGAAAAATATTGGAACTTGTAAAGTTGGAGTATATGTATATATGGTTTGGTTTACGAAATGCTTGATGAGCACAAATGTTTGAAGAATAATTGTTAGTTTATAAAAAATATTTTAAAAGTGAAATTGTATATCTAGTTTTTTGGGATATGTCATGTATGCAGATTTGATATGCTCTTAGGAAATTTTATAAATCACAAGTTTAGAAAGGAAAAAATTTTTATCACGAGTTTTCGGCAAAACAGGCTTAGCTTCAAAGGATTTTCTGGTCGTTAGAAGTAATGGTGGGGTTTTATTAAATTGGCGACACCTGTGTGGTAGGGGTGGGGTGTGTTTTTGAAGTTGGTATCGAGCATGGGTATACGATAATCTAAGGCTTGAGGGGATGTAGTACCAACACAGGTTGGTGTCGGAGTAGAGTCTTGAGAGGCACAATGTTATTAAGCATTAGTTTTCTTATACACTGTTTTACACTATTGGCAACCATTTCAAATTCAAAGTACATACATATTAAGTGTTTCAAAGTACTAAATAGTTTATTTTTGTGAATAAGAGCACTATGTCGACGAGGGCGTCGAGGTCGAGCCTAGAGAGCCATTGGAGAGGCTTTCAAAAGCGTCACTGCCCGATGCCAGGGGTTGACCGCGATTGGTTCTGCGCCTCCGCCTGAGATCAAACTCTGGCAGCGAGTCGGGGTGGACCATCGAGCCACTTGGGAGTGATCGGTTCCGGGTTGTTCTTGTGGCGAGTGGCCCGGTGCTCATATAGTAGGCCCCATAGCGACTCGTCAATGACCCGCTGACCTTAGCCACACTCATTTGCCCGTGAGAGGTTCTTTAAAGGCACAGGAAGTGCATAAAGAGAGCATAGAGTTGGAAGCTAGAGCCATATAGCAAGCGATAATGGGGGTCGGACCGACCATTAGGGGTCATAGAGTTCCTTCAAGCAGAATCAGTTCAGTCTCCAGACAGTAATCGGGGAGAGATAGTAGAGTTAGTTGAAACAGAAGAAGGAAGTACCTAGTGGATCTCGTGACGCATGGAATGAGGGATTTTTGATGTGGTTCTCGGCATGGATTGAATATCTCGCCATAGAAACCTTTATCAAATTGACCCATAAAAGTAAAGTTGCATAGGCAAAAGTGGAGAGTTAAGTTCGAATGCGACAAGAAGTTATCTTCAGTATGATCCTACTGCCGCGACCATATGAGATCTTCACGTAAAGGTTGTCGGGGATTATCGGCTTGTCAATGGTGGGACGAGGGGAAGGAGGACTCTAGTGGATGAGATTCAGGTTGTTAGAGAGTTCCGGATGATGTCATGAGCTTACCTTTAAGATAGAGAGGTGGAGTTCACCATTGATTTGATCAAGGGGTGGGCAGTTTCCTTTCCTCATATAGGATGGCTCTGCGAAGAGTTACCCAGGGAGCTTGGGGCTGATTGGAAGGGTGGTGAGTAAAGGATTCGTCGGCGGAGAGCATATCTCCATGGGGAGCTCGGTTCTCTTTGTGAAAAGATGGGAGTTCTGAGTTAATGTATACGTCAGGCAGCTGACAGAGTTGCCATCATGATCGGTATCCACTCCCCCAGGATCGTGGGTTATTCGATCGGCTCCGGGGTCAGTGTGCTCGAGATAGATTTGAGGTCGACATATCATCAGTTGAGTCTGAGGTGATGTTCCTATGACTATTCAGGAATGCCTTCTGTGGGCATTATGAGTTTACTACGGTGATACAGTTTGGTTTGACTAATGCCCCGTGGCGTTTATGAATTTGATGGGCAGGGTATTCCAACTTCGTATTTGGATCTCAGGTTTATCATAAATCTTTATCGATGATATCTATTGTATTCGGGTAGCCTGAAGGAACATTGAGCATTTTGAGAAGTTGTGTTGTAGACCTAAGGAGGCTGCCGGTTGTATACCAAGTTAAGCAGGGTGCCGGTTTGGCTTGCCAGTGGCATTCCTAGTCGTGTGATCTCGGTGAGGGGGTAGTGGATCCCCAGAGAAGGAAATGAGGTAATATTGGGGCTCCGCGAAGAATGTGTCGGAGGTGGGCTTCCTTGGTTTAGCGGGTATTACGGGAAGTGTGAGCCCAAAACGAGTGCAGTGACTACCGTCGACACGCGGAATACTTTTCGTGAATGTCGGGTAACCCGACATATTCACTTGTCGGGCGGAAGTCTCATTTATGCACGAGGAGCTCTGCAATACAAACCTGTCCCAAAACAATCCAATATAATCAAATATGAGTACAAATGGCCACTTAGGCCCTTATACCAATGCTCATCAAAATGCACTAACTATATACCATAGTTTCAAAGTTAATAATTTACTCATATACAACATATTAAAAGTTTTAAAACATTCTAATACATATCGACTAAAACCAAAGCCACAACCCGGCTTTCTTCAAAATCGGTCTCTAAGAAGAGCCGTCTTCTCGAGCGCCCCCTATACCTGAAAAAATGTTCCCTCGACAAGGTGAGCTATCGCCTAGTAGTGGAATCACCCTAAATGGGTTACTCCCCACCTAAGTGCATATGCAATGCTCAGTAAACACGTTCAAGCAAATTAGCAGTCCTACTTGAATGTCTAAATGACCAACATATCCCAAAGTCCTCATGAAACTCCTCATACTAAGCCATATCATCAAAGTATTATTTTCAACAAAGGTATTTGTTTTATCCGATATAAGTAATGGACCAAACTCAGATAATCCCTATTTACTTCTAACCATACGATATATCAGTTGGACCGACTCAGGCGATTGATATTTTATATATGTATCCTCGATATTATAATAAGACACACTCAGATAATCATTGTATTAGTCAACCCTCGAAACAATTCTCTTAAAAACCACCTCATGCTCCTCCTATTGTTCTGGGTGCCCCGGTGCATATGGAATGCATGATGCCAATTCGATACAATTTATATCACACATGCAAATATATCATCATGCATATATTTTACATAACTTCATTATATAACATCGATATGCACATTCATCATCAATTTCACAATTAAACTCCACATGTTAAATTTTAGAACTTCTGAACAATTCAATTTTGAATTACTCGACCAAACCGCGTTATTTCACCAAAATATTTCATGAACACTATTCATGAGCAGTGAAACCCTGGGTTCTGCTGTTCACGGCCAGTATCAATCTGTGGGTTACGCTCAGTGAGCAGAATTTCATGATCATTCAGGCCTCATCAAATGTATGATTTATGGCTAAGCACAGCCCGAAATAGCGCTGACAGATGGGTACGCGAGTCACGGACTTTATCAACAGGCTCTAAAATTACATAATTGATCTGAATTTTGAACCCATCCACATGTAGTTCAAGGCCTCCAAATAACAAAGCATTACAAAACACTTAAATAAGTGTAACTTCAAGTAGGATGAAACCCCACACTCTCGAGTTTATCGAAACTCCTTGAATCGAACCCACATTAAACTCATTGCATGTAAACACTTTGCTTCTTATAAGAATTCCATGATCGGATCGCTAGAAACTTAGAAGAGCCACACTCTCTCTCTCTCCTAGAATACAAATCTCAAACCTCTTTGTAGATTTTCCTCCTGCACATTTCTTTTTGGTCTTTTTGTTGGGGGAATGAGCATATCTGCTTCTTCGTCTGTGTCATTGAAATCAAGATTCCAATAATGCCAAATAATGTCTTACCTCTTGGATTTTGACATTTGGCACTATCTGGAATCTTCCATTTCCATCATTTCTCTACTCATGCAACATGGTAACATGATGCATATTATAATGACTTTAGTCACATCACATAATATTTCATTACATTATGTGATGCCTCGGAAGAAAAACGATCTCTTGATTCAGTATCACCAGATTCGGCAGTCAAACGTGTTAGCTAGATTTCGCAAAGCGGTGATCCAACGAGTGAAATCCGTTTAAATCATCGAAGATCTAAAAATTTTGGGTTTTTTACGAAATTATGGTACCATTTTGGAAAATTAGAAATTTTTCTCGGTCTTACATTCCCCCTCCTTAAAAGATTTAGTCCGAAATTACGGACAATCTCAATCACTCATGCATGTGCAGCGTGCACTGCACCATGCATGTATACTTGTCATTTAAATGTTAGCGACTAAACTCGTACCTTCATCCCTAAACGAAAGGATAGGTGGCCGTCGTGTCTCACGCTCCCGCGTTGACTCTTCCCACTCCATGGTACCGCAGAAAGCACCCCTCGCTCGCCCTCACGATCTTGCGTCCTGAACGATCCGCGACTAATCCAAAATGCACATTGGTCCCTCACTCGAAGGTTCCATCGGGTGTCAGCCTCCAATGCCAGCCTTGATCCACCCACGTGAGGCGGATGGGTATGCTTGGGAGCGGAGGCGTGAAATACCTCGTGGACACGGCATGCTGGGCGGTAAAATAGCCGAGTCACGCTCTGATGCCTACCTCTAAGTATCTCAGAAGGGCCCAATGAACCTCGACGATAGCTTCCCTCGCTTACTGAACCTGACCACTCCTCTCTTAGGCATCACCTTGAGGGCAGTCTCCCGACCTCGAACTCTAAGAATTCGTCGTATGTCCGCATAAGCTCTTCTTGGCTCCCAGTAGTGAAAACGGTAATAAATATCAACTCACCTTCTCGGAGGTGTCTCCTAATCGAATCGGGACCGTGATGGAGCTCTCCCACCTCGGTCAGCATGCGTTGATCATGGCCTCCCGGCCACAATACCTCATATGGTGCCATTTGTATACTGCTTTATTAACTATTGTTGTAGCGAATTCACCTAGAACCGTCTCCTCCAGCTACCATATGATTCGAGGCGCATGCTCGCACGAAGTCGAGATACCTCACGGGTCTCTTACACCCACACAGAAATTCGGGATATCTCCCTGGGTCTCTTACACCCACACAGAAATTCAGGATATCTCCTCGGGTCTCTTACACCCACACAGGACCTTTAGGATACTACCACGGGTCTCCTTCACCCTAACTCCAAGCTTCTCACCTTAGGGGATTAACGACCCTCTTCTTACTTTGCCCAACACACTTTAATTACTCTTCCATTTTCACGATTGAACTATGAGTCTTCGTGGATGTAGTCCCAAGACAAACTCGACCCACACTCACCAGAGTGGTGAATGACCATCTTAGTGCACCCCACACCCGACTAATAGCGATGTTATCTCGATGCCCCATGAGCGCAATGATGCCATCTTTGTGACAACCCATTCCGGGGTCCCACCATGAGCGAATCTGGGAGGATCTCTCTAACTAAGTAATCCTGGGCCTGCTCAGGTCAACTCTCTGCCACATCTAGGGAAGAATTCTCTCATATTGTGGCTTTTCTAAAGCCTCGACCTCTATGACGAGCCTATCACACCAAGATGCATTAATGAATGAACATGATGTATCCAATTCGCTCCATTACTGCAGTCGACAAGTGCGAGGTAGAAACATACCCTACTTTATCCGATGTCTGCATGCTCAATCTACGTACTATGAGACATCCCCTCCTAGGACAATCCTCGCCTCATATGCCCGAGTGCGAAAATGATGACTGTTGGCTGTCATCACGCCGGCTGATCCAGACTCTCGGCACCGCCGTCCACGCAGTGATTCGGCCTGGAGCCTGCGGCTGCGTATGGCTTTATGTGACTAAATCTAAAAATACTAAGATGTAGTGTGGCACCATGGAGCCGATCTGCAGTCCATACTGTAGGTGGAGGAACAAACTATGTCTGCATTGTCTATTCTTTGGTGGGGTGTGCGTACAAAACCACGGGATCTTTTGTCTGCAAGAATGACTTGTCTCATGTGTCAGAATTGCAGCGTGGCCTTCCATCATATCTGATTGGCATACAACTCAAATCTCACTTGATGATTAGGGCCCGAGGTGTCCATAACCTTAAGTTCATGCCTCCGTCCCAGACCGATCCGAGTCAAAGTGTCCGAGTACGTCGGCATAAATAACATATCGTGCACTTTTACTTTGTTGAAGTTGTCTTGGCCTTGGTCTTTGGTGACCTCGGCCCCGTCCACGGATATCCTTATGAAAGCAAGAATATTGCAGCTGGCACTCTTAGGGTTGGAAGAAGATGGATCTTCCTTCCTCGCCAGTACCAGCCCGACTCTTTATCCACCAGATGCCTAGTAATAATAAATCTCCTTCTCTTTCATACTGATCGAGAGTTGTCCACAACCATCGAGTCCTCCTCTGGCATGTCGGAGGATGAGTGTTACTTTGAACCACTGAAGGTCACTTTCGACCATGCCATCTCGGTACGCGCACGTATGGGGCGGCGGTGCGACCTCACAGCCTACGGGCGTGATGCGAAGCGGTGGTGCGCATTGGCACCTCATGACCAGCGTCTGCGTCTCGATCTCGACTTACCATTTACATATATCTGGCAGCAAGATTCCATTTAATTTTCATTTCGGTCTGGCATTGCACTCGCCAATTACTAATAGACTTGACAGCCATAGCCGACACATTCATTTCTAAAAGTAAATGTTGCTTCAACCACTCAATTAATTTATTTAAATAAAATTCTAAGCTTTCTGTTCATTCATTATCAAGTCTAGGTCACATAGTTCTAACATAGCATTCACCCTTTTCTTGTATCGCATTGCACCATGTATAATTTCCCTCTGTGACAATCGCGCAATCATAATTCATATACATCCTCTGAAGTGTAGATGTCCCTTCCATATGATGGAAACATAAAATCCACCCATGATCAAAAAAAAAATGTAACAGTGTGGCGTATCTGAAGGTGTAAATCACATTTGAGGACACTATTCACACACGGAAAAATTCACCACACCCGTCAATGCATTTATAGTAAATGCGGCATGGATATCTATATTTTTAAATCATGCACCAAAATGATTTTTAAAATTTTTTGTATTTTTTTACCTGTGAATAGTGTCCATGAGCAGTGATCAAACGATGGCTATTAAGCCGGTGCATTGAGTCCAAAAAGCGGTCAAGTGCCGCGGTGTGCACCGCACCGCGGCCGGCCCGGCACGCCTGGGTGTGCGCCGGTAGCGCCGAGCGCCGTGCATGGCCGTGTCGTGGCTGCGGCCGATGTCGTGGCCGTGTCGCGGGTGCATGGCGCCCGATGTCGCGAGGGCGGGTGGGCGTGGCGCATGTGTGTGTTCGGCGGCCTTTGGCTGTCGTGTCTTTGGGTTGGCTGTGTTGTATTCTGACACGACCCGGCCTTATTCCTTGCCCCTGTCCCTGATACACCTGGGTGTTGCGTCTAACCTTTAGCCTGGCTTACCTCACACCATCCTGTACATACAGCGTATTAGACACAAAATTCTCATGCCTAGCCTCAGTCACAATAAATTAATTGTATTGTGACACAAAATTCCCAACAGCCAAGTCCTCTTTTCCTGATACATTAATTGTATTCGTCACATTTTCATGACCTCCCCGAGCTGACACATCGCCTGTCACAATACAATTTTTATTTTTATTTTTGTATTGCTGACACTCTCTCATCGACCCGGCAAACTTGACCCTAAAGCAATACAATTTCTTTTATTGCAATACACTTCCAGCCCATTGCACTCCCAACAAGCCTAAATCACGATACAATTTATTATCCTGATACCATTGGCTGATGGCAATCGATCTACACAAAATTTTAGTTTTTTCCTTTTTTCTTTCTCATTTCTTCCAGCCAACGGAAAAATACAAAAAATATATATATATATACTACTTTTTCATTTCGAAATATAAATAATTATAAAAATGTATTTTATTCATTTCTTTAGTTTTACACACTATAAAAACCTTAGAAATGATTTTCTTCATCTAAAAAAAAAAAAAATTTTCATTTAATTCTGGACCATTTTGTCCAAAATTTCCTCAAAACCTCCTGATCTAACACTAACTCCAGTGTTCAACCTTAAAATTTATTAAAATTTTATTTTATTTCTCCATAAACCAAATCAATTAATAAAAATTTATTTCATTTATTTTCTTTTTTCCAGTTTTACTCACTGTAAAACTCCCAAAAAAATTTTCTAACACTTCAATGTGCTAATCACTAAGCACACAAACCAATCATAACACATACAACATGGTATGCACACCATTCATCAATTCACATGATCACATACAAAACACACATGCAGTGTTCTAGTTTTGTCCCGTGCCTTCCTAGGTAATCTCATACCTAAACCTACATCGGGCACGCAAGTGGTGATGGATGCCAGGCTTGAGCCTCCTGGTATTCGTATGCGTGAGGCTACGATGCAAGTTGTGGCGCCTAAGGCAGGGTCACGGTGACTGCAGGTCGACCGCGATCACCCCAGTAGATAATGGGGTAACCCGACACTATTCCACGAAAATCGAAAGGAATGAGAGTCTCCTTTGTCTGAGGGAGCTCTACTTGAAATACAAACCTATCCCAAACAATCCAATATAATCCAATATGAGTACAAATGGCCACTTGGGCCCATATACCAATGCTCATCAAAATACACTAACTATATGCCATAGTTTCAAGAGTTAATAATTTACTCTTATACAACATATATTAAAAAAGTTTAAAACATTCCTAATACATTTATCGGCTAAAACCAAAGCGCTGACCGGCTTTCTTCAAAATCGGTCTCTAGAGTAGTCTTCTCGGCGCCCCCTATACGAAAAATGTTCCCTCGATAGGGTGAGCTAGCCAGTGATGGAATCACCCTAATGATTTACTCATCATTCACATATAAATCCTCCAAATAACCACAATTCAACAATTCTGATCTGCTTGAATGTCTAAATGACCAACCCATGTCTCGAGTCCTCACCGACTCCCTCACACTTGCCTAAGCCATGTATGAGAAAGATTATTTTCAAAACAAAGGTATTTGTTTTAACTGTGGACAACCCTCCGATATAAGTAGTGGACTAACTCCGATAATCTATTTAGTTTACAACCCTCCGATGTATATCAATTGGGCCGACTCCGACGATTGATATTTTATATGTACTACCCTCAGGTATTTGTGTGGACACGCTCAAAGTGTCATTATTATTGTAAACCCTCGAAACAATTCTCTCGAAACCACGTCATGTACTCCTCTATTGTTCTAGGGTGCTTGATACATATGGAATGCATGATACCAATTCCAATAATTCCCATATCACGTACAAATATATAATCATGCATATATTTACATAACTAAAGCACATAAAACATGTTATGCGCATTCATCTATCAATTCACCCAAAAATTAGCTCCACGTAGGCTAATTACAACTCTGGCAATTCAATTGAATTACTCAGCCAAACACATTATTTCACAAAAATATTTATTGTTTGCCTATTCACATGAGCAGTGGAAACCCTCAGGTTCTTTGTTCACGACCCATCTCATCCAATCATAGATTCTTTGTAAGACTTGAATTTCATGAAGTATTTCATTCATGCAAACCCAACACATGATTTATAGCACACAAAAGCTTGCAACCCCGAATAGCCCCAAGCTTGATCCGTGCACCATCACGGTATCCCAGCACGAGCTCTAAAATTCCCACAGTCGGTCCCGAGTTTTGGAGACCAATCACCACGACCGTTCAAGGCCTCGAATAGCAAAACATTACTTAAAGCAAAGTGTAACTTCAAGTAGGATGAAACCCCTACCTCTCGGAGTTTGTCGAAACTCCTTAAAACCGGAGCCCACGCGTAGGCCTCGCTGCGTAGAGCCGCTTTGCTTCTTGCTCCGAAGAATTCCAACGATCGGATCGCCTAGAAACTTAGAGAGAAGCCACACTCTCTCTCTCTAAAAATACAAATCTCAAACCTCGTAAGATTTTCCTTCACATACGTTTCTTTAGTCTTTTGTTGGCGAGGAGATAGACACTATTCACTATTCGTCTTCATTATCATTAAATCCAAATTCATGTCAATGCCAATCATGTCCTTACTCTTGGATTTTCCGACATTTGGCACTAATCTCAAACCTTCGTTCATGTTTACTCTACTCATGCAACATTAGTAACATGAGTACATGTTATAAGCGACTTTCGTCACATCACAGTAGTTTTACGGCACCAGATATGCGATGCCTCGAAAAACGTGTCAATTCCAACTGTCTCGGAATTCGACAAAATTAGAAACGTCATTAATGATTTTGAGCGATTCCGCAGTTCAATCTAGAAAATTTAGTTTTATCGAAGTACGATTTTTGCCATTTTTTAGAAAATTAGAATTTTCTCAAGTCTTACAGGAAGTTTGTTGAAAGGTTCTCTAGGATAGCAGCCGCACTGACCAAGCTAACATGGAAAAATGTCAAGTATGATTGGGTGGATGTCTGCTAGTAGAGTTTCGAGGAGTTGAAAGGTAGATTAACTTCAGCTTCAGTTCTAGTTTTGTCCAATGGAAGAGATGGGTTTGTGGTTTACAGTGATGCTTCCCGACAAGGCATTGGTTGTGTTTTGATGCAAAATGATACGGTGATTGCATATGCCTCTAGATAGGCTGAAGAAGCATAGGAGAATTAGCTGCACGACTTAGAGGCTTGCGGCGGTCGTGTTTGCCCTATTGATATGGGGCGTGCACCATATGATGCTCTAGC
Organism: Tetrastigma voinierianum; assembly: GCA_016808115.1. Classification (NCBI taxonomy): domain Eukaryota; kingdom Viridiplantae; phylum Streptophyta; class Magnoliopsida; order Vitales; family Vitaceae; genus Tetrastigma; species Tetrastigma voinierianum. The sequence goes on along the minus strand of JAEQBH010005114.1, from coordinate 218,482 downwards.
GGGATCTATAGATCATAAGAGTCTTGATATATTTTTTACCGAGGAAAGAAGTTAAACTGAGGCAAAGAAGATGGCTTGAGTTGATTAAGGACTATGGTAGTACTATTGGAGTACCGTCGGAGAAAAGCTAATGTCATAGCGGATGCAGCGAGTAGGCGGCCATGGGGTTCTTTGTCTCATATGAGAGAGATCAAAGTTATCTTCCACCGTTGGTGATCTCAGAGTTTTGGGTGATATTAGAGGCCAAGGATTTAGAGCTATCATAACCACATTTCATGTTAGACCTCTCCTAATGGATCGATCAAAGGTGTAGCTGGCAAGATCCATGATGATTGCTTAAGGAAGGATAGAAAAGGGAAAGAAAGGCACTTCAAATCTAGATGACAGATAATAGTGAAAGCAAAGGATGTGAGAATGTGCGTAGTATCCTCAAGAGAGACATTATGGAAGAGGCTATGCATTCATCACATGCAGGCATCCAAGTAATACTAAGATGTACAAGACTTTGAAAGAATATTACTAGTGGAATGGGATGAAGAGAGAGAATGCAAGTTTCATCTCCGTACGCTGACCTGGCATGCCCAAAGAGATACACTTACCTCATTCCAAGATGGAAATGGGAGAAGATCACTATGATTTTGCACAGTCTTCCAATTTTACTTAGAGGCGCATGAGTTATATGGGTGATAGCTTGATCGATCGACGAAGTCTCCGCTTCATTTTCTTCTACTTAACGCGAGGATTCTCTCGGTGCCAGCCTAATGTATGTGGATGACATGGAGACTTCGCTGGGGTTCTAGTTTCGATAGTTTCAGATCGAGACCTCAGGTTCACATCTAGTTTTAGCCTGGGCTCATAGGCCCTTAGGTACTTCGCTTCATTTCAAGACAAAGATATCATTCTCGACTGGATGGTCATCGAGAGGACCATTCATACGCGAGGATATGGCCGGTGAGCTCGTAATGGAATTCATGGGTAGTTGGATTCATTTGGCATTGATGGAGTTCGCCACAACAACAAATGCACGCCAAGATAGATGGCTCCATTCGAGGCGTTGTAATAGGAAATGTGTGGACTCCTGGTGTATCGATGAGGTTGGTGAGGAAGACCTGTAGCCCCGAATTAGTGCATATCACTAAGTGAAAGATGATTAATGATCACTTAGAAGACAATAAAGATAGACAAGAAATTTATGTGAATTGTAGTTGCAGGGACTTGCGGTTCTGGTAGTCAGTGGATCTTCTGAAGATTTCCACTGGAAGGTGTTTGCGTTATGGCGAGGCAAGCTCAGTCAATTTGCGGACCTTGAGATTAACTAAATAAATTGGGACTAATAGCTTACAAGTTGAAGTTACCCCAGGATTATCAAGGATTATGACACATTCCATGTCATCTATGTTAAGGAAATACATCGGATCCTTCATGCACTAAGAGACGTGACTAGTCTGAGCTGGAGAACGACTTATGAGAAATTTGTGCGGATTAGCGAGTCGCGAGGTGAAGTCATTGGTAGCAGGTTATTCCTTTAAGTTGAAGTCTCTTATGGAAGAATCATGGGGAGCGACTCACTTGGGAGCTCGAGGCTCGAGATGCCTTCAATATCCCGATTATTTTTTAGAGATGATTACTCCCTTTCCTTGGGTCATGGTTTGTTCATTTAGGATGGAAATGTTCCTAAGGAGGGAGGATTTGTAGCCCGATCAGGGTGTACGATGCGATGTAACCATGGAATTGCGCATATGTGCACAAGAACATAACAATTTTAAATTTTTATTACTGTATTTTTTAAGGTTATTGTTAAGGACAGAGTGTGAAATGATCTCAGTGATTGACACAGAATTTGTACTAGAACAAAGTAAATTTTAATTATTGAAAAGGATGCTGAAAGTGTATGTAGGAAGAGGTATGCCATTATAGAAATATTAAGTTAGGATTTACAAAATACTTGAGAGGAGGGACCCAATTGAAATAAGGAGAATTAAACTATAAAGGGGATGAGACAAAGCTTGACATCTCATTTTTGGTCTCATTTTAGCTAGACCAGTGGAGAAGAGAAGAAGAGAGAAGGAGAGAGAAGAAGAAAGAGGGGAAGAAGAAGGAGAGAGAAGAAATAAAGGTGTGGATTTTGGATTCTTGTATGGGTTTTGGTTTGTATGATTTTGGCTTGTTCGAACCTACAGGTTTCATTGGACATTATCTTAACCCTAGAATTGTTGTAAATTTATTGACCATATAATTTGGCGTAAATATTGTAACCTGTTATGTGGTTGAGGGCCTTAGAGGGCAATGAAATTTAAAGTAATATTGGATATATAAGAGTGATCTAGAGAATTTCATAATTTTTGGCTTAGTTTGAATAATTTTTTGCAGGTAATAAAGTCGAGAGTCTGTTGGAAAAAATTTCCAAATAGACAGGTTTTTTAGAAACTTTTGTGCTTTCAGAGGATAATTTATTAATTTAACTATATGAATGTTGTGACCACTAACATGACTTAGTGAGTTTCGTTAAAATGCGATAGTTTCAATATAATTATCTTATAAGCTCACGATTAAGTTTTGCGATTACGCTAGCGATTAATGTTTTCGTCGTATTCTCTTGAGTATGTAGGGTAAAAGCAAAGGCGGAGAAGTTGTGGAGTCGTGCTCAAGTTTTGTAACCAAAAATGTGAGTGTTCTAAACTCTATTTTTCAATACTAGTGTATGGTTTATAAATATTTTTACGCTGGTATGTAATGGCTTGATTTTAAACCATATTAAAAAAGCAAGCAAGCAATGGTTTGATTGTAAACCATATTTGAAAAAAAAGCAAGCAATGGTTTTGATTTTAAACCATATTTGAAAAGAAAGCAAGCAATGGTTTGATTGTAAATATTGAAAACGAAGCAATGATAGTTTTGATTTTAAACCATATTTGGAAAGCAAGCAAGCAATGGTTTGATTGTAAACCATATTTGAAAAACAAGCAAGCAATAGTTTTGATTTTAAACCATATTTGAAAAACAAGCAAGCAATGGTTTTGATTGTAAACCATATTTGAAAAGCAAGCAAACAATGTGATTTAGAAAGCAAGCAAGCAAGCAAGATTTTGATTTGTAAAACCATATTTTAAAAATCAAGCAAGTAAGCAAAAAGTATGTTTTATAAAACTTGCCTTAAGAAATCCCTAGTTTTAAGCAAGCATGCAGTTGGAGGGTATTCCACATACGATGCAGTGAAGTTGGATATCATCATGCATTTAGGTTGCCTTTGTTGGCGGCAAGCTTAAGTTCCGTATCATGGCATAAAGGGGCGTGGCATCTTTGGGTATATAGGGTTGGCACGCTAGCTATTATGGTGATGTAGGGCAGATCTTTCCTATATTCTCGGAGAGGCTGATGTGGGCCAAGGCCCGCCACTGGTGATGTGTATGGGTCCTTCCATTTTGGGTTGAAGCCTAGGCTCCCATGTTTACTAGAGTGCAAGCGACAGAAAAGGCCTCCGATGGTTGATCTTTATTCATAAGCATTTTCTATGAGTTTAAAATTAACCACTAGTAAGCAAACCAAGCATTTTGTAAAAATTGAAGAACTTTTAAGCAAAGCAAGCGAGTTATGAAAAGTTTTAGAAACTTACAAAAGCAACAAAGTAAAGTTATGAAAGTTTTAGAGCTTTTAAAAAGCTGAAAACAAGCAAGAACATAAGAAAGTTTTATAAACTTTATAGCAAAGCAAAACGAGTTCACGAAAAATGTCTTGTAAAATATAGTTTTATAGTTTTGAGATATTTCGAAAAAGCAGCATTTTATAAACGCCACTCAACAGACTCGTTTAGCTCATTATTTTCCTGTTTAAATATTTTCCGAATACAAACCTTGTAGAATGGCTGAGCATTTTAGTATTCTCCTGACTTCTAGTATAGTGTTGTATTAACTAACTTTTGTAAGAAAATACTTGGAACTTGTATAGTTGGGTATATGTATGTACATAGTTTTGGTTTATGAAAATGTGATGAGCCTGAGCCTCTTTTGAAGAAGTGTTGTTAGTTGCCATGTGCAAAGTGTAAAGCTGTGCTCTCTAAGTTTGGGATATATGCATGTGCGTATTATGCTCATGAAATTTTATAAAATCACAAGTTTAGAAAGGAAAATTTTTTTTACGAGTTTTCAGCATGCAACACGGCTTCGCTTCATAGGATTTTCTAGTTGTTAGAAGTAACGGCTGGGGGTTTCTGTGGGGTGGCTGGCACACTTGCCGCTAATTGAGAGGGGGTAGGGGTGTATGAGTTGGTATGAGCATAGGTATACGGTAATCTAAGGCTTGAGGGATATGATGCAACACAAGTTGGTATGCGAATCTTAGAAACTTGTGTGTTAACCAGCATATGATTTCGCTATACACTATTTTACACTATTGGCAACCATGCATTTTCAAATTCAAAGTACATACATATTAAGTGTTTCAAAGTATTAAAATATTGATTTCTGCGAATAAAGCATTATGTTAGGCAGAGGACGTCGAGGTCGTCGAGGAGGAGGCTATTCAGGCTTTGGCGTCACATTTGTACCTAAGGAGTTGAGTAGTTGGTTTCTACTACCACCTCCATGAATCAGCCTCCAACGGCAGGTTGGGCTGGACCATCATAGCCACCGAAGGGAGCTTTAGTTCTAGGATTGTTTTATGTAGAGCAAGTGGCACAAGCTGGCAGGTATTGGCTATAAGCGACTGCGTCGACCGTAGCCTCGATACCTCATTGCCACTCCCGGGAAATTCTAAAAGGCACAGGGGCTTATAAAATAGAGCATATAAGTTGGGCGCCAAGCCATATGACGGCTGTGGCGATCCAGAGACCCAGCCATTAGGGGGTCATATGAGAGTTTCCCTTCCAGTAGAAGATCCGTTAGTCTCAGATAGAGTTGTCATAAATAGTAGAGTTCTGATTGGGGGCAGGGGTTCCCAAACAGACCTCTAAGTATTTTGATCTGAGGTTTTGAAGTGCATGGTTGTGGTTGAGCTGTCTCGCCATAGAGCCACTTTGTGGGTGTTATAAAAGGAAGTAAAGTTTCATAGGCCCGGGGAAGTGGAGGTGAAGTTCAGGGAATCGTGAGAGTTTATCTTCCGGTATGATCTCACCGCCGTGGCGGGCGGAGGATCTTTGCGTGGGTTGTCAGGGTTATTTGGCTTATGTGGTAGAGACAAGGAAGGAGGGGACTCTAGTGGATGAGATTCCAGTTGTTAGAGAGTTCCCAGATGTATTCCCAAATGATATTATAGGCTAACCTCTTGATAGAGAGGTGGAGTTCCTCGATGATTTGACCACAAGGGGTGACCCATTTAGTTCACTCCCATATAGGATGGCTCTGGAGTTGAGGAGCTTAAGGCACCAGTGGAAGAATTGTTGAGTAAAGGGATTTCATTGGTTGGTATATCTCCATGGGAGCTCAGTTCTCACCGTGAAAGAAAGATGGGAGTTTACGGTTGTGTATAGATTACAGGCAGCTGAACAGAGTTACCATCCGCAATCAGTATCCACTCCCTAGGATCGATGAGTTATTCGATCGGCTCCAAGGGTCCCGAGTGTACTCCAAGATAGATTTGAGGTCAGAGTATCATTAGTTGAGGGTGTGGGAGGGTGATGTTCCTAAGACTGCATTCACGACACGCTACGGGCAATATGAGTTTCTGGTGATGTCGTTTGGTTTGACTAATTCCTCGGTAGCGTTTATGGATTTGATGAACCGGGTATTCCAGTTGTATTTGGATAGGTTTGTCATAGTCTTTATCGATGATATCCTAGTGTATTCAGGTAGCCCAGAGGAACATTCAGAGCACCTGAGGATTGTGTTGCGAGACCTTGGGAGCGGTAGTTGTATGCGAGTTGACGAGTGCAGGTTTGGTTTGACGAGGTGGCATTCCTGGTCATGTGATCTCGGATGAGGGTGAGTGTGGATCCCCGGAAAATCGAGGCGCTGGTAAGTGGAAACCTTGAAGAATGTGTGTCGAAGGTTGGCTTCCTTGGTTTGTGAGTGTTACAAGTTTGTTGGGGGTTCTCCGGGATATGACCCAACGAGTTGACGAGGGGAAGAAATGTCAGTATGATTGGGTGGATGCACACTTGGCGAGTTTCGAGGAGTTTAAAGGTAGATTAACTTCAGCTCCAGTTCTTGTTTTGCCTAATGGAAGAGATAGTTTGTGGTTTACATTGATGCTTCCGTGAGAATATTTGGTTGTGTTTGATCTCTTGAAAATGATAGGGTGATTGCCTCTAGACTGTGAAGAAGCATGGGGAGGAGAATTAGCCTACGACTTAGAGCTTCACGGCGGTCGTGTTTGCCCTAAAGATATGGGAGGCGTACTTATATAGATTGCTCCTTGGATCTTCACGGATCATAAGTCTTGATATATTTTACCAGAAGAATTAAACTGAGGCAAAGAAGATGGCTTGAGTTGATTAAGGAGGTATGGCTATCTTATTGAGTCTGAAAATCAGGAAAAGCTAATGTCGTAGCAGATGCCTTGAGTAGGTGGCCAGAGAGTTCTTTGTCTCATATGAGATCAGGTTATCTTCCACTATTGGTGGTTCTTAGAGTTTTAGGGGTGATATTGGAGGCTAAGGATTTAGGAGCATTGTTAGCCACATTTCATGTTAGACCTCTCCTAGTGGATCAGATTCGGGAAAGGCATTTGCAAGATCCATAGATGATTAAGCTTAAGGAAGGGATAGAAAAGGGAAAGAAAGTAGAGTTTCAAATCAGAGATGACGGCATGATAGTGAAGTGATAGAGAATGTGTGTGCCAGAGTATGGCGAGCTGAAGAGAGACATTATGGAAGAGGCGCATTCATCTGCTTATGTTATGCATCCAGGTAGTACCAAGATGTACAAGACTTTGAAAGAATATTACTGGTGGAATGGGATGAAGAAAGAGATCGTAAGTTTCGTCTCCACATGCCTAACCTGTTAGCAGGTGAAGGCAGAGCATCAGAGGCCCGTGGGGAAGATATAGTTACTCCCTATTCCAGTATGGAAATGGGTGAAGATCGTTATGGATTTTGTAACAGGTCTTCCACAGACTCAAAGGCATCATTATGCTATATGGGTGATAGTTGATCGATTGATGAAGTCTGCCCATTTTCTGCCAGTTAACGTTGAGGATTCTCTGGAAAAGTTGGCCCAGTTGTATGTGGATGAGATAGTGAGACTTCATAGGGTTCCAGTTTCGATAGTTTCAGATCGAGACCGCAGGTTCACATCCAGGTTTTGGTCTAGTTTGCAGGCAACCTTAGGTACTCGCTGTGACAACCCAAATCTCGGGGCTCCATTGACAACCCGTCAACCTGCGGAATACCTTCGTCTCATATCATGAGACTCGTAAAATCAGGCTGAGTCTCCTTTGTATGGGGAGCTCTACCCAAAATACAACCTATCCCAATCACATGGTTCAAGAGTTAATAAGTCACTCTTAATTCAAACATATATTAAGATTTACAATTTTAATACATGTTATACAAAATGAATACCAAAGCCACAATCTAGCTTTCTTCTAAAACGCGGCCTCTAGTGAGTGTCGTCCTCCTGTACACTCCCTGTACCTAAAATAGTGATCACTCGATAGGGTGAGCAATGCCTAGTAGTAACAATTTCCTACATGGGTTACTCCCCACCTAAGTGCACATGTCATGGCAACAATCACACTCAAGCAAATACATAATCCTACTTGAATGTCTACATGTCCAATCCCATGTCTCGAGTCCTCACCGACTCCCTCACACATGCCTAAGTCAAATGCGAGCAAAAATACAGTTTTCAAAACAAAAGCTTTTTGTTCTTGAAAACACACTAACAGTTTCTCGAAAATATATCGACTACCCTCCGAGACCTAATTGTTGTATCATTTTTCCGAATACCATGTAATATCCGCTCCAAGATGAACCGTTGGACCACTCTCCAAGGCAATTATTCTAAAATCTTCCTCAAATTCTTCACAACCAAGTTTTCATTTTCTTTCTTTTATTTTCTTTCAAGTCATCCACTCACACCTATTGTTCTAGGGTGACCCGGTGCATATGGAATGCATTATGCCAATTCCAAACAATTCATGCTAATATATATTTACGTGCATATATTAACACAATTAACTCACATAAACTATGTTATTTAATGATAATGAATAACACCACAAATAGTCATAAGATAAAACTAATCAAGTAAATTCTATTTTGAATCACCCAAACCATACAAAAATATCACGTGAATAGTGAAGCCCCCTGGTCAAATCGTTCACGCACCACAAGTAGGATTTTCTTCACTCTGGGCTCAAAGATTTTGAGAGATCGAAACACGCCATTCAGGCCTCAACAAATCCCCATCCATATTTAAACACTCTTAAATGTAAAGAATAAAACGAAGTAGGAAAGATCGTTAATTCTTCTTGAGAGTTGTGTCGGAACTCCACAAAATCTGTCCACGCTGGTAGTCTCGTCGTGTAACAATTTTGCTTCTTGCTCCCAAGAGAACCAACTGTCCGAACGCCGGGAAATCTAGAAAGAAGTCACTCTTTCTCTCTTTAAAATCTGATTCACACTCTCACTGCACGTTTTTTCTCCATTTGGAGAAGATGAAGTTGCCTTTTTGTCTTATTCATTTAAACTTTTAACTAAATCCACATTGTGTCCTTTAGCTTGATTTTTGACACATGGCTTAATCTAAGCCATTCATTTCCATCCTCTCACTAATCATGCAACATGTGTCACATGGGTACATGTAGTAGGTGACTTTTTTCACATCACATGTCTTTCACAGCCGCCTTCACAGACCACACTGACACTCAAAACGTGAAATTTCTCGATCGCCCCTAATTCGACGAAATCTCGACGTAGTTAGATTGCGGAGACGATTCCAACGATGAAGTCCGTTTCATCATCCAAGATCTAGAATAATTTCGGATTTTGACCAAAATTACCATTTTACCATTTTTTATAAAATTAGAATTTTTTCGGGTTTTACATTCTCCCATCCTTAAAAAGAATTTTTTTCCCGAAATTTTGGACAATCACAAAAAGTCACACGCATATGCTACGTGCACTATACCATGCATGTAAAGTAGTCATTTAAGTATTAAACGACTAAACCACGTACCTTCATCCCTAAACAAGAAGGGGTAGGTGGCCCGCATCGTGTCCTCGCGCTCCCACGTTGACTCCTCCACTCCACGATGCCGCCATAGCACCCTCACTAGCCTCACGGTCTTGCATCGCAAAACCTGATCCCGGCTATCCATAATGTACACTGGTCCCTCCTCGAAGATCCCATCTGTGTCAACCTCAATCTCTCCCCAATCCACTACATGAGCTGGATCTGGAGTGTACCTCCGGAGCATGGAGACGTGAAATACCTCGTAGACACCTGACATGTTGGGTGGTAAAGCTAATTGGTACGCTACAGTGCCTACCCTCTCGAGTATCTCAAAGGGTCCAATGAACCTCGGCGATAGCTTGTCACACTTGTCGAACCTGACCATTCCTCTCTTAGGCATCACCTTCAAGAAGACGTGATCTCCAACCTCGAACCCTAAGGGTCAATGTCGTACATCAGCACAGCTCTTCTACCGGCTCTAAGCCATGAGAAGACGCTGTCATATCAAGCTCACCTTCTTGGAGGTGTCTCTAATCAGATCAGGATCAGTGATGGACATCTATCCCACCTCAGTCCAACATATCGGTGATCTGCATGGCCTCCCATACAATGCCTCATATGGTGCCATTTGTATACTCGCCTGATAACTGTTGTTATAGGTGACACTAGCGGAAAATGCTCTCCCAACTACCCCATGATCCAGACGATGCTCGCAAGATGTTCTTCTAACACCAGATTTCTACCGACCATCTGTCACAGGTGAAAGTTGTACTCATGGTCACCGTGGTGCCCATAGCCTTTAGAAACTCCTCCAAAGTGCTCCGTATACCCTGGTCTCTATCCCACACTATGGATATTGGTACTAGCGTAGCGCCTGACGATCTCTCAAATATACAACCGATAGAATCTCTCCAATGTGAAGGTCATCCGCACGACTAGAAAATGTGCCGACTTCGTGAGTCGGTCCACTATCACCCATATCGCATCATGTCCTTGCGGTGTCCGTGGCAAGTGGGTCACAAAATCCATCGTGACGTGCTCCCACTTCCACTCAACCACCTCCAATGGCCGGCAAATTTCGCCGCTCCGTGCTCAGCCTTAACCTACTAACATGTGAGACATCATCGAACAAAGTCCCCTACATGTCTCTTCATTCTGCTCCAGTAATACTGATGACGATGATCCTGGTACATCTTCGTGCCACCTGGATGCACAACAAATCGAGAGTAGTGAAACTCCCTGAGAATATCCTCTCTCAAATCGGCCAATCAAACCGCTACTCCGTCCTCTATATCGGCGACTACCATCCGCGTGGACGTTCAAATTTCTAGTCACCCATCTTCGATCCAACTCTTTGATGGACACTATCTCCGTCCTCCTTCTTTAGACTCAATCACTCGCTTCGCCACCGTGAGACGTTGTAGCTACTAACCACAACGCACTCGAGTCAGCTTCGGCTGACTGCAGCCCCAAACTATCCCATAATCTCGAGCATTTGCCATTCCCGGGAAGCTATACTAGCTAATGCCCCCCATGACTTTTGATTGAGTGCATCAGCCACCACATTTACCTTACCATGATGGTAATGCAAAGTGAAGTTATAATTCTCTAGGAACTCCATCCACCTACGTTGCCTCATATTGAGGTCCCCACGCAAATATACCACTTTCGTGGTCCGAAAGTACATCTCGAACTGCTCGCCATATAAATAGTGGCGTAAATCTTCAAGGCGAAGACTACGGCCGCCAACTCCATGTCGTGTGTGGGGTAATTACGCTCATGATTCTTCAACTGACGGAACCATAAGCTACTACCCTCCCGGACTGCATCAAAACACATCCCAGTCCGGCACTCGAGGCATCACAATACACTATGTACCCCTGTCCCCTGTCCCGGACTATCAAGATAGGAGCAGTAGTAAGCCTCCTCTTCAACTCATGGAATGCCCTCACAATACACAATATCCTAATCAAACTTGACCTCCTTCCCGTCAATCTCGCCATAGGTGCCGCTTAATCGGGAGAAATCCTCACGAATCTCCCAGTAGCACTGGGCCTAATCCCAAGAAACTACGTATCTCGAAGACTGACTTCGGCCTCTCCCAACTCATCACGGCCTCGACCTTCTCTGGGTCCACTAACACGCGCTGACACCACGTGTCCTAAAAATCTCACCTCAGTAAGCCAAAACTCGCACTTACTGAACTTGGCGTATAGCTGATGATCTCTCAACAACTGTAAAATGATCCTCAAGTGATCCTCATGCTCCCACTCTAACTGGGAGTAGATCAAAATATCATCCATGAAGACCACGACAAACTGATCCAGATAGGGTTGGAATACCCTATGCATGAGGTCCATGAATGTTGTTGGCACGTTTATCAATCCAAAGGGCATCACCGTAAACTCAAAGTGCCCATAACGTGTCCTGAACGCTGTCTTAGGGATATCTGTCTCCCTAACCCTCTATGGAGGCAATCCCGGTAGCCCATCCGAAAAAACATCCTCATACTCGCAAACTACTCGAGGTAGACCTAAGTCCGGTCTCACCACGTCCTCTAGGGTAAGTGGCCTGTTAGCTAATCCGCACTGTCCCTAACACCTAGACTCGTACAATCGCTCCTGTGGAAAATATCATGCTCGTCTCAAATACAACACGAAAATTCGCCCTACGTAAAGTGGTAACCCTCCACGCTTTGGGCAATCAAGACGACTCGCAGTCGTCACCAATCCATCCCAAGGATGACGTCGAACTCGACATATCCATGACCTCGTGTCCATCAGGAGAATCCAGAGATCTCAGCCCGCAACCACGACATATCATCCCTATCCTCGCCTCTAATCCTGGGAGAACCTCACATACAAGGGCTCCTCTAAGGCCTCAACCTTTAAGCCCAATTCTATCACAACCAATGCAGCGATAAATGAATGCGATGCACTAGAATCAAATAATACTCTTGCCCATAGGCAAGAGAGCAAAACGCATTCCTCGTATAATCGTCAGATTCGCTAACTCACCGGTGGTGTGACGGCATGACACACCCCTAAACTCCTTCGATGTCTCGCTACGGGCCTCGTCCTCCGCCGCCCCGAACCCTTGTGAACTAGAAGCCGCTTTCCCCGAACTAGAAGAAGACTGAATCTCCTTCCTCTTGCTACTAACACCCGCATCCCGAGTGCTCCGAGCATCCTCGATCTATTTCTCTATGGTCAGGGTCGTCCCAACCATGGAGTCCATGTCCTGTAGGCGGAGTCCTACAATCTTGCCCCGAATGGACAACTTCAGCCCATTCTCCATTCTCCTGACCTTGGCCATGTCCGTGGCCACGTAGTCATCAGCAAAACGGGCTAGCTCCGTGAATCTAGCCACATACTCCAATACGGTCATAGTCCCCCGTCAAATTTAGGAACTCCGAGCCTTCACGACGAGCAAGATTCTGAAAATACTGGCCATGTCATTGCTCTAGATCTCTAGAGGTCTTTGCCCGCTCCACCATACTGGCCTCACCCTCTAGTCAAATACCTAGTCTTAACCCGTCAGACGTAGGCAATCCCATAGCCTCCAATACCTTCCTCAACCCGCATGAACAAACGGCCTGTCACCATCTGGACTTCCTCCCTATGAATATCGGAGATGATGTGCCCTAAACCTCCTGGAGGTTACCGGCCTCCTCGCTACCTATTGCACTAGCTTGCAGAACAGCAGACACACTTACAAATACCAAGAAAGGCCCGTCGGGTCAATATCAGGGTAGCGTTGGGCGAAGACTCCGTAACACCTCTACGTCCTCGCCCTCGACTAGCCATCTACACACGTCAAATGGCAAGTTAAGTCTTAACGCAACATCTCTAAGGCGTAAACACAACCCCGAAACACTATTCACATACCGAAAAATATTTCATAAACAATGTCCATGCATTCATAGGTAATGCAAGACAATAATTTCATATATTAAATCACATTCAATAAAAAAATACGGCTTTTTGAAAACCTGCGGAATAGTGCTCATAAACGTTCGCGAATTATGTCCCAAACAAAGGATTTAGAACAAAGGTAATCGAGTCAAAATCGAAGTCGGGTACGCAAACATCGATCTCGTGCCGCGCAGTAACGCGCACTTCAATCGCGTCACGATGGCGGCGCCGCACAGCCGCGCCCGCAGCCGTCGGTCGGTCGTGGCACGTCGCGCCGCGCACCGTAACGTAACGTTGTCGCCACGCCTCGTCACACAAAATCAGATCGCGGACTAATCCGCCAGCACACCGCGCGCCGCGGTCGCGGCATACCCACAGACGCGTCGCGTCGCCAGACACCGCCGCCGCGTCGCAACAGATCACACCGCTACGCCATATAGCAACACAAACGGTCGCCCCCAGCCACAATACAATTTTTGTATCGCAACTCACCCCTAGCCAGGGCGCTGCCGCACGCCCCGCACGCGTCGCCGCGGTCGCAGCCATTCCCGGTCGTGTCAGAAGGCCCCGCCGCGCTACCAGCCCGTACCGTTGCCTCTCCCGTCGCGGCGCCGCCCCGTACCCGTGTCGAGCTTCTCCTCCTCTCGCCCGCCCCAAAGCTCCGCTCCCATGTCACGATACAATTCTCAGACGTGACCCAAAGACAGTAGAGGCTAAAGAGCCTATCCAAATTCCTCTTCAGACATTTTGTTTTTGTTTTTTTTTTTTTTCACATAATTTTTTTTTCATTTGTTCCACCTACTGGAAGACCATAAAAAAAAAAAAATTTCATGTTCTAGTAGAACAAAATAAATTCATTAAAATTTATTTTATTTATTTTTTCCAGCTTTTATTAATGACTATAAAACCTCAAAAAAAATTCTTTCAATATGCTTTTTTTTCCTATGTGCTATTCACCAAGCACACAATTCATACACAACAATTCATGTTCACACATCATTCATCAAATGCACAAAGGATGCATGATCTAACTCGTTTCCCATCAAGTCCTAGGTAAACCATATACCTAAATTACCAATACTAAGTTATAACCCTAGTATTCAACAACGAGCTATAATGCTCATATACCTTAATGACCGCGGCCCAAGCCCAATCCTCAAGCCCTGTGCATTCGCATACCCAAGCTCCGATAACACCGTCGATGCCCCAAACTCAGGGGTCCACACATAAACCAGTCATCCAATTTCTTGCCCCATATCATGAGACTTATAAAATCGGGCATAGTCTCCTTTGTACGGGGAGCTCTACCCGAAATACAACCTGTCCCAATCACATGGTTTAAGAGTTAATAAGTCACTCTATTAAGATTTACAATTTTAATACATGTTATACAAAATAAATACAAAAGCCACAATACGGCTTTCTTCTAAAACGCAGCCTCTAGTGAGCGTCGTCCTCCTGTACACTCCCTGTACCTGAAATAGTGATCCCTCGACAGGGTGAGCAAAACCCAATAGTGATAATTTCCTACATGGGTTACTCCCCACCTAAGTGCATGTCATGGCAACAATCACACTGCAATACATGATCCACTTCCTAATGTCATGCCCAATCCCATGTCTCAAGTCCTCACCGACTTCACACATGCCTAAGCCAAATGCGAAAGGGAAAAATACGCTTTCAAAACAAAGGTTTTGCTCTTGAAAACACACCACCGAAGCCAGAATATATCGTGACTACTCCTCGATGCGAATTACCTGATCATTTTTTTTCGAATACCATGGTTCCGCCTCCGAGATGAACTGTTGGACCACTCTCCAAGGCAATTCTTCGGAAAATCTTCCTTGAAATTCATTTCACTATCGTTTTCATTTTCTTTTATTCTCTTTCAACTCATGCACTCACACCTATCGTTCTAGGGTGCCCCGGTGCATATGGAATATATTATGTCAATTCCAAACAATTCATGCTAATATATATTTACATGCATATATTAACACAATTAACTCACATAAACCATGTTATTCAATTTACAACAATAACACCAAAATTAGCTTACATGGGCTAATTAACCAATCAAGCAATTCATTTTGAATCACCCAAACCACACAAAAATATCACGTGAACAATGAAACCTCGACACTGTTCACGGCCACACAAGTAGGTATTTTCTTCACTCGGTTCAAAGATTTTGAGACGGAAAACACGGCCATTCAGGCCTCAACAAATCCTCATCCATTAAAATGGCTCTTAGCCAAAGAATAAACCGAGTAGGAAAAGATCCCTACCTCTTGGAGTTGTCGGAACTCCACAAAATCGGTGCCCACTGTGGACCCTACCCGATCCACAGGCCGACACGACTCGCTTTTAAATGGAAGGAAAATGGAAAAAAAAATGAAAAGAAAATGTGAGTTGATTTTCGAGTTTTGGAAAATCCGTCCTTGAGGAGGACAGTTTTTCTTTGGAGTCGCCACTTACTTTTGTTATTTTATAAAGGGGAAAAACTGGGTAAGAACAAAAACCCCAATGACTCCAAAAGATGGAAAAGCGGTTTGCGAAAACTAGATTGTCCGGGGTCGATACCTATCTGAAGGTACCTCATGTAGCCTAGGCCCTAACTCCTGGCTCTACTAGTGAATTGAGTATGTAGGGAGCATACGGGTCACAAATCGTATAGCCTCTAGGCTAAACATACAACTTAGATCGACCAACCTAATTGGTATCTAGCATGCTTAAAACACTCAAACTAAAAGGGCAATACGTGTACCCGTGGTCCCCGCCATACGCTACATCAAAGGTTGGGGGCCAACAAACATAGCAAGCATGCATGACACCAAACACAAAGCATCCATGTGAAAGCATTACCTAACATTAAAGCAAGTACATACTTGTGGTCCTAGCCGTTACGCATAAGAGGTTAGGTCAAAAGGCTCAAATGCATCACAATGTCAAAATACAAACACCATGTGCGCATATGAATACAAATACCTACGCCTACATGTACCCGAGGTCCCTAGCCATGCAATGTGCCAGAATAGGCAGGCAAATAATACATCATACATCTTGCATTTAAACCAAATATCGATCCCATACCAAAAGAAAGGAAGCAGGCTGAAAGGAGGTAAGTGGTTTGCTTACTTTAGCACACATTCCCTTTAAAATCCCACAAACCAAACCATACATACCAATCCCACATTGCCCACTACCCCACTTTGTTCAAACCGAAACTGAACTCAGACCCTAAAGGCAGCCCACAGGTTCCTTAGGGAAACTAAGAGCACACCATGATAGATTCGAGACTGAAACATGCTAAAATAGGGGGCTACCCATGAGTTGTCTTGCACAACCTATTGAACCT
Source organism: Tetrastigma voinierianum (assembly GCA_016808115.1). NCBI lineage: Eukaryota > Viridiplantae > Streptophyta > Magnoliopsida > Vitales > Vitaceae > Tetrastigma > Tetrastigma voinierianum. The sequence continues at coordinate 202,100 of JAEQBH010005114.1, read as the reverse complement.
GCTTCAAAAAGTCCAAACGACAGAGAAAATTCTGAACTTTGTTTAAAATTCTACGAAGCCAGAACTAACAAAACAAAAGGAATGCGATTCCGATTTCGAATGACCAAGAACTAACCCAAACAAAGAAAAGTACCCAAACTATCATTATGGAAAACCTAATGAACTGTCTGCTTCCCAACCAGTCCGTGATGATTGAGAAAAGATTTCAAAATTCAGAACCTTCCTTACAAAGTCAGGAATTCAAAGACAAACATAGTGCACCCGAATTCGAATGACCAAGAATCAACACAAATAACGCAAACTACCCAAACTGCCATTCCAGCAAACCGAACCTAATGAACCGGCTGGTTCGGTTTCCCAACTAGTCCAGACGGTTGAGAAAAGATTTCAAAAAATTTCAGAACCATCCTTACAAAGTTAGGAATTCAAAAATACAAACAGAGTGCAATTCCGACTCCGAATGACCAAGAATCAACACAAATAACGCAGAACTACCCAAACCGCCATTCCAAAGAAATCGAATCTATCGAACCCGCCGGTTCGGTTTCCCAACCAGTCAATTCCGTTGGAGAGAAGCTCTCGGGCCTGGTCAAACCTTCCTAAAAGAGTCAGAATCTAACAAAACAAACTGATAGATTCTCGCCACGGGTGAGAACCAACCAAACCAACCAAACTACCCAAACCGCCGTTCTCGCAAACCTAACCTAAATGAACCGATCGATCCGGCTCCCAAATCCGCCCATCTCGTAGAGAGAGGCTCAAAATTTTTCTTCTTAACCTTCCTAAAAGAGTCGAATCAAAACAAACTGATCAATTTCCTCGCCGCATGAGTGAGAACCAACCAAAACAAACCGCTGCTTTCTAAAACCTAGACTCTGGGCAAGAGAAAATGTTGAACCGACTCACGTGAGAGCGTGGAAAAACCGGCCAAATGGTTGAGGAGAAACCTCAATTTGATCAAAATGTCTCTTCAAGAATAGAGTGGAGCCGTGGTCTATTTCTACCTCTTCCACAAAACGCGTAAAAGAAACCAAGCTAAGCATCCAAGCGTAACCGCAGAACGTATGCTGAGCCAAAAGTGTCCCTCCAAAGGTCTTCTTCCACTTTGATCTTTCTCCTTTTGTACCGATTCCCACCTCGGGCCGAAGCCTACCGTTTTCCACCTTCAAGCTTTGAAAAGAGCCCAATCGCCCCGAAACATCTTCCATTAACTCCTCTCCTCATTTCCATGTGTCGAATATCTTAAGTTTTCGCCTTGCTTCACCACCAAGTATCCATACGATTCATGGTGGGCTGCATGTAATCTAAGCTTAAGGCCCAAATGGACCCACACACGCCCATGGTCGAGCCGAGCTTATGGGCCCGAACCATAGCAGGGATTTGGGCTCCAAAAATCACAAAAACAAATACCCACACAAGTCGCCTCGACTAACCTAAGAACCGCATGCCAACCACCACAGCCGCTGGAGGAAAAATTATGAAACTTTTGGCGTAATGTTCCATGAAGAATAAGGAGACCAAAAAAAAAAAATGGTTCACCATTCCAAGTCTGGATGAGGGAGATATGATCGAAACAAGGAGGAGTGCTCACCAAAATCACCCAAAAAAACAGTGTCGTATACGTACTGCCTTGATGAACCAATAAACCGATTAGTCAAACTAGCTGACAAAAATTATGAATTTTTAACAAACCTCCGCAAATAAGGAATCCAACAAAACAAACAAAGGAACAATTCCAAGTTCCTGACAAGGGAGATAACATCGAACAAGACCAAGTGCTCCAAATTTGACATACTTAATAAACTTTGATTTGAAGCTAAACTCCTCGTGGGCCCCACTGGCTCCTATAGCATGATGCCAATAACTAAAAAAATAAGCCATGATGACCCTCTAAAGTGAACTACATGCACCAACGGACCTCATACAAGCCCACCCGAGGCTCAGAGACGACTCAAGTTCCTGTGCCAGCCCTAATGGCGCGAGAGATGAGAATCGATGGGGCGAGTGTACACCCATAGGATAAATGCAAGTGTCGAGGGCAAAATCGGCGGTCTACACCCACGCCAGAAATTCTCAGCCTCGTAGAACAATCCCTTGCTTACTCCGATCACGAACCAACGGTCCGAACTGGTCAGAAATCTGTAGGTAAATCACTCTTTCTCTTTATAAAATGTTATTCACACCCTCACTGCACGTTTTTTCTCCATTTGGAGAAGATGAAGTTGCCTTTTTGTCTTATTCATTTAAACTTTTAACTAAATGCCCATTGTGTCCTTTAGCTTGATTTTTGACACATGGCTTTATCTAAGCCATTCATTTCCATCCTCTCACTAATCATGCAACATGTGCCACATGGGTACATGTAAGAGGGCGACTTTCAATACATTACATGTCTCGCACAAGCCGCCTTGACAAGACCCGACACCTGCGCCTCAAAAACGTGAAATTCGACCGTCCCTGACCCGACTAAATTCGACGTAGTAGCTAGATTTCGTGAGACGATTCCAACGGTGAAGTTCTTTTAGTCATCCGAGATCTAGAATAATTTCGGATTTTGACCAAAATTACCATTTTACCCTTTTTCAGAAAATTAGAATTTTTTTGGGTTTTACACTCGCCTTCATTTCAGACAGCATTTCATCCTCAGACAGATGGCCAGTCAGAGAGGACCATTCAGACATTAGAGGATATGCTAAGAGCTTATGCGATGGAATTCAAGGAGTTGGGATACTCATTTAGCACCGATGGAGTTCGCTAACACAACAAATGCATCGTGGCAATATCAGTCGGGCTCCATTCGAGGCACCTGTATGGTAGGAAATGGTGGACTCCAAAGCAGGCCGGGATGAGGTTGGTGAGAGGAGACTGGTAGGCCCTGAGTTAGTGCATTTCACTTCAGAGAAAGTATTTTTTGATAATCCAAAGACAAAGAGATGGCTGCAGGTTAGCGCGACAACCGCCGAGAGACTCGCAGCTTCGAGATAGGTGACCGCCTTCCTCAAGATTTCCCTTGGAAGCGGTGTTTTGAGATTCAGGCGAGGCAAGCTCAATCCGAGATTTATAGGACCTTACAGATTGTGAGCAAGGGCCGCACCCATGTGCTGAAGTTACCCCTGTGAGTTGTCCAAGACCATGACACATTCCATGTGTCGATGTGTTAAGGAAGTACATCCCATCTTTCACATGCTTAGAGGACAACCAAAGGCAAACAGTTAAGAACCCGACTTATGAGGAAACACTCAGGCAAATTGTAGATCAGAAGGAACAAGTGTTGAGGAGTAAGGTGATTCCTTTAGTTGCAAGTCCCGTGGAAGAATCATGAGAGAGGTAGCTACTGGGAGTTAGAGGCCTCGGGGATGCGCTGGCGCATCCTCAACTATTTTCGAATTGAGGTATTTTCCTTTCCTTTGAGTTTAGTTGTTCATTTCGAGGACGAAATATTCTAAATGAGGGAGGATTTGTAGCGCCCCATCCCGAGAGGGTGTACGGTACGTGAAACCGTAGGGTCGCATATGTACACCAAGGGTTTCCTTAATTAATTGAGTGTCATAGGAGTATTTTTGAAAATTGTTTTTACGGATGAAGTTGTAAAGTTTTCAAAGAATTGTGGCACTTTTTCAATTAAGGAAAGTGGAGGGGTGAAAGTACAAATTATGAAGAAAAAAAATATTAATTAGAAATTTTCAAAAATGGTAAAATGATAATAAATTGGCAAAATGGTTCAAGGAAGCTTAGAAAATTCTCTAGATCTCGGATGACGAAACGGATTGCGGCGTTAAATTCGTCTCGAGAAATCTAGTGATCCAGAAAAATTTCGTCGAATTCTGAGACAATAGGAATATTTTACGATTTTCTGGGTGATAAGTCGCTAGTGACTTCAAGGACAAGATTTTTACGAAAATCTCGGAAGTCAGAAAATGGATTGAATTAAAGTTCATTTAAGATAATTGAACTGAAAATAAATAAATTATTTCGGGATAGAAACGGACCCGAATGAGACAATATGAACTATGTATACAAATAATAACAATAATAATAATAATAATAAAAGGATAAAATCAAAAGGGATACGGACGGATGGACGGAAGGGCGTGAGGAGAGAGAGGGGGAGATTTTTTTAATTTTTTTTATTTTCTTCACTTCTCTCTAAGATCTATGGAAATCGAACCGTAAGTTTTCCTCGAAGCAGAAGGCAAAGTTGATCTACGCATCGCAAGCTACGTGTGGATATCAAACTTGGAGTTTCGTCAAACTCCACGAGGTAGGGAATTTTCCTACTTGTGTTATTTCTAGCCTAAAGGCTATGTAATAACTTGAAATTTTCTTAGAGGCCATAAATTTTAGTCCTAAAATTTTTGGATTGAGTTTAGGAATTTTTAGAATTCGACTGCTGACAGCCTCGAGCTGAATTTCGAGATCAAGCTGTAGCTCGGGCCAAAATTTCTCGATTGCTTTCAGATAGTCCTGCATATGATTTAACTGCCAATGTAAGGTAAAAGCGGATGCGGAGAAATTTTGAAGTCGTACTCAATTTTTGTAACCGAAAAGGTGAGTGTTCTAAACTTTATTTTTCAATACTAGTGTGTTGTTATAAATCGTTTTACGCTGGTATGTTTTGGTTTTAATTGTTAAACCATATTTTAAAGCTAATGGTTTTGATTTGTTAAACCATTTTTTAAAGCTTATGGTTTTGATTGGTTAAACCATATTTTAAAGCTTATGGTTTTGATTTGTTAAACCATATTTTATAAAGCAAGCAAGCAAACAAGCAAATATGGTTTTAATTGTAAACCATATTTTAAAGCTTATGGTTTTGATTTGTTAAACCATATTTTAAAAAGCAAGCAAGCAAGCAATGGTTTTGATTTGTTAAACCATATTTTAAAAAGCAAGCAAGCAAATTTATATTTTATAAATCAAGCCTTAAGAAATCCCTAGTTTTAACCAAGCATTATCAGTCAGAGGTATTCCGTACGTGCACGGTGAAGTTAGGACATGATTGCATTGCATTTTAGATTTGCTTGGTCCGCAAACTTAGCTTATGCATTATGGCATATTAGAGGAGGATCGTAGCACGTACTAGGGTATATAGGGTTAGCGCGCTAGCTATTATATGGTGATGTGGACACGAGGTCCGTCGCATCACGAGACACAAAGCCCCATGTTTACTAGGTATAGCAAGAAAGAAAGGCCTCCAAAGGGTTGATTATTTCATTTATAAGCATTTTTACATATAACTTAAATTCAACATAAGCAGCAAGTAGCTTTTAAAGTCGAACTTTTAAAGCAGCAAGCAAGCAAGTGGAAAGTTTTAGAAACTTTTAAAGCAAAAGCAAATGTCAAAAGTTTTAGAAACTTTATAAAGAAGCAAGCGCTTCTCGAAGGTTTAGAAACTTTTATAACAAAGCAAGCAAGTAGTTTATGAAAAGTTTTAGAAACTTTTATAGCAAAGCAAGCAAGCATTTTATGAAAAATTTTAGAAACTTTTATAGCAAAGCAAGTAAGGTTTTCTGAAAATGTTTTGTAAAAGATAGTTTTGCAGTTTTGAGACATTTTCATAAAAAGCAAACATTTTATAAAGCATACACTCACTGAGCTCTTTTAGCTTATTATTTTCCTGTTTTAAAAAAAATTTTCCTTTCCTGTTTTAAAATTTTTTCCAAAGGCACGCTGACTGGGACATATCAGTCCTCCCGACTACTAAGATATGTGTAATCGTATTTACCCACCATTGTATATATTTTTAAGAAAGTACTTTGAACTTGTATAGTTGTGCATCTGTATGTACATGGTTTTGTTTTATGAAAATGTGATAAGTCTCATTTCTTCAATAAGTGTTGTCAAGTTGCCATATTTAGAAGCCAGAATCAGAGTATATTGTGTTTTGGGATATGTCCCGTATGCAAATTGTAATGTTATCGAAATTTGATAAAATCATAAGTTTAGAAAAGAAAAATTTTATACTAAGCCAAAGAAGCAACATGGCTGAAGGCTTCACAGTGATTATCTAATATGGCATCTACCGGGGGTTTCGTGGTTGCCGCACACTCCCTGTTAGTAGAGGTGGGGTGTGTCATGATGAGTATTTTCTTTTGGGTTTCCCTCTCGCCTAATGGGACTCCGCACTAGATTATGGTTATCGAGTTTTTTGGCTGACGGATTCGTGTGTATTAGCCAGGCCACTCTTTATGATTAGTATTTAGAATTACTTAAACTTCATAAACATTATCTTGAAAATTCACAAACAAGCCCCAAGATTCGACCAAACACTCGTCTAACTTTTGCTCCTACGTACCTTTACAATTCTTGAAACAAAGCATTGAAAAATGTAGATATTATTCAATAAATACAATTATCTACATGGGGTTATTTTCACCATAGCGCAAATAGCAATTGAGATGTGAATGGTAATGTCATTTTCCTCCTTTAATTCTCACTGCCCTCCAAGTATTTATCATCATTGTAATTTTCATCATTCCAGTTTTGGCAAAGTTCATATATCCCAAAATGACGATCGAGCAAACAAGGACCAACAGGTCCTACCATCCACCAGCACTTACTATCACATCGGGTTGTATCTCTATTCTGATCGTATATATCAAACCAATGGGATTCATTTCCCCACCAGAACCTGCAGAAGAATAAAGTAGTCCCCCAAAAGTTTGGTCGGAAACGGAACTCGAAATACTGACCCGGGGTCAGGAGATGGGCGCCAAGGTCATCGTCTTTAGACTTACAGTGGACGTTAATATTTTCGCCAGTGCCCAAGTCATTGGTCATCCTTAGATCCACTTTCTTTTCTATAATCCCAGCACCCCCATCACACAGGCCAACAAGAGACACAAGCAGCATAAATGAAACCAAATATCTACTGAATGGAAACATGTTTTTCATCTTCTTGTTTTAAGAGTGAATTGGTGTATAGTTTCTTTCATTTATATATACAAAGATTTGTGCTTATGTATACAACAAAAATTGGTATATGGGCCTGTAAAAGAGTGCAGCAGTAATTAAAAAGGGAAATACTATCAAGGCAGGTTTCTAGGATAACATGGTGCAATTTAGAGGTCTATGACGTTGGAGTTTGGACCATTGGACAGCTTGATGATAAATTTTACTTTATCATGTTATGTAATAGTTATGGAAATTACATCAAGAAAAAAGGAAATGGATCTAGTATTACTACTATTTTTTTTTAATAAGATATGAATTCCTAATTTAAAATATGAATTTGAAGTGTAGACCGACCATCTCCAGACTATAGCAAGTAATTAACGGATGTCACTCTAGAGTAATAACTAAAGAAATAAATAATTTAAAACCTTCTATTGCTTAGTAATCTTCAGAATAAATGGAAAAAATCAAATAAAGAAGGGCTGACTAAAAAGGAAATTGAATGTTATCCTTAAAGCATGGATAATGAAATTGTGTGACTTCTTTATGGGTTACAAAAAGTGGGAAATATTTTACCATTTATATGTGAAATTTCCATTAATAAGTAACTTTATTTAAATATAAGAGTGATGTTCCAAAATAATGTTTTTTTCTTTAAAAAAATTCCAATATAATACATGTTTTAAAATAATATTTAAACTAGTGCATCCTTATCACATAGGATATCATCTAGTAAGACTTATGTCAAGGTTAAATATAATATGTCAAGGTTTCTAGCTAATGCAAATGTCAATAGGCATTAGCCATCTGTTAAGGTTGTCTATGAAAATTTTAATATTATTTTACTATATCTTTTCATTTTTGATGGAAAATGAAACTAGATAATAAGAAATTTGTTTTCAAATTAAATTTGATATCTATTTAATTATGATAATAACAACTAAAACAAAAAAATTTAAGTAATTGCCGTTCAAGAGAAGGAATTATTATATATACATTTGAATATTAAAAATACAATGTAATAAATGTTTTTCTTGTCATTCTCTACTTTCTATATACAAATAAAAAAGAATAAACAAAAAAACATAATTAAAGACATTCAATAAAGATAAGGGGGAATTATGCATTAGGGTTAAAGGAGGCCCTATGTTTAATAAAGAGTTTATCAAACTACTAAAATAAGACTATGTAACTTGATGAGACAAAAATGCCCCTTAATAAATTAACTTTCTCCCAATCAAACCCACCCAACCCCCACAACCAACACTCCACGTGCCCTCCCCACCAACCCAAATCCAAGACCCCAACCAACCCATCCAACATTATATTTTTTTTTTAAATGCAATAATTTTATGATTTTTAATTTCTTATTTTTAATTAATTTGATAATATAATATCTTATTTTTTACTTATTTAGAAAGTCAATTTAATTAAATATTTATTTATTCATTATTTTTTATTTTTTTATTAAAATTTTTATTTTGTATAATAAATATATTAAAGTAATGTATATATATTGTGTGTGTGTGTATATATATATATATATATATATATATATATATATATATATATATATATATATATATATATATATATATATATATATATATATATATATATGTGTGTGTGTGTGTGTGTGTGTGTGTGTGTGTGTGTGTATGTGTGTATATATATGTGTGTAAAACTAGGGAAAATTAGAAATTTTCAAAAATGGCAAAATGATAATAATAATAATAAATTTCCATAATGGTAGAAGGAAACCTAGAAAAGTCTCTAGATCTCGGATGATGAAACAAATTATGGGCTGCTAACTCGTCTCGCAAATCTAGTGACTCTAGAAAATTTCGTCGATCATAGAGACACCGAAATTTTTTACAAGTTTCTGGGTGATAAGTCGTCAGTGACTCTAGGGACGAAATTGTTACGAAAATCTCGAAAGTTAGGAAATGACTTGAGCTAAGTTCATTTAAAATAAATTGAACTGAAAATAAATAAATTATTTCGGGGTAGAAACGGATCCGAATGAGAGATGGACACATGGTGCAATGTGAGTCATGTATCCAAAAAAAAAAAAAGGAAAGAAAAAGGATGAAAAGAAAAAAAAGATTCAAAAAGGGAAAGGAAGGAGGAGACGGGCAAAGAAGGGTGCGAGGGAGGAGAAGAGAGAGAGAGAAAAGGAAAAAAAAAATCGCTTCTCTCTAAGATCTACGGAAATTAGACCGTAGGTCGCTCTGAGGAAAAGGCAGGTCACCCACGCGACGAGCTACGTGTGTGGGTACTAAAATTGAGTTTCACAAACTCCACGAGGTAGGGAATTTTCCTACTTGGTTATTTCTAGTCTAAAGGTCATTTAATGGTTTGGGGTTTTTCTTATAGGCCATGAGATGTCAGAAATTTCAAATTCCAAATTTTGGAAATGAGTCTAGAATTTAGACTGTTTCTGATAGTCCTGCTTAATTTTCGAGACTGTTGGATAGCCTGTCGAATTCGTGACTCTTTCGAATCATCCTATAGGATTTTCAGGATTGTTTTCGGGCAAATTTCGATTGTGTGTTGAGATTTGGTTTTAACTTAACTCCATGTCTTCGGGTTTTGTTCGCCGATATCACAAAGAATTTGTTGATGAATGGAACAAAAAATGGTTCATGATAATGAAGGGATCGAGAGGGACCATGTTTTATATGGGTCCAAGATTTGGACCATTTTGTGTGTTATTGTTGGAAAAATAAATAACATGTTGTTGTGTGTAAAAATCATGTTTATATATACTTGCTTGATGTATTAACATGGAAATTGTGATAAATGGAAATTATATGTAGGAAATATAATTATACGAAATTTATAAATGTTGCATGTAGTTCTTATTATGCATGTAGTATGACATCGCATGAAATGACATGATTGCATTTCATATGCACAATCACATCGCTTCGAGTCGGGTGTGTATGCATGGTACTATTGTGAAACCCCAAACCCGAGGGTCCCGTTGACCAGCGTCAACCTGCAAAAAACCTGTGTGTCCTATATCATGAGACCCATACATGAGTAAAACGACCTAACCGGGCCCACACATCCATACTCACCAAAATATAATCAACTATATTACAATAATTTCAAGAGTTAATTACACTCTTACACAAACATATATCAAAATTTATCATTCTAATACATGTTTTACAAAAATATAGAATCAAAGCCACACGTCGGCTTTCTTCTCAAAAGCAAATTTAATGAGTCTGTCTTCCGAATACTCCCCAGACCAAATAATTTTCCTCAACAGGTGAGCAGTTCAATAGTATCTATCTTATATGGGTTACTCCCCATCTATGCTCATGCAATGACAACCAAACATTCAAGCAAACATATATATGTTCCTCACTCAAATGTCTATGAAATTGATAGATGTCGTGACTCACCCTTTCCCACTTCAGCCTTGTCATAACTCCCTACCATGCCTGCTAAGTAGAAAAACACCGTTTCAAAACAAAAGGTTTTTGTTCTTGAAAACATAATACCGATTTTCGGTAAAATCTATTGGACAACCCCCCGAGGCGAATTGCTGGGTAACTCTCCAAAACAGACATGGGTCTTCCTCCGAGATGAACTGTTGGACAACTCTTCAAGACAATTCTTCAGAAAATCTTCCTTTGAAATCCATTTAGAAACCACGTTTTTCATGTCATACACTCACACCTATTATTCTAGGTTATCCTAGTGCATATGAAATGCAATATGCCATTTCACAACAATTCATGTTAATGTATTAAGCATGGCTATACTATCAGAATTTTATATACTAATCATCGGTTATTCATCATACCTAGCAATAACATGAAATTGTCACGGGCAATATAAAACCAGCCCGCCTGGGATTGCCCATAGCATCACGCAAGTAACACAACATGTTATTCAATCAAGAAGTAACATATCCACACACAAAGCCACACACAAACAAATTAATTGCCAATGAGACTGTGAGAAACCACTGTGGATTTTCACTCGATCCAAATCTTTAGAATCGGGAAACAGGCCATCCAGCCTCAAGATATCCCTATCCATTAAAATGGCTCTAGCCAAAGCACATCAAAACAAGTAGGAGAAAACTCTAACCTCTTGGAGTCATGTTGAAACTCCACAACCGGTACTCCACGCTGCAGCCTGCAAATGGGGGGATCAACCTTAGCCTCTTTCTCGTGACTTGATGTGACTAACTCACTGAAAATCTATAGAGAGGGCGAGAGTCACCAAAATTTCTCTCATTCCAGCTGCCCAAGGGGCTGTTTGGCATAATTTCAAAATATGGGAATGCTACCCTATTTTGATCCTACACACTGGCCGGATTTTAGGACTGATTTTCAGGTGGGAAACCGAGGGACTTCGGACTTGGGTCCTTCACGTAAATTGTAGTCGCATCAGTGAACTTGATGTAGGCTTTTTAATCGGCCAAATCGGACCTCTACCGCCCAAGTTGTGGTCCATTTCCCGAGACTGCCATAGTTGGGCTGTTTATTTGTTGTGTCCGGATTTTTGGACTGATTTCAGTGTAGATTTCATGGACTATTTTTGTGGGCTGTTAACGACCTGGGCTGCGGCTTGAATCGGATCGGTTCATTGTCGTTGGAACCGATTGTGCACTGCTTTTGGTGGTCCATATGGCCAACTTGTGAGGTCTAAAATTGTGGATTGTTTTAAAGTGTTATTGCGTGATTTTGTGATAACTTGCTTGATTGTTTTGACTTATATATATTTTTTAATATGTTAGAATTGGATGAAATGTTTGGAAATAATATGCTTTTGACATAATTATCCATGATACATGAGTTATTGTCCATATGACATTCATTACATATGAGACATGGAATTGATATGCAATGGCATGATGCATTACATATGCACTAAGACATCGCATTCATGGTTGTAAGTGCATGGTGCCATCAAACACCATCCTTAGTGGTTGATGAGTGGGCTAAGTACCGTTGAATAAAGTTCGGCGGAGTTCCACTGTTCGCAGAGCATGAAAAACTTGTGTCGAATAGTAGCAAGCAGGGATAGATACCCTTTCGGGTAAAAGCCCTGGTATTTTTGGTTATACATATGTGTCCAATGGTGAAAGCCCGTGAAAGTGTAGAAAGAGGTGCAAAGCCTGCGGTGAGACCCTGAAAATTCGCCTACCCAAAAAGACACATGTTTTGTTAATAAAATGATCATTGGAAGTAAAACATCCAATAAGTTTTGATTTCTAAAAACTTGATTTTGTTTCAAAGTGATCATTGGATGAAATTCATTGACGATGGATGTAATCACACATTAGCTACGCATGGTGTGATGGGAGTCTATGATGACTTAGATTTTTCATGCATTGAGTGAGTCTCATCTCATTTCATGGCATGGCATGTAGTATTCCATTAGAATGACATCATTATATTGGAATGTTGATATATATATGTGAATGTGTCTAAGTGAACATTGCATGTGCATTTAAGGGGGTAATAGCCTCTGTAGGAGTCTTTTTACTAGGCGTGGCTCACCCCTTATGGGAAAACATTTCAGGTGTAGGGTACACGTGTGGATCGCCTCATTCCTGGGCCTAGAAGTCAAGAAAGTCATCTGGTTATATAGTTCTTTGTAAAACTTTGGAAATAACTAGTTTTGGCATATGACTGTGTATGTAATAAAGTTGTAATTAAACTCACAGTAATATGTTTTGAAAATAACATAAAAATTTATCTTTATGGCTAAACGGATACTAGTAAATGGGATTAGATAGTGTGGTACCAAGACACACGATATCCACAAGAAATTTTAACCCTCGCTTCATAGCTTGGTGTCAGGGCATAGATATGTAATTTCCTAGGACTCGATGAATGGATCCCAATTAATGGGATTAGACATTGTGGGTATTGATATATACGATATTCACAAGTATTTCCGCGAGTTAACGGTTGGTCAATGGAACCCTGGATTTTAGGGCATCACAAGATCATTGATGAGGATAAGCTTGAAAGACGTATACTAGTTTTCATGCCTCTAATATGCTCCTGCAGCAACAATATAGAGAACGTCGTTTTACCAAATATTCTAAGTTAATCGCATGTCTTCTTGTAGTTGAGCAAAACAATGAGCTTTTATTGAAAAATCATCAATCAAATCCCATTGGATCTATGGCATTGCTTGAAGCCAATGCTATATCAATTTCTAATCATAGACGTGAACATGGGCGTGGACACTACTATGGCCGAGGTCGTGGCCGTGGACATGGTCACCATAATTCTTGGAATCGTGATAGCCATGGTCCACCCCAAAACAAAAAAAAAAAAGGTCCAAATAACTAAAAGTTGAATTATTCAAAGAGGTCTTTTGGCAAAACAACATGGCCACATAGTAAACAAGCTTATGAGACTGACTGCTATAGATGTGGGATGAAAGGTCACTGGTCACATACTATTCGTACGGCTAAACATTTGGTTGACCTTTATCAAGCCTCCGTTAAAGGAAAAGGGAAACGAATTGAAACAAACTTTATTGGTGGTCAAGGCACAATGGATTGTGATGCCAATTTCATTGATGATGATGATGCATTGCCTTTAACTCATCTTCGATGTCTTTGACTTCTTTGACGACCCAAGTAGAAAAATTGACCATTTGATTGGCAATGGCAATGTCTAGTTATCATGTTATTTTCTATGTTTTATTTTCTTCATGTTCAACCGCATTACTTATCTAATGAGTACCTCAATGTGTACTTTCTCTTTAAATTTTTGTCTTTATTTTGAAGATAAATGGATCCATTTGTCAAGATACATGTCTCTGGTTGACAAGGCAACCACACAATCTGCAATGATAAGAAATATTTTTCAAATCTAAATATTAGTTCACCTAATGCTGATACTATATCGTGTCCTATTTACCTTATTGCTGTGCTTTGGAAAAGCTTACCATTTCGCCCGATAACACTTAGTTCCAAATTACTCATGTTTCTACCGATGCATGTGGTTAGAAATTTACTTAGTTTCAAGGATATTCACCAAACGGATATCGCGTTGAAACTAAGGAATCATGATGGACTTGCATCTACCATTACCCAATCGGGCCCCACACATCGAACCAAATGGGTCCTCAACACAGTCATGGTATCTATGTTGGTTTTCAATCTTCATCTATTATTAAACATTCAGCCTCTCATGTGAAGTTTTATCAAGCCATTTTGCAAATTGTCATTTTGATGAAAATGTTTTCCCACCATTAGGGGAAAAAAAAAGCACCTTAAGAATGGCGGAAATTGGCGTGAAACGAACTTTTATCTCATCTCGATCCCCTTACAAAGCAATCTGAACAAGAAGTTTAAAAGATAATTCATTTATAAGATCTTGCAAATAGATTGCCTGATGCTTCTGTCAATTCAATGAAGGTTACAAAATAGCATATACTAGATGCAAATGTCCCATCGCGAATTGAAATTCCAATGGGAAAATCAGAAGGTATAATGATTAATGAGCTAAGCCAGATTTAAAACGTGGACGACCTCTTGGCTCAAAAGACATAACTCATAGAAAAGGGAGAAATATTCAAATTCATGCTCCTGAAGAGCATATAAATATAGTAAGATTTAAAAGAAATAGATCTCAGCCTCAAGTCAGGAACTAATAACCCCGAAGAGGTACCAATCAAACAGTTTATCTTGTGATTCTACCATTCATAAAAAATGAAGAGATCCCTATCAATTATGTATATAAGGGTAAAATATGGGATCGAAGTACTACCCTTACAGATGATGTTTTTTCTTTCCAAGTAGCTATGGACATCATAAATAATGATGAAGAGCAAGAGCCACAAAATGTGAATGAATGTTGACAACGACATGACTGGTTATAATGGAAAGAAGTAATCTAAACATAGTGAAATCATTTAGTTAAACGAAGTTAGATGGACTAGTAATCCAAAGACCACAAATATTCAACCCATTGGGATATCATTGGTCTTTGCATAAAAACTTAAAATGAACAAAAATGAAATCATATGATATAAAGTAATGACTCAGAGAACAATGTTTTTCACAAGAGACCTAATCATTATGAGGAAACATATTCTCCTGTACTAGATGCAACCACATTTCTCTATTTTATATGTTTTGCAGTCTCTGAAGGACTTGATATGCGGCTAATGGATGTAGTCACAATATATTTATATGGATCTATAGATACTAATGTATATATGAAAATCCCTGAAGGATTTAAATTGCTAGAAGTAATTAATTCTCAACCACGGAGCATGCACTTAATTAAGTTGCAATGATCTTTATATGGACTAAAACAATCTAGTTGAATGTGGTATAATCGTTTAAGCCAATATTTACTCAAAGAAGGGTATGTTAATGATCCAATTTGCCTATGTGTTTTTATCAAGAAAACTGCAGTTGGATTCGCAATCCTTACGGTATATGTATATGATTTAAATTTAATTGGAACTCCTGAATAGCTCATTAAAACATCTAATTACTTAAAGAAGGAATTTGAAATGAAAGATCTTGGGGAAACAAAATATCGGCTCGCTTCAAGATCGAGTATCGCTCAAATAAAGGTCTTTATCCATCAATCAACTCATACATAAAAAGTTTTGAAGCATTTTTATATGGATAAATCTCACCCTAAGTTCCCTATGGTCACTCAACAATTAATACCTGAAAGACCTGCTTCAGCCTTAAAAAGGAAAATAAAGAATTACTTGGTCTTGAAGTACCATATCTTAGTGCAATCGGTGCACTAATGTATCTTGAAAATTATACTCGACCAGACATTGCTTTCTCAGTTTACTTATTTGCAAGATACATTTAAGCTCTAACTAGAAGGCATTGGAACGAAATTAAACATGTATCCATGGAACAAGTGACATAGGATTATTTTATTCCAAAATATTGGAACCACAATTGTACCTTTCGGACCCTCACAAAGCTCGATCATAGATATGATACATTTTTACTCTTGGAAATACTGCAATATCCTTGAAATCATCAAAACAAACAATGGTGCCTACCTCCTTCAATCATTCAGAAATACTTGTCATGCATGAAGCTAGTCAAGAATGCATTTTGTTAAGATACTTGATACGACACATTCAAGAATCATGTGGACTACCCTTTATTAAGAGCAAACCAACTATACTATACGAAGACAACGCATCATGCATTGCACAAGTCAAATGAGGATTTATTAAAGAAGATCGAACTAAGCATTTCACCAAAGCTCTTCTATACTCATGAACTTCATAATAGTGGTGAAATCAACGTGCAACGGATAAGGTCCAGTGATAAACTAGCAAATCTATTTACAGCGCTCGCTTAATGCATAAATATCTGGGCAAATCTCACCAAATTGGTATGCGCCAACTGAAAGGCCTTCA
Organism: Tetrastigma voinierianum; assembly: GCA_016808115.1. NCBI lineage: Eukaryota > Viridiplantae > Streptophyta > Magnoliopsida > Vitales > Vitaceae > Tetrastigma > Tetrastigma voinierianum. The sequence goes on along the minus strand of JAEQBH010005114.1, from coordinate 185,810 downwards.
AAATGAAATTTGAAGATATTTTATTCATTCTGTTTTTAAGGAAAGCATTGTTATGATACTGTATTCTTTTTCCCTTCGTCCAAGTCTTATCCTAATGGGTTTTACTGGCAAGGTTTTTAATGAGGCATTACTAACAATCATTAAAGTGATGGTCATTTAAGGGGGAGTGTTATAAATAATGGTAAATAACCATTGGAATTATATAACAGTCAAAGACCATATGAATTCCATAACGATGAATGACCATATGAATTCTCGTCATTAATGATCATAATTCATATTGTAATTATGAGAACCCTATAAATATGAGTTCTCTGTGAATGAATATTGAACAAGAGAATTTTATCTTTTCCTATTCTCTCTCAATCTCTCATTTTCTCTTCACAGTTTTCTTTATCTTCATAGTAGTTTTATCATTTAATAGTTTTTTATTCAACACGGTTAATTCCTTCTAAAATAATCAATGTAAGAGTTTTTATTTAAAATTTTATTTTAAATAAAAATTGTTTTTAAATAATTTATCATTATCATTTTATTTTATAGTTGTGGAAATCATATAGAGCCCTATAACACTTCATTTATTATCATAAAATATGAAAAAATGAAGTTAATAGGATACTTAGAATTAAAAAATAGCAATGAAAACCAAATATTTTTATTTAAGAAAAGAGACAATTTGAATTAAAAATAGAAAAATATATATTTCTTTTAAGTTACATCGTTTTTTCAATTTAATCCAATGTTTTAATAACGGATTGATGACTAAACCAAAAAAGTTACCAGTTTACAGTTCACTGGTCAAACCAATGGTAGAACCGTGATCAAACCGGTGACGTTATAAATAGATAATTTATATATTATTAAAATTAAAAACTATAAAAATAATAAGTAAATAAAAACCAATTTCCACAGCCAAAAAAGAGGTCAAATTGATCACATGCCACCCAATCATTTTGGGTGGCAATACACCTAGTTTGGTTAATGAGAACAACTTTCTCGTCTTAGCCAAACAGCCATCGCTATCCCCAGCCACCTATATGCTTCAGTTACGGAAATCCAAAAACACCCAAAGTCAAGGAAATTATTTCCTCACTTTCTCAGAACCCAAACAAACCTTTACCCAACTCCCATTCCCATGATCCTCGCAAACTAAAAGAGATCAAATGCCTTAGAAACTCAAAACCATAAAAAAATAAAAATAAAAAAAAAATGTTCCCAGCATCTTTATATCTCTGTGAAAGTTAAAACCCAGTCATTTTTTTCACAGGAAATGAGGAGAATACAAATGCAGCCTTTTTTTGTTTTTTGTGTTGCAGGAAATCCCAGATTTCTATCTATAACACCATGATTTCTCAAATTTAATTTAGAAATAATCATATAGCCATATAGGTGAAAATATTTCATTGAAAATAGAATCAATATAAGTTAGGGCTTTTACTAGAAAGCCTCAGTGAAAAAGATGAATCGTTTGTTGAAAGTCTGAAATTTCTTTTGCTACCATTGGATTGGAGGGGTGGCGCTGGAGTTGGAGGATTTGCGTTGAAGCGGAGAGGGAGAATAGGAAACGGGGTGTCGGGGAAGCTGCAATGAGGAGGGATCAAAGAGGGTAGTCTGTAGGGAAAAATGAGTAAAAAGAAGTTTCCAGCCTGCTAGCCTACGAAAATTTTTAACTCTATCCAAAATTCGTAATGTTAAAATTTAAATGATTCTAATCTTGGCTTTCATTTCGTAAAATATGCCAGACTTGAATTTGGTTGAAAATAAATAATAAGAAAATTCGTTTTGTAAAACCATTTTCTTGAAAATGAAGTTAATAAAAACAATGAAAATGTGTTTAAAATACAAGTTACTATTCACAATCCCGTGTTTTCGTGAGCCTGATGAGAAGAAAATCGAAATGGAAGACGAAAGGGGAAGAAAGAAAATGGGCCACAATCCCGTGTTTTCGCGATCCCAATCACCAAACTCAAGCTGATGCATCTAAACAGCGAAACAAGACAGTAACAGCTTTCATTCATATATAAAATGTTGAAAATAGTGAATTCATTTTCTTTGTTTCAAAATTTGTTTTTGTCCGATTCTCAGAATTCAAACGTGTTTTCCCTTTGCTGAGCCAATGGGTAAACATAAAATTTCTACCTACTAAATGCGGGCCTTAGAGAGAATTGCTACGAAACGACACCGTTTTCAAGGCAAAATGCACCAGTGACATCGCTAACATTAAAAAAAATAATATTTGTTGGATAGAATCATTTGGTTCACTAAGAACCACCTAGTTCATCCGATTTATCGGTTCAGGCACTGGTTCTCAGCCGGTTCGAAGGGAAAACGGTTTTTTTATTGATTCGGACCGGTTTCATGGTTAGTCGATGATCTGATTGGTTAAACCAGCCGGTTCAATCGGGTTTTTAAAACATTAATTTAATCTGATTAAATAGTTTATTTACTTTAATAATTTTTAATGATTAGTCTCTATTTAACTATGGTTAGTATCTTGGTCTATGGTTACAAGTGTGTTGTTAGGTAGGCACCTCCACTGCTAAAGGATATAACACCGGGTTAAAGGATATATATAACATACAAAAATAAAACAAAATAAAACGGGTTAAAGGGCACCTCCATTGCTAACCCTAAAGCTATGCTTGGCTCATATAAAATTCAAGTCAAAATAACTGGGAAGAAAATTGAGATAAAAAACACAAAAAAGATAAAAAATAATAATAATCGGAAATTTAGTAAATTATTTTCATATATTCTTGTAAATTTATTTCACTTATTTTTCTCCTTGATACAAAGATTTAATAGTTTTAAAATATATTAATTTTTAATGCTTATCATGCCTAACTCATGTGGTAGAGAGCGCTTAGCTGTATAATACATATATATTCATTAGATACAATAGTAAAATAAAATTTAAATAAAAAATAAAAATTATTGAATTAATAATTATATTTTCAAAAAGTATAATTATTAATTATGTAAATTTTCACAAAATAGGAAACGTTTAGTAGCATCAAAAGTGGTTCAACATTGGCTTCAAAACATTTTTAGTACTTACTTACTCAAATAGTTTTTATTTTTAAATATTAAAATAAAAAATAAAAATCCGACATATGGATATTAAAAAAATATCAAAAGTGATGTCATTTCCTTCCTCAAAACAAATTTTGGTGGAAATCAAACTCTTTTTAAATATTAATTAGAGTCGTAATTCTTATAATTTATGACCTTTTAATATTATTATCACATTGTGATTCTAATTATGACACCCTCATCTTCTCTCATTATATATTGAGCCACAAAGATTAAATCTTTACTTTCAATTTAAAGAATTTTGTGTTATTTCTCTATACCATGAAGTTTTTGCAACTTTTTATCTTCTTTTTTATTTTAATTTTCTTTTCAGATGTATTATTTCACATCAAAACTTGAAATATGAGAAGATCAAACTACCTTTTGGGTTGTTCAGCTCTGAACGATTGTAATGGTCAGAGTCCTTATACGGGTGCATCGAGCGGTAGAATTGTAATGGCAAGGTTCAATATATGGAAGGAAGGAGTTTGCTATCTCTTCGTCATTTAGGTATGAAGTATGCTTATAATTTTCAATTCAACTTTCTCTGTGGTTGTATTTTTTTTATATTTGATTAAAATGTATGAAAATTGCTTTAAATAATTGATTTTTTTAATCAAATCCTTGACTATGATTCCTAAATTTTGTGATGGATCAATCAACCTTGCTATGAAACAAGTATGTAGAAGACCGTTAGGTCTTAAATTCAATGAAGCAACATGCAACCTTTACATGGCCGATGCTTATTTTGGGTTGATGGTTGTTGGGTGACAGGCGCTAAACTGCCTATAAGGTTAAACTAGAATTAATCCTGTTCGCGTAAGTGTATGTGTCGTGGAATGGCAAGATAGGCGAGTCAAGGTCGCCCCACAAGGAGTTGAACGCCAAATAACGACTTAGGTTACCCTAATAATACTCCAGCTATGGTTAATGTGTCACTACTCTAAATCAAACTAAGACCTAACTATGAAATGACTAACGACGCTTTCTCTCTCTTTAGGTGAACAGGTTTATATTTACCGAATACATTCCATGGTGAATCGATAAGAGATATTTCAACTATAACTTATGCGAATGTTAATGGTAAGGTGATCTTTCTATGCATCAACCTCTCGAGGCGTTGAGCACCTATATCTCCCAGGCGGGTTTTATTGCATCTCTGCCTCTAACCCCGTAACTCTGAGATGATCTAACCTACAGTCCTTATTTACCACATACAAAACCATGATATCTCTATCCTATGATTGCTTGTATGATACCTTATTTAGTTCCCTAGAGTTTCTCGTCTTTCGACCTCAAAGCCCTAGCTTAATACATGTAAATAATGGCCAAATATCAACATGTAATCATATTAGAAATAAGGTAACCAAAAATTGCAAGAATTACGCTATATAATTGAAAGATAGAGTAGAGTAAGAAAAACGGGATGAGATGCCGTGAAACCAATCTCCTCAACCCTTGCACTCCAATTGCCTTTTCTCCTTCTCTTCTCCTCTCCAAAAGTTCCTAATTATGTCTCCCGAGGTCCTTTATAGCCCCCACTCAAATCCCCTTGGATGGGCCTTGAAATAGACCAAAATAGGGCTCATATTCGTCTCCCACACAGAGGCGTGGAAATCCCACACAGTTGCATGGGAAAGCACCGGAAAATCTCTCCTCGGGCACGCAGGGGCGTAGGATCCACGCAGCGGCGTGGCAGACTGTGTTGCTTTATCTCTTCCTGTCTTTGAACGGCCATAACTCTCTCACCCGAACTCCGAATTGCACATTCTTGGACTCTACGGAAAGATCTTGAAGTCAGGAATCCATACATACCAAGAACAGCTCCATCAGATGTCATTTTATAAATTTAAAATGCACTAGAATATAACCGGTTGGTTGCTGTGTTCTGCAGTTGCTTCCTTGTTTTTGCTCCGACTTCCCGAGTGCGTATCTCCCTCATCCAGATTCCGAATTGAGTGATCTTGGTCTTGTTGGAAATCTTGTGAAGTCTAGAATGTAGTTCTGGGTATTTTAGAGCCATTTGATTTCCCCATTAATACAGAAAAACTAAAGGTCAAATCTGATGTGCTCTATTTGCTGATTTTCCAATTTTTCGTTGTGTCTTCGCTCCAAATTCGCACCACCCCGCCAAATGGATCACCTAATCATAAATATGAACATTTAGAGCATTAGGGCACTTATTTGACATAAAAACATTACTAAAACTACGAAAAGATTAGGTTTGTAATGAGTATTTTATATACTCATCATTGGGCACAATGGTAGAAAGGCCCCTCGGACTTTGTCCGGGATTCCGATTGAATGATCCCACTTATTCTATTCACAAGCAACTTTTTTTTTTTTTTTTGACATTTTTCTTTCTTTTGTTTTCTGTTTTTCTCTTCTTTTTTTTTAATTGAAGTGATTTGAGGCTCAATGGCAATCCTCTTTTGCAAAGGTGTCCCACATCACACAGGTGATTTAGAATCTTCCAAGGCTAGTTGAATTCAAGACAAAAGGGTTTTGAGCCAAGGTATACAAAGGAGACCAATAGTGTGTGCGTGATAGATTCCTTGAGAAATAGTTTCTTGAAGCACAAGGGAGGTGACTAAGCTAAGTCACCCATACCAAGTAAGCACACAATTTCAGATCATTGAAAAAAATAAGGTTCCCATCCACTTTCTATTGCCCTTTTTTTTTTTTTTTTAAATGTTTGTGTTCAAAATGACCTTCAACTAGCCATCAAAGCATCAAACTCACTCATACGAAGCACAAAACAAATAAAAGAAAGAAATAAAATCACATGAAAATAACAACCTAGAACTAGCACGACTAACTAAGTAACATGCATGATGAACAAACAAATAAGCACTAACTCGGATAACAACCATACCCCCAAACTTAGGACATCAGTGTCCACAATGATGTGTGGAAAATATAAAAGTAAATGCATAGGGTATGGGAACTCCCCTGGTAATCATGGTGAGGGATGAGGGGGATCCTGCCATGGGGGCGGGACTTGAGGCGATACACCTGGCAAAGAAACACGTGGTGGCGACCTAACACGAGTGTGACAAGCGACTTTCGATAAGTGTTGAGGCCATCTATGTTCTGACAAATGATATCTTGCCTATGGATGAGTAATGCTTGGCCCGCTGAAATAGACAACTGTGTATCCAAGAGGCGGTCAAGAATCGCAGCCTGTTTGCGCTGCTCCTGGAGAACGCTGTGGAGTTGCTCATGCACATCACTAGTAGGTGCACTAGAAGGGCCCCCTGTATCACATATTCTTGGAAATGAAGGTTCAGCTGGCATCTCCTCGGCGGAACTCTCTGCGTGTCCCGAGTCATAAGCACCTTCTGGAGTTGTTGTTTGAATTCCCTACATTCTGCACCTGAGTATGCAAACACATGATTAGTTGGTCTGAAATCTTCATCAATACATGACTTTGTAAAAATAGAAAGCAAAACCAGAATTTAATCATAACATAGACAAAACAATGAAAATGAAGTTAATTTAAGAAATTAAGAAATTAACAGGAAATAATAAAAATAATAAATAAATAAAATAATAATAATAATAAACTCCCTATGCTTGGGTTACCTCCCAAGAAGCGCTTTGTTTAACGTCGACAGCTCGACTTTCCTGCATCTCCATGAGCTCTACCCCTGCTCACAAGGCTGATCTTCCTTTTGAGTTTGCTTCATCTATCTGATAGAGCGTTCACCGGCTCTTGAATTCCCATGAAATACGGTTTCACCCTTTGCCCGTTTACCTTAAATGTGCCCTTATCTAGGTGTGTGATTTCAATGGTACCATACGGGAACACTTGAGTTACAATGAATGGGCCGAACCATCGTGACTTTAGCTTTCCAGGGAATAGCCTAAGCAGCAGATTAAACAACGAAACTGTTGGCGGGTGTAAAGTGCTTCCTACTATGTGCTTATCATGCCGTGCCTTAGTTTTTGCCTTATAAATCCGCATTCTCATAAGCTTCATTTGAATTCATCTAGTTCACTTAATTGAAGTAACGCCTCTTTTCTCAAGTGCTTTCATTTCCATATTCAAGCGTCGGAGTCGTGATAGGCCTTACGCTCGAGCTCCCCTTTAGAAGGTGTGAGCTTTGCAAAACAGCCTATGGGGACATGTCTATTGGGGTCTTAAAAGCCGTTCGGTATGCCCATAAAGCATTATCAATTTTATTTGCTCAATCTTTTCGAGAAGAATTCACTGTCTTCTCGATGATTGCCTTAATCTCTCTGTTGGATACCTATGCCATCCCATTGGTTTAGGGATGATAGGCTAGGGCAATTCGATGATGGACGCCATACTTCAACAACAGTTTTTCAACCCACTTATTACAAAAGTGGCTACCCTCATCACTTATTAAGGCTCGGGCGTTCAGTCGGTGAAGATATTCTTTTGAGGAACTTAAGCACCACCTTATCATTTGTTTTAGTACTAGTGCTTCCACCAGCGGATACATAATCCTTGCTAGTAAAATGTACTTGTTGTATGAAGAGATGGGAATGGGCCAGAAATCAATCCCCATACATCAAAAGTTCAACTTCAAGGGATACCTTTCAAAAGGTGCTTCATCTCTCCTAGATATATTACCCATTCTTTGACACCTATCACAGGATGATACATAAGCATGGGCATATCTAAATAGGGTTGTGATAAAAGCGATTGGAGAACCTTTACGGCTATCCTATCCCCAAGTGTCCTCCACACTCGGAAGGAATGACAATGAGCTAAGAGCTACCCATCTCTTCTTGGCACACATCTTCTTATTGCACGAATTGCGCGGTGTCTATAGAGTTGGTTCTTCCCAGTAAAGTAATGCCTCGGCTCGAGAGAAGAATTTCTTCTTCTATTGGTATGTAAGTGCAGGGGAATCACCTTAGCTACCAAATAGTTAACATAGTCAGCAAACCAAGGCACAAGACTTACCTCTGACATAGCTAACAGTTGCTCATCTGGGAAGTTGTCATTAATATGTACTTCATTAATAGGCCCTTCGAATCTGGATAGATGATCATGACTGGATCTAATTTCCCTTTGTCTTTAATCTCGAGGTCAAACTCTTGGGCATTAAAACCCAGTTGATTGCCCTTGGCAGCGTCTTTCTTATCCATGGATATTTGATGTTTGGTAGTCGGTATGCACTATTACCTTGTTACCTATTAAGTATGGTCTAAATTTGTCGAATGTAAAGACAATAGACAAGAGTTCTTTCTCGGTTGTGGCATAGTTTAATTGTGCCTCATTTAAGGTCCTACTAGCATAATAGATGGCTCGGAAGACCTTGTCTTTCTTCTGACCCAATACGGCTCCCACTGCGAAGTCACTCGCATCACACATCAGCTCAAGGGCGATGCCCAATAAGTGTGACTACTATTGGTCTTGAAATCGATTTCCCTTCCAGTCGTAAAGGAAACTGTTCCTCTTGCTCATCAAAGTGAACCACTACTCCACATGTAAAGAAGGTTAGATAATTGGCTTGGCTTCTTTAGAGAAGTCTTTTATGAACCTCCTATAGAATCCCGCATGTCCCAGAAAACTTCGAATTCCCTTCACAGAAGTAGGTGGTGGAAACTTCTCAATCACCTCGACCTTAACTATAACCCTTCTTTCAACTACCCCTTCAGCTGAAATCTTGTGACGAAACGATACCTTCTCATACCATGAAGTGACACTTCTCGAGTTGAGCACTAGGTTGGGTTTCCTTATCTCTTATACAGTTCTCAAGTTTTCAAGGCAATCATCAAATGATAATCCCACAACAGAAAAATCATCCATAAATACCTCAATTGTCCTCTCCACCATATCTGAGAATATTGCCATCATACACCGCTGAAAAGTACCTAGGGCATCACATAGCCCGAAAGGCATCCTGCGAAATGCAAATGTTCCATAGGTACATGTGAAGGTTGTCTTATCTTGATCCTCGGGTGCGATAGCTATCTGATTGTAGCGGTATCCATCCCGGAAGCAGTAATAATCTGTCGGTAATCCCATCCGACCATCTGGTCGAAAGGAAGAGGGAAATGGTCCTTATGGGTGGCCTTATTTAGCCTTCTGTAGTCAATGCAAATCCTCCATCCAGTCACTGTTCTTGAAAGAAGCAAAACGTCATTTTCAGTTCTTATAACAGTCATACCGCCCTTCTTTGGAACTACTTGTCGGAGCTTTACCCATGGAGTACATCGGAAATAGGGTAGATTACACCTGCATCCAACCACTTCTGAACTTCTTTTCTTACGACTTCTTTCATTGTGGGATTCAGTCTTCTACGTATTGCTTCTCTTGGCGGTTTATGGCCGTCTTCTAACAAGATCTGTGCATGAACATAAGCGGGTGAATTCCTTTCAAGTCGGTAGTGACCATCCAATCGCGGCTTTATGATCCATAATACCCTCGACAACTTTTCCTCTTGGGCTTCATTGAGTGATCTTGAGATAATGGCGGTAATGAGAGTTCGAGATAAGCATACATAAATGCTCGGGTAATTGTTCACACATTCAAGGCATTTGTGGTGCCAGCCTCAATAGATGGTATTGGTTGTTCGTACTTCTCGAGGCTCATAATATTTCCTGCGGTTCTCTTTAAAGGAATTCATCCATTGAACATACGCTTTTGCTTCATCGTCTAGTTCTAAAGGATCAACCTGTAGGAGACTAGTCTCCAAGGGATCATTGGTATCCTCATGGTTAGACACTATAGCCTCAATATCCTCAATACGGTAGCAAGAGTCACTCTCTGCTAGGTGTCTTATCGCTCGGAACACACTGAATCTAACTTCCTCATCCTGTACTCTCAACCTTATCTCTCCTTTCTGAACGTCAATTAAAGCTCTTCCAGTGGCTAAAAATGGCCTGCCTAGGATGATAGGTATCTCCTTATCTTCCTCCATGTCCAAGACAATGAAGTCAGTAGGGAAGATGAACTTGTCAACCTTCACTAGTACATCTTCATAATTCCTCTCGGATAGCCGTGATCGATCTGCTAGTTGAAGGGTGACTGTTGTTGGTTTAGCTTCCCCGAGCCCTAATCTTCTGAATATGGAAAGAGGCATTAAGTTAATGCTAGCTCCAAGATCACATAATGCTCTCTCGAAAACTGCATTACCTATGGTGCATGGAATGGTGAAGCTCCCGGGATCCTTTAATTTATGAGGCAACTTCTTCTGTATTATACTGCATTCCTCTGTCAGGGCAATAGTCTCATATTCCTCCAACCTTCGTTTCTTCGATAAAATGTCCTTCATAAACTTAACATAGGTTGGCATTTGCTTCAGCGCATCCGCGAAGGGGATGTTGATCTGCAGTTTCTTAAACACCTCCATAAATTTTGTGAGCGCGTCGAAGCTTGCGCCTCCCGATCTCTATGGGTATGGGATGAATGAGTCGGATCACATTGTGGCGGTTTATCCACCTTCTCTACCTCACATTGTTTCCTAGTCGGCTTTGTTTGGTTGGGGCGGCTCCCCATCTTCTGCTATGTAACCTGCTTCCAGCTGGTCATTGTTTTTAGTTACGATGCTATCAGTGAGGGTCTGGTCTGACTACTTCCTTCCACTTCTCAGAGTAATTGCCTTGCAGTGTTCCTTTCCCTCTCCCCTAGGATTTACCTCGGAAGTGCTTGGTAATGACCCTTGAGGTCTTTCAGATAACACTATGGCCATCTGTCCCATCTATCCCATCTGTACTTCTAGGTTTCTGAGTTGGGCTCCTTGATTCTGTAATTGGGTCGATTGGTTTTGTAGCTGCTGAGCTTGGTTTTGGAAATTGGCCTTCGTCTCATTCATGAAAGCAGTATGAGACATCATCATATGAGCTAAGGCTTCCTCTAGGTCTACCTTCTTCTCTTTTGGCTGAATATTGTTTTCATTGGTTGCCCTGAGTTTTGAGTATTCTTCCAAGGAAAGTTCTGATTATTTCTCCATCCCTTACCCTAAAAATTGTTGCCTACATATGGATTATGTTGCTGCTGATTATACCTAGCTATGTACTGGGCCTGTTCCAATGTCATTTGTCCTGACTGGCATTCCATTGTCTGGTGCGATCCACTACAAATTTCATATGCTGAACTAGTACGGATGGCATGTGCGGGAAGCTGCGGTCTTATGCTTCCTTAGTGAGCAATGAAACCTGTGCTGCTAAATTAGAAAACACATCTGTGCTTACTCCATTGTTTCTGTTCCCTTTTACCATTCTTTCTTGCGACCATTGATAAATGTTTGTCACTATCCCATCCAACAAGTCGAAAGCCTGTTATGTCGTCCTCTTCAAGAAAATACCTCCAGCTAGGGTATCAATCATTTGCCTTGTATGGGCATTTAGGGCAGTATAAAAATTGTAGATCTGCATCCATCTGGTCAACCCATGATGGGGACACTTCCTCAACAATTCCTTGTATTTGTCCCACGTTTCAGTTAAGCTTTCGCTATCCTTTTGGGCAAAGTTGTTGATCTCTATTCTCATTTGTGCAGTCTTAGCAGGGGGGCAATACTTTGTCAAAAATTTATGGACCAAATCCACCCAACTTATGATGGAGTCGGGTGGTTCGGAAGTTAGCCATTGCTTAGCTCTGTCACTCAAGGAAAACGGAAATAGTCTAAGTCGTATGGCCTATCACACCCCGATTCCCGTTCCGACCCGATTGGCGGATCCGAACCGAGTTCGGGGTGCGAGACCATATACTGGGACTATTTTTTTTTTTTTTTCAAAGCCCGGACATACACGTAGGTATGGCCCATCTTGCCTCAAGAAATCAAAATATCATATACACATAACAAAGAACTACCAGAGTGGTGTCCATGAAATCACCCGTATGCGGAGTCTCATTTACAAATCTGGCGTATTTCTGATTACAAATCGGAGGCGTGGAACCACATGTAGTGAATCCTACTAGTGTGGTGGCTTGACAATATCGCAGTATTCAGATGTCTTCTCCTATACCTACGGTTAAAACCCAGTGCTAAACACTACGCTTAGTGGGAAACATATGTCTTATGCATATACACATTTAACGCATAAAACAATATGAATCATGCTCTCATTTCATGCATTTATATTATGAACTTATACGAGTACTTCTTCTTATAACAGGCTTACGCTTATTCGGATCTCCCGTAGGAGTTACAGATCTTATTCTTATGCAGAACTTAAGCTTATATCAAACTTATGTTTATTCGGGACTCCCGTAGGAGCTACAGATCTTATCCTTATTTAGAACTTATACTTATAACATACTTATGTTTATTCGGGACTCCCGTAGGAGCTACAGATCTTATCCTTATTCAGAACTTATACTTATATCAGACTTATGTTTATTCGGGACTCCTGGCCAGGGGCTGAGATCTTATCCTTATTAGACTTATACTTATAACGGACTTATGTTTAGTGGGACTCAGTAGAACTGGATCTTATCCTTATTCGGAACTTATACTTATAACAAACTTATGTTTATTCGAGACTCGAAGTAGGAGCTTCTGAGATCTTATCCTTATTCGAACTTATACTTAACAGACTTATGTTTATTCGGGTCTTATACTTTTCTTACAGAGCATACACTTATCTTACGGATCTTGTACTTGCATTACGGAACATGTACTTGTCTTACGGATCTTATACTTGTTTTACAGAGCATATTCTTGTACTTCGGATCTTATACAGAGCTTATTCTGATACAAAAGTACCCGTGGGTACTACACAGATTCCTTATACGGAGGTACCCGTAGGTACCACTGGACTTATACTTATCTTACGGATACGGGAGTACTCGCAGTACTACGAGAATATGGCCAGGCGATATGCGGTATTGCGGAACTTATTCTTATCTGATGCGGCTTAAGTACTCTGAACTATCTTGGTGCCGTATCTTAAGCTTATTACTCTGAAGTATATCCTGGTCTTACGGAACTTATACTTGTATTATTGAACTCATTCTTGTATTTCAGATCTTAGACTTGTAATTCTGGTCTTACGGAACTTATTCTTGTGCGAAGGTACCCGTAGGTACGATAAATCGAACGGTCGGAATCATATTACAGGTCGGATCAAGCGTGTAGATACATACCAGATATGGACATTAGTCCATGGGAATTTACCTCCTGGCCAGATACATATCTGGGATTCATGCAGTTAAAACATATGTAAGCACAAGCAGTTATCGACATATCATAATCATATTGAGTTACGCGCTCGAAAATTTTTGAAGTAGGTACCGGACTTATACTTATATTACGAATCGCGAGAGTACCCGTGGAGTGCTTCTGAATAATCAGTTCGGGGTACGGGTACTTTGGGACTTAATCGAATCTGGGAGTACCCTTAGGTACTATAGAACAGATACAGAGTTACATTCAGATCTTTACTCTTATTCTTTATTCGAGTCTTGTCGTATGCGTGCATTGCCTAGACCCGATCATAAGAATGAGTAGGGACTGCTATATAACAAGAATTGCCCGAAGGTCTGATATAGAGCAGGGTGTTGTAGCACCGGCGGGAATGCAGAAGTGCGAGCAGTGCGAGTAGCAATAATCGGGGAGTACCGAAGTACTAATCGAGTGTCGTAGCACTAATCGGAGACGGGGTGTAGCACTAACGGGAGTGCGAAGTCTTGTTCGGGACGATCCTCATTCATTCTTTGATCCTAGGTATTCGCTATGTTCTCTTTCGGAACTCTAATGTATCTTAATCACGTGCATTTCTGACATATTGCTTTTCATGTTCATGTTCATGTTCATGTTTCAGTTCATTTTCATATTTCATATACTTATACAGGAATGCTGATGTATTCACACATCGTTCATGTATTCTTGTCCCTCGATACGTCTACTTTTCTTAGAAATTGGAATCATTCCAATTGAATCATCCGAACGAAAGTTATGGCATTTTTCATGCCAGGCTAGTCGGTTTTACCAGTTACTAAAGATAATATGAATTTCTTATTTTTTTGGGGCTTAACATCATACCTGACCCTGGTTCTTTGTATTCATTTGAAAATTTAAGGTCTTGGGGTTCTCCTCAATGGAATCACCGAATCGAACCGCAGAGAGCTTCCAGTGCGTCTAGACACCCGGGACTACTTCACATGTTCAAGCGATACCAGAATTTGGATTGAACATGGCCCCACTTTGAGTGAATTTTTAGGCCACTTAGATTCATAATTTGACGATTCCTATTTCTTTATGTTTGGTTCTCCTTGAAGTCTATTTTAATTAGCCACTTGAATAACTCAAATCGGATAATAAATGAGCAAGTTATGGCCAAAATACGAAGACTGGTTGAAATAGGAAAACAGAGCATTACATGTATCGGTACACCCCTGACCTGTACCGGTACATGTGCTCGAATTTTGCCCATAATGTGGGCTTTTCTTCACTTTTTCCATATATTACTACCCAAATCATCTCAATACTCCATATACACATCAAAACCACTCCAAATTCATCTTGAAATGGTGGTTTAGAACCTTATAATCATCTTTCAGCCATATGTTTTTCTCTTCAAAATCTTCCAAAACAACTCTACTATAGGTCTCGGCCCATACAAATCAAACCAATTTGTTAGGGTTTATTCTAAATACAACTCAGTGCTGTCATTTAACCATGAATCCCGACCTCGAAAGGGGATTCCATGCTTATCTTGTTCCTTGTGGGTTTACCAACCTTAATTTCAAGAAATCTAAGGTTAGGATACAATTCTATCAAAACCCTAGATTTGGAGACAAGCTATTAGCCATACAAAGCCTTAAAATTCCATAGATCCATACAATTCTATGTTCAAGGTTAATTTCCATACCTTTTTGGCCTTCCTTTCCTCTTCTCTTCTCTTCTTCTTCTCTTCCTCTTCCTCTTCTTCTCCTTCTCCATTCGTTTGAGCTCTCACGAAAATGGGGGCCAATTTTAGTCTTAAATCCCCAGCTCTCCTTAGGCCTTGTTTGGCTATCAAAGCCATTTTTGGGTTAGTTTCTTTATAATTTTAAGCCCATGCTTTCCTTCTATTTATAAATAAACTTTCCTTTACCATTTTGGCCTCAAATCTTGTTAACCATGACTTTTAAGTCCCTCTTTGGATAATTACAATTTTATTCTAAAATCTTGTAAATTTCAGGGTCTCTCATTTACCTGTTTCGCATTTAACTCACGAAACATTCAAATTGCTCTTCTAGAAATACCTAAACACCTTAACCAGCTAACTAGGGCATATTTTGGGGGTGTTCTGATTCTCTCCCCCCTTATAAGAATTTAGGTCACCGAAATTCATACTCTTCGTTTGCATGTACGTAATCGAGATCCTTTCTTTTCATGTCTTTTTCTGAAATTTGGAGCGTGACTCTCATGAGCCGTCAAAGCTCCATCAGGCTTATCTCTTATGCTTAATCTTTCAAAGATGGATTGGTACCTATTCATTCTAGTGATATCGGGACAAGGACATGCATTAGGCAATACTTTACTATGTAGGTACATCCTTATCCCCGAGACTTATCGAGCTAAACTGGCTACGATACCCGACTTGTGTTGGTATCGTATCCCCAATCAAGCCACTGAGTTAACGTATACCTATGCTCGATGCAGCTTGTCACACACCACAGATTCGATCCGACCCAGGTGGGCGGATCAAACCCTAGTTCGCGAGACCATATCTTGAGACTTTTTTTTTTTCAAAGCCGAGACTTATATACACGTGGGTATGGCCCACATCTTATAAAAAAAGAATCAAAATATCATATACATAACAAAAGAGAACTACCAGAATTGGTGTCCATAAATCTACACACCCATATCTTGAGTCATTTACAAATACCAAAACTATACTTTTACAATTACAAATCGGGCGTGGGAACCACCACATGTAGTGAATCCCTACTAGTGTGCTAGCCAATTAGTATCACAGATCTTGAGATGTCTTCTCACATGCACACACGGATTAAAACCCGTACTAAGCTTTACGGCAATGAAACATATGTCTTATGCATATACATTTAGCATAAAACAATAACGAGATAATATAAATTTCATGCATTATAATGAACTTATCACAGTACTTCTTCTTATAACGAGGCTTAAACAGTCGGATCTCCCGCATTGGAGTTCTGAGATCTTATTCTTATACGGGAACTTAAGCTTATATCAAACTTATGTTTGATGGGACTCCGTAGGAGCTACGAGATCTTATCCTTATTCGAACTTATGCCTGCTTGGACTTATGTTTATTCGGGACTCCGTAGGAACTCTGAATCTTATCCTTATTCAGAACTTGCCATATCAGACTTATGTTTATTCGGGACTCCGTAGAAACTCACGAGATATTATCCTTGTCGAACTTATACTTATAACGAGACTTATGTTTTATTAAGGGACTCAGTAAGGCTTCTGTGAGATCTTATCCTTATTCAGAACTTATACTTATAACAAACTTATGTTTATTCGAGACTCCCGTAGGAGCTACATATCTTATCCTTATTCAGAACTTATACTTAACAGACTTATGTTTATTCGGGTCTTATACTTTTCTTACAGAGCATACACTTATCTTACGGATCTTGTACTTGCATTACGGAACATGTACTTGTCTTACGGATCTTATACTTGTTTTACTGAGCATATTCTTGTACTTGGATCTTATACGAGGCTTGATGCAGTAAAGTACGGAGTGGGTACTACGAGATTCCTTATACGGAGGTACCCTTAGGTACCCTTTGGACTTATATATCTTACACGGATCTGCAGGTACTTTCGTAGGTACTACGAAATATGGCCAGACATTATCTTTGTTATTCTTGAGACTTATTCTTATACAGAAGTACGCTTAAGTACTACAGAACTTATACTGGTACTTCGTATCTTAAACTTGTACTACGAAGTATATCCTGGTCTTACGGAACTTATACTTGTATTACTGAACTCATTCTTGTATTTCAGATCTTAGACATGTAATCCTGGTCTTACGGAACTTATTCTTGTGTGAAGGTACCCGTAGGTACGATAAGTCGGAACAGATCAGAATCATATTACATACAAAGATCAGACGTATGTAGATACATACCAGATATGGACATTAGTCCATGGCAGTGCGAGATCTAGCGAGATACATATGCAGTTCATGCAGTTGAGGAACATATCCAAACACAAACAGATTATCGGCTTATATCATAATCATATTTAGAGTTACACTTGCTCGAAGGTACCCGTAGGTACCACTGGACTTATACTTATATTACAGATACGAGAGTACCCGTGGGTACTACAGAACTTAATCAGATTCAGGAGTACCCGCGGTACTAGAACTAATCGGTCTGGGTACCCTTAGGTACTATAGACAGTCTGAGTTACATTCGGATCTTTACTCTTATTCTTTATTCGAGTCTTATCATATGCGTCGACTACTGGGCCAATCATAGAAATGAGTAGGACGCGGTATAACCAGTACCCAAGGTACAATCACGAGCAGTGTCGTAGCACAGTAGTGCGAAATGCGAGCAGGGTGTCGTAACACTAATCGGGATGCAGAGTACTAATTAGAATTAATCGTAGCACTAATCGGGACGGGAGTGCCTTAGCATTAACGAGTACGTACTACAGTCAAGGCGTCCCTCATTCATTCTTTGATCCTAGGTAGTCATATGTTCATATGTCTTTCAGAACTCCTAATGTATCTTAATCACATTCTGTGTTCATGACATATTGCTTTTCATGTTCATGTTCATGTTCATGTTTCAGTTCATTTTCATATTTCATATACTTATACAGGAATGCTGATGTATTCACACATCGTTCATGTATTCTTTGCCTAGGCTCCCGTCTACTTTTCTTAGAAATTGGAATCATTCCAATTGAATCATCCGAACGAAAGTTATGGCATTTTCATGCCAAACTAGTCGGTTTACCCGGATTACACTAAGAATAATATGAATTTCTTATTTTTTTCAGGAGGCTTAACTTCATACCTGACCCTGGTTCTTTGTATTCATTTGAAGCTAAGGTGCTAAGGGTTCTCCTCCAACTAGAATCACCCAAATCGAAGCACCGAAACTCCAAGTCGTCCTGAGCGCTGGGACTGCTACATGTTGGCGAAACGAATTTGGATTGAACATGGCCCCACTTTGAGTGAATTTTTAGGCCACTTAGATTCAGAATTTGACGATTCCTATTTCTTTATGTTTGGTTCTCCTTGAAGTCTATTTTAATTATCCACTTGAATAACTCAAATCGGATAAGAAATGAGCAAGTTATGAAAAAAATACGAAGACTGGTCGAAATAGGAAACGAGGAGCATTACACATGTGCCGGTACACCCGACTGTGCCGGTACGTACCTTTCGAAATTTGCGCGAGAATGTGGGCTTTTTCTTCACTTTTTCCATATATTACTGCAAATCATCTCCAATACTCCATATACACATCAAAACCACTCCAATTCATCTTGAAATGGTGGTTTGAAGACATATAATCATCTTTATTACATATGTTTCTTCCCAAAATCTTCCAAAAACAACTCTACTATGGGTCTCAACCCATACACAAATCAAACCAAGAATTTGTTGGGTTTATTCTAAACCTAACTCAATTACTGTCATTTAACCAAGATCTGACCTCAAGGGGATTCCATACTATCTTGTTCCTTGTGGGTTTTACTGTGTAATTTAATGCAGGTTAGGGATCTGATTCTATCAAAACCCTAGATTTGGAGACAAGCTATTAGCCATACAAAGCCTTAAAATTCCATAGATCCATACAATTCTATGTTCAAGGTTAGTTTCCATACCTTTTTGGCCTTCCTTTCCTCTTCTCTTCTCTTCTTCTTCTCTTCCTCTTCCTCTTCCTCTTCTTCTCTCCTTCTCCCATCCGTTTTTGAGCTCTCACCAAAATGGAGACCAATTTTGGTCTTAAATCCCCCATCTCTCCTTAGGCCTTGTTTGGCTATCAAAAACCCATTTTTGGGTTAAGTTTCTTTATTGCTTTTAAGCCCATGCTGTATATTTATAAATAAACTTTCCTTTATTTCATTTTGGCCTCAAATCTTGTTAACTTATGACTTTTAAGTCCCTCTTTGGATAAATTACAATTTTATCCTTAAATCTTGTAAATTTCAGGGTCTCTCGTTTACCTGTTTCGCATTTAACTCACGAAACATTCAAATTATGCTTACAAAATACCCTAAACATGTCGAAAATTGCTAGGGTATATTTTGGGGTGTTACATGGCCTCTTCTGTTACCCCATTATATTTCACGTTGTCGCATACTTCTAAGAAGCTTGTCAAGTGAGTGTTGGGATCTTCACTTGGTAACCCGTAGGCTGAGATACCTTGGAGTAGTTGTAGTGTCCACGACCTTAGTTCAAATTATTGGCTTGAATCGAGTGCGCGTATCACAGTTGTATATTGTAGGTGTGTACAAAATTCCTCCAATATGTCTGGGTCATCAGAGTTGAACCAGAATTCGATGGGCGATATTGTTTCCTCGATTTCCACCTGGCAGTTCATTCTCCTCCCTCAAATTCGGATAATGCTGTAGATTCTCGGCCATATTCGCAAGGTGGCAGTTATGCGCAGCTAACAATCTTCTTTCTTTACACAATCTGTTGATTGTTCATTCGATTCAGGAGTCAAGGGCTTTTGATTCCCTCGCCTTGCCTACGCCTAGTGACCGAAACTCCCTGAAACACTACAAAATCCACCAATAGATTTCTTTATTAGATAAAATGTATTAAAATATAAATTAATTAATTAATTAAATAAAAATAAAATAAAAAATAAAAGTAAAAATTTCCTAGAGTAATATTTAAGCAAACTATTGTCAATATTGACCTTTGTTTCCAAAGCTCCCAGCAATGGCGCTAACGAAAAGCAGTGACTAAAGCTTATAAGGTTAAACTAAATTTAATCTGGATTCGCCTTGAGTGTACGCGTCGTGGAATGGCAGTATAGGGGTGAGTCAAGGTCGTCCCACAAGGAGTTTGAATGCCAAATACTGACTTAGGTTACCTTAATATTATCTAGGCTATGGTTAATGTGTCACTACTCTAAATCAAACTAAGAATCGAACTAAGTGAAATGACTAGCAGTGGTTTCTCTCTTAGGGTGAAACTTGCAGGTTTATGATTTTGCGACTACATTCCATGGTGGTGATAAAGATATTCAACTATAATTTATGCGAATGTTGATGGTAAGGTGATCTTTTCTATGCATCAACCTCTCTCGAGCGTTGAGCACCTATCTCAAGAGCGGGTTTTATTGCATCTCTGCCTCTAACCTCGTAACTCTGAGATGATCTAACCTCTGATCATATTTACCATACAAAACCATGATATCTCTATCCTAGGCCTTGTATGATACCTTATTTAAGTTCCTAAATTCTCGATCTTTCGACCTCAAAGCCCTAGCTTAATACATGTAAATAATGGCGAATATCATGTAATCATATTAGAAATAAGGTAACAACAATTGCAAGAATTATGCTATATAATTGAAAGATTAAGTTCATCCATGATGTGTAGTCAAAGTTACATCATAAACCCTAAGCTTAGTAGTTTTAGAACATTATGAGATGAAGAAAATACAAATTAGAATTCATAGTCGCGAGGTAGAGTAAGAACGGGATGAGATCTTAGTGAAACCAATCTCCTCAACCCTTGCCTCCAATTGCCTTTTCTCCTTCTCTTCACTCTCCAAAGTTCCTAATTATGTCTCCGAGTCCCCTTTATAGCCCCCTCAAATCCCCTTGATGGGCCTTGAAATAGACCAAAATAGGGCTCATATTAAGTCGTCCCTTTGGAGTTCGTCAAATCCACTGTGCGTGGGAAAGCCTGAAAATCTCTCCTCGGGCACACGGGGCTTAGGATCCACCTGCTTGGCGTGGCAGGCTGTGTTGCTTTATCTCTTCCTGTCTTTGAACGGCCATAACTCTCTCACCCGAACTCCGAATTGCACATTCTTAGACTCTACAGAAAGATCTTGAAGTCAGGAATCCATACATACCAAGAACAGATCAATCAGATGTCATTTTATAAATTTAAAATGCACTAGAATAGAACTGGTTGGTTGCTGTGTTCTGCAGTCGCTTCCTTGTTTTTGCTCCGAATTCGGTGCGTATCTCCACCGTCAGTTCGAGATTGAGTGATCTTGAATGCTTGTTGGAAAGCTTGTGAAGTCTATAATGTAGTTCTGGGTAGTTTAGAGCCATTTTATTTCCCCATTAATACAGAAAAACTGAAAGGTCAAATCTGATGTGCTCTATTTGCTGATTTTTCAATTTTTCGTTGTGTCTTCGCTCCAAATTCGCACCACCCCGCCAAATGGATCACCTAATCATAAATATGAACATTTAGAGCATTAGGGCACTTATTTGACATAAAAACATTACTAAAACTATGAAAAGATTAGGTTTGTAATGAGTATTTTATATACTCATCATTGGGCACAATGGTAGAGTTGCCAAACAATTGGTGATAAGTACTGAAGGAGTTCCATTTTGGTTCGCTAATGCCTTAGATATTGATCAAAATAGTGAAGTAGTATATTTTTCTAATACCTTCACCATATTCCAAAGATGGTATGTATAATAAATTTACTCATTATAGTTTTTTTTTCTTTTATTGGCACATATAGTCATGATTCCCATCTCATTGATGAACAATGTAATTTTTTGATCCATGTGTCCAAAAGAAAAAAATTTATAATGGGTAAATTTATTATACATACCATCTTTGGATTATGGTGTTGGTATCAATAAAATATATTACTCCAATATTTTGATCAATATCTAAGACATTAGTAAACCGAAATAGGACTCCTACTTATCACTATTGTGCCTAACAACCATCAACCCTAAATAAGCATCGGCTATCATGTAAAGCTCGCATGTTGCTTAATTGAATTTAAGACCTAACGGTTTTCCACATACGTGTTCCAAAGTAGGGTTGATTGATCCATCACAAAATTTAGGAATCTTAGTCAAGGAAAATGATAAAAAAATATAAATTATTCTAAGCAATTTTCATGCATTTTAATCGAATATAAAAAAATACAATCACAAGGAAGGTTAGATTTGAAAACTAAAAGAATATTTTATACCTAAATGGCGAAGTGATGACAAACTCCTTCCATCCAAGTGTCAAACCTTGCCATTTAAAAATTATGTTGTTTGATGTACCGGTATAAGAACCCTAACCATTACAATTGAAGGTAATGCTTTTAGGGTCGGACACCCTAAGAGGCAGTTCAAGCTTCTCATATCTCAAGTTTTTATGTGAAATAACACATCTGAAAAGAAAAATTAGAATAAAAGAGAAGATAAAAAGTTGAGAAAACTTTAGGGTGCTGAGAAATAACATAAAAATTTTCTTTACAATTGAAAGTAAAGATTTAATCTTTGTGACTCTATATATAACGAGAGAAGATGAGGGTGTCATAATTAGAATCAAAATGTGATAATAATACAATCTTATTTAAAGTTTATAAATATAAGAATTAGGTTTCTAATTAATATTTAAAAGGAGTTTAATTTCTACTGGAATTTGTTTTCAAGAAGGAAATGACATCATCTGCATTAAGTTTTCTTTGTATGATTTAATTTATAGAGTAATACTAAATTAACGGTCATCTCTTTATGTTTTGAAGACAATGTTGAACCACTTTTGATGCTACTCAATTATCCTCCATGTTTCCTATTTTGTGAAAATATACTTAATTAATAATTACATTTTTTGAAAGTATAGTTGTTAATTCAATAAATTTTATTTTTTTTATTACAATTTTATTTTAATATATCTAAAATTTTATTTTAATGTGAAATATGTCTTTTGTTTACTGTCTTTTTATTTTATATTACGAATTTCATTATATATATATATATATATATATATATATATATATATATATATATATATATATATATATATATATATATATATATATATATATATATATATATATATATATAATATTAAATCTAAAGTAAATTAAAATTAAAAATTAACAACCTAAATTGAAACTAAAGTTTTTATTTTCTACAAATATATTTTTTGACAGCATATAAAGACGAATATTCACATACTTATTTTTTAATACACTCTAGTTTCAAGGTAGTAAATTGTTCTTGGCTCTTCTTTGGATTTACATGGAAACACATCTTCCAAGAATAATGCATTCCTCAATTCCATGATCATGTTCTTGTGAATATCTGGGATATTCGACTCATGGACAAGAAATCAATAAGTAGTATTGTTATGTGCATAACTGATGAAAATGCAATCAACAATTTTAGGTCATTTTTTCACATTTTTAGGTGAAGGAATTGCCACTTTGGCTAGACATCCCCACACTCGCAAGTATTTATAAGATGGTTTTCATCCTCTCCATAACTCATATGGAGTCTTCTCTACTTTCTTTTTAAGTACCTTATTCAAAATGTAATTAGCAGACAAAATGGCTTCTCCTCACATGTTTTGTGGTAGATCATAACTTATCAACATTGCATTCATCATTTCCTTTAGAGTGCAATTCTTTCGCTCGACCACTCCTTTGGATTTAGGTGAATAAGGTGATGTGGTTTCATGTATAATCCCATGTTGAGCATAAACATCAACAAATGGTGATTCATACTCACCACCTCGATCACTTCTTAACACTTTAATTTCTTGTTGAGCTAATTTTCAACCTCATTTTTGTAGAGAACAAATTTCTCTATCGCCTTATCCTTACTTTTGAGTAAGTACACATAACAGTACTTGGTGCTATCATCAACAAAGTTAAAAAAAATATTTATTACCACCTCTTGCTTGTAGAAATTTCAAATCACATATATCACTATGGATTAAGTCAAGAGGTTCAGTGTGTCTTTCAACACTTTGAAAAGATGACCTGGTCAGTTTTGCCTAAACACAAGTTTCACACTTATATTTTGCATCAATTTGAAAAGTTGGTATATGATTTAAGTTAATTAGTCTATGTAATGTATCATAATTAACATTTCCTAATCTACCATGCCATAAATTAAAAGACTCGAGAATATAAGCAGAAGTACTAGCTTTATTCATATATGACTTAATGATAGTCATTACATTAAGTTTCCACGTGCCATCACTCATATACCCTTTTCTAACATACATTTCATTCTTTGACAAAATAAATTTATTTGACTTAAACACCAACCAAAACCCATGACTATTCAACAATGAACCAGACACCAAGTTCTTGCAGATTTCAGGTACATATAAAACATTGGTTAGAGTCAATTCCTTCCTAGATAATGTCTGTAAAGACCATGTTCTTGTACTTTGATTTATGAAGTGGCAGAGTTCTCCATGAACACCTTTTCCCCAATCATTGCGATTCAAAGGTGGAGAAAATCTTCTTATCTAAGCACACATGGCGAGTGGCACCAATATGAATCCATCATTCCTTGGGATTGGATCCCACCAAGTCCACCTCTGAGATTACTGTTTGCCCAGGAGTCCAATGTGGACCATGTGATGATCACGATCAACCACATTGGCTTTCTTAGGTTTGTTTCTCTTTGGCAGTCTACAATCCAAAGATTTGTGACCTTGCTTCCCACAGTTGAAGCATTTCACTTGGAACTTCTGCTTCTAAGAGATTCCCTTTAGGTCCTAGCTTACTGCCTTTCCCTTTGTTGTTGGCTTTCTTGAACTTGGAACTTTTACCATGTTCCTGAGGATTAGCCTTGGCCTTGCACGGATTATGTATGCCTTTTCTTACCGGATCGTTATGCTTTAACGTGCGAAGTCTAATAATCAGATCTTCAATGCTCATCTCATTTCTCTTTTGCTTGAGGTAATTCTTAAAGTCTTTCCATAATTGCAACTTGAAAAGTTTCGCTCAACATCATTCCCTTAACTTGTATCTCATGGAGGATTACCTGAAGTTCTTGGACTTGACTGACCATGATCTTGGAATCTACCATTTTGTAATCAAGGAAATGACCCACGACAAACTTCTTGGCCCTGACATCCTTAGTTTTATATTTTCGGTCTAGTGATTTCCATAGCTTCTTGGTCGTTTTCTTATCTGAACACACATTGTATAAAGAATCAGTCAAAGCATCATGACATAGTTCCTATATAGAAAGTTAGAACGCTTCCAAGAATCTATAGCACTGATGACTTAGATATTGTAAAACCCGGGTAAATTTGAATTTTTCCAAAACAGGGAAAAACGATAAATTGTCACTACGATACAAGTTGCAAACCTGAAATTTTTTAGATCTCAAATGACAAAACAAACCTTGCCATTGGATTCGTCTCACGAAATCTAGTCACCCAAACGAATTTCATTGAATTTCGAGACAGTTGGAATTTTCACGTTTTTCGAGGCGACATTGTCCAGTGATCCCAAAAACGGGATTTTTGAGAAAATTTCAAAAGTTGAAAAATAATTTAAATAAAGTTCACTTAAAATAATTTGAACTTGAATCGGGACGAAATAAATTGTTTCGGGACATAAATGGACCCGGATAAGTCGTGGACATGTGGCAAGATGTGGGCCAAGTAATTAAAATGACAAAAAGGGGTTAAAAATCAGTTTTTGGCTGAACATCTCATTATGTTCTGGTTTTAGCCATGAGAGAAAAGAGAGAAAAGAGAGAAAAGAAAGAGAAAGAGAGAAAAAGGAGAGGAGAAGAGAAATCCAACCTTCTTTCCCCAATTTATGGAGTTCCGTCGGTTGGAATTCGTCGGGTCAAGACCCAAAGTACATCGTCTGGACGAGGGCTATGTGTGGGTACCAAAATATAAAGGATTTCACCGAAGATCCAAAGGAGGAGATTTCGGTAAATCAAAATTTTCAGGATTAGGAGGTGTTCTTGAGACCTTCGTCGGTTCTACTATGCTTCAAGGGGTAGGGATTCTTTCCACTTTGGTTTACTCCCGCCCTAAGGAATGTTTTGGTTATATTACCACCTTTAGTAGCCGTTTGGCTTTGTTTTCTACCCTAAGGGGTTGTTTAACATGGGTTAAAACAACTTTAATTGTCGTTCTACAGCCCGTTTGTGGCTGGTTTTGTGTCTTGATTTGTGGTTGTGTGTAATATGTCCCAAAAAGTGTTTAAGGGCTATTTGGATTAAAAAGAATTATCTGTACTGTTAATTGATGCCCTAAGAGGTTGTTTGGCCTGTTTTAAAACGACTTTAATTGCCTTTTTGTGGCTCATTTGTGGTCGGTTTTGTGTGTTGATTTGTGGTTGTGTGTAATATGTCCCAAAAAGTGTTTAGGGACTGTTTGGATTAAAAAGAATTATTCGGACTGTTAATTGATGGCCTAAGGGGTTGTTTAGCTTATTTTAAAACAACTTTAATTGTCGTTTTACAACTCGTTTGTCGCCAGTTTTGTGTGTTGATTTGTGGTTATGTGTAATATGTCCCAAAAAGTGTTTAGGGACTATTTGGATTAAAAAGAATTATCCTAACTATTAATTTATGCCCTAAGGGGCTGTTTAGCTTGTTTTAAAACTACTTTAATTGCCGTTTTACGACCCATTTGTGGCCGGTTTTGTGTGTTGATTTGTGATTGTGTGTAATATGTCCTAAAAAGTGTTTAGACTGCTTGGGATTGAAAGACACATCCACTATAAGGGACTGCTTGCCTGGGTTTAAAGGCTTATATTTAGCCGCTTTGTGGCCGCCTCAAGAGCCTACGGCCGTTTATGTTGGTTGTTTTTGTGGGCATTATATATGCCACAATTGGCCTTGAGGGTGAAGGGTGTTATTACTTGATTGGTAATAACATGCTTGGTAATTGTTGTTTGATGAATGTTGATTTATGTATGCTTATATATTGACATTGAAATGAATGGTTGTTTTGGAAATTATATGCATGTAATATAATTGTCCATGATACATGGTTAAATGAATGAGATAAATTGTCCATATGGCATTCATTACATATGTGGCATGGCATTGACATGCAATGGTACACTACATTGCATATGCATAGGAATATCGCATTTCCTGGGTTTGAGTGCATGGTTGAGATCAAAACCACAATGGGTGATTGATGAGTGGGTTTGTAATTTGATCTAAGTCCAACAGAAGTCAAAGACCGTTGAACTAAATGAAACTTGTGTCGGGTAATAGCAAGAAGGGCTGATACTCCCGTGAAAGACCCTGACTAGTTCGATTAATTCCAACTACGTGAAAGTCCAAAAAGTGTTACGTATGGTCGGAACCCTGACAATTCGCTACCCACAAAAGACACATGATTTGGTAAATAAAATAATCATTCGACGCTTAACATCTAATAAGCTTTTGTTTTTTA
Organism: Tetrastigma voinierianum; assembly: GCA_016808115.1. NCBI lineage: Eukaryota > Viridiplantae > Streptophyta > Magnoliopsida > Vitales > Vitaceae > Tetrastigma > Tetrastigma voinierianum. The sequence continues at coordinate 158,474 of JAEQBH010005114.1, read as the reverse complement.
AACAAATGATTTTGGTTTCAAAAAGGATCATTGTATGTAATCCATCAATGATGGTTTATCACACATGGTATCAAGATATTGTAGAGCTTGCAGACTGAGAGAATATGGGTCTCATCTAATTTCACGTATATGACATGTAGAATTCCAACATAGGATTGCATATTCTTGAACAGGATGTGAATGTGGAAGGCAACACATGTGCACTTAGTGGGGAGTAACCTATAGGGAATACTTAGTGAGCGTGGCTCACCCTATATAGGAAAAACATTTCAAAGTGTGACTTACGCTTGACTAGTTCTTATCCTGTATTCGTAAGGTGAAGAAAGACTCCACGTAGACTTTTATAATTACTTTTGTAATTATTTTTGTAAAATAATTTGGAACAAATTATTTTTGGCATGTACTAATGTGTAAAGAGTTGTGTTGGAACTATGAGGACTGCAATATAGTCTTACATGTTTTTATATATTTGTGGATAAATGAGCCCTGTGGTCACTTACTCATAAATGACTCCTGCGATCATTGTATTATATCACCTGGACATGGGTCACATGTGATTATATTGTCAGATAGGTTGGATTTTTTGATAGAGCTCCCTCGTACAATCCAGAGACTCTCGGGTCCGATTTTTGTTAAATAATGGATCTCTAGTGGGGACACAACTGTGTGTGGTACTGTGTTTGCACCGATATCCATTGTGCTTTCCATCGTTGTCAGGGTGATCACTGTATTCCCCTGACTTTTGTGGGTGTCCATATCGTGCTCTCATTCCTGCTTAAGCTCAGGAACATCTTTAGTCAAGAATCTCGCAAGATTCAAGGTAGTTAGGTAGAATAACATCTTCTGCTGCCACCTTTTAAAATTAAGTCCAATGAACTTCTCTAGTTTTTCTCCAAGTGAGACGGAGATAGACACAATATATAGTAGGCATCGCTAGCGTTTGTGCTACAGAAGGGGTTGCCACTTAGGCAAGTGTAGATGGAACAACATTGTGTGAATCAGAGTCCATTTCTCTTCTACAAAATTGTAGAAAATTTGTCAGATTTCTTTTGACAAAACCAATTCTCATAATAATTGAAAATAACGTGTTACAGAGTATTCTCATAAAAGACTAGTGGAGATAGAAACCCAGGAAAGAACCAGCCTCCTTGACAGAATATTCAGTTCCCAAGAAAGATTAGAGGGGTCACAAACAACCCGCTTAAGATCCAAACTCTTTAGACAAAAAATTTTTGTATCGTAATTTCCGATTTCCTAAGACCAAAAGGAATTGGCACGAACTCAAAATGAGTATAGAGTTTAGCCTAGTAGGTCCTTACCATTTATTCATCGCAAGGAATATCATAACTAAACGTGTAGCCTAGTGGTAGAGCATTCACCACTTGAAAATCACAACAACTTCCTTCTCTGTTTTTTTTTTTTTTTAAAAATCATTTTATCAAAAGTTGGTTTAATATTAACAAAACATTTTTTTTAAACAAAGTTTTTTTTTCTTCCTTAAAGAGAAAAACTAACCCAAATAAAAACCATTATTCTTTACAAACAAAATTTTCCCTTGATATGCAAAAATGATAGTTTTTAAAAAATTTTCTTTTGATTTCTCAAAACCCAAACCAACAAAATTTGAGATAATTGTTTAAAAGCTTAGAAAACAAACCTCCTTAAAAACTTCTTTTTTCCCTCGTTGATTTAGAAAACAAAAAAAAAAACCAATTGTTAAACAAAAGACCCAAAAGGATACTGTTTAATGGAAACAAATTTATATTTTAAACCAAACAGAAATTCTTCTTTTCACCTTTTTTAACTTTGCCAGAAAAACAAAATTTTTTTCTTTAGCTTAAACATTTTTTTCCTTAAAATGCTCACTCACAATTTTTATTTTTTTTTCCTTATTTCCCTTTCCTTAGAAACACATTTTTTCCTAAATCTTTTTTCCAAGTCATGGGTTTTAAGAAAAAGAAAATGTTTCATTTTTCCTCTCCAATCCCACCTCTCTAATCCGATCATTTTCTTTTCTTTTTTTTTTTCGACGCCTTTTTTTTTTCGATCAACTGGATCTTCCTTCCCGTTTTTCCTTTCCCCCTTTGAGTATATAAGCCAAGACCTGTTAAGATTCGATCACAAATACATGGAAACAAAAACAAAATTAGACGCCCTATCCTGGGTCTCGTGATAACCCGCAACCCTGAACTCAGGGATATCTGCACCTGATATCAGTTCGCTGTCTCATATATTATATTCCTTTTCTCGTATGACTTCCTGATAATAATTTATAAGAGTTTGATGTACAATTTTTCTGTTAATTTACATGCCAAAATATATTAAAATTAGATTGTCTAATATTTTAAAATGCTCAAGGCCACAACCCGGCCTTCTTCAGATTGCCGCTACTGGCGAATACGCCTTCTCATGTACTGAAGGGGGATTCTTCGTCATGGATGAGCAAGCCCAAGAGAGAAATAACTCCTACAAGGGCTACTCCATCTAAGCCGCCATTACGCGCAATAATCATAAACAAACAAACATCCAAATAAAATGTCTACATGAATGTCATATCATATGCGTGAAATGTTTTCATGCCCAGTATCCCAAGTCATTTCCCAACTCCCTCAATACTATGCTTTTATGCCAGGTGACAACCGTCACTCCAGTACCAAAGACACCATATACCGAGCCCTATCGCTCACTGCAGCCCAATGCAGCTACAATGAAAAATTCAATCCTCACCAATCCTCGACCCTATCACCCACCTGAAGTCAAGTATAAATCATGACTGCGTGTGTCTTCTTTGGGGCAACAACCTTTCTATCATGCCGCGAGTCTCTTACACCCATACAAAACTTTAGATCACATCACCGGGTCTCTACACCCAATTGTCAAAAACTTTTCTGATAAAACCGCGGCTTCTTACACCCCACAAAACTTTTCGAAGATACCACGAGTCTCTCTACAACTCCAAATTCGCCAACACACATGGCTTCTGGAGACATTTAACGGTTTTACACCCTCGTGAGTTCCTACCTTGACTTTGTCCCATTTTCCAGCCATGACCCATTCAATCAACACTAAGTGAATAAACAATACCATGCACCTACACCGACTAATGCGCGATGTACCTATGCATATGAAATGCATGATGCCAATGCATTTTCCTTCATGTTACATGTATATATGAGTGCTACATGAACATTTACATACCATGGATAATTATAATTGATACATACAATTCTCCTCCATGCACAACCCATGTTAATTCATCATACAGCATACATTAACATGTCATATTCATACTGCATGTTATTCATACAAGCAATAACACACCACCAAGTCACAATCTTGGACCCATCCAACAAGGTACCTCATGGCCCCTTCACAAACATGAACCGCTCTTGTTCCAATCCTCATCCACACAAAGATCAAACAACTCGTAAACCTAGAAACTTAGTTTCTAGCTAAAACTCCTAAGCCACCACGCTGATCAGGTGAAACCGGTCATATAAATCCTCTATCCTTCAATCCCAAGTTGTTGGAACTAAACCATATGGCCTTTCATGGCCTCCCATAGACAGCCATACCATACCCAATACAGTATCCTACAACATGTCATGTAATGATCATGTTATATCCCTGGGCTTATTCACCCTCTAGCCAAACCATGCGTAACTCGCGTCACATTGTGAAAACGCATTTTAAGTAGGGTTTTTGATCACTCACGCTTCCATGTAAATGGACGGAAACTTGACTAATGGGCCTTCCATAGAGTCTGCAGAATCCAAATGTAGTAATTGACGAAAGTTATGACCCAGTTGGAGGTCACACATGACTAGCGCTTACCCTGGACAAATTCACCCGACCTGCCCACTCTTCGGCCAGCTCCAGCACTCCACTGCCCTCCCATAGTTATCCGGGTTAGAATCTTGACTCAATGGGCTTTCCATAGAGTCCAAGAACACCCGAAACTGAGTTCAGACTAAGAAGTTATGACCTTCCGGTCAGGCCCACACGACCAGGCAACCTTACTGACAGCCTACCCGGGTCTCCGCCTCGACACCTCCTTTTCGTCCAGCTCTAGAACCCACTTCCCTCTACAGGCATTTGGATGGAATCCTGACTCAATGGGCTTTCCATAGAGTCCAAGGAACACCCCGAAACCCGAGTTCGACGAGAAAGTTATGTACCAAGTTTCCGAGGTCACACACGACTAGGCGTACTTTACCCATTAGCCTACTTGACCTGCCCGAATTCCCCTTTCCGGCCAGCTCCAGCACACACTTCCCTCCATAGGAATCCGTATCAACTTAACTCACTCCGGGCTTTCCATAGAGTCCAAGAACACCCAAACGTGAGTTCGGACGAGATGCCAAGTGACCTTCCAAGCCGAGAGGCTCAAACACATGATCATCAGCTTACTTCAACAACCCATGACCTGCCCCGACTCCCTTCCATCGATCCAAAGACCCACTGCCTCCACGTATCCTGGCTGAATCTTCACCAAATGGTTTCACAGAGTTTAAGAACACCAAACTGAAAGTCTTGACGAGAAAGTTATGACCTTTCAAGTCGGAGGTCACATGATCAGCAAATGACCGGAGACACAGCCTCCATTCGACCTGCCCGACTCCTCGCCCGGGCACCATTGCCCTCCACAAAGATCCGGTCGAATATCAATTTCCTATGGGCTTCCATAGGAGTCCAAGAACACCGACCTGAGTTCTGGACGAAGAAGTTATGACCTTCCAAAGCTGAGAGGTCACACATCACTTGGGCCGTGGACCCATCCCGCAAACCAAACCGGCTTACCCATCCGGCGTAATTAACCCAACCGGGCCGGCACCCCATCCCGCAAACCCATCCTGCTGCCTTCACTAGACTGCTTCGTGTGGTAAATGTGGATTCATAACTTCAGGCGGTAGAGGTCCGATTTGAGAAATTCAAAAGCCTAACATCAAGTTCATTGATGTGGCTACAATTTACGTGAAGGACTCACTACCAAATTACCTTTATTTCCTACCCAAAAACCAGTTCTAAAGTCCGGTTAATGTGCAATACCACAATACAGCAGCTTCTCATGGTTCAAAACACAACCAAACATTCCCCTTAGGGTAAGACAACCAACACCATTATTCATTTTAACTCTAACACATAAAATGGCACTCAAGGACAATTACTTAGTCCCAAAATCGCCCTGATCGTCCGAAACAAATCTCCAAATCTCTCCAAAGACACCGCCACAAAAATTGGGACTGCTCACACGACCATCACTCACGCGCCCACACAACCCATGCCATTCGAATTTGCCCTCGAACAAGAATCAATTAAACCATGTAGGAGAAAAACTCCTACCTCTGGAGTTTTTGCTGTAAACTTCCCCAACTCCTGGCTTGCGCGGCCCTTGCCGTGAGGATGAACTCTTCCTCTTGCTCGGCCCCTCAAACCCACATCCGATCGTCTAGAAATTTAGAGAGTATGTGAGCCTTCTCTAAAACTCTCTTTTTATTCTCCTCTTCGGTTTTTCTTTCTCCATCCCACTATTTGGTGCAAGATGGGCCAAGAGCTTAAGAGTCCTCTCACTTGTCACATGTCCAATTTTCATTGCATTTGAAGATTTTCCTTATCCTCTTATCCATCTACCACGTGATTTTCTTTCTCCAACGAACATGTTGCCACATGTCACCTATAGCCTATACTTGAGCTCATTGTTTGACTTGCTCACAGTTTGACACGTGTCTCATCTCGAGCCACTCAAATGCGCCAAGTGTCCCGCACTACTCTCGATGCCTTGAAAAACTTAAAATTTCTGACCGCCTCAAATTCGACTCAGAATTCAACGTAGAATAGATTTTGCGAGACGATCTAATGAATTCGCTGCTTGTCCAAGATCTAGGTGTACCGATTTGATCAAATTTTACCGTTCGACCCTTCCTCATAAATATGGATTTTCCGGGGTTTAACAAAAATGAAGACGAAGAGAAGAAAATTACAAAGAAAAATCCCGGTAAGAAAAAAAATCAGAGTCTTAGTCAAAGATTGAAAACACCGAGTCTTTGTAACTAAGACTCGCAATCGAATCATACGATCTCTAACTAAGACTCGATTTTTTTTTCTTACTGGAATTTTTCTTTGTAATTTTCTTCTCCCCCTCTTCATTTATGGTTTTTGTTTCCATGTATTTACGATCATATGTAACAAACTTAAAACGGATTCGCAGTCTCCTCTAATGCTTGGAGAATATCACACCGTGGCGCCCTGCCTCCGAGGATGCAACACGGATGAATGCCCATGAAAGCATCTTCGCACCACCCATGAATCAATGCTTGCTCTATCACTAAGTTGTGTTACCGATGAGAGAGATGAGGAAGAATACGACTGATTAGGTGGAAATTGCGGATTGTTTTTCCAAAGGAGATCTGACACGTTAGTAAATAGTGTATAAGAAGATGAATGTGAATAAACAAAAGAACGATGAAGCTCGATCGCTTCAAGTTTAACGCCAGCAATTTAGCAGCCATAAAGGTAATAAAGCATTTTAATTCCTTTATCCAACCATTTCCAAATAAAATCAATTTCATTCAAAAAATGGATAAGGATCCAACAAGTAATCATTTTCTCAGGCAGTTAATTATAGTTATATTTAAATGTTTTATTACTGTTTTACTACAGGGGCAAAGATGGTATCAGAGCCAAGCTCTACTTGAGTGTCGTGTGTGAGGGTATTACAAGTTGTGGAACAGCGAGAAATTTTAGTTATGGTTCTTAGTCAGATCATATTGAGTTTTCAGAACGTTTGATAGTCTTTGTTGCCGGTGTTGTGCAGAGTTAATTTAGTATTGATCCGCTCGTTAGTGGTCCCTCTTCAAAAGAAAAATCTCTGATTCGATAAAAGGATTACGTTGTGATTATTTTCGTGAGTAGCTGGGCACATATTAGGGGCTGACTGCAACTCTTCTTGTTCATCTAGATCTCTTAGCGTAGACAGCAATTTATTTAAAAAATTTGCAACTAATTCACTTTACCACCCTGTATGTATTTTAAGCACCTTACAAATTACAGATAATATAGAAATTTTATTAGAATCACATAATATTTTAGACAACAACACTATACTCTAGAAAGTTTAAAAACTATAGATTCATTAAATTCAACTGCTCAATTAATTTCAGAATGAAGTTGAAAATAGATCAGAATTAGTAAAGACAGAAGACTGTCCGCTCACTCAACAGCCAAATTTTCTCAAATTTGAGATTCAATATTTATAAAAGAATATCCTATAAAACTGACACTTTATACATAAATAGAATTTGGAAATATAGTAGATAAAGAAAGTAAGTCATTCTTTATCCAGATAGGGTTCAACCAAAAAATTACAATAATTTTTCAACTCAAAATGATGCCAAAAGAAATTATTTTAAGTACCTTAAACCTCATGATAGAAATACTGTGAGAAAACTATATGAAAATTATATGAAAGAAAGAAGAATTGCAATTCCCTTTTTTGTTTGGTTTTTCAAATTTAGAAAACCTCTCAAACAAGAAACTAATTTTACCCCTAATTTTAGTTGGATAAAATTATATTATTTTTCTCCCCCTAATGATGATAATAGGAATCTTTTTTTCAAAAAAGATAAAAATAAATTTAGAACCCAATATGGAGAATGCATGTATCAAAACAAAATAACCATTTCCTTTTTTGATTGGTTACTCAAAATAAGAAAATTTGAAATTACCATACAAAATTATGCATATTCAGAATTCAGAAAATAATAGTAGCATCTTTAAAGAGCCTAGTTACAAAGAAACAAGTCATAAAAACGCTACTCTTGAAAACTTAAAATTTGGATATAAAAATCTTAGTCACAACTTTCAAGACACCATACTTAACATAGAAAAGGACAACAACAAAGGAAAAGTATTGGGAAGACCCACCAAGAGGCCTATTCATAAAATATTCACTCAAACCTTAGATACCCACCCACATTATATTAGGTCTTTGGTTCCTTTATTCAAAACTTTCTTAAAATCCAAAAGCCTTGTAAAAAGGATCTTTGTAAACAAAATCTTATTCAAAGCCTAGATACACGACTTAAGACAAGAAGTGATCTACAGTTTATACCCCATAATAGTAAAAAAAAAACTCTTACTCAAAATAGCAAAAGACATCAAAGTATGAATTATTCTAACTTTAAGAATTCCGCACAAAACAACTCACTCATGTCAACTCAAAAGAAAAATTTTAATGAAGAACAAAAAATTTCTCTAAGTGTTAAAAATCAAGGAAGACAAGAGAAGAGTCCTATAAAATTTCTAGAAATAGTTTACCTATTAATAATACTGTTCATAAATGTTGGCTTACTCATATGATAATAATTTCTTTATTTGAACTCTTAGAATAATTAAATTAAGAAAGAAAGGACAAAACAAAGTGTATTCAAAATTCATCCCATAAAAATTATAGAATATATTCAGAAGATTCAAAATATTTATTTCCTACACAAAATAGATTAATTCAACTTAATCATTATATTTTAAATAAAAATTTTCAACCAGATACCTTTTGTTTCCAATATTTAATAATTAAAAACCTTAAATTAAAAATAATAGGTATATTAAGTCTTATTCTTTACAAAAAAACTTAGAGTCTACCCTTCGCAACCAAAGAAATTTAATTATCAACAAATTTTTGCTGAACAATTAATTACAACAAATTCAATTTTGGTTTTGTTATATTCTTTTCAAAAGAATAAACAAGGAGTAAAAACTAAAACTTTAATAAATACTATATATTTTTCTTTTTGTTATCCCCTAACTATAAAAATAAAGATTCATCAAAGTCAAATCTATTTTGTTCAAAGAAAATTTTTTGAAGTTAGCCCATATAAATATAAATTATTCAAAATATTTTCAGTAAAAAATAATACACTACATCCATATATAGTTATACTACCGCGCCAAAAGGTGTATCAAAACTGGTCAATAATTATGAAATGTTGGATAAAGTTTTAAAGTTAACTAGGAATCCTATAATCAATAAATTACATAAAATAATATTTTACAAAAAAAAAAAAACAATAGACATAAAGCCACATTTATTTTCTATTTTTCTCACAACCATCTTCCTTTAGGAATTTTTGTAATAATAAATTATCATAATTTAAGAAAACGTTTTACAAAAGACATATCATGTTCCATTCTAAAGATGAAAATAATTAAAATTAAATTTTTGGAAAGGTTATCAAAATAAACCAATCCTGATAAACATGTTTGTTTAAAGGGACCTCTATGATGCTTTTCCCTAAACATAGGCAATAGGCATAAGCATCTACCGTATAAGAAGCATTATGTCTTCTTTAGCATAACAAATTCAAAATCATACATATATTTTCTTATTTTGTGTACTCAAGCTAACTTTGAATATATTAGACTAAATTTCAAATTTTTCTTACAGATGGATCATGAAGTGATTCAGTTTGGGAAGTTTACCCTTCCTATCATTTCCAAGAGTGATCTTTCTTTTCGTATTCAGAAAGATATAGAAAATCTAGACATAAAACAAAAATGCATTCTAGACGACCTTTGAAATACAAAAGTAGAGATGAAAAATTAGAATGTTTAAATGCCTTATCCTATTATTTTAAATAGATGAATAATAAATTAGAAAGTTTATCTAACCCTTCAAGTATTTGTTATCCTTGCAACCCAACGGAAACAAATCTTGAAACTTTTCTTGACAGGAAATCAAGATGGCATCTAGAAGAAAATTATATTTCAAAATATTTTCAAAATGAGAGAAATTTCGAAACTTTCAAAAGTAGACATTACAAGAAAAGTGACTTATAGGGACATTACTTTAGTTGGGGCCAAAAAATCTGGTAAACTGTTATTATTTTTAGTTTCATATTTATGAGCTGCAACTACAAGTGACTCTATAGTTGCAAATAGGATTGAGTAGCAACTAAAAGTGACTCTATACAAGATTTGTGATTGAACGTCTCAAACTAAAAGTTTAATTTCATAGTTGCGATAGATTGGCGTCTCAATCCAAATTGATTCTATAATTGCATTTAGATTGAGTCTCAACTAAAAGTGATTCTATAGTTATGATATAATGATTTCAATTAAAAGCGACTTTATAATTGCATATAGATCGTAGTCTCAACTAAAAGTTCGACTTTATAATACAGAAAGACGAGTGCAACTAAAAATGATTCTTATAGCTAAGTAGTAGACTCGAAGGTAAATCAGAAGTTACTATATAGCTGCGACTAGATTCTGAGTCAAAACTACAACTATAAATTGTTGATACTTATAAAATATTGGGATTTATTAGGATTTAAATGTAAAATCTTGAAAGTTCGTAATTTTTTACTATTTTTGGGACACAATAATTGTGAAGAACATTAAACTAAATCGCTTTAAAATACTTTAAAAAATGTAAATACAATAATTTTGTTTTTAGATATGATTACTATATTTTATATAACAATCATTATTATTTCTATTTTAAAACATAAACATCCAAAATGATTATTTATTTATTTATTTATTTATTCAAAGAAAACATCCAAAATGATTATTGAAACAAACATTTTGATATACTGTTGAATATCCCCGCTGAGTAGAGCTGGGAATATGGGTCGAGCCCGATGGGCTAGAGTGGGCTAGCCCGAAAATTTGTAGGGTCGGGTCGAGGGAAAACGGTTGTCTGGTTAGGAACCGGTCAGTTTCAGTCTTACCAATAAACCCATGGTCCAGGCTGGTTGGCCTAAGCAGCCCATTCAGTCTGCTTTTAAATATATATATATATATATATATATATATAACTAAAATATAAATAGAAAATATGTTAACCCTAATCGGCTTATCCTTATCCCCTTTCATTCTTTCAATAGCCTTTCATGTTTCGCCAAAAGCAGAGCTTTGCCGCTTTCACGTTTCCCCTAAGCGATCGATTGTGAGTTTGTGACTTCCTAACGATTCCAAGCTTTTGTAGCTCTTCGGATTGTGTCATAGTCTCGGACTCTAACAACTTCCATAAATCACAAGAAAGCTAAGAAACAAAGAAGAAAGAGAATCAACTCTCATCTGGATAAGCTTCGTAGTATTCTTCTTTGCAGTTCTAAGGTATAATCTGTTTGGTTGCTCAGAAAATTGAGGCGTATTCGAAATTCTCTGAACTTTGATGTCTGCTTTTTCTCAACAACCACATGGAATTTTGATGAAAATTGATAACTATGTTGTTCATCTGTAGTTATGGTTTTGAAAAACTAGAACATTACAAGAGAAAATTACTTTTCACCATCTTTTATGGATTAAGATTCAGAATTTTCAGATCTTGACTCATCTTTAATTTGAGCCTTTTGAATGAAGTAGTATTGTAGACTTATATTGTGTCGGCGTTTCTACTTTCTGGGTTGATAGTCACTTGGTATGTTCGGTTGCTATATAAAAAACAAAAAAAGCACCTTGTCATATCCATGCTAAACAAATTTCTTTTTTCATTTTCGTAATAATTAAAGAGATGGACTGTAAATTGTAATTATAAGGTGCTTTTCAATAAAATCAACATTTTATGTAACTCTTCTTCAAATAGCAATATTGCATTGTCCAATTGGTGGAGAGAAACTTGGCAAGCAGCAATGCTGAGGCACATAATGATCAAAACTAAACTCCCTCCTGCAATTAAGAAAATGAGAAAAAGAATATAAATTAATCTCTTAACAAGGTTCTAGTCTTCTAGACCTTTAAAAGAACAAAAGTTCAAATACAACTAATTTAAAGTCAATAATAACATGAATGAGAAAGAAGATGAAAAGGTAAAAACGCAAAACTTCGATAGATAACAAATTTATAAATCACGGATGAAGTCACAGTTCCACCATACAAGGTGTTGTTAATTGTGAATTCTTCCAACATTGGCCAATTGAAGTTAAAAGTTCAGCAATCTAGAATCTAGATCTATAAAGGAAACAGGGAACTACTAGTTTGATAGTTAAAAACTTATTCACTTAACAGTTAACACTCATGCTACTTTCTTAAAAATATACATAAAGATAAACAGGACTTTTACCTAAGACATTGGCTAATTGCCTGGCATTACCTAGGCAAATAGTTATTCTTGTTTGCTAGTTCCTATTTATGTGATGAAAAATTGTTATTGTTATTGTTACTACTCATTTCCTTGATAGGTGTCATTAGTACATTTTTGTTTATGATTTAACCCGCATATTCTATTTTAGTTAATCTAATTTTAATTTATGAAACTCTTGTATAATTTGACCTACTAGAAACTTGTTATATCCTCAAGGACCCTTATGAATTTACGTTCTTCTTTATTTTTTGAATATTTTTACCAAGTTTTCTAATATTTTTAATCAATAAATATATTTATGATTATGGCTTCCTCTAGTGTTGGAAATGAACCAAATACTACTGGTATTAGTTGTGATAATGAAGATTGTCAAATGTTGCAAAATCCTAGTTTTGTGAGTAACACTAATATTGATGAGAGTCATGAGATTATTGAATCACAAACCAAAAAGGCCAAGACTTTAACCTCTGATGTATGGAATTTTTTTGTGAAACTTGGGCTGGGTAAAGACGACAAAGAAAAATGCAAATGTAAGGCTTGTGGGGAGGAATATACTTGTGCAAGTAAATCGGGAACTTCTCACCTAGCACGTCACATTCCTAAATGTCACATGGTACCTCAATTTCAAGATGTAGGAGGGATGTTAATTGATTATGAAGGGAAGTTGAGGAAGAGAAAATTTGACTCTAATATGAATCGGGAGATATTGTTTGAATTGATTATTTCACATGATCTACCTTTTAGCATTGTTGAGTGGAGGGTGTTTAGAAAGTACCAAAAGTTTTTTAATGAAGATTGTAGAAGTATTTCCAGAAAAACTGCTAAATGTGATGTGATGAAGAAATTTAAAATTGACAAAGAAAATTTGAAGCAACAATTAGGCCAAATTTCGGGTAGAGTGTGCCTAACTTCTGATTGTTGGACTGCATGCACCAATATTGGATATATCTCTTTGACTGCACATTATGTTGATAAGGATTGGAAACTGAAAAGTAAAATCTTATCATTTGCTCACATGCAACCTCCACACACGGGATATATCGGCACAGCTGTGCTTAATTTCTAAAAGATTGGGAATAGAGAGAAAATATTTTCCATTACTTGGATAATGCACTAACGATAACATGCAAAACATGTTGAAAGAACACTTATGCTTGTCAAATAGCTTGTTACTTAATGGAGAGTTCTTTCATATTAGATGTTCTGCACATATCTTAAACCTTATTGTTCAAGATGGTTTGAAGGTTGCTAGTGATGCATTGCATAAAATTAGGCAAATTGTGCATTATGTAAGAGCATCTGAGAGTATGAAGAAACAATTCTTTCAATGTCAACAAGCTGCGGGGATTGATACATCGATCGCTTAAGATCGCATCAGACATTAGATGGAACTCTACTTATACAATGCTGAGAGTGCAATCAATTATAGTCGGGCTTTTCATAGTTTGAGTTTGATTGATAAAATTATAGGTGGTGTCCATCTAATGATGAATGCTAGGAGCAACTTCAATGTGTGAATTCTGAAGCCATTTTATACAATAACCAACTTGATTTTCGGATCATCATATCCTACTTCTAATTTGTATTTTGGAGAAATTTGAGTATATATTTTGACATCCAACTTGGAAAATGAAGATTTGTTGATTCAAGTATGTGTTGTAGAATGAAAGAAAATTTGATAAGTATTGGAGGAATATAGCGTGGTTCTCAGATTCGTGGGCTATTCTTGATCCGACCAAGAAGCTTAATTTCTTGAGGTATACTTATTCGAGACTTGATTCATCTAGCCATCAAGAAAAATTAGAAGGGGTAAAGAAGGCTTTGTATGCACTTTTTGAGGAGTATAGAAACAAAGGTGCATCAACTAACTTGGCTTCTTTTTCTGCTAATGTGAATCAACAACCAAGTATTGTTATAGGAGAAAAGGAAATCGTTGCCTACATATGATGTAAGTTGCTTTTAATGAAATCCATTTTCTTTTCTTTTTAAATTACATATAAATATATCTATTATTTAATAAAATATTTGTATGTCATTTGTTAGGATTTTGAAGAGTTTGATTGCCAAGAAACTAACAATCATGGAGTCTCAACTCGATTCTATTCGAAGAGCTAAGAATTTCTTTCGTGAAATTTTGATGTGTCGGGTTATCGAAAGATAGAGCAATAGATTTTAGATCTTGCAAGAATGGCATGTGGTGGCTTATACTTCAATAACAATCTGTGAGTATTTAATCCGCTTTAGTATTGGCTCGTGGTTCAACAAGTATAGAAGTTCAATGCTTGATGAAACAGTCCAAGCTCACACGTAACTGGTTACTTGGTTTTATTGGTAAGTTTAACTTTTTTTTATTAAGGATTTATAATAAGGATTTCCTTTATACAATTACTTAGTAATTATGTTTATTTTATTTATAGATGATGACAAACTCAACCAATATCATAATTTATTATCTTTCTAATGGGAGTCAAACGTTATTATCGAGATTTATGCGTATGAGGATAAGATTAGAGTTAGGAGATTTGTATCGAAACTTCATTTGTAGTTTAAAGATATTATTTAGTTGTTACTTATTATTTTTGTACTTTGAATATTAACATGCTTGTTAGCGTTGTTTATTTAACTTGGACTTGTTATGCTTTGATGTTTTATTGTTTATTTATGATGATTTGAACTTAATTGAAGCTGGTATTCACTACTTGAATGAGTAGCGCTATTGTAAGTAGTTACTTGTTAGTTTGTGGAATGTATATTTAACTATTTAGCAAATACAAGCATATTTCCTCTCTTCCTTCATTTTTTGTAATCAGGTATGCTTCCCATTCACTAAAACCATAAACTTTGTAATCAACCTTATATCGGTTTTTCTTTCATATAATAACATAAACTTTCTTCTTTACATGCAGGAGAGAAAAATACATGAATGTACTTACAAGAATTTGTGCATTCAAATGGAGAACTTTCCTTCAATCACATTTAATACTCTTATTATCTGCTGAAGGTTTGATTTTGAGGGGCAACTTGCTCATTTTATTGCATAATCATTAAACAACTAGGGGCATGGAGTGTTAATTTGATTTTTAAGGTACTATTTCCATGGGAATAGAAGCTTCTAGTGGATTTAATTGTATGTGTTGCATGTTTACTCAGAGGTCGAAAGCAGTCGCTCATGTAATCAAGTAATCATGTTTTGGTTCCTTAGCATTCAGACTCATACATGTGTGCAAACTCAAATTGTCCAGTTGGACTCAAAAATTATAAATGTAACATGAGTTCACAATATGGTTTTCTTTTTTTCCCTGTAGAAACTGATGGAAACTGAGGCTTTTTATATATTGATTTTGATCAAACTGCTTTTTGTGATATGAATTGGTAGGAAAATTAATTCAAGGAAATTCATCAACTCATAATTCTTTGGTGTATGTGTTTACACTTCAAAAATCTATAGGATTGATTATCAATGTTATGAAACCGCTTTGCCCTTCACTTAGCCAAAGAGCCCACATCGGGCCAGCCGGGCCCGCGTGTTTCGCTCTAAAAATGTGGGCCAAATCGTCCGGCCATTTGGCCCGCAGCCGAATGGGTCTGCCACTGCTTTCCCAACTCTACCGCTAAGTCCTTTCCCCTCTGTCTATTTATAAGAGCAAAATACATATTTCAAAATGATTATATATATAACGTCAACATTAAAATGGTTGGATATGGGAATAGGAAGTGTTCAAGTCTTAGTGGAGGTATTAAAAAGTTATTAGCTTTAAAAATAATAATAATAATTAAGCCATAAAAAAATAAATGGTATAAAATAATACATGCCTTAAAAGTGGCAAATGTAAACCCATTCATGAGATAATATGATTTAACTTGTTTCGTCAGGAAATCAAAAAGAATTAGAGAGAGATACAAGAGATAAAGAGAGAATTCGTGAGAAATTCGATGATTTCTATTTCATGCTGATTAGGCCTATTTATGCTTATAGTGAGAAGGCCAAAAGCCTTTACATAAATGATACATTAATAGCGGAGTAAAGAACAAAAGCCTTTACATAAATGAATGACATCAGAATTCAAGAGGTCATTATGGTCATTCAAAATCCAATATTTATACAATATTTATAACACTCCCCTCACGACCATCACAAAGATTATTAAGACGGGCTCATTAAAACCCACAAGAAAAACCCAATGGGATAAAACCGACGAAGGAAAAGAGTACAAAGTGATACTTCAATATCTTTAACAATGCTCCCCGACAAGGACACGACATTTCATTCCCGAGATCTTCATTGGCGCATACCAATCCGACGCACGTTTCGAACGTTGCGCATGCGCTGCTTTGTAACAACCGCTTAGATTATCATCGACCTTATCTCATGGTAATATCGATCTCACCACTACTTGAAGTTCATGAGTATAGAAGAATTTGCGTGAAATATGCTTAGTTCGATCACCTTTAATATATCCTCCTTTGATCAGCATAAGAATACTACGCAAAAGATTATCTTCATATAATAATCGTTGGTTCATTCTTAATAGAAGA
Source organism: Tetrastigma voinierianum (assembly GCA_016808115.1). Lineage (NCBI taxonomy): Eukaryota > Viridiplantae > Streptophyta > Magnoliopsida > Vitales > Vitaceae > Tetrastigma > Tetrastigma voinierianum. The sequence goes on along the minus strand of JAEQBH010005114.1, from coordinate 141,853 downwards.
TAATCCACATGATTCTCCTCGATGTTGTATCACTCTGATCTCAACCAAACATTATTCTGGCTAGCTTCATGTAAGGCAAGCTTCTCTCGAATGATCGAGGAGGTGGCAACTGCTTAGTTTGTTTTACCGGGACTGCAGGGATATAGCAAGATTTCACTAAGTAAATATATATCCTCGTCTGCGGATCGAGCTTTGTGGAGGGTCCGAAAGATAGCTCAGATCCGCATAACCAAACAATTGTGGTTCCAATGTCTTAGAATAAAATAATCCCATGTCACATGCCTACTTATGTATCTTAATACATGCTTAATTCCATTCCAGTTGCCTTTTAGTTGGAGTGTTTAACTCGTATCTTGCTAGTAAATTAACCGAAAAGCAATGTCCGGTCGAGTATAATTTTTGAAGATACATTAGTGCCCTAATTGCACTAAGATATGGTACTTCAGACTGTAAGTAATTCTTCATTTTCTTCTTTAGCCTAACGGATCTTTAATACTAAGTGACTAACAACCATGGGGAACTAAGGGATGATTATCCATATAAAAAGCGCTGTGACTTTTTCTCGTATATGTCGATTGGCTTTTGATTAATACACCATTTAAACAATACTTGATCCGCGTGCCGATAATATTTTGTTTTCCCAAGATTCATTTCAAATTCCTTCTTTAAGTAGTCAACTATTTTGATAAGCTCTTCAGAGTCCTAATTAAATTCAAATCATCCACATATACCGCAATAATTGCAAATTCACGTTACTTTCTGATAAAAAACGATGATAAATTGAATTATTCACATATCCTTCTTTCGAAGAAATAACGGCTTAAACGATTATACTACATTCACCGTAATCGTTTCAATCCATATAAAGATCGTTGTAACTGATTGAATATATACTTAGGTTTTGAATTCATTACTGTGCAATTTGAATCCTCTGTGTGGATTTCATATATACATTAGTATCTAGAGATCCATATAAATAGCCGTGACTACATCCATCACCCGCATATCAAGTCCTTTTAGGACTGCTAAATATATTAAATAGCGAAATGTAGTTTCAGATCCATTACGCGGAGAATATGTCTCTCATATCACCTGTGTCTTGTGGAGAAACCTGGGCCACAAGGCGTGCTTTATATCGCAGACTATTTTTATTTTGCTCATTTCGTCGAACAAAGACCCATCTATATCCACAGGTTTTATGTCCCTTAGGTGTTTGAACCATCAAGTCCAAATAATTTCGCTGAGCTGTGGACTTTAACTCGCTTGAATTGCTTCTTTCCATTTTAATCCAATCATTTCGACGTCGACATTCATCTATATATTTTGTGGCTCTTGGATCTCATCATTATTTATGATGTCCGTGAGCCACTTGGAAAGAAAGCATCATCTATAAGGGTAGTATTTCGATTCCGCATTTTAATTCTTATGTATATAATCGATAGAGATTTCTTCATTGTTATGTACCGCATAAACTCATGAGATAACTTATCAATTGATACTCTCTCGCAGGGCTATTAGTTCATTATTTATATTTGTCAACTTCTTTTCATTTGTATGCTCTTCGTGGAGCGTCCTGTGAGTATTAAATTTAACATTTTTTTCTTTTTTCTTTAGAATCAGGTCTTTTGAGCCAAGAGGTCGCCACGCTTTAATCAGGGCTTAGCTCATTAGCCATGCTATTTCAATTTTTCCATTGAATTTCAATTGCGCCGATATTTGCAATTCGTATATGTGATTTTGTAACTTTTGTCAATCAATAAATGCATCAAAGTAATCACTAAGAAGATCTTGTAAATGAATTATCTTTGAACTCTCTAGTTCATTGCTTGCAGGGGAGGGTCAAAAATGAGACAAAGATGATTCATCTCCATGTACTTTTTCTACCATTCTTCCGAATTGGCTTTCCTCCCAATGAAGTGGAAAACATTTTCATTAAAAATGACAATCTCAAATCTAGAAGAAAACCTCACCCGTGAGAGAGGCTCAACATAGGTGACAATGATGAAGATTGAAAACCAAACATAAATACTAAGGCGGTGTTGAGGGACCTAGTTTAGGCCGATGTGGACAACAGAACATAAATAAAGAATCTAAAACACAGATGTGAATATTAGGTTGGTAACCTAAACAAGTTGAATATGATAAACTTCATTGCTTGAGGTTTAGGAAGTAATTTGTCTCTGCGCATGAATAATAAGATGCCCCCATGCCATAAAGGTAACTGGTTTAAAAGTAAAGGTCTAGCAACTAATCGCAGACGTTAATAAAGGATTCAACAACCGTATTCGAAAGTATGAACATGAGCAATTGGGTATTGAACATCTATTCCAATTGACATGCAATAATTAAGGGCATTTGAGATGAGACCACGATTATCAAGATTTGAATTGTCTTGACAGGTGATCAGAAATCGGCCCTTAGTCGAATTATTTGAGCTTAGTAAATTGACAAAACGCGGGCATTCCCGTAGAAAGAAGGTATATGAGACCACCAGTGGACGATCAATTAAGACCATAAAATAGCTTAAAGGGTCCACTGGTGGGTGAATAGGCCCACAAATATTCCCTTGAATAATGTTTCTAAAGTAGGAGTCGATGGTCAAACTTTTAGTAGTATATCTAACAATCAATTTGCTCGAGAACAAGCAAACATAACAAATCATGATGCTAAAATTTGTCTTCTTGTTAATGGATGCCCATTAGAATTTGTACCATACGTGATCATGAGAATCCCTATGTCCAAGTTTGTCATGCCATAATATAAATGCTTATATTGTCAAACTTCCGTTTATTATAGCATGGGATCTAATAGGCTCTTATAGTTGTTTGATATAACCCACATGATAAGAAGCCATTTGTTCCAAGATTTGTTTTTGCCCAAAATAATATAGGGTAAAGAATTATAAAATACTTCATTTCATCACGATGCATAGTTTGCCGTAGACCTGGTCATGAATATCCTTGAAACTAGTAATTTATTGATTTATTAGAATAAAGGGCATTATTAATTTCAACTTGGTACCATTAGGCAAGACGACATTGTAGCCTTCCTAGTTTTAATTGTAGTCAACAGACCTAAGATAGTTTGGACATTGTATTGAAATTATCGTTAAGTCGAAAAATATTTCTTATTCAGATTTGTGGGTTTGTGGCACAATAACAAGACATTCATCTCCAAAGAGATGATAGGCACGACTGGTTTAAAGAGAAATCCATTCTGAAAGAAACAAAATGTAGATATAAAATCAAAGTTGGTATTAGATAATAATGATAAGAAAAGTAATAGATAATAGTCTTATCGCCAATCATAGCAAACATCACACCACCAATCAAATGGTCTAGATTTTCACTGACCAAAGAAATCAGAAATATCAAATTAAGCTAAAGACCGCACTCATCATCAAAGCAAGAGACTCATTAGTCCACACATCTTCTTTGGGAGAGACTTGATGGAGGGGTCATTAAAATTCATTGGTGGCTGCCATGATCAATAAAATTTGTCCACTGTTTGTTTTTCCTTTAATGGAGGCCTCGATAAAGATCAATCCAGTCGTTTGGTCAGACATACAATTTTGACCAATGACCCTTCATTCCATTATCTATAGCATCTGGCCTGATGGTGCTTGCTTGTTATGTGGCCCCGGTGTCTTTTTCCATTTAATGTCTACGAATAGGCGACTTAAGTTTATTTAGAGTTGTTTTTCTTATTTTGAGATTGATTAAAATTTCCTCGATTCCAGAGTTATGTCGGCCACGACCACGACTACGACCCGCGACCCTTTGCCTCGGCCTGCCCACCAATGATATCACGCCCTCGTCCATGTTTATGAATAGAAATTGATGTAGCATTGGCTTGGTGATGATCTGCAGGCCCGATGGGAGCGAGATTGATGAATTTTTTAATATGAGTTCGTTATTTTGCTCAGCTCTGAGGAGGCATGCAATTAACTCTGAATGTGGTAAAACAACGCTCTCTATATTAACGCTACGAGGGCATGTTAAGAGCATGAAAGGTAGTATAAGTTTTCTCGAGCATGTCCTCATCCGGTGATCTTTTCTCCCACGTAATTGCAGCGAGGCTAATTTTGAAAATGAGTCGAGGTTGTAGTCAGCAGTGACTTAAAATCTTGTAATCTTAAATGAAGCCAATCATAACGGGCTTTTGAAAGTATTACGGTCTTTTGATGGTCATATCATTCTTTCAAATTATTCAGGAGGATCGATGGATCTTTAGCATTAAGATATTCACTTTTCAAACTTGCATCGATATGATGGCGAATGAAAATTAAGGCCTTGGCGCGATCCTGGCGGATCGACATTTCCTTCTTTGATAGTATTTCCCAAATTCACCCAGCATCCAAGTGGATTTCGACATCGAGAATCCAAGATAAATAATTTTTGCCGAAATGTCAAGAGCGACAAATTCGAAACTTAGCGATGTTGGACATTTCTACGAAATAATTAATATATTAATAAAGTAAAGAATATAAAGAGAATTACAAGTTAAAATTTATTAATAAGTAATTGAGCTCAAGTGGTAGCATTTTGAGATCAAAATTTTAGATCAAGGTTGAATCTCCTAAAATTTGATTATTATTTTATTCAAAGATAAACGAGATTGTATATAACTATCCTTCTAAAAGTTATAAAAATAATAATAATATTATTATTATGTATATATATATATTCAAATAAAATATCAGAAATATTATTATTATTATTATTATTATTATTATTTAAAAACGCCGACGAGTGTGAGGACTTTTCTTTGTCTTCAGGCTTCAGGCTTGAATATATATAAAAAAAAAAATTTATTTTTTATTTTATCTTCAAGCTTCGAGGCTTAGAGTATTTGTTGCAATAGCCTTCTTCTTCTCAAGTTTCGACGGTGACTTAGTTTTTTTTTTTTGTCTTCAAGCTTCAGGCTTGAATATTAGCTTCAGGCTACGAAGGAATAATATTGGATAGCTTCATGGAAGATTGGTCTATTATCAGACTATAAGCTGTATTAATCTTAAAGATGGTTTCAAGCTATCGTGAGTGGTTTCATCGTAGCTTGAGCTGGAAGATTGATCAAAATAAATAAATAAATAAAATAAAATAAAATTAAGAAATATACCTTTACGGTTTTACGCCTTTTAAATCTAAGCTTTCGTGCGTGCGTGTTGTAAATCAAAAAGAATTAGAGAGAGATAAGGAAGAGACAAAGGAAAGTCGGAGAAAATTCGATGATTTCTATTTTAAATGCTTTGATTAGGCTTTATTTATAGGCTTATAGTGAGAAGGCAGCCTTTACATAAATGATACATTAATAGTGAGAAGGCCAAAAGCCTTTACATAAATGAATGACATTATGTCGGTGTGTCATTATGGTCATTCAAAATCGATATTTATACAATATTTATAGCGAGTTTCTATATTATGAAACCTTTAAAATTATGATTAATTTGTGCTTCATCGAATAGAGTAATTTGGTAGTGAGTCTTATGCAGATTTGTCTTATTTCACTTTAACCACCATCTGTATTTTAATCTGATCTCTCTATTTATATATTTTTAAAGAAAAAATTATTATAGAAAATTAAATTGATAATATATGTATATATATAATATTTCCTGCCGGTTTCTCTCTCTTTGTTACAATGGATTGTGAGGTGGAAATACGGCGTAGTTCAGCGCGGGCTCGCCCGGCTTCAACGAATGCAGGTCGCGGGGCTTCTTGGGATTGCTGCCAGGATTCTTGGAGAATTGGGAGAGTCGGAGTTTCAATCCGAAATCAATTCTCAGAAGGAATCTGTTTCCTCTTTGGAAGTTAAAGCTGGAAATGGTGATGACGATGATGATGAAGAAGTGAAGGATGATGATGATTCTGAGTTTACTTTCTATTGGAGGGAGCCGGAGACGTCGCCGATTTCGGCTGATGAAATTTTCTAGCGACGGTCGGCCATTTTAACGAGGTTAGGGATAAGTGAGGCGAGCGGAGTAGGGTTTACGTGAAGCCGCCGCCGACGACTCCAGCGTCGATTCGGCTACCTTTAAGGAAGCTTTTGATTGAGGAGAGAGGAACCGCTTCGTGCTCTTCATCGAAGGCCGACAAGCTCGAGGGAGTGCCGCCGGGAACCTACTGCGTGTGGACGCCCAAGGCGGCCGAGTCTCCGCCGGGAAGGTGCAGTGATGGTAAGGCCTTGAATGAGGACATTGTTGCATGTCAATTCTTTCCCAGTTAGAGTTCAGAAAAAAAAAATAAAGAGGTAGTGCGATCCTAGTGCCATTAGTAAATGATAGTAAGCGCGATGGTACATTGGGTTGGGAAGATTGAAGTGAACTGCTTTGTGAAGCCAGGGATGAACATTCAGAGGAGAGTCGAGTAATGTCGATTTGGAGATTTGGACATTATCCCCTGCAATTGAGCTCTCCCTTGTGAAACTTGGTCCACCACATGGCGCCCTTCCCATCGATAGTATCATTGTCCCCTGCAATCAAAATCAAATGAAGCACTTGATAGAAGATTTAATGCGCTACCCGAGAGAAAGTGAGCCACATTGAATCGATTTTGGGTGTGATTGAATAGTACTTGTTATTCCATGTGTACCTCCCTCCTTGAGTATCCCTTTCTCTACCATAGGATGGCAGGGGATCGATTACAGGCCATTCGTTTTCATCCTAAGATGATTATTTCATGTGTTAACGGTTGGTTGAATACAAAATCTTTTGAAATAGAAATAGATAAACTAGGGTTGGTGCACTAATTGAATTTATGATGTTGTTATTAGAGAGAATCTTTGTAAGGATACATTAATTGTTTACGTTGGTGAACTTTTATTTACTCATCAGTTTTGGTTTGACATTATCACGATTCAAAAAGAAAAGATGGGGCTGATTAGGGATGCAGACCCAGTTCACTCTTCAACATTCGATTAATAGTGGATGCATTCGGATCCTCTTCTTGTTGGCACTATTTGGTTTATTTGAATGCAACATTATCTGGCGGTCTCAAGCTTAGGTGTAGCTCTTGAGCTAAAAACAATATTACACCACTTAAGAGCTTGAATACTTTGTTTTCAATGCTATTCATTTTTGGTTGATGTAGTTTTTCGGATATTTTGTAAATCAAGATATTTTGGTTGAATACTTTGTTTTCAATGCTATCTCACTGTTTCTTTGTCAGTCATGGGTCAATCCAACTTAAATTAATTTTAAAATAAAACATCTTTCTCGATAAATCCAGTCTGTTTTTTCATCAGTCAAATATCCTCTTATAGTTGCGGCCAAGGAAACGATGTCATCCGTAGATAACTCTTTTAGTTGCGGCCAAAAAAGTCCCCATCCATATTCACCATTTTAGTTGCATACACAAAATAACCCCATCCATAGCCACTCTTTTAGTAGCGGCTAAAAAATAACCCCAATTAAAGCCACCCTTTTAGTTGCGGCCAAAAAATGCCCCCATCCATAGCCACTCTTTTAGTTGCGGCTAAAAAATAACCCCATCCAAAGCCACCTTTTAGATTTGCGTGAAAACATAGTCGGATCGATAGCCACCCTTTTGTTCTGTGAAATAGCCCATCCATAGTCACCCATATAGTTGCGGCCAAATAAGATTATCATCTCTCATAGTTGATAAACCATTTTTAGTTACGATATAATGTCCCCATCCATAGTCACCCTTTTTAGTTGTGGTTGGAAATAGCCCATCTATAGACATCCTTTTTAGTTGCGGCTGGCAAATAACCCCATCCATAGTCATCTCTTTTAGTTGAGACGAGGAAAATGCCTCCATGTAAGCGAACCACGCTTTTAGTAGGGGTCAAGACTAAAATTGTAACTATAACTTTTAGTTATGTCCCCTATAGCCACGCCTAGTTGCAGCCCATTTTTTTAGCATCTATATCATATGGTTGCACTTGGTCTTACTTTTGGTTGGGGTCAGTGACCCCAACTAAAAGCTCACTTCCTTGTAGTGAGATCAGAATTTTCAAAAAAAATAAGATTTTCATTTTTTAAACAAAAATTTTGAACTTTCCTTCTGACCTTAGACAATATATTAGTCAAAAGGCCCAACCTACATGACAAGCTAAGCAAGAGTTTTTAATGGAATTTCTTGCTAACCGTAGCATCAATGAAATCACTATACAATGAATGAGTTTTTTTGACAAATTCATTATGGCACCACCAATTTTGATTGCCCCAAAACCATCCTTTATTTAGAAACCCTTAGAAGAGTAAAGCGGAGAGACTAATTCTGCATAAGCGTAAGTTGCTATTGACCTAGAAAGTTATAACCCAATGATAATTAATTTCAATAATGAATAAATTGTTTTAACCCCAAGTCTCTTATTGGATTATGGGTTAGTCTACCAAATGATTTTTAGAAATCCAAGACAAGTTGATCAATTTGGAAGAAAAATAGCTACATGCGTCTTAAACGCATTCGCTCGAAATTTCAAAGCAATTGAACTCCTCATTAGATGCAAACCTCCTGAATGGTCAAATGATGGAGGAATTTACCCAGCCCAACATCTTATCCTTCTCCATGAATATTTTCAAAATGAACCAATTTGGATGCAAGTTGTCCCTGGCCTTGCATGTAAGATTTAATTAAACAAATAAGCGGATAACTTTAAATCTGAAAAGCCAAGATCTTTAATATGTGTACATAGCATGTTTTAATTTATTTTAGATAAAGACATACCTGTTGACGGATTCGCAATAGGATTCATCTTTGTCTGGCAAAAGTAGAAAATTAATAGGAAAGGTCTTCCTCACTATTTCTGATACATGCATAATGGGAATCTAGAAAAGTTATCAGAATAGTGAGGGGACCTAGCCTTTTATAACCTTATAATGACTGCGATATGCATAATTATGGCGGTAATCAATGTCATTAGGCCAGCAATAATGTCTGGATTAAATCGTTAGATTCATTGTCTGTATGAAGGTTTGAATACCCCTTCATATTCCTTTATTATCTCAATAACTATGACCTTTGGTCTGCTTTATAAAATTAAAAAGACAATTAAAGTATGTCCACCTTATAGTTGGAATTATTCCAACATTCTCCCACTTTGACGACTTTAATTGGTTTTTTTTTTTATGTAAGAAAATAAGTTTGATAAAAAAAATAATCAGACCAAAAGCAAACTTTATGTAATACATATAAACATAGTTAAGAGATAAGCACCTCAAAACAATCTGGTCCAATAAAACACTAATATCGAAACATGTCAATTATCATGTCATTTAGCGACACAAAATGAACCATATTCACAAATAGTAGTGAAGTTATTGACATAGATCACGTATGACAGTGTAGTATAGCACGCAACAAATGTGTTGCATCTTATTAGTCCTCTGTATGATTTCTTTATAAAAGAAATCCTTTAAGAAAATCCATATATATATCTCTTGATATTGAAATAACCAGATAGTGTTGTTCTGGAGATATACCATACTTGAAATAACACCACTTTCAAGTACAAACAAAGAAAGTCCTAATGTATATCTCTTTATAGATTGAAATAACTAGATAGTGTTGTTATTGAGATATACCATACTTGAAATAACACTACTTTCAAGTATACATAAATATAAAATTAATGGCAAAATATAAATATTGAATATCAATATTATTCATCAAATGTAATTCGGCATGTGAAATAAATAACTCCACTAACCAAGTACGCGAAGGACTTTATAATACCCATGTTAAAAACATGTCTGCGGGAAGGGAAGTAATAGGTCTAGAAGTCCTTGGTCAAAAGGATCATTAACATGTTAGTGGTGTCATTGTGCTCCACCATGATATCTTCATTTTTTACAAGATCCCTTACTGTGAGATACTTTAGCTCGATGTGCTTTGAACCTTTTGAACTTTTATTGTTCTTTGAAAAGAACAAAGCAACATTATTGTTGTAACGACCCGTACCAAATAATACGAGTTTGACCAAGTTTGACCAAGTTTGACCAAGTTGACCAAGTTTGACCAAGTTGACCAAGTTTGACTTTTTTTGAGGAGGAATAGTTTTAGGTTAACTAAGACACCATTTCGTAGGCCTCGTCGTGTCTGCGAGTTCATAGGCCAGGCGGAGCGTCTAATCAGGCTTACGGATAAAAGTTACGGCCATTAGAAGTTCCAGCAGTAGCACTTTATCGATGTCCAAGTTCTGTAAGGATTTTTACCCGGCGACCTAGACCACAATATAAACATAGCTTGTGATACGAATGAAAACCACAGCCCCAGCAACACTTAGGCTCCAAACCACAGAAAACTCGGCAGAACACCTTTTGGGTAGAAGTAGCCTGCGCGCCATGAAATGTGGACCAGGCGAGCACCACCGGCGAAGTTACTGTAGCGCCGGACTACCAGGTGCACCACCGCCGGACTGATGCGACCGTAAAATTTCTGACGACCGGCGCCCGAGCACGGGATCACGGCGGCGAACTCGGCGGCGGCTGCCGATTTTTCACGAGGTTTTGTGATTTTGACCATTTCGACCACCTCATGCCACCCCATAGCTCCTTTCCACCATTTTGGACCTTCTGAACTCATCGTGGTCCGTTTTTACAGATTCGCACCGTTTGGAAGTTACATTGTAATCGGCCGAAGCTTAAGATCGAGGTTCAGGCCACCCGCATTGTTGGACCAAGGTAATGGTACCAATGAGTTCCTGGTCTCTTGCACTTTCCATTGATATGTGGTTTGTAAATTTTGGACATCGTTTGGTTGGGTTTCTATTTTTAGGTTGTTTCGGGTAATTACCGAGAAGTTGGGACTGAAATAGAGTACCAATTGGTCAAATTGGACAAAATTGAAGTTGGATTAATGAAATTGGATGTTTTTAGGAATTATTGGACGATTCAATTTCGAGAAATTAGCTCCCGGGTGAAAAGCCCCAATTTTGGGTATCAGGCCTATAGGGCACACTGTGTAATTGGACCTGTCGGAGTCAAATTGGGATGGTTTCATAGTTCTAAAAATTATTCTAAGGCCTTCGGGGTATCCCAATGTTGTGGGTTCAGTTATTGGAGCCTAAATGGTGTTTTATTCATATTACAGGGCACTCAGCGGGCGAGGGACGATCTGCGGGGGGAGCAGGTGCGTCTATAGTCTATGAGTGTTTATATGCTTTAAATGATTTGGGATATTATGTGATATATCTGTATGATTTAATACTTTACATATATCTTTTGTTTTTGATGGATGGTTGGTTGCATTCAAACATGATTTTCGGTTTCATATGAAACAAGGAACATCATTTCATGTAATTTTGTCAACATTTTAACTATTTAAAGTTTCACTGTGTTCGTGGATAGTCGGTGGTGTTTGGATATTTTGGATACATGGTTGAGGTTGTAAACTATCTTGAAAAACTATTGTAAAGAAAAGGGGTGGATCTTGAGATTTTGTGGGTGACTACGTCACGGTATTGTTGGAAGGTACATGTGAGAATGGGAGCGGTTTATTAGTTGCCCGCGTTGCCGTGAGGTCAGTTTGACCCGGCGGTTTTTATTAGTTGTCCGCGTTGCCGTGAGGTCGGTTTGACCAGCGGTTTTATTAGTTGCCACATTGCCCAGTGAGGTCGGTTTGATTCAAGCGGTTTGGTATTTTGGGTTTGCCGCGGTGACGTGAAGTCGGTTTGACGACGGTTTGATGATACGGGTTTGCCGCGGTAGCGTGGTCGGTTTGACTCGGCGGTTTGGTATTACGGGTTTTACCATGGCGCGTGGTCGGTTTGACCCGGCCGGTTTGGTATTCTGGGTTTACCGCGGTAGCGTGGTCGGTTTGACCAGCCGGTTTTGGTGTCTGGGTTTGCCGCGTTAGCGTGGTCGGGTTGACCCGGCTGGTTTGGTATTCTGGGTTTGCCACGCATTGCGTGAGTCGGTTTGACCCGACGGTTTGAGTATTTAGGTTTGCCGCGGTGACATGAGATTCGGTTACCCGGTTTAGGATGAGTACATGAAAGTGCGGTACAGCGTTGGTTTATAGTATGGGCGTTGTTGATTTTCTAAATGGTATAACTGTTTTAATACTCATGGTTTTGGTGCATTTCATGGTTATTTTATCCTTGACTATCATCTTTGTGCTTGGCTTTATGTTGTGTCTGATTAGTTATGTTTTCTTAACATTGGGTTATTTAATTTGTTGAGCATGATGCGCATATGTTGGACTTGGGGGTAAAAGTTGGGTTTATTGAAATGTTTCTAAGCAGGGGAACTTTACAAAGTGAGCGGAGTTTTGAGAGGAGAACCATTGAAATATAAAGGTTATTTTCCTTATAAACTGTACCACTCAGGATTTATTATCTCACATTATTGTTTTAAATATGTTCCCTAGGTCCAGACAGTTCGTAGGGCCTATTCGCGCCAGATTTGACGTCGCTCTCTCCGCCACAGCTGTCGTACTCTATCGCATTTATCTATTCTGAGTTTGTTGTATTGGACTTATTCATTTCTACTTGTACTTACAAATCCTGATGCTCTTGAGGCAGCTCGATGTATTCGTATGGAACTTTTACGATACCTCATTTATAATTGTTGCAAGTTTTTATATATATTTATGTATAATTGGGTATTAAATTAATACATGGTGTTACTCCCTTCCTTAAGGTGGGGTTCCACCGTATCTTCCCTAGGGATTATACAGTGGGACTTCTGAGCGGGACTTCACGGAAATCCGGGAGGTATCGGGTCGGGTCACATCGGGTGTCACGAAGATCTTTATAGGTCGAGATATGGAATCAACAACTAGTAACCAATGAAGTTCTTTAACCAAATTGCCTGGTAGTAGCACCGTAACAAACAGCGACTTCGGCTTGCATAGCTAGAAGAAGCATGAAGAGTTTGTTTGACACTCTTCGAAATAGCTCCCACATGCATCATAAAATGTATCCACGAAGTTGATTTCAGATCATCGAACATCTGAAATCTGAATGCAGTGTAACCTTATTATTAGCAAAAGTTTTGTTTTCTATAAACAAGCATGTAATCTTTTGTTTGTTGCAAGTATCTCATAACTTTCTTCAAATGACGATGGCTGCCTATCCGGGATGAGAAAGATATGAGCCGAGAACTCATTTATAAAGGCTATGCAAGGCCTTGTGCAAACTTGAGCATACATGAGACCACCAGCGGCAACGCCTTATCTGGAGATATTCTCCGCATTGATTTTCTTTCAAAATCATTGCTAGGACATTGACTTGCAAGTTTTCACCTTTTACAAGCCCGACACTTTTCCGACCTTGCAAGTCTCCATATTTAAATTGTTTAAGTACTAGATCAACATAAACACTTATTTGAGACAATCCCAACAAATTCTGAGATCTATCCCTATGAATCTCAATGCCAGAACAAATGACACCTCACCAAAGATCTTTATTTTCAAAAGTGCTTGAATAATAGACCTAGTTCCATGTAGAAGAGATTAACATCCTTCTGCGACAAAGTATCATCAACATAGAAGGCAAGGAGAAAATAAATTTACTCCCACTAGTCTTAAGATAAATACAGTGGTCCACCTTATTCTCAACAAAACCAAGAGTTATGCTTCATCAAACTTTAGTACATATCTGAATATTTCAACCCATAAATGGATTTCTTGAGTTCACACACCAAGTGTTCCTTACCATTTCCTCAAAACCTTTAGAGCTACTTCATGTACTTGGTTTACATAAATCACACCATTTAGAATCTTGGTTTTAACATCCATCTGATGAAGTTCTAAATCAAAATGTGCAGTTAAAGCCATAATAATTCAAAATGAATCCTTACTTGAAACTAGTGAGAAGGTTTCAGTATAATCAATACCTTCCTTCTGATTAAAACCCTTGGCTACCAATCTAGCCTTGAATCTCTCAATCCTTCCTTGAGAATCCTTCTTGGTTTTGTATACCCATTTCTGACCTATGGGTTTTACAACAGTAGGTAATTCCACAAGTTCGAGGACACCATTTGGTCCATGGGAAGCAATCTTATCTTGCATAGCATTGACCCACATGTGATTGTGGACAAGTAGCTGCATCTTTTATAGGTCATTGGGTCAGCGGTGGACCAATGTCCAAATCATGTTCTCCGGATAAATTACGTAATCTTGCAGGTGCCAGTTTCCTGGTTCTAGTTGACAGCCGAGAAGCTATCCACTGGTTCTTGTGGTTGAACAAGCGCCTGCATCGCGGGGCGGATCATTGCGTCAATCACCACATCCGGTGCCTCCTGAGTAGGCAATGGAAGAGGTTCCACAGATGCTGGCTCTCCAGATAAAGGTAATGAAACAACTGTCCTCTGCTCAAGTTCTTTTAGAAGAGGTACTTGAGAGTTAGGAAAATCAGTGTGACGCCCCAAATCCCGGGGGTCTCATTAACCACCGTCAATCTGCGGAATACCTGTGTCTCACATCATGAAACCCATACATGAGTAAAAATGGCCACTTGGGCCCATACATCAATACTCACCAAAATCTAACCAACTATATTACAATAGTTCAAGAGTTGATTACATCACTCTTAATACAACATATATCAAACTTAAGAGTTCTAATACATGTGTTTACAAAATAAATACCAAAGCCACATGTTGGCTTTCTTCTCAAAGCGTCCTCTAATGAGCGTCGTCTTCTCGAACACTCCTTGTACCTGAAATAATGATCCCTGTGAGGTGAGGCAATGCCTAGTAGTGATAATGTTGCACCACCATGGCTTACTCTCCCACTTAAGTGCATGTAATGGCAACCAAACACATAAGCAAATACATGATCCTACTTGAGATGTGCCCAATCCATGTCTCGAGTCCTCACCGACTCCCTCACACATGCTTAAGCCAAATGTGAGAAAAATACAGTTTTCAAAACAAAAGGTTTTTGTTCTCGAAAACATACTACCGAGTTTTGGTAAATATATTGGACTATCCTCCGAGGCGAATTTGTTGGGTAACTCTCTGAAACAATTCATGGGCCCCTCCGACGTGAATTGTTGGACAATCTCCCAACACAATTCTCCGGAAAATCTTTCGTTGAAATTCCTTTCACAACCATTTTCCTGTTTATTTTCTTTCGTAAATAAAGCGGACTCCCACACCTATCGTTCCACAAAGGAATTTCCCGGTGCATATGGAATGCATTATACCATTTCAAACAATTCATGCTAATAAATTTTACATGCATATATTAACAAAATTAACTCATAAATCCTTATTATTGATTCACTTAGTCGCAACATCAAAATTAGCTCACATGGGCTAATAAACAATTCAAGCAATTCATTTTGAATCATGGTAGCACCAGATTAAGACCTCTCGTTTGAGCTAATGTGCGACACCAGTGACTATGCAATCAGAGCAGTGTTGGGGCAGAAAAGAGACAGGATATTCCAGGTGATTACTATGCTAGCCATACTTTGAATGATGCCCAACTAAACTATGCCACCACTGAAAATGAGCTATTGGCCATTGTTTTCGCTTTTGATAAATTTAGGCCCTACTTGATTGGCAACAAGGTAATAGTGCATACTGACCACTCAGCCATTAAGTACCTAATGACTAAAAAGGATGCAAAACCAAGACTAATACGGTGGGTGTGTATATTACAAGAAATTTGACCACAATCAAGGACAATAAGAGACAAAGAACGAGTCACGAGACCATCACATCACGATTGGAAAGGCCTAGAGACGAGGTACAGGTTAATGATGATTTCCCAAATGAACAGCTTTTAGTAATTGGAGACACAAAGGTCGTTCCATGGTTTGCTGACTATGTGAATTACCTAGTGGCCAAGGTTATCCACTTTAATTTAGCTACCGGTGAGAAGGAGAAGTTCTTTGCACATTTGAAGCACTACTCTTTGGGAAGAGCCTATTTTATTACAGAGCATTATGCCCCGAGATCAAGTGATACGACAGGTGGTAATGCTAGGAAGATGAAATGGGTAGTATCCTAAATCACTACCACACCTTATCATGTGGGGGACACTTTGGAGGGTAGAGGACAACATCCAAGGTATTGCAATCAGGTTTCTACTGGCCTAGCTTGTTCAAGGATGCACACTAGTTTGTATCTACTTGTGATAAGTGCCAAAGAATGGGCGGCATTTCCAAACAGGATGAACCACCCATGCGCACAATTCTAGAGGTTGAGTTATTTGACATATGAGGGATGGACTTCATTGGTCCATTCATTCAGTAACTTGTATATTCTCCTTGATGTGGACTACGTCTCCAAATGGGTAGAGGCAATACCGACACGCACGAATGATGCCAGTGTGGTAGTTAAGTTCCTTCACAACCACATATTTACACAGTTCGGCACTCCACGAGCATTGATCACAGATGGTGATACTCATTTCTGCAACAAGCTAGTTGATAAAGTCTTACAAAAATATGGTGTGCGACATCGCACTTCACTCGCTTACCACCCGTAGGCAAATGGGCCCGAGTAGGAGTGTGAATGTCGGGAGATAAAGTCCATTCTAGAAACGATCGATGGATTCGAGGAAAAGACTTGTCAAAGAAGATTGATGATGCACTTTGGGCATACAGGACAGCATTTAAAACCCCATTAGGTATGTCGCCATTCCGACTAGTCTATGGGAAAGCCTGCCATTTGCTAGTGGAATTAGAACATGGAGCATCTTTGAATGACTAGGCGAACATGGATAATAAGGTGGCCCAGGAGAAGAGGATGCTCTATTTGAGTAGATTAGATGAATTCCTCAATGAGGCTATGAAGATGCTCAAATCTATAAGGAGAAAAACGAAAGCTTGGCATGACAAGCATATTGTAAGGAAGGAGTTTGGCTGGTCAGCAAGTCTTGTTGTTCAATTCTAAGTGAAACTTCTTCCCACCCCAACTGAGATTGAGATTAAAATGATCGAGGTCATTCCACGGTGGTTCAAGTATTTCCCTTTATGGAGGTGTTGAGATAATGCATCCGGAGAAGGGCGGAGTTCAAAGTCAATGCCCAGAGATTGAAGCCGTATTTTGGAGGAGAATTCCATGTGAAGACGGGACCTGCATCCACGAGCACACGGGAAGCGAGGGACGATAAAGTGCGAAAGGTAACCAACGATTCGATTATTTTTAAGCTCTAAATGATGTACGTTGCAAGAATGTAGAGCTAACGACGTTAAACATAGCGCTTCTTGGGAGGCAACCCAAGTATTATGAGATCCCCTTCTCCTTTGAACTAGCATTATTTTCGGTCTTTTCAATTGCTTTTCGGTACAATTTTCATGTTGGACTTCCTACTTATGTTTGTTTTTAATGAGTTGTGAGTTTTTCAGGGATACCAAAGGGTGCAAGCACAATCACTAAGAGATTTACATGTTAATTAGAGTGTGAGAGGGCCAAATTCGTGTTTTAAAAAAAATAGAAAAACCTTGTTCCATACTTCTGATGCGCGACGGCGCTAGAACTCTACAGCATTTACTGCATGAGCTATAAAATTTTGTTGTAACTGCGATGCGGACGGTGTAGAACCCTAAGTCGTTGCTTCGCCCTTTGTCCACTTTCGGGTATCGTGACAAAGATCTCTGGCATTGCTTAGACATCTTCACCACTGAGTAGGAGCCCTTCGCGTGATTGTGGCGAATGTTACCTGAGCCTTACTCAAATACCGCCGCGACTTTCATTTTCCATCGCTTGACTTTTGGCTACCCTTTCCTCTTCCCTATCATTTTTCTTTGTTTTTGCATACTCCTGCACCCAGATCGACCTCTGACTCTAGGAAGTCTACCCGGTAACGACAACGATCCGGCTCCACCTCACGAGCGGCACCACCCCCTCCGGAAGATCCACATCGGTTCTCTTCCCAGGAGGCCGAGTGGATCTATCACGAGTCGTTGTTCAACCGCTCATTCGTCCCGGAACGCGGTTTCCCCACCTCCAATGCGTTCTTCAACTTCACCATCCAGAATCGCGGCTGGCAGACACTCTGTGCACCCCCTGTCCCCGGAGTGGCCCCGGTAGTGCGGGAGTTCCACTCCAATCTGCCTTTCAAGGTCGACACCACCGTCTTCGTCCGAGGCAAGTGGGTTGAGTTTGGTGCCCAGGCCATCAACCAGATCTACTGCCTGCTAGATGACGATAGTGCAGAGTATAGGGTGCTATTTGCTTACACGGACTATGAGCGCTTGATGCAGGAGCTCACTCACGGCCAGGGCGTGTGGAAACGCCACCCATCGACTGGTGATTTCACCACTTTTCAGATGCACTCCCTCAAGCCCATGGCCAAGGTCTGGTATAATTTCTTATGTGTTAAAATCAAGCCTACCCTACATCTTAGTACAGTTACGAAGGACAAGACGATCCTCCTCTACGCCATGACCAAGGGGTTCCCATTTTACATCGGGTCCATCATTGAGTGGGGGTTATTGAGTAGATCCATGGGAGATGCACCGAGGCCCTGATACACCCCTCACTCATTATGCATTTATGCCGACTAGTCGAGCTCCCGATGTTGGACTCTGAGGAGCAAGTGCAGCAGCACCTACCCATACCACTGCCCAAGGCGAAGTTCGGGAGCCCAGGCGATTCAGATTAAGAGACCGATGATGATGCCCCAACAGCCACACCTAGTAGGGGCGACCCCGAGGACGGCGACCCTAAGGTCCCCTCCAGTTCGACTCAATCCCTGGCAGACTAGATTCATGCGCTCACCACACGATTTGACGCATATTGGGATGAGTCTCAAGAGCACCGTGTTGCCCTGAGTTAGGACATGGAAGCTATCAGAGCCGAGATGGCCACCATTCGCTCCAGCCAGGACTAGATCACACAACAGTTGTCTCAGCTCCTCTCTCTTCACACACCTCCATCATGCTACCCGCCATTGGTGATTCTGCGGGGCGCTCCATCTCTTTGCCTTTACTTTCTTTATGTCATTGAGGACACTGTCAATTTTAAGTTTGGGGGTGTATGTGTGGGTATACGGGTTGGCTTAGTGTTATTTTGTTTATTTTTATTTTATTTTTTTAATCTTTGCATGTTATAGGTTTTCGTTTGTTTTATTTTTTTTTGGTTGTTTTAGTTTGTTTTAGCATGTTTAAAGACCGAGTCTTGTCCCTATGTACCAACATATTTGCATTTGGCAATTTTATGATATGGTGATTTCCAGAATTGGTTTTAATTGTTCTTAGCCTTAGTTGACCATGATTGCAAAAAGGATAGTCACAGTAATCGTAGAAAGCCTGTGTTTCAATTAAATAGGGAACTCCAAGGTTGTTTGACAATTGGGACTGTATTGTATAAAGTTGAGAATAACCATGTCTGGCCTCCCCTTTTAGATCTTAAGAAATCAATTCCTGAAGTAGGCTATTGCGCACACACACACGTGATCTTTGGGGTATGCTTTGACTCCAGACTCACCATGCAAGAATTCTACGAACCTTGGGAAGTTAAACACCTAAGTGATGGGACACCTTAGAAAAAGAGGATTTCCTTTGAGCCCCAAATGAATATTAAAAAAAAAAAAAAGGACATGGTATGGTTTGGAATAAGTGGATCATCCAATCGGAATCCCGAGCATAGTCTGAGGGGCTTTTCAAAGCCTAATGCCTTGAGCCAACTGGCCGGGAGCGATTGACTTCACTACCCACTACATGGGACAAAGATGGATGATTTCCACGGTCTAAGACCTCGAGATTTGGTTGAGTGTTCGGGGCGAAGTTCTAGGGGAACTGAATGTCCAGTGCCCTTAACCAAATGATGGGGAGTCACCAATGGATCCCCGTTACAGGAACCCTCACCTAAAACCTCTTGGTACTAGTACTCTTCCAAGTTTGTCTTAGAGTTAACCCCCTTAGGACTAGTTGAAGTGAATAAATTGGTGTGTTCTCATCCTTCTAAGTTAAGCTAGTCCAAATAGGCAAGTTATATTCAAGTTTGGGGGTACTGAAGTCGAGCTATACATTAGAATCCACGCTCGATTGCATAGACTCCTTGGGAAAGATTATCGAAACACTTAAAATGGGGGTAGACGTAGTGAAAGCCAAGACTGATCGAGTGCAGATTCTTGAAAGTTGAACAACCGATGTAGTCCCTAGATCTTTTAAACTGGTTCTTGTTGACCCCTTCTTGTTGGTATCATGTGTACTAGACCCATATCGTCAGTGTTAGTTGCGCTTTATTCATGCGTGCCCTGATTAGAGTCTGTTCTTACTTGGGGACAAGCAATAAGCTAAGTTTGGGGGTGTTGATCAGAGTGAATCATGCATGCATTTCGATAAAATTTCTATGTGCTTTCATAGCTCAATTGCATGATTCACATTCATATTCACTAATATTACACTAATCCCTATACTATAATGTTTAATGAAACTTGGCGATATTGGAATAAAAAGAGGCTAAATGATAGAAGAAGAATCATGAGGAGAAAGCAACAAGAAGTGCGACGGTGGGCCTGGTGCGTGGCGACGGGCGCAGCTGGCGTAGCTTCGCGTAGCGTGGAGGCCTCTGTTGACGAACTGAGATACCAGTTCGATATTGGCGTGATGCAATGCGCGGCGTGGCGTGGTCTCCTTTCAATCAGGAACACTAAAAGTTCTGATTTTTTGGGCCATTGATGGATCCGGATTCCAAGGTATAAAGAGGAAGCAATTTCGAGGTAGAAAAATGGGATTGGAGGCAGACTGAAGACAGGGAGAGACGGATAGAGAGAGCTTGGCGGAGACGAATTCCGAGAGATCGCGAAGACAGCTTCTTCTGTGTTTCTTTCCTTAATTTGTTTAATCTTTGAAAATCTTTTCGATGCAGCCAATGAAAATCACTTTGAACCTTTTCTCTCAGGTTTTCTCAGCCAGCACCATTATGGATTAATACTTTAATTGTGGTTTTATTTAATATCGATATAATTCTATGGATTGTTTTACTCCTGAATTTAATCATATGTTATTATTTGGCCAATTATAGTGCTAATGTTAGGAATGAAATATCGAAGATGATGACTCGTAGGGACATAGGTAAAGCAACACTTGGTCAATCAAGGAATAGAGATATCCCACATTCCAAGCGTAGCATAAGGGTTTGCACATTCATGCATCTCGGAGTCAAGGGGTCGAAGCAGAGATGCAATACACCCCACTAGCGAGATAGGCAGCTATATATCGAGAGAGAATAGCTTGTAGGCAAGATCAACCCGCTAACATAAATCATATGAAATATTAAATAAATGCACTATCTAGGTTAGAATCCATCAAGTGTGGTAGGCGAAGGCAAAACCCTAGTTTTCTCATCATTACCTTAAATCGAATTTTTAATATTAGGTTTTCTCTAAATCAGTTAGTTTAGCCATAATTCACTATGGGACCAGATCCAAATATTGTCTATATCATCAAGTCAGTATTCAACATGCTTCTCTTCGTGGGAACGACACTTGACTAGCCACTACACTACGTGAAATCGTCAGATACTACGCTGGCACTGGCCCTGCATTTTTACCAACTTTTACACACTCACTTTCAGCCCGTCATAATGCCATCTGCTTTAGAGGGATTCTTTCTTAGACTACCAGGAGAAGAAGCTAGTTTACAATCTACCATTTATGTCCTGACCAGAAGATCATGAATGTATTTGGACTGTGTTTGGTAGAGATTATGTCCAACTTTTTGCTTCTGAATGCCTAATAGTAGGATAGATTTCCCAAGTCTTGGATTCCAAAAAAGTGCAGAAGATATTGAAGAAAGTTAATTATCAAATCAGAGTCGTTACTTGTTACCAAAATATCATCTACATATACCGAAGGAAAAAGAGAGTTTGGAGTATAAAGAAGGATCAGCATGAGAAGATTGAAATCCATATAACAGAAGGTTCTTTAGAGTCCATGTTGTACTTTCTCTTTAAATAGAGTTGTACCCAATCTTTGTAGTATCATGATTATAGAATACAACTTCAGATTCTTTCACTAAGTTCTATATTCTCTTGTGCTTTATGTCAAACACTTCATGTGCTCTCTCACACTTATAGTGGGATGGTTGTGTTTGTGTGAAAAATTAAAAGGATCTTTTCATCCTTATTTATCTTTTTGTGTTATACATTTTAATTGTTTTTTAATAGTTTATTTTGAAAGCTTAATCAATTTTAAAATGCAGTAAATTGTCTTCATTGAGACTCCAACCCTCTCCTCCCCATGTTCTGCCTTTAAACGTTAGACTCTAACCAATTGAACTAGACATTTGGACAATTGTTTTTTAATAATTCAAAATTTGATTTTAATCTAATTAAAAATAAAATAAAAGTTAACTTTATTTTACATTAAAATAAATATAAAAAATATATTTAATTACAATAATTTATTGAAAAATCAAAATAAAAATTAATAGTTAACTTTAGTTTTAAGAATATTTTAATTTTTGTTTTTATTTTTAAACTTCAATTAAAAGTTTAAAAATTAAACGTGAATTTAAAATTTAAAATAAATAAACATCTATTTAGTTTTAAAATTGAAGTTTACCTTTATTTTTACATTAAAATTTACTTTTAATTATATGTTTTATGGTTTGTAGAGAGTATGAGATTGTAGACTTGAGGTGAAAAGTGAGAGAGGAAGGTAAATCAATGGGACGAGAGAAATGGATGTAGACGTACAGAAGGAAGGAGGGGTGAGAGAAGGGAAACCATGTAAATAAGTGGTATTTTAGGGATTTTTATTACATTTTAACTTGACTTATAATTATTTTTTTCTGCCATAACATGAACCATGCAAAAGGAATTCCTTGTACCTTATTTGTTATTATTTTCATTTTAATAACCTGAAACCTACTTTTCCAAAAATAAAAGTCTTATACTGCACATGAGTTGCTCAAGAATTGCACTTTAGTTGCTCAATAATTGCACGCTAGGTTATGGGGCAGTTGGATGTCTCGTGATTAGAGTTTGTTAGTTTTTTTTTCTCATTGAAGTGGTGGACATGTTTATGTAGTTCTCTCGTATTTGTGTGGTGGCAAATCTATCTTACCCGATGGATTTTTGTTCATTAACAATTATCAGGAGTAGATTGTTTATTATTTATAATACTTGTTAGTTGATTCATGAAAGAATTGTATTTACTTGATGGGTGTTGTTAGCTAATGGATGTTGTTTTTGTTTGGTTATGGGTTTGGGTCATCCATGTATTCTTGTTCCAACCAAAATCCTATGACACACTTCCAAGGGATGTGTCAAAGTCTATATATGAGATTTTGATTCTCTTTCATTGGTTCGGGATTTTAAACAAAAACGATATTTTGCGAAAGAATCTCTCTCATATCTCCTAATCATCTAGACATAAGAAATAAGGGTGTTTGTAGTGCGGAAACAACCTAGCATGAATCATTCTTAGTATAACTATATGGAGGGTTGATAAGCGATGGTAGAGAAGAACAGTCTAAAAGTAGCCCTGGAATATAACTTCTTTTGGTCCCCGTATTCTTGTGGAAAACCCTATAGACGACCCATTCATCCTGCAACAAAAATTTCCAAGCTTTCAAAATATTGAATATTCCTCTCTAAAGTTACCAAAGCAAAAAGATGATGATCATTGAAAAATAAAAGGGATTGTATAGAATATATTATATTTACTCACGTTGGGAGGTTGCGCATCTAATTAGACAACACCAAAATAGAAATTTTGAGAAGAATTAAAATCCCCTTTCCCTTCCAGTTGACTCAAGTTGTTCTTCTTCTCTAATATTATTTCTCGTGGATTTTGCAAATGTGTGATATTCATGGTGAAGTTGCTATGTCTAGGTGACTAGCAACAAATTTAGTGCTCAGGTTTTGTAAGGGACTATTTAGGGTTTGGAGTTTTGGGGCTTAAAAACCCTATAAATAAATTCCTACTTGACCCACTCCCCAAAGACTTGCAAGAGTTGAACAAAGGAGATTTCCAACTATGTGAAATAAAAAATCCCGAGACTAATGGGAAAGCAAGAAAGATGGATTCAGCTCTCATAGAGTCAGATGATATAATATCATGCTCCTTATGATCGTGGAAGTAAGAAGTTGTCATATTTTGTTCCTATGGAGCAAGATCATGAACAATTTCAACCTTGACGTAGTAATTATGAGAGAATTTCCTTGTCGTCAATTGAGGGGAAGCCTTCATGATTACTCATGATGAAGAAGAGTAAAAAACAATACAATACGTTCTTTCTAGTCCTAACGCTAAAGAATGTATTAAAGCTATGGAAAATGAAATGGCTTCAATGGAATTTAACCGAGTCCAAGATTTCATTGATTTACTATCAGATCGTAAGACTATTAAGAACAAATGGGTTCTCATTTTTAAACATAATGTGGATGAGACAATTGATGAATATAAAGCTCGGTTGGTTGCCAAGGGCTACATAGAACAAGAGGAATTGACTATGAAGACATTCGAGTAAATAAACACTTATTTCCTTTTATGGGGTTGATGTCTCCTATATATATGACCTATGGTTAGGTTTGTGGCTGGGGAGCAATTCCACCATTAATATGCTTAAGGTTGCACGACCCTCTCACCTGTATGAATTTTTCTTTGTTTGAGGTTCTCCTACCATTAGTGTGCTCCCACCATTAATGTAAGTTTAGAACAAAAAGACTATCCAAGCCTCCCTAGAATGGGTCGGATTGAAATTGCCCAACTTATATTCCCAAGTTGTGACTCATCATAGTAAAGGACATGTCCATTATTTCATTTCTCAGCTTTCTCTTTCTCCAAAATTTCA
This sequence comes from Tetrastigma voinierianum, assembly GCA_016808115.1. Classification (NCBI taxonomy): domain Eukaryota; kingdom Viridiplantae; phylum Streptophyta; class Magnoliopsida; order Vitales; family Vitaceae; genus Tetrastigma; species Tetrastigma voinierianum. The sequence goes on along the minus strand of JAEQBH010005114.1, from coordinate 117,184 downwards.
GATAAGGGAATATAATTATACAAGGAATCAACAAGACTAATAGATTTACATTTCATCATTTCACACCAAAACTGTATCATTTATTAACCAATCATCTTGCAGTACGGTAATAATAAGGAAAAAGAGATCCCAAGCCAACTGCACTACATCTTTCCTCTTCACCTTCGTTCCTCACCAAGCCGCTAAATCAACGTATCGACAGTAGCGAAAACTGTGTGAACCGGGTGGATTCAATCTCTTTGAATGGTTCATTCACAAAGCATTCATCATCATCATTATTGTAGATCTCCTATTCACTACAATCCTCACATGATAGCCTTCATACTCTGCCTTTAAACCACCAGTGCCATCTTCACTCAATGCCACTAAAGATGGATAGGAATGCTCAACAGCCTGTGAAATGCCTTCAGATTCCTCAACTACCTTCAAAAGAGCATCCGGACCAAGACCATTCTCATCTAGCAACAAAGCTTTGTTCAACTCAATTGCCCTCTTCCTCGAAGAAGTCATTTTAGGGCTAGAGCTCACTGCTTTAGTATCCAGTTTATGATGGTTGTTCTTGGGATCATCTGCCAAACAACAAAAGAAAAAAAGGGAACATGGAACCATCAAAATGGAATCCAAAATACAACACAATAGTATGAGTCACCTGATCGTGAATATTATTAAACAGTGGCAAGGAACAATGGACTAAAGGCTGCTAGACAATTGAGCATGATTGCCAAATGATTCAAGGGAGAGAAAAATCCTTTCTCGGATTAAAAAGGTGAAATGTACATGTGGTTTCTAATGGTATGTTTCAACAATCATCTATTACTTTCCTGCAATGGTTAACTTTATCTTATCAGAGTGTTAGAGCTTCTATGAAATAACGAGAAGTCTTCTCTAGATACAACCGTTTAAATTTGTGATTCAAAAGGTTGACAAGTAAAGAAAAGAAGAATATAAGAGTGTTCCAAGCCGAAGGTGCCCAGCTAGCTAGGATGTTTTAAGGAAAAACATTCAAATTCAAAAATATTATCCTCGTGGAATGCGTATTCCGTGAAACCGCTTCTCTGTACTAGTGACATCTGTCAAGAAAGACCAAAAAAAACAGGAATTAGGGGGAAAAGGTGCACAAATGCCCTCTACGTTTGGTCGTATGTCTAATCTGACCCTTAATGTTTCTATCATGACACACTTACGCCTTGTCGTTAACAAATTCAATAGGTAGGCAAACGGGGCGTTAACGGTGCCTTGTCGTTAACAAATTCAATAGGTAGGAAAACGGGGCATTAACGGTGCTAACAAGACCCCTCTCACATGCGTTTTTAGTTGATGTGACAGTTTTGTACTTGAATCATTAAACCCCAAATAGTTTTTATCAAATTGCGCCATTCCTAACCTCCTGATACATCATAGCCTGAGGAGATTGATTAAGGTCTGATTCCTCTCAGCCGAAGCCTGGATTTGAGGTCGAGTTATTTGGTCAAAACGATCAACGATTTTCTGGGCAAGATTTCCACGATCGCGATGTGCCTGGAGAGAGTGATAAAGCTTGATGAGTTTTGAAGAGATCGATGAGGAAATGAGGAAGATCGACGTACGGTTTAAGCTTCCTCTCCGCATGATTCTACTTGGTGATGGTTCAAGCCGCTCATTTTCTTCCCCTATGTCCCAGACAAATGGGCTATCGCTCTTCACCATTTCGCTCGGTTCTTCGTCTAATTCCTGGTGCTAGTTCATTTCTTGGAATGGATTTCGGGGTAGTTTATTTTGTGGTTTCCTGATGGTTTTGGTTGATTTTTTTTTACTTTGTTTGGTTTTATTGAAATGGGATTAATTGTGGAGATACGTTTTGCTTTTTTGATAGGTTTTGAATAATAGGTTTATTTGATTAATTTTTTTTTTTTTTTGTTGGTGTTTTTGCAACAATTCTAGTCTTGAAAGATGAGTTGATGAGGTATAGAGCTTCAAATGTTCAATCAATTTTAGAAGAATGCATTCCAATGAAAAAAGACTAATGAAGATGATGGCGTAAAGAAGGAAAAGGACCATAAAGATAAGAAGAATTGGTTGAGTTCTATGCAGAATAGTGATGATTCCACTTCTACTGATCACATCCATGATAAAAAAAACAAGAATCTAAATTAGAAATTAAACAGGTGAAGATTAAATTCTCATAATTTGACCAAAATAATCGATTAGTTTCATCAAATTTATACGAATTAGTGCTTCAATTGATAGAGAGTTGATCAAGAGAATCGCCATGCTAATGAGGATCCATTTCAGCCTTATAAAAGCAGGATAGGAGGAAGAGCATTTATGCCATTTAAGGGTTACTCAGGTGAGAGAGCTTAGGGACCAAATTGAGGGGGAGCAAGGGTATTAGGTAGGGATGAGGGAAAAATTCTCAAAAATATATATTTGGGGCTTAACAAGTCACGTGCAAAAGCTGCCACATCAGCTAAAAATGCATGTGAGGGGTGCCACATCATTATCATTAACTGCTTGCCTGTACTGCTGAACTGCTAACTCACAGGATATAAGTGTATCACAAAAGAGGAAACGTTAGGACCATGGTTTGACCTAAAATATGTTATGGGCTAGATTTACATATAAATTTATCGTTGGGGTATTTAGCAAATTTTCCTTATTTTGCTTCTAATGTTAGCGCCGAATATAACTTTTGTTCTAAATAGTGCTTTATTCGATGAAGTATCTACATAATGTCAGAGAGCTTTATCTCAGCTTATTTGATTTATCTTTTTCATAAAAGTACTTTTGATAAAAATTACTGAATGTCAAGTAGCTATGAAAATAAGTTATGACCCACCTATAAGCAGGGATGGAAATATCAACTGATATTTTGGTTGTCGATGGAGGTTGACACAATATCCTCCACCGATAGTCGGTTTTTCGCCGATATTTAGGGATATTTCCCGATTTATCAATGAAGCCTTATAAGATTTGAAACTTGCGGATAGGGGTTTCAAACCGCAACCAAAAATAGAATGCAGTTCCTCTACCTCCACTAGGTTAGCTAGCGTTGTTATTATATATATAGCAATTTTTATTTATATTATCTCTTATTATTTATGAATATTTTTACCCAATTTACTTATTTTTACATTATAAATTAAAATTTAATAAATTTATAACATTTTTAAATTAAAATTAATTTGATAATATATAAAATTTTAAGATAATTTTTAATCATAAAGTAATATCGATATCAAAATATTCTCATCACAACTATCAAATTTCATAAATTAACAATTATATAAAATATTTTGTATAAATCATAAAAAAAAAAATTTATTTCTTATTTTAAATGTGATTAAATTTGTTTAACAAAATAATTCGAAGTAAAATATAAATGATTTTATTTGTTAATAAATAAATATAAATATAGTTAAGAAATTTTAAATATTTTTTAAAAGTTAATTGATAATATCATATCATTTAATTGATATTATCATATCGGTTAATTGATATATCTCATTTAATAATATAATATCTAATATTTTGAATTTTTTCATTATCTACATAATATCCTTAATAATAAGGAAAATAAATCAAATAATATCTTATTTAATAATATAATATCCAAATAATATAAAATAATAACATACTCAATTTAATAATTAAATAATTATCTAAATCCATTTGATTTTAATTTTAACCTTAATTAAGATATGAATAATTTCTCATTATCTATATAAATAATATTCCTATCAATAAATGTATGAATTAAAATAATTACTTATTTAATTGAATTAAAATAATTACTCATATGAATAATATTAAATCACATATTTAATTTAATAATTATAAATTTAATTTAATAATTATAAATTTAATTTAATAATATTAAATAAATCTAATATATGTATTTTACTTATTTTTGTCATTTTTAAAATTTTTCGAAGTATTTTCATGAATTTGATATAATTTTCTCTTTCATGATATTTTGTACACCATATTTTTTATATATTCGTAAAATCGAATTACCTATATATCTATGTTTACAGATATTTGATATTTGGTTTATAACTTTACTTTTAGCTTATTTCAGTAAGCTAAAATTATGTAAAAAAATAGTACAAAAATTATGAAAAATAATAAAAAAATCAAAAACAAATTCTGAAAAATTAGTAAATTTTTTGAAAAATCACATAAAAATTAGAAAAAAAATCTGGAAAATAATGAAAAAAAAATAGAAAACAACTTATGAAAAAATTATGTGTATAAATTTTTTGGAAAAATTATGAAAATAATGAAAATAAATAGAAAATAAATTATGTAAAAAATAGATAATTTTGTTGAAAAAAAATGTAAAAAACAGGAAAAATCTGACATATAATTAAAAAATAGAAAAAAATTATATTGATGATGAGAATAATGATATTGATGATGATTTTTTTAATTTATAATTTGATGTAGATCCACAAGTATTTATTTTGTTTTGGAACATAGAATATTTGTGATGATGAGAAGCATTAACGATGTTTTTTATTTTGTTTTAAAAAGGTTTGTGATGATGGATAGCACTCATAATGTTTGATTTGTATGTTTAATGTCCTTTTAATTTTTTGTATTTTATTATTAGGTAAAAGCAGTACGTAATATTTGTGCGAGATATATAATTTTTATTTATTTGGTGTTAGCACAGATCACTTAGCTGCCTTGCGCCTCAAGGCCCCAAGAGACTTTTGAGTCTTGGTGCGTCTTACGTCTTATATAACTATGAGTTAATGGTATATCATATTACAATTTATAGAAAGCGATATTAATAAAGAAAAAAAAACATATAATATTTTAGTTTTTATAATCTCTTTGATGCATATGAAACAAAAGTGAAGAAGAGAATATGATTCATTAGCTATTTTTTATGCTAGATATTATATATGAATGATAAATGTTTTCAGTATATAGTGATTTTTTACTTTATTTTTAATTTTTTTATCATGGTTTCATGATATATATAATATTAATTTTTAGTTCTTTAGTTTTTAGTTTTTTAATTTCTTCAAAATTATGACAAGTGCTTATTTATCCAAACACTTCAATTTTATAAGTGTTTACGATGGTTCTTTCAATAATTTCATCTATTATATGTTTAAGAGTAACGATCCAAACATCTTAAAATAACGTATGTTGCCAAATATGCATCCAAATACAAATAGCTTATTGAGTAAAGTACTTATGACATAAACTTTTATCTAATGAGCTCTTATAAAATAAGTACTTGTTGAGCTGTAAATAGAATAGGATAATTATTTCATAATCCCTTAACTTGAGGGATTCAGTTAGTTTCCCTTTTCTGTTTTTAGGAATAAGTTAGTTTCCTTTTGATGTCTCTTGTTTCATTTTTCCTTCTATTGTAATCCCCTATATAAATAGGCTGTATAATCACTCTAAAATATGGAAAATTATCACTTTTCATCCCATATTTTGTGTCATGGTATCAGAGTTGTAGGTTTCTAAAACCTGGACATCTTTCTGGCCTTCATTGCCATTTTTTCTCTAGATTTTTTTGCTTCTTTCACATTTTTCTTTCTCTGCTGCTTTGCTTTGATTTCCGAAGGCAAAACAGAGTATTTCACATAAGAATTTTTTTTGTGAAAGATGTCGAAGGTTGCAGAGACGACTACTACAACACAATCACAGGAGATTGTTCGATCTCAGCAACCTGGGGAATTGCAAAATATTTAGGCTACATATAGGTTGAATGGAAAAAAATTACCTTAAATGGTCTCAACTTGTTCGCACTGTGCTGAAAGGAAAAGAGAAGATAAGCCATCTTATAGGTACAGGGCCGAAACCAGGAGGTCCCCGTTTTGAAGTATGGGATGAAGAAAATTCTATGATTATGGCGTGGTTGTGGAATTCTATGACTCTCGAGATTAGCTTTACACATGTATGTTCGGGCTACTGGCTAGCGATATTCGGTATGCAATCCAACAAACGTATTCAAAAGCTAGAGATACGACTCAAGTATATATATGAGGTCATGGTGAAGATGATTTCTTCAAAACAGGGAAGTAAAACAGTTACTGAATATGCCAATCAATTGAAAGCTTTGTGGCAAGAGCTTGATCATTATAGGCGATAAAACCGAATGTCCCTGAGATGTCATTGCTCTAAAGGATTTACCGAGCAAGATAGAGTCTATGATTTTCTTGTTGGGCTTAACCCAAAATTTGATCAAGTGCGAATCTAGATTCTTGGCAAGTAGGAGGTTCCGTGCTTTAATGAGGTGGTGACACTGATTCGAGGAGAGGAAAGCCAAATGAGTGTTATGCTTGAACCACAAACCTTGGATGGATCAGCCCTAGTAGCAAAAACAGAATATCCAGAGAAAGGAAAAAAAGATCTGCCTAAACACTTAGGTAGAGACAATCAGTGGAAGGAGAATAAAGACAATCTTTGGTGCACCTATTGCAAGAAACCAAGGCACACATAAGAGAAGTGTTTCTAACACCCCGTCCCAAGAGGATGTACAGTACATGTAACTGTAGGTGTATACGAGCACAAAGTGCCATTGTCATATTTTGGAGATGAAATTGTGAAATCATAAATTTATGAACCCGGAATTGTTGCACATGAATAAGGGTAAAATTGTAATTGATCAAATGGGACATGAAGGGCATAATCAAAGAAGATAGTATGCCAAAATTGAAATAAAACAAGTTGAATTGAAATTCTTGAGAGATGGAGGACTTATTTGCAATTAAGGTATAAATGAGAATATAAAAAGGGAGATGAGACAAACATTTCATTTTGGTCTCATTCTTTTTGGCTAGGGCTTCATGTTTTGGTGAGAAAAGAAGAGGAAGAAGAGGGAGAAGAGGAAGAAGAAGGAGAAGGAGAAGAAGAGGAGCAAAAAGGTATGTTTTCATCTTGGGATCATGTATTTGATGTCTAGGGTTTTTGGTATGAATTTTCCATGGAGATTAGTTGCTCCTTGTTCTAGGGTTTTGTGGAGAGATCACATTAACCCTAGAATTCTTGAAGTTTTGTGGGAAAAACCCTAGTTGGTATAAAATAAGCATGGAATCCATCAAAATTATGTGGTTTTGTAGATATTGGTGGACCTTGGGTTGAATTCTTGGATTTTCACCTAGGGTTTGGTTTTATGAAGTTCCAAATCACCAATTCAAGTGTTGTGGAGTTGTTTTGAGTTAGATTCCATGTTGGTTTTTGAGGTAATATGGAATGGAGAAGTTGTATGAAGAAAGAAGGTACCAAAAGAGGGAAAAAGAAGCAATTCTGGGCAAAACCACGAAGTGGTATCGGTACCAAAACAGGGTGGTATCGGTACCACCCAACAGAACCTAATTGGTATCGGTATCGATACAAGTGGTACCGGTACCACCATACAGAATGTGTATGGTACCGGTACCGAACAGAGTGGTACCGGTACCACAGCTTCCAAAATGCCCAGATTGTTGTGTTTTTGTATAGTTAAGCTTAAATTCGTACACCGTTAGTATGAGAACCTTACTAAAAGATTAAGAGAGGTTCAAAGAAGATTTGAATTCAATGAAAAACGTAGCGTACCTCACCGCCTCGGCGATATTCATTGAGTATGATTAAGTGCTATGAAGTACGTTAAGTTTTACGCTATACGTAGGCGATTAATGTGTTCGCCATATTCGTTTGAGTGTGTAAGCTAAAAGAAAAGGCGGGAAAGTTGTGGAGTCGTGCTCAAGTTATAAACTGTTTTACACTGGTATTTAATGGTTTTGATTGTAAACCATATTTGAAAAGCAAGCAATGAGTTTAGCAAGTAAACAATGGTTTTGGGCTTTTTAAACTATTTAAAAGGCAATGAGTTTAAGATATAAGCAAACTATGTACATAGTGTATGTACATAGTTTTGTGATTTTCGGCCATTTTCCGGCCACCTCAGGCCACCCCATAGCTCCTTTCCACCATTTTTGGACCTTCTGAACTCATCTACGTGGTCCGTTTTTGCAGATTTCACACCGTTTGGAAGTTACATTGAAAACGAAATCGGCCGAAGCTTAGATCGGGTTTTCCTAGCCACCACAAATGGGATCGTTGGACCAAGGTAATGGTACCAATGAGTTCCTGGTCTCTTGGTTTTCCTATTGATATGTGGTTTGTAAATTTTGGACATCGCTTATCGGGTTTCTATTTTTAGGTTGTTTTGTGCAATTACCGAGAAGTTGGGACTGAATAGAGTACCAATTGGTCAAATTGGAAAATTAGCCGATTAATGAAATCGATTTTTTAGGAATTCATTTGGACGATTCAATTTCTAGAAATTAGCTCCCGGTGAAAAGCCCCAATTTCGGGGTATCAGCCTATAGGGCACACTCGTGTAATTAGACCTCACGGAAATAAATCGATATTTACAATTTCTAAAATTATTCTAATACTGGTATCCCTTAACAAGTCATGTTCGCTTATTTGAGCCTAAATGGTGTTTTATTCATATTACTGTGCACTCACGCGGTCTGGGACGATCCTCAAGCAGGGAACAGGACTGAAATGCCTATAGTCCGTGAGTGGTTTATATGCTTTAAAATGATTCCTGGGGATATTATGTCGATATATCTATTATGATTTAATACTTTACATATATACCGTTGATCGATGGTCGGGTTGCATTCAAAACATGATTTTCGGTTTCGTATAAAACAAGTTATCATTTCATGTGAATTTTGTCAACATTTTAACTATTTGAAAGTTTTAATTATTCGTGGATGAGTCGGTGGTGCTTGACATTTTTGGATACATGGATTGAGGTTGTAAACTATCTTGGAAAAACGGTTGTAAAGAAAAAAGGTAAATCTCGAGATTTGCGACCGACTCGATACTCAGACGTCGGAAGGCATGTGAGAATGGGAACGGTTTATTAGTTGCCACGTTGTCGTGAGGTCGGTTTGACCCCGACGGTTTATTAGTTGCCACGTCACGTGAGGTCGGTTTGACCCCGAATGCTATTAGTTGCCACATTGCCGTGAGGTCTAAGCCATCTGACGCTTGGTATTTTGGGGTTTGCCACGGTGACGTGAGGTCGGTTTGACCCGACGGTTTGGTATTCTGGGTTTGCCACGGTAACGTGAGGTCGGTTTGACCCGACGGTTTGGTATTCTGGGTTTGCCACGGTAACGTGAGGTCGGTTTGACCCGACGGCTCGCATTCGGCTTGCCACTGCAACGCAGGCCTGGGTCAACGAGGCCTGCCTTCACCCGACGGTTTGGTATTCTGGGTTTGCCACGGTAACGTGAGGTCAGTTTGACCCGACGGTTTGGTATTCTGGGTTTGCCACGGTGACGTGAGGCCGGTTCCACCCGACGGCCTGGGTATTCGGGCTCTGCCACTTGACGGAGGCCTGCTACCCGACGGCTTCAGTGATGAGTACATGGCACGGCATAAACGCTGGTTTATGTGGTACGGACGTTGTTTATTTTCTAAATGTGGTATAACTATTTTAATAATCATGGTTTTGGTGCATTTCATGGTTATTTTTATCACTTGATGACTATTATACATGTTTTGTGCTTGGCTTTATGTCAGGTACGCTTCAGCTATGTTTTCTTAACATCGGGACGCACTCATTGAAAGCATGATCCTCGCATATGTCGGACTCGGGGTAAAAGTCGGGCTTCAGAAATGTTTCTAAACGGGAACTTTACAAAGAGAACTGGAAGGTTTTGAGAGGAGAACCATTGAAATAAAAGGTTATTTTTCCTTATAAACTATGCCACTCACCGAGATTTCATTATCTCACATTATTGCTTTAAACTGCTCCCAGTCCGCACACCTCGTAGTGGCCTATTCGCGCCTGTGATTTGACGTCGCTTCTCTCCGCCACAACCTGCCGTACTCCCATCGCACGATTCATTATGAGTTTGTTGTATTGGACTTATTCATTTCTACTTGTACCCTAAATCCACAATGCTCTTAGAACGCCCGATATTCAGACATGGAACTTTACGAGACCTCATTTATAATTGTCAAGGGTTTTTATATATATTTATGTATAATTGGGTATTAAATTAATACATGGTGTTACTCCCTTCCTTAAGGTGGGGTTCCACCGTATCTTCCCTAGGGATTATACAGTGGGACTTCACTAGCCGGGACCACCCGGGAAATCCGGGAGGGCATCCTGCCTGGGTCCCGTTAATCGTCGTAAGATCTTTATAGGTCGAGATATGAATCACTAAACTAGAACCCAATGAAGTTCTTTAACCAAATCACTTGTTAGTTGTAGCTACATTCATAACAAGCAACAAACTCAGCTTGCATAAGGTTGAAGCATGAAGAGTTTGTTTGACACTCTTCCAAGAAATAGCTCCCCGCCATCAAAGTAAAAATGGTATCCCAAAGTTGATTTCGGGATCATCCGAACATCCAAAATCAACGTAACCCAATACTTCAAGGTTTTCCATTTTTCTTGTAAATACATGTAATCTTTGTTTGTTGCAAGTAGTCTATAACTTTTGCAAAGAACTAATGTACCTATCCGTGACGGAAAGATATCAACCAAGAACTCCCGCTATAAAGGCTATGTGTAAGGCCTCAGGCAAACTCGAAAGCATACATGAGACTACCAACAAAGATCGCATATGGAATATCTCCATTGATTTTCTTTCAAAATCATTGCTAGGACATTGACTTTACCAAGTTTCTCTTTTTCACCTTTACAATCAACACTTTCCAGCCTTGCAAGTCTCCATGTTAAATCGTAAGTACTCAACATAAGCACGCCCGAGACAATCCCAACAACTCGAGATCTATCCCTATGAATCTCTAATGCTAAGAAAACGAATGACGCCACCAAGATCTTTATTTTCAAAAGTCTTGATATGAGTTTTTAGTTTCATGTAGAAGATTAACATCATTATCGTAAGCAAAGTATCATCAACATAGAGAACAAGGAAAATAAATTTTACTCCCACTCCGGTCTTAAGATAAATACAAGGGTCCACCTTTATTCTCAACAAAACCAAGAGAAGTTATCACTTCATCAAACTTCCAGGCACCACCGTCTGAAGCCCGTTTCAACCCATAAATGATTTCTTCAGTTCACACACCAAGTGTTCTCTACCATTTTCCCTCTCAAAACCTTAGGTCGTTTCATGTAAACAGCTTTCACATAAATCAATTATTTAGGAATGCTAGTTTAACATCCATCCGATGAAGTTCTAAATCAAAATGTGCAAGAAGCCATAATAATTCAAAATGAATCCTTACTTCTGAAACCACCGAGAAGGTTTCTGCGCATAATCAATACCTTCCTTCTGAGTAAAACCCTTGGATACCAATCTAGCCTTGAATCTCTCAATCCTTCCTCGAGAATCCTTCTCGGTTTTGTATACCCATTTACAACCTACGGGCTTACAACCAAGAGGTAATTCCACAAGTTCCCAGACACCATTTTGGTCCATGGAAGCAATCTTATCTTGCATAGTATCCACATACTTGATTGTGGACAAGTAACTGCATCTTTATAGGTCATTGGGTCACTGATTGGACCAATGTCCAAATCATGTTCTCCCAGATAAATTACACCTTCTCGAATCGCGCATTTCCCGGTTCTAGTCGACTCCTTCGGTAGCTATCACTGGTTCTTGTGGTTGAACAACTTCGCCACAGCGGATCAACTCAAGGCCAATCACCACATCCTGCGCCTCCGAAAGTAGGCAATGGAAGAGGTTCCACAAATGCTGGCTCTCCAAATAAAGGTAATGAAACAATTGTCCTCTCGCTCAAGCCCTTTTAGAAGAGGTAATTTCGAGAGTTAGGAAAAATCACAGACTTCCAAATCCCGGGGGTCTCTATTAACCACCACACCAAGGGAATAATTGTCTCACATCATGAAACCCATACATGAGTAAAAATGGCCACTTGGGCCCATACATCAATACTCACCAAAATCTAACCAACTATATTACAATAGTTCAAGAGTTGATTACATCACTCTTAATACAACATATATCAAACTTAAGAGTTCTAATACATGTTTTTACAAAATAAATACCAAAGCCACATGTCGGCTTTCTTCTCAAAGCGGCCTCTAATGGGCGCCGTCTTCTCGAACACTCCCTATACCTGAAATAATGATCCTCAACAGTGGGGAGTAAATGCCTAGTACGAGATTTTCTCCTACATGGCGCTCCACTCTAAGTGCACATGTAATGGCAACCAAACACACACTGGCAACATGATCCTACTCATGAATGTCTACATGCCCAATCCCATGTCTCGAGTCCTCACCGACTCCCCACACATGCTTGGGTTTCAAATGTGAGAAAATACGCTTTCAAACAAAAGGTTTTTGTTCTCGAAACATACTACCAGTTTTGGTAAATATATCGGACTATCCTCCGAGTGCGAATTTGTTGGATAACCCTCAAACAATCCATGGGCCCCTCCGACGTGAATTGTTGACAATCTCCCAACACAATTCTCCCGAAAATCCTTCGTTGAAATCTCTTCACAAATCCATTTTCCTGTTTATTTTCTTTCATGTCTTGGACTCACACCTATCGTTCTAAGGTGCCCCGGTGCATATGGAATGCATTATGCCATTTCCAAACAATTCATGCTAATAAATTTTACATGCATATATTAACAAAAATTAACTCACATAAATCATGTTATTCAATTCATAGTCATAACATCAAAATTAGCTCACATGGGCTAATAAACAATTCAAGCAATTCATTTTGAATCATGGTAGCACCAGATTAAGACCTCTCGTTTGAGCTAATGTGCGACACCAGTGACTATGCAATCGAGCAAAGGTCAGCGTAAAAGAGACAGAGATATTCTGTGATTACTATGCTAGCCATACTTTGAATGATGCCCAACTAAACTATGCCACCACTGAAAATGAGCTATTGGCCATTGTTTTTGCTTTTGATAAATTTAGGCCATACTTGATTGGCAAACAGTGCAATAGTGTGATATCACCACTCACAAATCATTAAGTACCTAATGACTAAAAAGGATGCAAACCAAGACTAATACTTGGTGCTCCTATTGCAAGAATCAATTTGTGAAATCATGACAATATGAAACAAAGAACCTAGTCACGCACTGCATCCACGATCGAAAGGCCTAGAGACGAGGTACAGGTTAATGATGATTTCCCAAATGAACAGCTTTTAGTAATTGGAGACACAAAGGTCGTTCCATGGTTTGCCGCTATGTGAATTACCTAGTGGCCAAGGTTATCCCACCCAATTTTAGCTACCAGCAGAAGGAGAAGTTCTTTGCACATTTGAAGCACTACTACTGGGAAGAGCCTATTTTGTGCAAACATTGTGCAGATCAAGTGATACGACAGTGTGTACCGGAAGATGAAATGGGTAGTATCCTAAATCACTACCACACCTTATCATGTGGGGGACACTTTGGAGGCTAGAGGACAACATTAAAGGTATTGCAATCAGGTTTCTACTGGCCTAGCTTGTTCAAGGATGCACACCAGTTTGTATCTACTTGTGATAAGTGCCAAAGAATGGGCGACATTTCCAAACAGGATGAACCACCCATGCGCACAATTCTAGAGGTTGAGTTATTTGACTTATGAGGATGGACTCATTGGTCCATTCATTCAAGAACTTGTATATTCTCCTCGACGACTAATGTGCCTCCAAATGGGTGAGGCACACCGACACGCACGAATGATGCCAAGGTGGTAGTTAAGTTCTTTCACAAATCCACATATTTACACAATGTAAGACTCCACAAGCATTGATCACGTATGGTGATACTCATTTCTCGCAAACAAGCCAGTTGATAAAGTCTTACAAAATATGGTGTGCGACATCGCACTTCACATATCAATCAGTAAATGGACAGGCCGAGGTGTCAAATCGGGAGATAAAGTCCATTCTAGAGAAAACAGTCAGTAGTTCAAGGAAAGACTGGTCAAAGAAGATTGATGATGCACTTTGGGCATACAGGACAGCATTTAAAACCCCATTGGGTATGTCGCCATTCCGACTAATCTATGGGAAAGCCTGCCATTTGCTAGTGGAATTAGAACATGGAGCATACTGGACAACTAGGCTTCTGAACATGGATAATAAGGTAGCCGAAGAGAAGGAGGACAACCGAAAGTGAATTATTAGTCCTCAATGAGTGTCTATGAGAATGCCTCAAATCTATATGAGAAGACGAAGCTCGCATGATAAGAGCATTGTAAGGAAAGAGTTTGAGCTGGGTCAACAAGTCTTGTTGTTCAATTCTAGGCGAAACTCTTCCCCGCAAGTTGAAGCAAATGGTCGTCCATTCGGCGTGGTCTCGCGTATTTCCTATGGAGGTGTAGAGATAATGCATCCAGAGAAGGGGCAGTTCAAAGTCAATGCCCAAAGATTGAAACCGCATTTTGGAGGAGAATCTATGCGTAAAGACAGACACCATCCTCGAAAGCACACCAGAGCAGACGCAATAAGGGTGCGAAAGGTAAATCAACAGCTCGCTTATTTTTTTCATTTAAATGATGTACGTTGCAAGAATGTAGAGCTAACGACGTTAAACATAGCGCTTCTTGGGAGGCAACCCAAGTATTATGAGATCCCCTTCTCCTTTGAACTAGCATTATTTTCGGTCTTTTCAATTGCTTTTCGGTACAATTTTCGTTTTGGACTTCCTACTATTGTTTGTTTTTAATGAGCTGCGGAGTTTTCGTGGATACCAAAGGGTGCAAGCACAATCACTAAGAGATTTACATGTTAATTGTGAGCGAGCGCCAAATTGCGTTTAAAAAAAAAAAAAATTGTGAACTTTGCTTCATACTTTCTGGTACGCAGCAGCATAGAACTCTACACTCGTTGCATAGCAAACATAAAATTTTTGTTGTCTAACTTTCTGGTACGGAGCCGTGTAGAACCCTAAGTCGTTGCTTCGCCCTTTGTCCACTTTCGGGTATGCAACAGCAAAGATCTCTACGTCGCTGCTTAGACATGCTTCACCCTGAGTAGAGCCCTTCGCCGCGGTGTAGCGGCGAATATTTTGAGCCTTATAAATACCCGCACGACTTTTCATTTTTCCCTCCACATGACTTTTGGCTACCCTTTCCTCTTCCTATCTCATTTTTTGTTGTTTTTGCATATCTACACCCCTAGATCGACCTCCATGACCTCTGTGAAGTCTACCTGCTCAAACGACAACGATCCGCCCACTCACAAGCGCACCATCTCTTCCGGAAGATCCACACTCCGCCTCTTCCCAGAGGCCGAGGATCTATCACGAAAAGTCGTTATTCAACCGCCATTCGGCCCCGAACGCCGCTTCACCCTCCACGCGCTTCCTTCACCACCATCCGTAATCGCGCCGGCGCATTACCTCGCGGCACCCCCCCGCCCCCGGAGTGGCCCCAGAGGCGAGTTCCACCCAATCCGCTTTCGCTCCGCACCACCGCCTTCTCGTCCGGTGCAAGTGGGCCGAGTTTGCGCCCGTGCCATCAACCGACCCATCAGCCGCGGGGATGACGAGATACAGTGTGAGTATGTGGCGCTTATTTGCTTACACCTGACCAGAGCGCTGATGCGTGAGCCTTCACTACGGCCGTGGCGCAGGAAACGCCACCCACTCCACCGGGTGATTTCACCACTTTTCAGATGCACTCCCTCAAGCCCATGGCCAAGGTCTGGTATAATTTCTTATGTGTTAAAATCAAGCCTACCCTACATCTTAGTACAGTTACGAAGGACAAGACGATCCTCCTCTACGCCATGACCAAGGGGTTCCCATTGTACATCGGGTCCATCATTGAGTGGGGGTTATTGAGTAGATCCATGGGAGAGCAAACTGAGCCCCCGATACACACCCCTCACCATTACGCGATTTATCGACTAGCCCAGCTCCCGATGTCGGACTCTCGAGGAGCAAGTCGCAGCTAAAGACTCTACTCCATACCACGCTCTGCGAAGTTCGAGCCCAAGGATTCGGGATTAGGGAGACTGATGATGATGCCCCCAACAGCCACACCTGGGGTAGGGGGCGACCCCAGGATCTGGGCCGAATTTAAGGTCTCCCCTCCCCTCCGGGCCGACTCCAATCCCCGGGCAGACTAGATTCATGCGCCACCACATGATTTCGACGCGATATTTGGGATGAGTCTCAAGAGCAATCAGTGTTGCCCCGGGAAGTTAGGACATGGAAGCTTAATCGTGAGCTCGAGATGGCCACCCATTCGCCCAAATTGTGACTAGATCACAACGCTTGTCTCACTCCCTCTCTCTTCACACACCTCCATCGCCACTACCACCGTAGTGATTCTCTGGGACGTATCTCTTTGCCTTTACTTTCTTTATGTCATTGAGGACACTGTCAATTTTAAGTTTGGGGGTGTATGTGTGGGTATACGGGTTGGCTTAGTGTTATTTTGTTTATTTTTATTTTATTTTTTTAATCTTTGCATGTTATAGGTTTTCGTTTGTTTTAGTTTTTTTTGGTTGTTTTAGTTTGTTTTAGCATGTTTAAAGACCGAGTCTTGTCCCTATGTACCAACATATTTGCATTTGGCAATTTTATGATATGGTGATTTCCAGAATTGGTTTTAATTGTTCTTAACCTTAGTTGACCATGATTGCAAAAAGGATAGTCACAGTAATCGTAGAAAGCCTTTGTTTCAATTAAATAGGGAACTCCAAGGTTGTTTGACAATCGGGGACTCAGACAGAGCAAAAGTCGAGAATAACCATTGCTCACTCCGCCCCTTTAGATCTTAAGAAATCAATTCCCGGGTTAGGCTATTACACACACACACGTGATCTTCTGTATGCTTTGACTCAGATCACCATGCAAGAATTTACCTAACCTTGGGAAGTTAAACACCTAAGTGATGGGACACCTTAGAAAAAGAGGATTTCGAGCCCCAAATGAATATTAAAAAAAAAGGACATGGTATGGTTTGGAATATGGACTGATCCAATCTAATCTCCGAGCATAACCGAGGGGCTTCAAAGCCTAATGCCTCGGTGCCAACCGGGGTCGGGAGCGATCTCACTACCCACTCAAGATGGGACAAAGGATGATGATTTTACCCGCCTAGACTCCGAGATTCGTCGAGTGTTCTGGGCGAAGTTCTGGGGTGGAACCGAATGTCCAAGCAGCCTAACTAAATGATGGGGAGTCACCAATGGATCCCCGCTACAAGAACCCTCACCTAAAACCTCTTGGTACTAGTACTCTTCCAAGTTTGTCTTAGAGTTAACCCCCTTAGGACTAGTTGAAGTGAATAAATTGGTGTGTTCTCATCCTTCTAAGTTAAGCTAGTCCAAATAGGCAAGTTATATTCAAGTTTGGGGGTACTGAAGTCGAACTATACATTAGAGATCACACTCCAATTGCACTTAGACTCCTTGGGAAAGATTATCGAGCAAAAAGGGGGTAGACACCTTGAGTCAACCAAAGGCCCGATCGAGTCACGATTCTTGAAAAGTTGAACAACCGATGTAGTCCTAGATCTTTTAAAGCGAGTTCTTGTTGACCCACTTCTTGCTTCGGTATCATGTACTAGACCCATATCGTCAGTGTTAGTTGCGCTTTATTCTTGCGTGCCCTAATTAGAGTCTGTTCTTACTTAGGGACAAGCAATAAGCTAAGTTTGGGGGTGTTGATCAGAGTGAATCATGCATGCATTTCGATAAAATTTCTATGTGCTTTCATAGCTCAATTGCATGATTCACATTCATATTCACTAATATTGCGCTAATCCCCTATACTATAATGTTTAATAGAACTTGGCGATATTGGAATAAAAAAGGAAGCTAAACAATAGAAGAAAGAATCAAAGCAGAGAAAGCAACAAAGAAGTGCAGCAGTGGAGCCTGGGGATCTGTGCTTGACGGCACCCACGGCTACAGCGTGGCGGCCGCGAAATAGCGTGGAGGCCTACGTTGGCGAACACAGATGCGGATTCCGATAGCCTTAGTGCTGTTTGTCTTGGCGACATAGCGTGGTCTCCCTTTCCAAAATGGGAACACTAAAAGTTCTGATTTTTTGGGCCATTGATGGATCCGGATTCCAAGGTATAAAGAGGAAGCAATTTCGAGGTAGAAAAATGGGATTGGAGGCGGGCGAGACGGGAGACGGATAGAAGGCTTGGCGGAGGCGAATTAGAGAGATCGCGAGAGCGACCTTACGTGTTTCTTTCCTTAATTTGTTTAATGCTGAAAATCTTTCAGTCTGTAATGAAAATCACTTTGAACTAACTTTTCTCTCTAGGGTTTTCTCAACCCTAACCGCACCATTATGGATTAATACTTTAATTGTGGTTTATTTAATATCGATATGAATTTCTATGGTTGTTTTACTCCTGAATTTAATCATATGTTATTATTTGGCCAATTATGGCGTGCTAATGTTAGGAGTCTGATATCGAGAGATGATGACTCGTAGGGACATAGGTAAAGCAACACTTGGTCAATCAAGGAATAGAGATATCCCACATTCCAAGCGTGGCATAAGGGTTTGCACATTCATGCATCTCGGAGTCAAGGGGTCGACGGTCTGATACACTACTAAGCGAGATGGCGGCTATATATCGAGAGAGAATAGCTTGTAGGCAAGATCAACCAGCTAACATAAATCATATGAAATATTAAATAAATGCACTATCTAGGTTAGAATCCATCAAGTGTGGTAGGCGAAGGCAAAACCCTAGTTTTCTCATCATTACCTTAAATCGAATTTTTAATATTAGGTTTTCTCTAAATCAGTTAGTTTAGCCATAATTCACTATGGGACCAGATCCAAATATTGTATCTAGATCATCAAAGTCGATATTCAACATGCTTCTCTTCGTAGGAGCGACCTTGACTAGCCAGCACCTCATTGAATCAAGGCGTATACTTGCGCGCACGGGTCTGCATTTTTACCAACTTTTACACACTCACTTTCAGCCCGTCATAATGCCATCTGCTTTAGAGGGATTCTTTCTTAGACTACCAGGAGAAGAAGCTAGTTTACAATCTACCATTTATGTCTTGACCAGAAGATCATGAATGTATTTGGGTATCTTTGGTAAAGTTATGTCGACTTTGTGAGATGCCTAATAGTAGGATAGATTTCCCCGAGTCTTGGATTCAAAGTCACGAGATATTGAAGAAAGTTAATTATCAAATCAGAGTCGTTACTTGTTACCAAAATATCATCTACATATACCGAAGGAAAAAGAGAGTTTGGAGTATAAAGAAGGATCAGCATGAGAAGATTGAAATCCATATAACAGAAGGTTCTTAAGAGTCCATGTTGTACTTTCTCTTTAAATAGAGTTGTACCCAATCTTTGTAGTATCATGATTATAGAATACAACTTCAGATTCTTTCACTAAGTTCTATATTCTCTTGTGCTTTTGTATCCAAGCGCTTCATGTCTTTCTCTCACGAAACATAGTGGGATGGTTGTGTTGTGTGAAAAATTAAAGGATCTTTTCATGTATTTATCTTTTTGTGTTATACATTTTAATTGTTTTTAATAGTTTATTTTAAGCTTAATCAATTTTAAAATGCAGTAAATTGTCTTCATTGAGACTCCAACCCTCTCCTCCCCATGTTACGCTAAGCGTTGAACTCTAACCAATTTGAACTAGACATTTGGTAATTGTTTTTAATAATTTAATTTACGATTTTAATCTGAATTAAAAAATAAAATAAAAAGTTAACTTTATTTACAGTAAAATAAATATAAAAATATATTTAATTACAATAGTACATTGAAAAATCAAAATAAAATTAATAGTTAACTTTAGTTTTAAGAATATTTTAATTTTGGTTTTTATTTTTAAACTTCAATTAAAAGTTTAAAAATTAAACGTGAATTTAAAATTTAAAATAAATAAACATCTATTTAGTTTTAAAATTGAAGTTTACCTTTATTTTTACATTAAAATTTACTTTTAATTATATGTTTTATGGTTTAGAGAGAGAAGGAGATTGTAGATGAGAGAGGTGAAAAAGTGAGAGAGGAAGATGGGCCCAATGGGATGAGAGAGCGACAGAGATTGGTGTAGAAGGAAGGTGAGGGTGAGAGAAGGGAACCATGTAACAAGGGTATTTTAGGGATTTTTATTACATTTTAACTTGACTTATAATTATTTTTTTCTGCCATAACATGAACCATGCAAAAGGAATTCCTTGTACCTTATTTGTTATTATTTTCATTTTAATAACACAAACCTACTTTTCCAAAAATAAAAGTCTTATATTGCACATGAGTTGCTCAAGAATTGCACTTTAGTTGCTCAATAATTGCACGCTAGGTTATGGGGCAGTTGGATGTCTCGTGATTAGAGTTTGTTAGTTTTTTTTTCTCATTGAAGTGTGGTGGACTTGTTTATGTAGTTCTCTTGGTATTTGGTGTGGTGGCAAATCTATCTTACCTGATGGATTTTTTGTTCATTAACACCATTGTATAGGATTGTTTATTATTTATAATACTTGTTAGTTGATTCATGAAAGAATTGTATTTACTTGATGGGTGTTGTTAGCTAATGGATGTTGTTTTTGTTTGGTTATGGGTTTGGGTCGTAGTATCTTTATTCGGCCAAAGAAATCTATGGCACTTCCAGGGATGTCAAAATCTATATATGAGATTTTGATTCTCTTTCATTGGTTCGGGATTTTAAACAAAAACGATATTTTGCGAAAGAATCTCTCTCATATCTCCTAATCATCTAGACATAAGAAATAAGGGTGTTCGTAGTGTGGAAACAACCTAGCATGAATCATTCTTAGTATAACTATATGGAGGGTTGATAAGCGATGGTAGAGAAGAACAGTCTAAAAGTAGCCCTGGAATATAACTTCTTTTGGTCCCCGTATTCTTGTGGAAAACCCTATAGACGACCCATTCATCCTGCAACAAAAATTTCCAAGCTTTCAAAATATTGAATATTCCTCTCTAAAGTAACCAAAGCAAAAAGATGATGATCATTGAAAAATAAAAGGGATTGTATAGAATATATTATATTTACCTTTGCGGCTTTGGGGAGGTTGCAGTACCCAATTAGACAACACCAAAAAGTAGAAATTTGAGAAGAATTAAAATCCCCTTTCCCTTCCAGTTGACTCAAGTTGTTCTTCTCTTTCTCTCTAATATTTCCTTGTGTGGATGGTAAAATGTAGGATATTCATGTGGTGAAGTTGCTATGTCTAGGTGACTAGCAACAAATTTAGTGCTCAGGTTTTGTAAGGGACTATTTAGGGTTTGGAGTTTTGGGGCTTAAAAACCCTATAAATAAATTCTTGACCCGCTCCCAGACTTGCAAGAGTTGAACAAAGGAGATTTCCAACTATGTGAAATAAAAAATCCCGAGACTAATGGGAAAGCAAGAAAGATGGATTCAGCTCTCATAGAGTCAGATGATATAATATCATGCTCCTTATGATCGTGGGAGTAAGAAGTTGTCATATTTTGTTCCTATGGAGCAAGATCATGAACAATTTCAACCTTGACGTAGTAATTATGAGAGAATTTCCTTGTCGTCAATTGAGGGGAAGCCTTCATGATTACTCATGATGAAGAAGAGTAAAAAACAATACAATACGTTCTTTCTAGTCCTAACGCTAAAGAATGTATTAAAGCTATGGAAAATGAAATGGCACAATGGGCTGGAATTTATAGGAGTCAATTTCATTGATTCTTATCAAGATAAAATAAGACTATTGAGAACAAATGGGTTCTCATTTTTAAACATAATGTGGATGAGACAATTGATGAATATAAAGCTCGGTTGGTTGCCAAGGGCTACATAGAACAAGAGGAATTGACTATGAAGAGACATTCGGAGTAAATAAACACTTATTTCCTTTTTATGAGGTTGATGTCTCCTATATATATGACCTATGGTTAGGTTTGTATTAGAGCACCCACCATTAATATGCTTAAGGTTGCACGACCCTCTCACCTGTATGAATTTTTCTTTGTTTGAGGTTCTCCTACCATTAGTGTGCTCCCACCATTAATGTAAGTTTAGAACAAAAAGACATCGAGCCTCCACAGAGATGGTCGGATTGAAATTGCCCAACTTATATTCCCAAGTTGTGACTCATCATAGTAAAGGACATGTCCATTATTTCATTTCTTGCTTCTCTTCTCCAAAATTTGTACAAGGGGAATATAATTATACAAGGAATCAACAAGACTAATAGATTTACATTTCATCATTTCACACCAAAACTGTATCATTTATTAACCAATCATCTTGCAGTACGGTAATAATAAGGAAAAAGAGATCCCAAGCCAACTGCACTACATCTTTCCTCTTCACCTTCGTTCCTCGCCCAGAGCTTGCTTGGCTAACGGTCGACGGAGTAGACCGAGGTGGAGCGGTAGATTCAATCTCTTTGAATGGTTCATTCACAAAGTATTCATCATCATCATTATTGTAGATCTCCTATTCACTACAATCCTCACATGATAGCCTTCATACTCTGCCTTTAAACCACCAGTGCCATCTTCACTCAATGCCACTAAAGATGGATAGGAATGCTCAACAGCCTGTGAAATGCCTTGATTCCACCGACTACCTTCAAAAGAGCATCCGGACCAAGACCATTCTCATCTAGCAACAAAGCTTTGTTCAACTCAATTGCCCTCTTCCTCGAAGAAGTCATTTTAGGGCTAGAGCTCACTGCTTTAGTATCCAGTTTATGATGGTTGTTCTTGGGATCATCGCGAGCGAGAAAAAGAAAAAGGGAACATGGAATGATAAAGGCGTATTTTTGTGATAATATATAAAATTGTCGAGAAAAAATATAAAAGAGGCGCCTATTAAAGCTCAAGTATACGCTTGTCAAGTAATAAAGTGTACCTAAAAGTGGGATGTCGATCCACGAGGGAAAGTAGGGATGCTAAGTGCAAAAGAGTGGCCTTCTCTAATATCCAAACTAACAATTGTGATATTAAACAAAATTTAAACTAAACTAATGAAATTTCTAAAATGTAACTAATGAGTTCACAACTTCTAGGGATACCAAGAGATGATAAATTCCTAGAATTGCGGTGCAATCGGACAATCCTCTTAGATACAAAGTCGAATTCTACTATTTATTGTTCATGAAAATGCTTTCCAAGGCGACTCTTGTCTAAATTTAATTATAAGCCTCTCTCGGTCGAATAACCTACCAACTAACACTAGGTCTTTTTGCTTCTCAAAGCTCAACCCCAAGCATTAGAGATGCTTTAAGATCCAAAAGTCTCACACGCCTCTAATTAGATAATTTCCTACACTATATCGAGGCTAATTAGGTTGATTCATCTATGTCTAGTTCTTTACTCCCTTCTCGGATCTTGCAAGGGAACCGCTCGCCACATTGAGATTAGCCCGGAAATCAATATGTAAAATAGAACCAGTATGAATCAATAGAGTGTTCACAAGAAACAATAGAAAACGGAACATTAACAAATAGATATAAAACTCATGTTAAGTATACAAGCCAAAGGAAACCCTAGATCTCACAATTTAAAGCATGATAGAGGATTGATACATCATAAACTTAGGATAAAACATGAGAAAAGAGGAAGAAGAAACTATAATGATCAAATGATGGTGAGTCTCAGATTTTCTTCCACAAATCTCATGATCTTCTCCAAAATCTTCAAAAACAGCTCCAAACCTCCTCCTTGGTCCCAAAGTGTGGACAAAGTCCTTTTCGAGGCACAACCGCCTCCCCAAAGTGTGGACAAAGTCCCTTTTCGAGCCTAAGCAGCCTCCCGTCGTCTCTTTCGGGTTTGAGCTTAAAAACCACTCCATTTGGGCTCAAAATGGGCTACAAAATCCGCAAAACCGACGACGTCGCGACGTCGTTTAGCGGCGTCGCGACGTCGTTCCTGCGACTCTACGCAGCGTCGCGGCGTTGGTTCTCACGTCGACGTTCTTGCTGATCCTGTTTTGCTCCAACCCATTAAGGTCATAACTTTGTCATCTGAACTCCGATTATGGTGTTCTTGGTACCGTTGGAAAGCTCTTGAAGTGTAGAATCCATAAATATGGTTTGATGCAATATGAGCTCATATGATGTCTGAAAATGTCAAAATGAGTAGCCTCTCCTGCTGAAGGTGCTGAAATGTTTTGATTTTCTTCAAGTTTTAGACACGCAACTTCTTTTGTTCATTAATTTTGGTGTTCTTGGTATCCCCTAGAAAGCTCTTGTTATGAGAATCCATACATATATGGCTTGATGCAATAGGAGCTCATATGATGTCTGAAAATGTCAAAAATTCGGTAGCCTCTCCTCTGTTGCTTTGTAGCAGTTTTCCTGAATTTTGCACAATTCAACCAAATGGAGTGAACTTTTAGAGCATTAGGGCAATTATTTAACATAAAAACACAAGAAAAACTAACTAAAGCATAGGGATAAAATGAGTATTTAAGATACTCATCAGGAACAATCAAAATGGAATCCAAAATACAACACAATAGTATGAGTCACCTGATCGTGAATATTATTAAACAGTGGCAAGGAACAATGGACTAAAGGCTGCTAGACAATTGAGCATGATTGCCAAATGATTCAAGGGAGAGAAAAAAATCCTTTCGGACTAAAAAGGGTGAAATGTACATGTGGTTTCTAATGGTATGTTTTCAACAATCATCTATTACTTTCCTGCAGTTCTTGTTAACTTATCTTATCAGGAGTGTTAGAGCTTCTATGAAATAACCAGAAGTCTTCTCTAGATACAACCGTTTAAATTTGTGATTCAAAAGGTTGACAAGTAAAGAAAAGAAGAATATAAGAGTGTTCCAAGCCGAAGGTGCCCAGCTAGCTAGGATGTTTTAAGGAAAAACATTCAAATTCAAAAATATTATCCTCGTGAATGCAGATTCCAGGAAACTGCTTCTCTTGCAATTAGTGACATCTGTCAAGAAAGACCAAAAAAAACAGGAATTAGGGGGAAAAGGTGCACAAATGCCCTCTACGTTTGGTCGTATGTCTAATCTGACCCTTAATGTTTCTATCATGACACACTTACGCCTTGTCGTTAACAAATTCAATAGGTAGGCAAACGGGGCGTTAACGGTGCCTTGTCGTTACCAAATTCAATAGGTAGGAAAACGGGGCATTAACGGTGCTAACAAGACCCCTCTCACATGCGTTTTTAGTTGATGTGACAGTTTTGTACTTGAATCATTAAACCCCAAATAGTTTTTAACAAATTTGCGCTCATTCCTAACCTCCCGATACCCTCGCCCCCTCATAGTTTGAGGGGAGATTGATTAAGGGTTCGATTCCTCTTGAGCTGAGTTTGGATTTGAGGTCGAGTTATTTGCTGAAAACGATCAACGATTTTCTTGGCAAGATTTCCACGATCGGCGATGTGTCGGAGAGAGTGATAAAGCTTGATGAGTTTTTGAAGAGATTGGAGGAGGAAATGAGGAAGATCGACGCATTTAAGCGAAGCTTCCTCTCTGCATGATTCTACTTGGTGATGGTTCGTTTCGCTTCATTTTTCTTCCCTGAGATCCTAGATGTGGGTTGTTGTTCTTTCTCACCATTTTCGCCTTTGAGTTTTTCGTTCAATTTTGGAAGCTAGTTCATTTCTTGGAATGGATTTTGGGTAGTTTAGTTTTGTGGTTTCTGATGGTTTTGGTTGATTTTTTTTTACTTTGTCGGTTTTTGTTGGAAATGATTTTCAATTGTGGAGATACGCTTTTGCTTTTTTGATAGGTTTTAGTCAATAGGTTTATTTGATTAATTTTTTTTTTTTTTTTTTTTGTTGGTGTTTTTGCAACAATTCTAGTCTTGAAAGATGAGTTGATGAGGTATAGAGCTTCAAATGTTCAATCAATTTTAGAAGAATGCATTCCAATGAAAAAAGACTAATGAAGATGATGGCGTAAAGAAGGAAAAGGACCATAAAGATAAGAAGAATTGGTTGAGTTCTATGCAGAATAGTGATGATTCCACTTCTACTGATCACATCCATGATAAAAAAAAACAAGAATCTAAATTAGAAATTAAACAGGTGAAGATTAAATTCTCATAATTTGACCAAAATAATCGATTAGTTTCATCAAATTTATACGAATTAGTGCTTCAATTGATAGAGAGTTGATCAAGAGAATCGCCATGCTAATGAGGATCCATTTCAGCCTTATAAAAGCAGGATAGGAGGAAGAGCATTTATGCCATTTAAGGGTTACTCAGGTGAGAGAGCTTAGGGTCCAAATTGAGGGGGAGCAAGGGTATTAGGTAGGGATGAGGGAAAAATTCTCAAAAATATATATTTGGGGCTTAACAAGTCACGTGCAAAAGCTGCCACATCAGCTAAAAATGCATGTGAGGGGTGCCACATCATTATCATTAACGCCCTGTTTGCCTACCTGTTGAATCCGTTAACGACAGGATATAAGTGTATCACAGTAGAAACGTTAGGACCATGGTTTGACCCAAAAAATATGTTAAGGGCTAGATTTTACATATAGCCAGACGTTGGGGGCATTTGTGCAAATTTTCCCTTATTTTTACTTAATGTTAGTGCTGAATATAACTTTTGTTCTAAATAGTGCTTATTCGGATGAAGTATCTATGGTACGTTTGAGAGAGTTTATCTGCAGTTTATTTGATTTTATCTTTTCATAAAAGTACTTTTGATAAAAATTATTGATGTTTGGAAGAGTTTATGAAAATAAGTTATGACCCACCTATAAGCAGGGATGGAAATATCAACTGATATTTTGGTTGTCGATGGAGGTTGACACAATATCCTCCACCGATAGTCGGTTTTTCGCCGATATTTAGGGATATTTTCGATTTATCAATGAAACCTTATAAGATTTGAAACTTGCGGATGGGGGGTTTCAAGCGCAGCCAAAACGTAGAATCAGAGTTCCTACCTCCATGATTATTCAGCGTTGTTATTATATATATAGCAATTTTTATTTATATTATCTCTTATTATTTATGAATATTTTAATTTACTTATTTTTTACATTATAAATTAAAATTTAATAAATTTATAACATTTTAAATTAAAATTTAATTTGATAATATAAAATTTTAAGATAATTTTTAATCATAAAGTAATACTTGATATCAAAGAATATTCTCATCACAACTATCAAATTTCATAAATTAACAATTATATAAAATATTTTGTATAAATCGTAAAAAAAAAATTTATTTCTTATTTTAAATGTGATTAAATTTGTTTTAACAAAAATAATTGAAGTAAAAAAATATAAATGATTTTATTTGTTAATAAATAAATATAAATATAGTTAAGAAATTTTAAATATTTTTTAAAAGTTAATTGAAAATATCATATCATTTAATTGATATTATCATATCGGTTAATTGATATATCTCATTTAATAATATAATATAATATTTTGAATTTTCATTATCACCATAATATCATAATAATAAGGAAAATAAATCAAAATAATATCTTATTTAATAATATAATATCCAAATAATATAAAATAATAACATACTCAATTTTAATAATTAAATAATTATCTAAATCCATTTGATTTTAATTTTAGCCTTAATTAAGATATGAATAATTTCACTCATTATCTATATAAATAATATTCTATCAATAAATGTATGAATTAAAATAATTACTTATTTAGATGAATTAAAAATAATTACTCATATGAATAATGTTAAAATCACATATTTAATTTAATAATTATAAATTTAATTTGTAATTATAAATTTAATTTAATAATATTAAATAAATCTAATATATGTATTTTACTTATTTTGTCATTTTAAAATTTTTCGAAGTATTTTCATGAATTTGATATAATTTTCTCTTTCATGATATTTTGTACACCATATTTTTTATATATTCGTAAAATCGAATTACTCATATATATCTATGTTTACAGATATTTGATATTTGCCTATAACTTACTTTTAGCTTATTTCAGTAAGCTAAAATTATGTAAAAAATAGTACAAAAATTATGAAAAATAATAAAAAAATCAAAAACAAATTCTGAAATTAGTAAATTTTTGAAAAATCACATAAAAATTAGAAAAAAAATCTGGAAAATAATGAAAAAAAAATAGAAAACAACTTATGAAAAATTATGTAAAAAATAGGTAAATTTTTTTGGAAAAATTATGAAAATAATGAAAATAAATAGAAAATAAATTATGTAAAAAATAGATAATTTTGTTGAAAAAATGTAAAAGCGAGGAAAAAATCGACATATAATTAAAAAATAGTAATAAAAAATTATATTGATGATGAGAATAATGATATTGATGATGATTTTTAATTTATAATTTGATGTAGATCACGAGTATTTATTTTGTTTTGGAACATAGAATATTTGTGATGATGAGAAGCATTAACGATGTTTTTTATTTTGTTTTAAAAAGGTTTGTGATGATGGATAGCACTCATAATGTTTGATTTGTATGTTTAATGTCCTTTAATTTTTTGTATTTTATTATTAGGTAAAAGTTATATGTAATATTTAGTGAGATATATAATTTTTATTTATTTTAGGTTAGGTGTGTATCACTTAGCGCCTTGCGCCTCAAGGCCCCAAGAGACTTTTGAGTCTTGGTGCGTCTTACGTCTTATATAACTATGAGTTAATGGTATATCATATTACAATTTATAGAAAGCGATATTAATAAAGAAAAAAACATATAATATTTTAGTTTTTATAATCTCTTTGATGCATATGAAACAAAAGTGAAGAAGAGAATATGATTCATTAGCTATTTTTTATGCTAGATATTATATATGAATGATAAATGTTTTCAGTATATAGTGATTTTTTACTTTATTTTTAATTTTTTTATCATGGTTTCATGATATATATAATATTAATTTTTAGTTCTTTAGTTTTTAGTTTTTTAATTTCTTCAAAATTATGACAAGTGCTTATTTATCCAAACACTTCAATTTTATAAGTGTTTATGATGGTTCTTTCAATAATTTCATCTATTATAAGTGTTTGTGTAGTAATGCATCCAAACATCTTAAAATAATGTATAAGCGTTTTTTAAAATATGCATCCAAATACAAATAGCTTATTGAGTAAAGTACTTATGACATAAACTTTTATCTAATGAGCTCTTATAAAATAAGTACTTGTTGAGCTGTAAATAGAATAGGATAATTATTTCATAATCCCTTAACTTGAAGGGGTTCGATTCAGTTTCCCTTTTGTTTTTTAGGAATAAGTTAGTTTCCTTTGATCTCTTTGTTTCATTTTCCTTCTATTGCTTAATCCCTATATAAATAGGCTGTATAATCACTGCAAATATGGAAAATTATCACTTTCATCCCATATTTTGTGTCATGGTATCGAGAGGCGTAGGTTTCTAAAACACGGACATCTTTAAGCCTTCATTGCCGTTTTCTCCTCGTTTTCTTCTTTCACATTTTCTTTCTACGCTCAATTTTGCTTTGATTTACGAGGCAAAGCAGTATTTCCGCAAGAATTTTTTGTGAAAGATCTTCGAAGGTGCGAGGCGACTACTACAACACAATCACGGGAGATTGTTGTTCGATCTCTCGGCAACGGGGAATTACAAAATATTTAAGGCTACATATAGGTTGAATGGAAAAAAATTACCTTAAATGGTCGACTTGTTATAGCATCTTTGAAAGGAAAAGAGAAGATAAGCCATCTTATAGGTACAAGGCCGAAACCAGGAGGTCCCCGTTTTGAAGTATGGGATGAAGAAAATTCTATGATTATGGCGTG
Organism: Tetrastigma voinierianum; assembly: GCA_016808115.1. Lineage (NCBI taxonomy): Eukaryota > Viridiplantae > Streptophyta > Magnoliopsida > Vitales > Vitaceae > Tetrastigma > Tetrastigma voinierianum. The sequence continues at coordinate 87,520 of JAEQBH010005114.1, read as the reverse complement.
GTTGTGGAATTCTATGACTCTTGAGATTAGCGACACATGTATGTTCTTGGCTACGGCGAAGGATATTTGAGATGCAATCCAACAAACGTATTCAAAAGCTAGAGATACGACTCAAGTATATATATGAGGTCATGGTGAAGATGATTTCTTCAAAATAGGGAAGTAAAGCGATTCTTGAATATGCGATCAATTGTTTTTTGTGGCAAGAACTTGATCATTATAGGGTGATAAAAGCGAATGTCTGAGGATGTCATTTCATTCTAAAAGGATTTCATTGAGCAAGATAGAGTCTATGATTTTCTTGTTGGGCTTAACCCAAAATTTGATCAAGTACGAATCTAGATTCTTGGCAAGTAGGAGGTTAAGTGCTTTGTAAGGAGTGGTGACAACGATTCGAGGAGGAGGAAAGCGGAAATGAGTGTTATGCTTGAACCGAGCCTTGGATGGATCATTTTTAGTAGCAAAAAAGCGAATATCAGGAGAAAGGAAAAAGATCTGCCTAAACACTTGGGTAGAGACAATGGAGTGGAAGGAGAATAAAGACAATCTTTGAATTCTTTTTATTGCGAGAAACCAAGGCACACATAAGAGAAGTGTTTCCTAACACTTTGCGTCGAGAGGATGTACGGTACATGTAGCGTAAGGGTATCTGACCGCAGTGCCATTGTCATATTTGGAGATGAATTGTGAAATCCCATAGATTTATGAACCGAGGAATTGTTGCACATGAATAAGGGAAGTAAAATTGTAATTGATCAAATGGGACATGAAGGGGCATCAAAGAAGACTAGTATGCACGAAATTGAAATAAAACAAGTTGAATTGAAATTAGCAAGAGAGATGGAGGACTTATTTGCAATTAAGGTATAAATGAGAATATAAAAAGGGAGATGAGACAAACATTTCATTTTGGTCTCATTCTTTTTGGCTAGGGCTTCATGTTTTGGTGAGAAAAGAAGAGGAAGAAGAGGGAGAAGAGGAAGAAGAAGGAGAAGGAGAAGAAGAGGAGCAAAAAGGTATGTTTTCATCTTGGGATCAAGTGTATTTTGATGTCTAGGGTTTTTGGTATGAATTTTCCATGGAGATTAGTTGCTCCTTGTTCTAGGGTTACAAGTAAAATCACATTAACCCTAGAATTAGCTGATTTTATGGGAAAAACCTAGTTGGTATAAAATAAGCATGGAATCGTGAAAATTATGTGGTTTGTAGATATTGAGTGTGGACCTTGGGTTGAATTCTTGGATTTTCACCTAGAGGTTTGGTTTTATAAAGTTCGAATCCTGAATTGTTTAAGTGTTTGTGGAGTTGTTTTGAGTTAACAGATTCCATGTGTTGGTTTTTGAGGTAATATGGAATGGAAGTTGTATGAAGAAAGGAATTGCAAGAGGGAAAAAGAAGCAGTGCAGGCAGAAACCACGAGAAGTGGTATCGGTACAAAACGAATTGAGTATCGGTACCGCAGTGGGGTCTAATTGGTATCGTGCGATGCAAGTGATGCAGAATACCACCATCACGAAGATGTGTATGGTACGATGCTCGAGCAAGTGAATGCTGGTACCCACGGCTTCAAAATACCCGGATTATTGTGTTTTGTATAGTTAGCTTAAATTAGAATTTTACTTAGTTAGTATGAGAACCTTACTAAACGATTAAGACAGGTTTAAAGAAGATTTGAATTCAATGAAAAATGTAGCGTACCTCACCGCCTCGGCGATATTCATTGAGTATGATTAAGTGCTATGAAGTACGTTAAGTTTTACGCTATACGTAGGCGATTAATGTGTTCGCCATATTCGTTTGAGTGTATGTAAGCTAAAACGAGGCGGGAAAGTTGTGGAGTCGTGCTCAAGTTATAAACTGTTTTACACTGGTATTTAATGGTTTTGATTGTAAACCATATTTGAAAAGCAAGCAATGAGTTTAGCAAGTAAACAATGGTTTTAGTTTAAACCATATTTGAAAAGCAAGCAATGAGTTTAGCAAGCAAGCAAATGGTTTTGAATTATCAAACCACAATTAAAGCAAACAATGGTTTTGAATTATTAAGCGTATTTCAAGAAACAAGCAAAACGAAACAAAAGTATATTTTTCGAAAGCAGGCCTAACTAAAATCCTAGTTTTAAGCAGAAGCATACCGGGTGGGAGGTATTCGGTAGTGCGGTGGTGTTAGGATATCGTTCATGCATTTTAGAATTTGCACGGTCGTGAGCTTAGTTCATGCGTCATGGAATTTAAAGGGGCGAAGTGGCGCGTGTCTTGGGTATGGGGTTAACGTGTTAAGTGGGGTATGGTGATGGGACCCGAGGTCAATTCCGCCCATGTTCTCGGAAAGGTGAAGTGAAGTGTGCGGGGCCCTTTCGCTAGGTGGCGGACCAGTCCGGCCAGACACGGTCCGATGCCCGAGGCTCCGTGTTAAACAGTGCGGCAAGCGGGAAAGGCCTCCGGTGGTTGATGATTTCGCGAGGTTTATACGGTTTGAAAACCACCGCGGGTGGTGAGCCCGGGCTCCCATGTTTGTTTAAACCAAGCGGTTGAAGACCCGGGGCTCGGATTTTTATTTTTAAAAACAAGCGGAGTTTGAGGCCGGGCTCCGTTTGGATTTTAAAGCAAGTGGTTGAGCCTAGGCTCCCGTGTTTATAAAAAATTTTGGAAACTTTTTAAAGCAAGAGATTTATGAAAAGTTTTTAGAAACTTTTAAAGCAAGCAAGCAAAGGATTTATGAAAGTTATATAAACTTTTAAAGCAAAGTAAGCAAGCAAGGCTTCTGGAAAATATCTTGTAAAAGAGAGTTTTACAATTTTGAGATGTTTACGAAAAACAAGAGAAGAGCATTTTATAAAGCATACACTCCACGAGCTCGTTTAGCTCATTATTTTTATTTTAAAACTATTTTTCGGAGTATAGGCACTCGGACACTAGAGCATAGTAAGTTCTCGACATTTATGCTTGATCTTTACATTATTAATATTTTGTAAGAAAATACTTCGAATTTGTATAATGGAGCATATGTATGTACATAGTGTAGTTGTGAAAATGTATTGAGCCTGAGGCTCTTTTGAAAAAATGTTGTTGGTTGCCATATTAGGAAAAAATGTAAATTGTGTATACAGGATTTGGAATATGTCCTTATGCAGCTGATATGCTGCCGAGATTTTACTAAATTCATAAGATGAGAAAAGGAAAAAATTTTATAGGAGCTTTCAGCAAGCAATACGGCTTCGCTTCACGGAGTTTTCCTAGTCGTTGGGAATTGGCAATTTTGGAGAGTTACTGTGAATTAGGTAACACACTGCTTGCTAGTAGGGGGTGGGGGTGTGTCATGGAAGCTTAATGGTAAGCCACCAAGTCGAATGGGAAGCGAGTGGGAGGCGATAAAGGCCTCGAGAACACATGGCGGGAGCGACTGGCGGGAAATTCGATAGGTGGGACTTAATGGCAAAGGAAATGGAGAAATTGAGAAGCATATTGGGATCCTTGACAGAGCCTACGCGAGGCTAGTTTTTTTTTGCTCTTTCGGGTACACCTTCATTCTCTTTTGCATAAATGCACTCAAACAAAGGGTTTATGATGATTCTTAGGTAATAGACTCTAGTGCCCGAACCGTATGACACCCCAAATCTCAACTTTTTCATACCTATACTCCAAGCCCAAGTAACAAGAAAATTGTAGTGGCCAATGGCTCTTTAGATACTGTTGCAGGTTTTGGAGACATATATATCACACATACCCTCATCATTAAAAATGTCCTCCATGCACCAAAATTGTCGGCCAACCTTGTTTCCATTTAAAAGTTTACTCATGATCTTAAATGTTATGCTATTTTTTCCCTTCTTATTGTGTTTTTCATGAACGGGGCTTGGGGAGGAGGATTGGACTTGCTAAGGAAATGAATGGTCTTTACCACCTTAAGATGGCCTAAAAACTAGTAATAATTTGTCTTTGTCTTTTCTCAGTTCCTCAAATAAAGATACCATTTGGTTGTATCACATACGTCTAGGTCATCCATCTTTTAGGGTTTTCAAGGTCATGTTTCCTTATTTGTTCCGAGGATCAGATATTTATGAGTTTCATTGTGAAACTTGTAAATTGGCAAAACATACTCGTGTATCTTTTCCTATTAGTAATAAAAGAAGTTCTCATCCTTTTCATTTAATTCATAGTGACATATGGGGTCCTTCAACTATACCTAATGTTTATGGGCTCGTTGGTTTGTATCTTAATTGATAGGCGCACCAGGTTACATGGATCTTTTCTTAGAAGCAAAAATATGATGTTAGTATTATTTAGCCACCTAATTTCCACTCAATGGTTCAAAACCAATTTGGGGTTCAAATAAAAACCTTTAGGACAGATAATGTTGAGAGATTACTTCAACGAATTTTGTCTGCCTATTTTCAATCGCTGGGCATTCTCATGACTCATCATGTGACCAACACACTTGACAAAATAGGGTAGTGAGAGAAAAATAGGCATTTACTTAACAAAACCCGAGCCTTACTCTTTCAAGGGAATGGTCCTAAGTCCTATTAGGGGGAAGCTATTCTTACTGCCACATACTTGATAAATAGAATTCCCTCGCATTGTTGAAACCCGACAAAAGTCTGTTATAGGTGCCAAGGTTTCTATCCACACTTTAGAACCTCAAACGGGCTGCCACTCTGAGGTATTTGGGTTACTTTGCATTTATTCATGTCCACAACCAACCCACGAGCTAGACCCCTAAGCCATAAAATGTGTCTTTCCTTGATTTACTCATCCACTCGGAGTTACAAATGTTTATAACCCTTGACGAAGAATTTTATCTTTGCGGATGTCACCTTACTTTGAAACAAACCTTTTTTTTTTTTTCCCCAAGTCCTCTCTTCAGGGGGAGATTTCAATAACGGAAGATAGTCCTTGTGAGTCCTTTGAACCTCTTGGTCTTCCTCATGTCTCAACCCATGGTAATAAGAACTGAGTCACGATTCTACCGGGCAGTGTCATCCCACAAATGTTCAACCAATGTCACTCACAATTTTCCATAGATTCCTAAGGTGTACTCAAGGGAAAAAGGCCATTCCATAACAGAAGCAGGTCCAAGAATCTGACTCAAACCCTAGGAATGAAATCACGGTAAGATCATACCCACCTTTATATACACAACCTAGTGAAACTTCCATTGACTCGGCGAATCCAACCTAGACACGGACCTTCCTATTCTTTGTTAAAAAAGGCACTAAAGAATGCACTAACCGACCATTTATCCACTATCACACTATGTGTCTCTTAAGCATCTATCACCAGCCCACAAGAATTTCATTATAAGTCTAAACACCACTATCATCCCTAACATTGTTTTCGAGGCATTGACAAAAATGGAATGGAAGGATGCTATGAGAAAGGAGATGAGTGCATTAGAAAAGAATAAAACATGGGGGATTGTTGAAAGACCAAAAGGGAAAAACATTGTTGATTGCAAGTGGATTTTCACATACGAAATATAAGGCTAATGGATATAGCGAGAAACATAAAGCGAGATTAGTAGCAAAGGTACTGATATAAGACGAGAAAATCCCGATTTTCTCAAAATGTAGCATGTTTTGGTAAAATCCAAAATTTTCTAGATCTCGGATGAGAAACGGACTTCCGTTGGAATTGTCTCGTGAAATCTAGCTACCATATGGTCCCGTCGAATTGAGACAATCAAAATTTACCGTTTTGAGCATTGGATGTAAAGTCTTTGTAAAAGCGGGTTCGAAGACATGTAATGTATGACAAAGTCACCATTCATTAATACTCTTATGGCGCATATTCTGAATTAGAGAGGGGATGAAATGAATGGCTTAGATTAAGCCATGTGTCAAATAGTGACAAAAAGGGACAAGATGGGAATTTTGGAAATTTTAAGTGAGATAAGACAAAAGATGAATAGTGATCATCTTCTTCCTTCAAAAAGGAGAAAAAAAACGTGAAGGGCTGGAATGGAGATGCAGTGAGTTAGGTTTTTGATTTTTAGAGAGAGAGTGTGCAACTTCTCTCACAAGATCCTGACAAGGTCGGACAGTCGGATTCGGCGGGCAAGAGGAAGAGGATTGTTCTCACGGTGGGGGCAGCGTGGGCACGATTTTCTTGGAGTTTTGACAAAACTCCATGAGGTAGAGCTTTATCGCTTGAGTTACACTTTGTTTAAGTGTTTTGTTGAATGGTGGGGTTGATTTGGGGGCGCCCAGATAGCGTTTGATCGGATCGAAAACTTTGGGACCGAGTTGATGGGATTTTGGAGCCATTTTGGGCGATCCATGGTACATTTGGACGGCTAGTAGTGTAATTTATTCAATAAATTATGTTTTGGTGCGTATGAGGCAGGAAATGGCCATGGAAATCGATTTCAAAAAGTGGAACAGATGTTTGATGAGTGGGGTACGCCATGACCCACTATTATTGGGATTTGTAAAAAGCGGTCGATTTGTATAGGAAATGAAGACCATAAGCGTCCATGTGTTTTGGCATTAGAGAAATTGTTTGAAGTGAATGGCTTGAGTTATTAGTAGGGAATTAATGGGGTTAAAGTATAAGCATGATATTACAACATATTAGCCGCAATTATATGGAATATAATTGTGTGTATAGGCCATTGGAAATGGGAGTGTGTTTAGCTCAAGTGAGCTAATTTGGGTGTTGGTTGATCAAAAAAATTGAATTACATGTGGTATGATTGCAAATTTGAGAATGTTGCATAATTGGTATATTGGTGTAAATTGCGTTAAATTTGCATAATATGTTGTATGTGAATATATTAGCATAAATTGTGTTGAAATGGTATAATGCATTTTCATATGCACCGGGTAACCTAGAAATTAGGTGTGAGTGCATGACATGTAAGATTTTTACGAAAAGCAACATGGTTGCGAAAAGGAATTTCACATGATGATTTTAGGAGAATGGGGTTGGGAGGCAGTCAACCAGATCATTTCAGGATAAGGACCATGACCGTTTCGGGAAGTTCTCCAACACATTCGCCTCGGAGGGTAGTATATTTTGCCTTGAAAATTCGGTAGTGTATTTTTCGAGGAACAACAAGTTTTCCATTTTGAAAATGGTGTTTTTCTCGCTACATGGCTTGAAGCGAGTGTGAGGAGTCGGTGAGACTCGAGACATGGGAATGGGCATTTAGACATTCAAGAGTAGGATCCGCAATTTACTTGAGTGTGTGTTTAAATTGGATCATTGCATATGCACTTAGGTGGGGAAGAGTAACCCATTTAGGGTAATTCCACTCTTTGGGCGATAGCTCACCACATCGAGGAATATTATTTCGGTACGGGAGCGTTCGAGAGGCTGACTCGAGTTTAGGGTGATTTTGAAGAAAGTCGGGTTGTGGCTTTGATGTTTTGGGATAATATGTATTAGAATTGTAAATTTTAATATGTATTTGTATTAGGAGTAATGTATAACTCTTGAACCATGTAATATAATTGGTTGGGATATATATTTTGTGAGTTGAACTATTGGAATATAGTTGGTTGTATTTTGATGAGTGTTGGTGTATGGGCCCAAGGGGCCATTTTTACTCAGGTATGGGTCTCGTGATACGAGACATATAGATTTTCCGCAGGTTAACGGGTTGTCAACGGACACCCCGGTTTTGGGGCGTCACAGCATGGTATCAGAGCTAAGGTAAACGATTACCTTGGGAGCTCGGTGGGTGTAGAGCTTAGGTATACGAATACCTAGGGAGCTCGGGTTTGGGTATCCATAAGTTTAGTCCTGATACCAGCTTCATAGCTTGGTATCGAGGAGCCTGGGTTTATAAATGCACAAAGCTCGGTGTCGATAGGATTCGGGTATACGATTACCTAGGGCTTGGGGGAACTTGGGCTTAGGCCATAGTCGTGTAAGGACATCACCACTTGGTGTGGCTCGATGTAAGGGTGGAGTATGTGATTACCTGGGCAATCACGGGACAAGATTAGAACCTTGCATGCCTTTGTGTTTATGCGTGATTAGATTGTATAACATGTTGATTAGCATGTGTTGTGTGATCAAGTGATTGTTCGATGAATTGTTATGTATGTATGTGTGAATGGGTGAATGCGTAACACAGGTGTTATGTGTTAAGTGATAATGTGCTTAGTGATTAGCACATAGATGTGATGGAAAATTTTTGGAGTTTTGAGTGTGTAAAGAAATTTGGGAAAAATAAATAAAATAAATTTTAATAAAAATCTATTTGGTTTATTGGAATATATATATATATATATATATATATATATATATATATATATATGTATGTATGTATATTTTTGGGTGGTTTTCCAGTGGTGGGAATGAGGAAGAAAAAAAAAAATATGAGGTGAAGAAATTTTCCAAGGTTTTTACAGTGTGTAAAACTGAAGAAAAATGAATAAAATAAGTTTTTATAAATTTATTTGGGTGTTCTGAAAAATGAGAAAAAAAAATATATGTGTACATATTTTTGGGTGTTTTCCAGTAGCATGAAAAAAAAAAAAAGATACATGTGAAAAAAAAGAGCATTATGGCCCCGGAAATGAGCTCTCTCTTGCCCATGAATCCGCGATAATGTATTGTATCATGACACAAAAATTTGGAAGCGGCTTTGTGGCCGAGGGGGGAAGAGCAGTGTCCGATACAAATTTTTCTATCGTATTTGAGGGGCGAGTTTGAATGGCCAGGAAATTGTGTGCGATACAATCGTTGTATCGTGACGAGCGGGATGCCAAGGCGGGGTGGGGGTTGTGTCACAATACAAGAAATTGTATCTTGACAAGCGGACTTTGGCTGGGCGTGTCACGATACAATTAATTGTATCGTGACAAGGGAAAGCCGGAAGTTAGGGGCGGGGGCCCAGGTCGCGTCTGAGAGTGTGTATCGTGACTAGAGGTTACATGAGACAAGGTCTTTGTGTGTCGCGTGCCAGGCCACCACCGCGACCATGCGGCGGCGCAGCCAGGGACCCGCGATCACGGTCACTGCCGGAGCTGTGACACGGCCAGACCATGCAACCGCGACCGGCCGCGGCTGCGACCTGGCCGGGGCGCAACCGCGACAGCCCGGTAGCAGCGGCGTGCGGCGCGCGGCTGGCGCCTTGCAGGCTTTCCCTTGAGCGCCTGTCTGTGCGACAAAGCTCGGTGTGTGCACCGCTGTGCATAACATTTTGGACTGTTACAGCATTTATGAGTCCAGCTGTTTGGGGGCCTTTGTTCATGAACAGCATTCCACGAGCAGCACATTCACAAAATTTTTCAAAAAAAAAAAATGAATGAAATAAATTTTTTTGAAAAAAATAAAATAAAATGAAATAAAATTTTGTAAAAACGAAATTTTCAAAAAATGAAATTTTTGTTGTTAAAAATGATTTTGTGTGGAATGATTGTCTTGCATTACCGAAAATGCATGGACATTGTGTATGAACTGTTTTCTGTGTGAATAGTGTCTCGAAATTTTGTGTTTATGCCTTAGAATCTTGCGGTGAATTGCGCGCCATTTGACTTATGTAGATGGTAGTCGGCCGCGAAGGACGTAGAGGGCGTCCGCGGGGAGTGTAGTGGAACACCACCGGTGTTTGACCCGATGGAAACTTGAGCGAAATTTTGTAGGTATTGCGGTTCTTGCTGTTATGCAGAGGCTAGTGTGTAGTAGTCAAGGAGGTCAGCCGCCTCCAGAGTTTAGGGCACATCATCCTCCAGGCATTCACGGGAGGAGATCGGAGTGGTGGCGGACCATTGGTTCATCTGCAGTTGAGAAGGTGTTAAGAGGCTATGGAGATTACCACAGCGAAGGCCGGGAGTTGCAGACTAAGGCTAGCGTTCCCGGCTAGAGGGGGTTGGTTGCCATTATGGTGGAAATGAGCAAAGACCTCCTAGAGACCTAGAGGCAATGACTTGAATGATTCCATGATCTTTTCATGGGTAAGTATTTTCAGGATGCTGCGAGACATGCAAGGCTCGGGGAGTTCTTAGAGTGGAAAGCGAGGGCGATGGATGTGATGGAGTGCGTGGCTGATTCATGGAACTAGCCCGTTTATAACGATGACTACGTGGCCGCGGACATGGGAGTTAGGAGATTCGAGGGGTGGGTGAGAGTTTTCCATTCGGTGAGGGTTATAGGACTTAGCTCACGTGACATGGACTCCATGGTTGGAGACGACCACGACCATAGAGAGAGATCGGGATGCTCGGGCACTCGGGATCACGAGGAAGTGCTAGTGTCGAGAGGGAAGGGAGGGAGTCGGAGTCTTCTTCTGGACCGAGGGGAAAGCCAGGCTTCTAGTTCCGCGGAGGTTCCGAGCCCGCGACCATCGGGTCGAGGGACGGTCGAGTTGCGGTCGGTACGGGCGGATGGTGTGCTACCATTGCCGGCGGCTGGACATATGAGGCCAGGGATTGCCCCCAGAGGCAAGGATCGGGATTTTTGGGGCCCGGCCGCAGGTCGATTAGCCATAGGACGAGGAAGAGTGGAGTTCATTCCACCCACACCCTAATATATGGGTCGAGGAGAACCGATTTCGGTCGCGAGGGTGCTATCTGAGAGCACCTTTAGCGGCCTGAGATGGGCCGGAGGGCTAGAGTGTGGGTCGGTCGGTACGAGGCAGAAGTAGGCTAGGATGTCGAGGACCCAAGGGCGTGTCTACGCCGTCGTCCCAGAGGCTGAGCATGCAGATCAACCGGACACGCAGGGTACGTTTCTACTCTTGCACTTGTTGACTAGAGTAGTGTTTGAATTGGATGCATCGTGTTCATTCATTAATGCATCTTGTGGGATAAGTTTGGGCTTAGAGGTTGGGGCCTTTAGAAAAGTTATAATATGAGAGATTTCTTCCCTAGGATCTAGGGTGAGAGTTGGTCAGATGTGTCGAGATCATTGGTCGGGGATCTAGATGATTTGCTCATGGTGTGGACCTTAGAGATTGAGTAGGCAGTATTGGGTGTTGATGTCGATTCTTGACATGGATGAGTTAACGACCAGCTCGGGTTATTAGTAATTGGGACCTTAGCCGGGTTTGTCATGCAGAGCCACGGTCTTGGAGTTAGGTAGGAGTTACATATGCATTAGTTGGATGTATGTGCGTGGAATTTCAGGACGAAATTCTTTTTAAGGAGGGGAGAATGTAAGATCCGAGAAAATCTCAATTTTCTCAAAAAGGGCAAAAACGTAATTTTGGTAAAAATCTGAAATTTTTCTAGATCTCGGATGACGAAATGGACTTCACCGTTGGAATCGTCTCGAGAAATCTAGCTACCACGTCGGGTAGGAGCGGTCGAATTTACGCCGCGTTTTTGAGGCACTAGGTGTCGGGTGTAAAATGGGTTGAGAGGCGTGTGATGTGACCAAAGTCACTTTTCACATGCTCTCTTGTGACACATGTTACAAGATTAGAGAGGGGATGAAATGGATAGCTTAGATTAAGTCATTGTGTCAAATAGTAGCGAGGCCAAATGTAATTTGGAAATTTAAGTGAGATAAGACAAGATGAATAGTGATCATCTTCTTCCTTTAAAAGGAGAAAAAAAAAAAAACGTGAAGAACTTGGAATGGAGATGCAGTAGGTTAGGTTTTGATTTTTAGAGAGAAGGTGTGCAACCTGCTCACAAGGTCATTGATGGGACCGTCGGATTCGCCAGACAAGAAAAGAAGGGTGTCTCTGTGGTACAGGCGAGCGTGAGCCTTAGTTTCTTGGAGTTTGACAAACTCCGTGAGGTAGGGTTTTATCATAAACGAGTTACACTTTGTTTAAGTGTTTTGTAATCAAGTGAGTTGTTGAGGCCTTGAATGGCATTTGATGATCCCAAACTTGGGACAGGGTTGTGGGGTACAGGTCGTTTTGGACAATCCATGGACTGTTTGGACGGCTAGTAGTGTAATTTATTCAATAAATTATGTTTTGGTGCGTATGAGGCCGGAAATGGCCATGGAAATCGATTTCAAAAAGTGGAACAAATGTTTGATAGTGGAACATACTTGGAATGACCTTATTCTTAGGGTGTAAAAACAGGTCCCAGTTTGCATGAAATGGGCAACAAATGTCCATGTGTTTTAGCATTGAATTGTTTGAAGTGAATAGGCAGGTTGTAGAAGTTAATGGGTTAAAGTATAAACGTTAATGTTAACATGGTGTGATTATATGAATATAATTGTGTATAGGCCATTGGAAATGGAGTGTGTTTAGCTCAAATTGACTAATTTTGAATTGGTTGATCAATATTGAATTACATGTGGTGTGATTGCAAATTTGAGAATGTTGCATAATTGGTATATTAGTGTATAAATTCGTTGAATTTACATAATATGTTGTATGTGAATATATTAGCATAAATTGTGTTGAAATGGTATAATGCATTTTCATATGCACGGGTAACCGGAAATTGAGTGTGAGTGCATGGCCTTTGGGTCTCTGAAAAGCGAGACATGATTGCGAAGAATTTCACATGTGATTTTCGGAGGAGGCTAGGTTGGGGCAGTCAATGGATCATTTCGAGATGGACCATGACTATTTTAGGAAGTTCTCCAACACATTCTTTCGGAGGGTAGTCAGTATTTTTATCGGGGTCGGTAGTGTATTTTGAGAACAACAAGTTTTGTTTGAAAATGGTGTTTTCATACATGGCTTAGGCAAGTGTGAAGTCGGTGAGGGTAGAGACATAGAGGAATGGGCATTTTAGACATTTCAAGTAGGATCATAAATTTGCCAGGTGTGTTTAGTGGATCATTGCATATGCCAGTGGGGAAATGTAATTTAGGATAATTCCTCTTGAGCGATAGCTCACCCTACTCGAGATATTTAAGTCTGAGGAGCGTTAGGAAGGCGGCTCCGGTTTAGGGCTGATTTTGAAGAAAGTCGGGTTGTGGCTTTGATGTTTGGATAATATATATTAGGGTATAAATTTTAATATATATTTGTGTTAAATGTGTACAACTCTTAGGCAAGTAGCAATATAATTGGATTGCAGGATATATATTTTGTAGGTTGAGCCTTGGAATGGTTAGTTTGTATTTTGATGAGTGTTGAATTATATGGGCCGAAGAGTGCGTTTTACTCAGTATCGTGTGATAGAGACATATAGACCTCATGAGTTGTGAGTTGTCATGGACACCAGTTTAGGCGTCACCTCAAACTTATGGAGTTGATTATCTGAGACTTTTTCTCGATTAAATGAATCTTGCAAAATCCTGTGTCATTGGCTACCACACAATTGTGATCTGGGTATGATGTTAAGAATGTACTTTTTCCTTAGTGATTTAGATAAAGATTTACATGAACATCCCACGAGGATTAAGAGACATAGGTAATAAGATTATTTTTAAATTTGAAAAGGTCATTTATGAGCTAAAACAATCTCCTAGGGCTTGGTTTGGGAGATTTGCAAAAGTCATGAAAGAGTTTGGGTACCAACAAAGCGAAGGTGACCACACCCTCTTCATTAAGCACTCTGCTGTAGGGGGAGTAACTGCTTTTCTAGTCTATGTTGATGACATCATAGTGACTAGAAATGATGAAAGAGAGAAGTATGAGTAGACGGTGTAAAGAGTTTGAGATAAAGGAACTGGGGAAGGCGTACTTCCTGGTATTGAGAATTAGCATATTCTACATGAGGGATCTTCATCTCGACAAAAGTATCTGGCGATTTATTGGCGAAACATGAAGATTTGGGTGTAAGCAGTCTCTACCCCAATGGATCAAACCACAAGTTAGGAGGCTAAAGAGAATAATAGTGGATAAAAGAATGTACCAGAGGCTGGTTGGTAGGCTAATATACCTTGCTCACACTCGGCCAGATATCACCTACTCAGTGAGCGTGATCAGTCAATTCATGCATGATCTAAGAGACTCATCTTCAAGCTACTTACAGGGTGCTGCATTACTTGAAAGGCAACCCTAGGATCGAGAACAATACTCTTGCTCTAGAAGCATACATCGATGTTGATTATGCAGGTTCCATAGTGGATCCAAGATCGACTACAGGGTATTGTACTTTTCTTGGAGGTAATCTGGTAACATGGAGAAGTGAAAGTATAATGTGGTAGCAAGATTAAACATGAGATCGAGTTTAGGGCCATTTGCTCGAGTTTATCTTGAACTACTTTGGTTGAAGATTATTCTAGATGATTTGAGAATCAAGTGGGATGACCTTATGAAGCTCTATTGTGACAACAAATCGGCTATCAATATTGCTCATAACCCTAAACAACATGATAAGACAAAACATATTGAGGTTGATAGGCATTTCATCAAAGAAAATTTGGAAGAATGAGTACTGTGTATTGCTATGTTCCATCAAAACATCAATTAGTTGATATTCTAACAAAAGGGTTGAACAATTCAATGTTTCACGATCTTGTATTCAAGTTGGGAATGGAAGACATCTATTCCTCAACTTGAGGGGGAGTGTTGAGCTGTAAATAGAATAGGAGAATTGTTTCATAATCCCTTAATTTGAGGGATTCGGTTAGTTTCCTTTTTTTTGTTTTTAGGAATAAGTTAGTTTTCTTTTTATGTCTCTTGTTTTCTTTTTCTTTTTCTTGTAATCCCCTATATAAATAGGGTGTATAATCAATTTAAAATACAAAAAATTATCACTTTTCATCTAATATTTCATGTCAGTACTTAATTAAGTTGTTTACCCAAGCAGGGCCTTAGTTGACTTTTGAATTTTTATCTAAATTCTGAGATAATAAATTTTTAAATAAAACCACCAAACATGTATATAAGTGAGATGGTTTGGTCTCGAGTTCAAGCCTTGAAAATGCAATTGTGTTATATGGTAGAGTTTTACCGCCCTTGTGGTCCATCCTGGCTCAAATGGGGATTAATCTAAGCGTCCTTCGTATATGCACAGATCCGTTCAGGACACCTTGACAAAAAAAAAATCTTAAATAAAAAATTAAAAATACATATAATTTAATAAGATTTTCAATTTTATCATAAAATATAAGATTTTCTTATATTTCAATATTTAGTTTTTTATTTATAAAAATTTTAAAAATTCAACAATAAGTCATCAAAAAAATTAAAAAACAAACAAAACGTTTTCTTCTAGCAAAAAGCCAAAAAAAAACGCTACCTAAGATTTTCCTTTACTGTCTTGCTTCCCAAAATTTCTTACAAGATCAATGATCAAGTAATCAACTTATGATTGAATAAACTCAGGGGGGAGGTTTGGCATTACTGTGGAAGGAGAAAGACTCGGCAAGTTTAATTAGCTTCTCAAAAATTTTATAGATGTTTCGGTGCACATTCAGAATATGCCTGTTTGGAGACTGATGGGTTTTTATGGGCTACCTGATAGGCATAGGAGGAATGAATCATGGCCAAAACCTAGGGGGTTGAAGAGTTGGATAAATTTACCTTGGTGCTGTATTGGGTACTTTAATGATCTTCTCTCCCAGTCAGAGAAGCGTGGAGGGACTCAACATACTTTTAAGTTGATTCAAGGATTCCGGGAGACAGTAGATGCTTGTGAGCTTAGGGAGGTAAGTATGGTCGGATAACCTTTCACATGGGAAAGATCAAGGGGATCCATGAATTGGGTGGAGGAAAAACTAGATAGAGTAATGGCAAAACAGTGGTGGTTTAGCATGTTCCCCCGGGCCAGTGTGCTAAATGAAGATGCTTATGTCTTTGATCATACAACCCTCATTCCGATTTGAGAATGCTTGGATTAGAGAGGAAGAATGCAGAATTGTTGTTTCACGAAGCTGGGAAAATTCAATTGGGCTGGACGTCGGTAGGCGTTTGTGCATGTGTTCAGAAGATCTTCAGGCTTGGAGTGGTGAGTAGTGGGAGTCCCATAGGAGAAAATTATCGGAATGTCGGAGGAGAATTCAAGCTCTGAAACTATGTTCGGACGAGAGATCGAGCATTTTGGTGACAGAAGCAAGAGCAGAAATGTGTAAACTCCTTAGTCAGCAGGAAGAGTACAGGAAACAGCGGGCCAAACAGTTCTGGATGGAAGCAGGAGATCTGAACACAACTTTCTTCCATAGAGCGGCCTCCATACGGAAGAAAAAAAAAAGTGATATCCCAGATCCAGACCGATGCAGGAGAGTGGATCTTTTGGGATGATGGTCTACAGTAGATGATCAAAGAGTACTTCATGAGACTGTATTGCTTTGAAGGATGCAAGGTAACTCCTTTTCTCCAAAATGTCAGAAGAAGAGTGACGGATCCCCAGAACTCATCCTTGATAGGCCTTTCGAAGCTCAGGAAGTGAAAGAAGTTATTTTTGCCATGCACCCGGATAAATCTCCAGGACCAGACGGAATGGATCCAGGTTTTTTCCAAGAGTTTTGGGATATAGCGGGTCTACAAGTAACGGGTGAGTCATGAGTGCCTCGATGCTTTGAATAATTGTTGTCTCCCTGGTGAGATGAACTCTACACAGTGTTGATTCCAAAGAAGGATATACCACAAAGAGTAGGCGATCTAAGAACCATCTCAATCTCACCTTGCAATGTTATTTATAAAATTGTGGCAAAGGTCTTGGCAAACAGACTGAAACATATCCTACCCTCACAGCACCAGAGAGCTCTTTCATTCCGGGGCGTCTTATTACTGATAACGTGATGTTAGCATTTGAAACATACCACTACCTGAAAAAACAAAGGAGAGGGTCTATAGAACAGATGGCACTGAAAGCAGATATGTCAACAGCCTACGATAGAGTGGAGTGGGGATATATTCATGCAACAATGTTGAAGATGGGATTTCATGAACGTTGGGTGAATTTGATAATGATGTGTATTAGTACAGTAAAGTATAATGTGTTGCATAAGGGAGAGGAAATAGGACCAATTTTTCTACGACAAGGTGACGTGGAAAGTGTCTTTTGAAAAGACATTTTCTAAATTATTTTACTACGGAGAGATAACTATATTATATTTAGGAATATTTTTCAAACAACATATTTTTTAAGATTTTTTTTTTTAATTTTTTTATTATTTTTGGGAAAGTTCCCACTATGTTGGGTATAACAGTAACTAACCCCTCGGATAAGTACCTTGGTCTCCCTACACTCATAGGAAGAAACAAGGAGAATTCATGGTTGGAGTACGAAATGCTTGTCACCGGCTGTAAAGGAAGTCCGAAAAACAGTTACACAAGCTATCCCATCTTACGCTATGAACGTATTCCTTATCCCAAAATCTTTTTGTGATGAAATTGAGAGGACGATGAATTCATGCTGGACTGTTTGGGATAAACTCTGTATTCGGAAGGAAGATGGTGGCCTAGGATTTAGAAGGCTGCATAATTATAACATAGCCATGGTTACAAAACAGTGGTAGCTAAGGTTTTTAAGGCTAAATATTTTCCCTCCTCTTCCATTCTTGAAGCACAGATTAGGTCTAACCCAAGTTACATATGGCAGATTATTTGGAGTTCTCTCCATCTGCCGCGTGAAGGTGTAAGAAGACGGGTGGGCTTAGGTGAAAATGTGAGGATTTGGAATGAACCATGGCTGCCGGACCCAGTTAAACCCTTCATCCAGAAAGCATGGAGGCAGCGACGGTCAGCATGTTGGGAGCTGCTGCAAGCCCAACTTGGGATGTCGAAACCTTGCAAGGGCTCCTGCGGGGAGAGAGAGAGAGAGAAATCTCATCCTTCAATTACCATTGAGCACCAGGGTGAAAGAAGACTCATGGATGTGGAGGGTGGATATGAAAGGAGAATTCTCAGTTAAGAGTGGCTACAGACAAGACACCTCAGCACCAATGCCCAAACATCCCCCATTGTAAGTAACGCTACTTACTCGAAGAAAATTTGGCAGTTGTGGGTTCCACCCAAACTGAAGAATCTATTATGGAGGGCTTGCTCTGGCCTCCTACCCACAATGCAGATACTAAAAGGGAGGAGGGTCACGGTTTCCAACATTTTTCCAGTATGCAGATTGGAACCCGTAGATGCAGCGAGCTGCGAGGCCTGTGGATGGATGGATGGACAGACTGAAGAATTACCGAGAGACCAGGCAGACTTCTGCAACAACAATTCCATGGATAAGTTGGAAGCTATAGTCGGCCTTTGTTTGTCAACATGGAATAGTATTGGTCTGGAATAATAAGAGATGACTTGGTTAAAGACACATGGGTTCACAAAGGTTAAGGTGGAGACTGATTGTTTGTTACTCACCACGGCTATCTCGAGCTCAACGCATCACCTATCTGCTGTAGGGTTGGTGATTGAAGATTGTAAGGGGCCGTTGGGAGAAATACCAGAGTGCACGATAAGTTTTATTCGGAGATCGGCAAATTCTGTTGCCCATACACTTGCTATGGCGGCGAGGTCACCTACAGATTGTGGTTTGTGGGTTGATTCTAACACACCCTTCCTGTCAAGTATACTTTTGAAAGATATGCATTGATAAATTCTCTTTAAGTCGATGATAAAAAAAAACTTACGAATGAAATATGCATTTTAAGTCGATGATTAGTCACGAAATAACAAGCTATAGACAATCAAACAAGAGGGATTATCATGAAAATGAACATAAACGTTTTCATTACCTCTTTCATGAATCTAGGGATACAACAAACAACTTTATCAGTAATGAAACATCACGTATAATGCCAAAACCATGCAGGCAGAAGACATCGTTCAACCCTACCTTAGGGCCAAAAAGGGGGAAGGAAAAAATGCCATCACAGCCGAAAACCAAGTTACAAGCCTCTATGGAGCTCAGAGCTTTCTTCAGATGGTATGTGATCTTCATGCCTGAAAGTTTCATCTGTATCTGCCATCATAGACAGGGAGGGGTGTAGTTCAGGGCGGGGGAATAGCAGCTTCAGCCGAAAAGCATCAACTCCATTCAGATAGTAGCGAAAAAGCCTTTTTGACCTAATAAAACCGAGACGCCCATATAAGGCAAGTGCTCCTTTATTTGTAACTTCTGCTTCCAATGTTACCTTCAGAAACATAATAAGTCATCATAAGCTAGGATCTTGACAAACCCAAACGCTCTTAACATGTTAAATCTCGATTGATATGCTCCATAACACATTTTAGTGACTTTCTGGGGATAATTTATCTGATGGAAATGGAATGGCTCTTTTCTAAGTCATACAGAGCTAGCACAGTAATGAAAAGGTTATTAGCTATAGGTAACGACTCACAATAACTCGGGCATGTAATTGCTTATCAGATTTGTGTAGTTTTTAGGAGAAAGGCTCTCATCACTTATACATTCTGCAGAAGTCCTCAGGACTCAAGAGTTTAGGCATGCTTGTTACCATAAGCATGTCAACATACACATAGCAATAAAATCAAATCATAAAAATAGCAAATTACAAAGAAAAAAAACCTGAAAAAGTGCTTATTTTGACAGCATGATCAATCAGTTACGATATTCGTCATACTTTTGTCAATTCATAATTTCCATTGACTTACCTCTTCACACCCGGATTCCATCATCACTCGAATAGATCTAGTAACGAGTTCAGTAGCTGCATATGAGAAATATTTCAGCTTAAATATCTGAATAACCAATAACTTCATCCAGTCACACAACAACTCAATGTGGGGCTACACCAGCAAAATACTTGTTAAAGGTAGAATTATTTTGACAAAACCAGTTTAGTTTGGTACCCAGAAAGTGATTAGAGGAAAGATGGGATGAATTTCAAATTTCAATCAAAATAGGCTAATGGATCAAAGGCAAATTGAAAAGTGAGAAAAATAAGCTTACAGATCAAAGGCAACCTGAAAAGTTTCAAAAACTTTAAAGTTGTGTTTGGTTGATGGAAAATAATAATGAAAGATAAAAAGACTGACGAAAATGATTTTCTTATGTTTGATTACATAATGAAAAATCGTTTATATTAATGAGTTAAAATAAATAAAATAGATTTGAAGAAGCAAATAAAAAAAATACCTTAAATTTAACTTCATTTTTATTTTCCATTGATTTTTCTTTCTTCCAACTCTCTCTATCTATTTTCTTTTCCTTGCATTTTCCCTTTCTGATAACCAAACACAAGTTTATTAAACTAAAAAACCAATATCCAAATCGAATTTAGATTATAAATTTACCAATGCCTCTGCCTCTGTAAGGCTTGATCACCACCAACATCGCAATGTAACCTCTGAATGTATTCCGATGCTCTCCCATCTTACAGACTACGGTTCCAACACATTTTCCCTCATGGAAAGCCTGAAGAAACGCAAATTCACATGATAAAAAAGAAAAAAGCCCATTTGCTTTTTCGATTCTTGATGTGGAAATATAATAGACAAAGAAAATGTTCAAATTCAATTAAAGAAAAGGAAGGAAAACAGAGAAGAAGATGAAAATTGACCAAATATTATTACCAGGAAAGAAAGGTGAGGCCAGAGGTAGACGAAGTATCTGTAGGTGAAAATTGAGTAGGGTTCGCTGAGTTCTTGATCGACCAGGTGCATGATAAGGGGAAGGTGATGCTCGCCTCCATAGCTGACGTACTCTATCTCAGAGGCATCCACCAGTTCTGCTCCGCTTCCTTCCTCTTCCCTCTTTGTCTCCATTCCTTCTTTTCAAACGTCGCTGATTTTAGGGCGGGCGCGGGCGCTGGCGCTGGGACGACGGTGAGTTTGGGGAAGAAGAGGACACGTGCGATCGTCGCATGTTTGGGCCTCAAGGTTAGCACTTCCGGTTGTATTACTACTGGGCTTGGGCTTGGGCTTTGACTAGGGTTATGTATACAGTGCCCTATAAGCTTTTACAGAGGATTGAGAGCACTTTCTTTGCAAAATTGAGGAGGTGTTCGATCAATTTAAAAAAATACATATTTGGTTAAAAGACATGAAATAATTCAAAATTTTTGAATTTAAAAACTTGTTTGGTTTCTATTCTTTAAAACATGATTCTCAGTTTTATTTTGTTTGGAAAAATACAAAAAACATAAAAAAAAACACTCAAATTAGAGAACACGCATGGTTTTCAGAAAACACCATTTAGATGTTTTCTATATTTTCAAAATAGTTATCGATAACCCTTTTTAAAAACATGAACCAAACATACCCTAAAATTCCATAAGTTTTTTCTTGAAAAATTACTCATTTTGAACAAAAATGTTCTCTATTTAATGTATTGACATTGTCTCTTAAAAGATGAGGTTATTTTTTTGCAAGAAAATAAGAATTATATTTTTATCAAAATCAAGCCAAAAATTGATGGAAGGTTAAATTTCTAAAATTAAGTTTTTAAAAGGTATTTTTAATGAAATCACCCTTTAAAAAAAAGGATAACAGATTAAAATGAACAAATTTAAAAGTTATCTACAAAACTAATCTTTTTTATTTTATATTTTACATTAGATCATGTATTCTGTTACTTACAAATTTATCAAAAATAAAAATCACTTTTTGTTTCTATTACCCATGTTTGACCAAAAATCTCTCCAACAAATTTGGAGATGTGAATAGTACATCTCCATATCTCCAAATATAAAGATGGAAATGAAGAATGGTTGGAATACATTTTTTTGGTGCAAATCTCTAAATATGAAGATGAAGTTAAAAATAGTAAAAAGTTGGAGATGCGAGTATGTTCTTGATGCATTGAATTTTTTACTAAGTCTACTATTATATATATTAAATTAAGCCAATGAACACTAAGATTAATTTGGCTAGAATTAAATTTGGAAAAATTATGTTATGGTTTATCAATATGATTATGTTTAATAAAAAGTTTATAAGGAATGGGAAACAGTCGGTTCATTCATTTAAAAATAATTTCAAATAGATATGTAAAACTAAGAGTAAGTTAACTCATTTAAAAATAATTTATATTATGTATTGTAACTGGGAGGAGAGTTTTATCAAAAAAACCTCATTTTCCAACAACCATCATAAAACCCAACAAAAAAAAAATAGATATTTTTAAATAGAATTTTAGAAAGATTTAGAAAAAAGAAAGTAAAGTGTATTCAATATATATATATATATATATATATATATATATATATATATATATATATATATATATATATATATATAAAATTTTATACTTTAGAATTTTACCAATTTAATTTTAATATTTTGAAATAAAAAGATCGTTAAAATTAAATAATAATAATAATTTTCAATTTTATATTTTTTTAATTTTACATACATCCCATACATACATATATATATATACTTATATATATATATATATATATATATATACCATATATATATATATATATATATATATATATATATATACTCTCTCTCTATATATATATTGAATACACTTATTTTCAATCTTTCACTTTACTTCTTTTTTTTTTAATCTTTCAACATCCGTTGTTTAAAAAAATACATGTTCCTTAGTCGTTAAAAATGACATTTTTTAAACAAAAACTCTAGAGTTAATTTGTCTTTAATTTCACATTTCTCATAAATTTTTTTTTTAAATAGATAATATAATTTTTTTTTATTAACGTATTGATTGTGGATAGATATGAGTTTTAAAATTGTAGATGACCTAGCAAGGCTAAAAGTCAATCTTAATAATACCTTTGTTTGTTCATATTCATTAACTCATCCCACATCATCTACTGTACACAAAATCATATTAAATTTTGAAAGTGAGGCCCATTTATTTATCATTATTTGTCAAAGTAAATAAAAATTATGAATTGATAATAGGAAATAAAATTACTAACTCTCATTTAATACTTGTGTTTTAAAAATAATATTTTAATTCATTAAGATTGATCAAATTGACTAAGCTTTTCAGGGCGGACCTACACTAGCCCTAGGGGGTGGGGGCAAATGCCTCCCTTAAAATTTTGGGATTTTTTTTTTTTTTTTTGTTTGGGGATTTGAAATCATGTGTTTTAATTCAAAGTAAAATCTAATTTTTATTAAATTATTTAAATGATTTATGCTTTTGATTTGCTCATTTCTTATTGGAATTAATTTAGGCTATGTTTGGCTTCTAGAAAATGTTAAGGAAAATGCAAGAGAAAGAAAATATGAAGAAAAAGTGGGAGGAAAGAAAAATTATGGAAAAATAGAATTAAATCTCAAAAATTATTTTTATTTACTACTTTAAACAAAATGTACTATTTTAACTCATTAATATAAAGATTAAATAATTTAAGAATTTGTAAGTTTTTAAGTAATTTTATTTATATTTGTAAAAAAAAAATTATTTATATTTTGAAAGTTCAATATGACTTAGCAACCTAACCAAGAAGGAGATGAATTTGTTTTCTCAAAAACTTGTTGCATAACAACAAATCTTTAATTTAATGAAATAACAATAAATTAAAGAGATAAGGATAGAGAAAACAGAACCCGAATTTATAGTGGTTTGACACACTTCCTTGCCTACGTCCCACTTCTCTTCAACCTTTAATCGGTGAGGGTTCCACTAGTAGTAATCTCCAACCTGAGCTTTTTTACACTTGAATTATGGCTCTAATGGGCACCTCTTCAGGCTATATACACTCAAATTTCCAAGCTCCAATCCCGAGCTTGATTACACTTAGATTTTGGCTCAAATGAGCTCTTCATAATTCCTTCAAGCTACACACACTTAAAGCTTTCTCACTTAAGCACAATGACTCACTTAAGCACAATGAGAGTACACTTTATCTCAAGCTCTCAAAATATTTCAAATACAACTCAAGTTTTGATGAACACAAAGATACACTCTACAATATGCACATGTAATGAATGCACTCACAATCTTAGTTTGAGAATTGATTTACAAGATAAATGATGTTTGAGAGGATATACAATAAGTCTCATGTCCAACAAGTGATCCCCCACACTCTATTTATAGAGTGGGAACTCGGATCACTTAAACTACCAGCCGGTCTACCGATTACTATACACTAGCCGTTTATAATCGTTGTACATAGAAATGTTACCGTTTTGTAGCCATTGGAATCCGAGCGTTAGACCAACCGGTCGACCGTTTCGTCATGTGCACTCCAAGTCACTATTTTATAACAGTTGAAATATGACCGTTGCAGTCAACCGATCGACCGTTTCCTCTTATGGTCTTTGGATGAGCTACTACATCTAATCGGTCGAGTCTCACAACTCTTCCGGTTCTAGCCGATCTGGCCAGTTTCACTTGAGTGATTGTATTCTGGGTCGTACTATTCATAAAGACCAGTCTTTGTTCCTGCGACCCGAATTACTATTCACAATACGACATTCCCTTTCGACGATTAAGCACATTCACTCTGGCCCAGGTTCTTGTTATCAAGTGATCTTTGTTCATCTAGTCATTGGGTCTTCCATAACCCCTTTCAAGGTTCAAATTCATGTTTTGTTTGATTTAAAACACTTCTAAACCTTAGATAAACATTGAAGCTCATTTTTTTATTATTAAATGCTTAAACTCATGTTTTCAAAAGATATGCAATTTAGGATTTGAAAACTGAGTTTGTGAGTGATGCATGTGAAATGATGATATCCTAAAGTGCGCCAATACATTCACCTTACATAGATTCATAAGCTATCAAAATCTCTACTTGATACTTGAGCTTTAAATCTTAGTTACTTGTGATCTTAGTTATTTGATTTTAATGAACTTCATTTCCAAGTACTTGATCAACTTCATTATTGTCATCTTTAGCTTGTATTATCTTATTTGATGCTTGATCAACTTCATCCTATCACTCAACTCAATATTAACCATTAGTAACTAATAACTTTTGTTTGGTATCATCAAAATCTCAACTTGAGGTGACATTTGATTTTCATTATAGATACTTATGATTCCAAAAAATTTGAGAAAATCAAAGGAAATAAAATATGAAGGAAAAGTAGAAGGAAAAAAATTAAGGAAAGTAAAAATAGAATTAAGTTCTAAGTAATATTTTTATTTACCTTAAAACAATTTTATTTATTTAAACTCATCAAGATAAAGATTAAATAATTTTAGAATACTTAAATTTCTAACTAATTTTATTTATATTTAATTTTCTTTTTGAAATTTTTTATTAGACTACTAAACATAAGAAAATTATTTTTCTTTAATATTTTTTGAGAACAAACATAACCTAAATTTTTTTATTAGATAATTAAATATGAGAAAATCGTACCTTTTGATAATCATTTTCTGGATCCACCATTGAAGCTTTTAGTTTTCACTGATTAACAGTGATTAAGTCCTTTCGTTTTATTGTACCTCTTCTAAACAGTGATTAAGTCCTTTCGTTTCATTTTATCTCTTCAAAAAAACAGTCCTTCATTTTATGATTCCATTTTAGACTTTTTTGTTAGGTTATAATTGATAATCAGGTTAGTTTTATTTTGATGCTCTAGATTAAGGGTCAGTTTGACATTACTTTTTGTCAGCGCTTCTATTAGAAATGTTTTGATAGGAATCCGAGAAAAGTGGTTCTACAAAAAAAAATTTATAACATGTCATATATGTATAAAAACGATTTTATATCATTAAAATTACCAAAAA
This sequence comes from Tetrastigma voinierianum, assembly GCA_016808115.1. NCBI lineage: Eukaryota > Viridiplantae > Streptophyta > Magnoliopsida > Vitales > Vitaceae > Tetrastigma > Tetrastigma voinierianum. Next base: position 62,135 of record JAEQBH010005114.1, on the reverse strand, counting down.
TAACATTTAATATTTAATTATAAAAATAGGACATCATAATAAATAAAATGTATTATAAGTATATAAATAAATATAAAAATTATATTAATAAAATCCTAAAATAATTATTTTACGATTATAAAAATATTTATAAAAAAATTTGAACTAATGAATAAACATATACTCGTATTTTATTAATAAAAACCTAAAATAATTATTCGTATGATTATAAAAAATATTTAAAAATATTTAGAATTAATTAATAAACATATACAAAAATTTGTATTGATAAAAACTTAAAATAATTATTTTATAAAATATTTTTTATGATTATAGATTTTTTAAATATTTACAAAATTTTAGATGTTAGATTTTTAAGAAATATATGATATTATCAGATTTTTTAAATAAAATAAATAGATGTTTAAGGAAAATAAATAGACATTTGGGATAAACAAGTAAAATTATTTTAGTAATATCCAAAAACTTTTAAAGTGTTTTTAAAAAAAAAAAAAAAACATCTCCCAAGTGCTTCTCAAAAAACACTATTTTTTTAAACTTTTAAAAAATTAACTTTGAAAATGTTACTTAATAGCATTTTTGTCACAAAAACGAGCAAGAATGTTTTAAATTCTGAAACAGCTACAGAAGTCTTGTATTTAGTATATTAGTGTTTTTTAATGCAAAGTGTTGTAGGAATTGTTGTGAATATATTTAAAGACCATATTTTAGGGCCTTTTATTCTCTATATGACATATGATGTCATATATTTAATTAAATTATTTAGAACTTCATCTAGTGAATTTTTTGCTAGGTCATCAAGAACATGCTCTAAGAGGGTTTTGGTATTGGGATTTGTCCCTTTTAATAAAGAGCATGCTCAAAGAACGTTCTCTTATTTTAAAAAAAATTCACTTTTTGTTTTATACTTGACCAAAAATCTCTCCAACACTAAGAGGGTTTGGCTATTGGGATTTGTCCCTAATGTTCTCTTGTTTAATATATATATATATATATTCCAAGTTCTCAAGTTCTCCTTAAAAAAAAATTAAAAATAACTTTTTGTTTTCATCACACGAAACTTGACCAGAAATCTTAATCTCCTATTTTTATTTTGAAAGGATTAATATCCAATATTAAGAGGGTTGGTATATCAATTCAATGATTTAATTCAACTCAATAATTTATTTAATTAAATAAAATATATTTATATTAATAAAATTATTTATTTTATTTATTGATAATCATATGCGGCAAAGTTAGCTTGGACGTACTATATATGGATTCTAAGTATCGATCTTATTGCTTTGACGGATCGAGGGCGAGGCGACATACACAGAGAAGAAAATGGAATTTTTTTTTTTTTTTTTAATTAAGATAAAAACGACGTCGTTTTGGTCCTAATTGAAAAATAATAGCCATGATAAATCCGCCCCTCCCTCTTGCATTGATTCACTTTCATTTTATCAAGCTAATAAAAATTTCAATTGTTAATATGGAAGGCGTAATCTGAGAATAGTTCGAATGAAAAGGGATGAACAAGCGGTCGTAATCTATCATCATTCTAAGTGGAAATATTTTGTGAAGTATACCAAAAACTATGACTTTATTTTATTTCTTTTTAAATAAAGTTGTCTCAATATTTAATTTAAATCACTAATAATATTTTGTTAGGTTATTGATTCAATTATTTAAGAGATGAATCATCGTTCTCTAAAGCAATAAATTTGCCAGTTACATTGCATGTCTTGATCAAAGAATGGTCTACAATTTTGATATGGATAGAACGCGGCGTCTTCGCGATCTTTTTATCCGGTGGGCGCGAAGTCTTTTTGGGCTGGCGTTTAACTACCAAAAACTTGATCTTTTCTTAGTGATATGAGAATAGATGGTGATTCTTTAATGTGGAAGACTTGGTAAGTCTAGCAAAGAAAATGAAAAACTAGGAAATATAGATTTCCGATGGTTTAGCGTTTAGTTGAATTGACATTACTTCTACATTTGCGACAAGCATCACATTGAAAAATTATTTTTACGCTATGAAAGGTATGGCGGTTGCGAGAATAGAATGAGAATTGAATGGTTAAATGACGGAGTTTAGTTGTATCTGTAGAAATGAGAATTGATTCTATTGACAACGAACTCATTTTGAATCGTTTTCAAAATATGAATAGTCGTGAAATCAATTATCTCATGATACAAAACATAGTGTAAGCAGTTTGTACTTTCTATCCTTCAAGTTTAAACTTTTATTAGCAATATAATTGTTCATACTTTATTTCTATATATTGATATATTTTGAGAAAAAAAGTAATTTATTAATAGTGCCCCCTCTGGGAGTTTGGATCCTGCTGGATCTTAAGGTTAACAATGAAGTAAATCTTGATTGTTGGAGAGCAAACCCAAACCTAAAGATAGTTATTAAAGACAAATATTAATTAAAAATAATGAAATTATATATTTTTAAATTTTTAAATTTTAAATTTTTTTTTTTTGAAAATCTTCAAAATTAATTTAAATATTTTCTTCATTTTTTAGCTCATTCTATTTTCTCTCATACTTTTTTTCACAACTGAACATAGTATCTTTTTTATTTAAAACTTCTTAAGAGTGTTTCTATTTCCTTTGATGGAATTAATTAAAAGAGTTCAATACACTGGTGTTTAAAAAATGTTTCCCTTTTTAAGTTAATTTATGTGTAATAACAATTCAATACTTATATTATCTCATTTTCAAATTGTGACTTTATCTTTAGTTTGAGCTTGCAGTTGAAGCAAAACTTTTTCCAAACAGACCATAAGTTAACTATATAATAATGTCATAATTCCAGAAAATATTAAAAAATGAAAAAATTCCAACTGTTGAACACCCTTTTAAATTTCAAAGCAAACAGAACACATGTTTCCGAACATTTTTAAAAGTAAAAGATAGGAAAAGTGGACTAATGAAAGATAGAACCCAAAGCAAATTTGGATACCTACAAGGCTAACTTAAGAACAAAGAAAGATAGTTTGAACATATCTGTCAAAGGCTCTTGGAATTATCTACATGATACTTACCCTTAAATTTCCCAAATATATATATATATATATATATATATATATATATATATATATATATATATATATATATATATATATATATATATATATATATATATATATATATATATATATATATAAATTAAAATAAAATTTTATTGAACAAATATATTCAACATTAAGTAAAAATTTCACTGTAAGTTTATTACCACCAAGCATTTTTAGATAAAAATCAATAATTAAACTATTAAAATCAATTTGTTCTGTATATGTTTTGATAGATAATTATAGTAATCCATTCAATCTTTCTTGTGACATTGTTGATCGAAGGTATAGTTTGATTAACTTCAAACTTTGAAAGCTTAACTAGGAAATGTTTGTAAGCGGTATGGTCAGTAGTGATACCTTAAGCAATCCATACATTTGGAAAATAGGAATCAATCGTTTCAAATGATACAACATGATTGTTCTTTTAGTCTCGCTTAGTATGACTTTCTGTAAATCTTTGCATTTCGGAAAATAAGCTTCCTACATCAATATCGAGTTCATGTTATGTCTCAAAATTTTTTCAAGCTTATACTTTATGAGACTTCAAACAATGTCGTAAATACACAATATGTAAGCATGTAAATCAAATAAAAATCCAAAAATATCTTCATATTTTGAAATTGTTCAAATCTACTATTAGTGAAGAAATAGCTTGATCAACTATATATAAGAAATAATCATTTCTATAAGATCTTGGTGAATGTATAATCTTGCCTAGCATTTTCATATTTGCTTCTTTACGTAAATAATCTGACTTTTCACAAAATGTAGGTTCAATTTTCATGTTGACGACAATTTCTTTACTTGATAATCTTATCGGATTCGTCAGGTTTCTCTATAGGTCTCAAAAACCAGAAATAAGTACTCAAATGACTAATAAGGCATCGATAAGCCTTCTTTACTTTTGCAACATTTGCTCCCACTCTGACAATAGGATAAAATGTTGTATCAAATAACCATGCCAAATAAAATTCCAAAATCCATGATATAATGATAAACTTTTAGCATGCTGAGATATACTTGGGATCGTGCAATGAAGGAGTTGCAGACGTGTCGTTTAATGAAGTGGGGCCCATGTGAGACTTCCTTTATTGTATTTAAAGTGAGAGTCTTTTTGAGGCTTTATTTATTGCATTTAATTGAGTTTTTTAAGAAGGTATTAACAACAAATTTTTTATTATATTTAATTATTATAAATTATAAATATATATAATATTTTATTATTTCAAAAAAGGAGCCCACTATAAAGTGAGGCCTAGGCAACGACCTACCTGATATATATATATATATATATATATATATATATATATATATATATATATATATATTATTATACCAACAAATACTCACAAGACTACTAGTCATTCTTTAAAACATTTACATTGACCATAACAAATATATCTTCGATGAAAAATGATGCTCATCAAGGGATAAGAGTCATACTTTCTTATTCTTCAAAAGTTATATCTTATTCTTAATAAAACTTATCCCTTGATTGCAAGTTGGAGGCCATAGTCTTAATCAATTACAAGTTGCTTAATCTTTTCTCCCTTTGTTCTCAATCTAGGAAAATGCTAAGGTACCGATTCCACATCAATTTAGTACTTACCAAACTCGTAATTATGATTATTAAATACATATATATATATATATATATATATATATATATATATATATATATATATATATATATATATATATATATATTATAAATGATTATTTAAATAAGCATGAATGACCACACATTGCTCGGTAAATAATTGGCTGTTATTAATAGGCCCATAACTTACTATATATGAGTTTCTGGAAGAATGAAAATATAGTTTTTTTCTTGAATTATCTTTATTATCTTTTTTTCTCTCTTCTTTATCTTTCAACACGTTATCAACACAAGACCTCGAACAATCACAAAATCAGAAAGCTCAAATCCAGGGAACTGAGACCTCAGACGATATTACAAAATCATAAAACAAGAAATGTACATTTCAATTTCATAGTCTGAAATTTTTTTAAAATTTTTGGATTCAATTTCGAGGTTAAAGCCTAGCTTGAACTCTGTTGTAAAAACCAGCCCGAAGCATACGTTTGAAATATTTAAGCATGATGCTTGAAGATGAAAAAGAATTATGTTCTTTTCTGAAAACAGGCTTGAAGCCTGCATCTGGAATGTTCAAGCCTGAAGCTTGAAGAAGAAGAGGAAATACCGCAACCCTACAGGATTGCGCTATGGCCTTAATATTCATTCGTCATCATATTGATGAAGGCCTAAAAAGTGAATATTTAACGGTCAAGGATCCATTGATCATGCAGATGAGTTTGGAAAGAGCTGATATATTCATCAAAAGGCTAGTAATTCTTCCGAAGGCCCGTTATGATTGACTTCATTTAAAACTACAAGATTTCAAGTCAGTTAGTGACTACACCTCAGCCTTGTTCAAAATTAGTTCTCAACTGAAATTATGTGGAGAAAAGTTACATATGAGGACATGCTTGAAAAAACATACACCACTTTTCACTTGCTATACAATGTGTTCCTGCTGTGACAATATAGAAATTAATACGTTTTACCAAATATTAAAGTTAATTAGATCCTTGTAGTTGAAGCGGAATAATGACATTCTTGAAAACCACCAATCTTGCCTACTAGATCCTTACCATTGCAAAAGTCAATGCTAGTATTGGAGATTAATAAACGTAAGTGAGCATGGGCATGAGATAAGCCCGCTAGTGATCGCAGTCAGCTATAATTCTTGGAATCAAGGTGATTATAATCTGTGGCGACCCCAGGCTCAGCCCAGGCCCGACTAGTTGTGATGCAGAAAACAAAACCCCGGGGGCGCTGTTGAAGCCATTAGCAAATTCGTTTTATCAAATACATTTCATTCTCAAATCTTTGCAGGCTTAATTTTTAATTTAAGGTAAGCCCTTAAAAAGCATTTTACATTCTTAAAATGCATTTACAATGAAGGCATTACATGCCTTATCAAAATGATTACAAAATAGATATTTGAAGTTCAAAATGTTTTAGGAAATATCAAAGTTCAAAGAAACATGACATGAATACACCAAGACATACTCATAGTGAATTTATTCTTTATGACTCAAACGCTCCTCGATCTTGGATCCACTTTGCGATCACTATATATCTTTTTCGGTACTGCGCATTGGTAAAACATTCGCTTTAAGCATTTTCATGTTTAGTGGTTCTATCACGATTCTTTCTTCATTTGATTTAAGTCAAATCATGCAAATTTTTTTCTAAACAAAAGATTTGAATCTTTTGAATGATCCATACAAATCTGATACATATATTTATTTCATATGTCATCATCCGTTCTACGAGTTCATTGATCCTTCCAAATATAAGCTTTCTTAGCCAATAAATCATTCAAATCACAAATCATGCATTTCATACTTTCTTATCATTTCGTCTGCAATCATGCATTTCAATTCAATATGCTCAAAATCTCAAAGTCATTTGATTCTCATACTTAACAAATTTAACATGTTTTGATTATATAGGATATCGGAATCATAAGCCCAGTCCAGAAATTTGCGAGGCGGTATAAAAACATTTGTTTTATAACATAGTACGGTCCCGTTGGGCTACTAACTGGTTATTAAAAATCAATTCGTGAACACTATCAATATTGTCCCGCTGGGCTACGGATCGGAGTAACACATCAATACATTCGTTTACAGTACTACTAATTTGACCCCTATTGGTATACCAATATATCGCTATCAGTGCGGTTAATCATTCCTATTAAGGAGCTTTTCCAAATCACTCATAACAAAATACGGTATAGTATGTATGTTTGGCCTGACAACCATTCATTTTCAATAAACCTTGAAATTTTCATATGCAAATCAAGCATGCCGAATCGATCGAAACAAGCGGAAGTATGTTTTCTAATACATTTAGAACAAACATTTCAAATTTTGAAACAAGAATAGGAGTAGATAGAACAAACATATCGTTTTCATTTATACTTCAAATAATGCATACATGCAAATATTTGACAAACTTTCACAACCAATCATTTCAAATCAATATGTAGCTTTCAGAAATAAGCATTTCACAAACAATGCTTGAAATGAGTTAGAGATATGGAAGAGATAAACCAATACTTGAAATAGGAAAGAGAGACTTAGAACAAACCAAAAGATTGTCGTCCTTCAATTCATGTCTCGAATCTGACCTCCAGCACAAGACTCGACAACCTAATCCATCACATATTTCACAATCAAGAATAACGAAGAAAATCATTTGTGCATTCTAGGATTTTTAGTTGAGTTGATATCTACAAATACACCTTCACTTGCCAAATTTTACAGGGACAATTGGCCATATTTTTTCTCCTTACATCCTTCAGAAAGGTATAACAAGCTCTATGAGTCTATTTTTAGTAGGAATTTGAATCATCTCATTTAGATCCCAAACACAAGGGTTATGGCATCTTTGTACCAAACTTGTCGGTATACCAAACTCACTCGATTACCTCACCCATTTTCTCAATTTGAGTCTTAACTTCATAAATTGGTATTAGTCCCTTATACTCATTTGAATATATGGTTCTAGGTTTCTTCTTGAGAATTTAGATCACATCCAATTTTGAATCCAATAGAACTCAAGTTATTGCATTTACATCCATACTACTCAATTTGCAAGCATATCGGATTATTCTTACACATAGCTCAATTTGACAAATTTAAGGCACTTTGAGATTCTGATTGCATACTTCCTTCAAGTAATTATTATCCTAGAAGAATAGTTTGCAAATTTTCGAATCACTCAATTTGGATAGTGAAACTCAACATATAAGCCTAAATACCAAAACTATTCCAAAACACATAAGCTGTTTGAGCTGGACCCCGGGAAAGTTTGTCAAGAAACGAGGAGCATCGGCTGAATTTGCAGGTCCAAAATGCAGGTATACCTATTTCATGGAGATTTGTTCTCCTAGACGTCTAGTATACTCACCAATTTGAATCACTCAATTTGGATGAGAAATGACCAAGTTATGGCCAAAACAAAAACATGGGTTTGGAAAATTTTTGATAGCATCTCCTTTAAAACTTCATCATTTCCTCTATACAAAACTCCTCCATTTGAGGCATAAACAAAAATCAGCTAGTGAGCTCATGCGTAAAAAAAAATCACGTTTTATGCAATGAGGTTTCTTCTTTCGAAAGATCATTCAAATAAATTACAGGGTTTGTTAGCATCTGTGAATCACTTGAACCAGCACTGGCACTATAAGCCCAGACAACCTTGCAAGTTCTTGCACAAATCTTTTAATTTCTTCTACAAAACCCTAGCTTTCTCTCTTTGCTCCTCTCTTCTCTCCCAAAAACGTTTTTTGCTCTATTGAGCTCTTAGACCAAATTTTGGTCTTTAAATCAAAATCCTTATAAGGCCTTGGTTGGCCTACAAAACCCATTTGGACTTAAGTTATCCCAAAATGCTATATAGCCCATACATCCTTCTATTTGCACTTCAAATTTCTCATATTCACTCTTAGACACATAAACATATTCTCAAATGACCTTTAGGTCCTGATTTTATAAGTTTCCACTTTTGCCCCCTTGACACTTAGGTAAATTCCCGGGTTCAAACATTTAATCGCTTAACATATAACAATCAATCATAAAATCAAATATCATTTAACATATTCCCGAAAATGATTTTGTAATTTTATCCCTAAACATATAATAAAATATTATAAAAACTTTTAGGGCAAATTTTTTTTTTTTTTGGGGCGTTACATAATCAGTCTCAAAATAAGAACAATACCTCCAACAACCAAAAGTTGAATCGTTCAGAAAAATTATGCGGAAAGCCCAGCGGGGCCACATAACAAAAGGTTTGTAAAGTTAGATATTACGGATGTTGAATGAAAGGTCATTGTGGAATGAAAGGTCACTGGTCTCGTACCTGTCGTATGACCAAGCTTTTGGTTGACCTTTATCGGGCCTCCATGAAAGGAAAAGACAAACCGCATTTAAGAAGCAAATTTTATTGTGGAAAAGACAATGGATCCAGTGATCTTTTCTTTGATGATGATGGTATGAGTACCTTTATGAAACATTTTTGATGTTTATGATTTTTTTGAAGATCCAAGTGGAAAAATTGACCATTTGATTGGGGATGACAATGTGTGCTATGATTGAGACATATGATTATCCTGTTACTTTTTTTATGTTATTTTATTTTCCATACAGTTATCTATAATGTGAACTTTGATTTTCTATTTAAATTACGTTTTTATTTTGAAGATATATGGATCCCTCCTCATAATTGATCAATTATATGCCATCTGTTGGTGATGCATGTCTTGTTGATTGTGCCACAACCCACACGATCTTGTGTGATAAGAAATATTTTTCAAACTTCACATTAGCTCAATCTAATGTTCATACTATCTCAGGTCCTATTGACCTGATTAAAGGCTCCAAAAAAGCCACCATTATTCTATTGAAAGGCACTAAATTGCAAATTGAAGATGCCCTTTATTCTAATAAATCTAGTATAAATTTACTCGAGTTTCCAAGAATCTATTTGAAATTGATATCATGAAAACTATAGATCCTTGGTAGGAAATGAGTATTTACTCATTGCTTCTATTATTCTGGGCAAAATGTATCTTGGAACAATTGCCTTCATTATCTTGTAGGTATATGGATATTATATAACAAGATGCATAACATCGTGGGCGGGGATTCAATGACTCAATGCATTTTACTTTGGCATGACCAACTTGGGCATCCTGGAATTTCCATGATCATGTATGAGTTCAAAATTCTACTAGGCATCCATTATGGCGGACATATTTTGTAGCGGTGTGATTATATATGTTTGCTTGTTTTTGAAACTAATTATTAGATCAAATACTTTTACAAAGGTGCCTTGAATCCTCGCTTTTCTAGAGAGCGTATTCAAGGGGATGTTTGTAGGCTTATTCACCTACCTAGTAGTTTTTGAACATTTTATGGTTTTTTAATTAATCGTCCTTTCGATGGTCTCATGTATGCCTTCTTTCTAGTAGAAATGTTGTCTTTGCTAGATTATTGGCTCAAATAATTCAACTCAGAGCACAATTCTCTGATCACCTTATCAAGGCAATTCTTCTTGATAATGCTGGTGAATTTTCATCTCAAACATTCCTTAATTATTATATGTCTATTGGTATAGATGTTCAACATCCTGTTGCTCATGTTCATTCTCAGAATGGGTTGGCTGAATCTTTTACAAAGCGTCTGCGATTGATTCTTCAGACCATTGCTGAAAATAGGTGCATTTGTCGGCATGTGGCCATGCAATGATTATACCGACATGGAATTTAATTCGCCTTAGATCCTCTGTTGATCACGGTTTGTCACCATTCTGACACTGTGGAGTTGTCGACCCTATTCATGTTCTGCGAGTTTTGATTCGCATTGTTTATGTTCCAATTGCCCTCACATCGACCTAAGTTAGGTCCTCAACGCCGTCTTGATATTTATGTTGGCTTTCAATCTGCATCTATTATAAATTATATCGAGCCTCTTACGAGGAGGTTTTCTTGCTCGATTTACGGGTTATCACTTTGATGAAAATCTTTTCCGCACTTTAGGGAAGTAAACCAATTCGGAAAGATTGAGAAATTACATGAGATAAAGTCATACGTATCTCCGCTTGATCCCCGTCTGAAAGCGTCCCGAACTAGAAGTTGAAAATAATTCATTTACAAGGTCTTGCGAATCAATTTTATGATGCTTTTATTGATTGACAAAGATTACCAAAATCACATATCCATTTGCCAAATATCCCGTTGAGTTAAATCCCAACGAGAAAATTACAAAGCGACGCGGCAAATAAACCTAAGCCACGATTAAAACATAAGAAGACCTATTGGCTCAGACACAGTTCCTAGAAGGAAGAGTATTATATCTAAATACCCGAAGGCATATAATGCTAAATACTAGATCGATGAACAAATGCCCTGTACCAGAGGCACCAGTCAAAGAGTTATCTCTGTGATGTACAATTTACATATAATGAAGAGATGTCTATCAATTATATACATGAGGAAATATGGGATGAAATACTACCCCGAATAAATAATGTTTTCTTTCCAAGTGGCTATGGACATCATAAGAAATGATGAGAGATCAAGAGCCGCAAAATGTGAATGAATGTCGACATTGAAGCGATTGGTTAAAATGGAAAGAAACACGTAGAAACAAAATTAAGATCCTTTATTAAGCAGAAGTATTGGACTAAAGTAGTTGAGCACTACAAATATACAACATATTGGATATCGATGGGTCTTTGTCTGACGAAATGAGAATAATGAAATGAGTGCGATATAAAGCCTTGTATGTGAGTTTCTCACAAAGACACAGGAATTGACTATGAGAGACATATTCTCCGTAATGGGCGCAATCACATTAGTATTGAGAAATGAGTTTTGATCTTAGAAGGAATTTGGATATGCGTTTGATGGATGTAGTCACAGCATATTTACATATGATCTCTGATCTTTGTGTATATATGAAAATCCCTGAAGGGTTTACATTGCAAAAATAATGAATTCAACATAGACTTGAAAAGATGGGTGAATTGATGTACAACTTGACCAAGTCAATGATAATCCCGGATTTATTTACAAAGCCACCTTGTACGCAGCGTTCAAAAACTTATCTGACAAGTTGGCATCGCTAGCTCAAAATCTTCAAATTGAAGTTGAAGACAATATATTCATGTCGCTCATAAAGGGAGTATGAATAAAGATGTTAGATCATGCTCTTTTCCCTTAAATCCAGGTTTTGTCCCGGCTGGGTTTTATTGTAGGAGTTTTATTGAGGCGATTACTAACAATCTAGTGATAGTCATTCGAGGGAGTGTATAAATTGTCGTTGATATTTGTGAATAATGCGTATTTCTACCAGTAAATAATTATTACGGTATTAAAGACTGTAACACTATATATATAGGTTTCTGGAAGAATGAAAATATAGTATTCTTCTTGAATTATCTCTATTATCTCTTTTCTCTCTTCTTTATCTATCAACAATATATATATATATATATATATATATATATATATATATATATATATATATCTTTCTATATATATATATACCTTAAAATACCAAGTTACATGATAAATCGAATACAAATGAATGACATGAAAGTACAAATAAATGGAACTCGGGTATAAGATAAATGAGATTAGGTATTAAACAAGATGACTAATTTACACATTTTATGATTGGTTCGATTTTCGATAATTACAGCTAGGTTTTTTTTTTTTTTTTGTGAGAAGGAAACTACAAACAAGTAAACATACACATTCTATGAAGTATCACAATAATTTACAAAGCCCGGTTTTAACACATCTCACAAATAACTTTTTTTTAGCTAAACAATATGTTGTTTTATACGGTTTTGATAGCCTGAAAATTAAAGCAAGTGTAGAAGATTAACACTGAGTAGATTGAATTTTTCAAGATGAAATTAATCACATGGTTTGGCCATGATCAAAAGGGATAAATATGCCCCTTTTAGTACTCTTTTTTTCCTCATAGAGATCAGGTCTTCACATAGCATTTTTTCATGGTCAGTGACTCCGGGTAGAAAACCATTCCCTTGCGAAACAAATTAGAATATAACTCCCAAAATTTTATTCTTTTGGCACCCCACAAAAGACACATATAACATGACTTTAAGTGCAGCAATGAAAGCCTTACAAGCAACCCTATTTTCTCTTCTTTTTCTTCTTCATCTTCTTCTTCCGGCCCCCTAGTACTTCAACTTTTCCTTCTTTCTATCTTTTTGATTAATTTCTTGCTTTTTTTTTTTTTTCTGATCTTCATCCTAATCATAATCGAACCTCCAGATCTTACTTTTTGATGTGCATATCACTGGCAGCTGAAACCGATCTATCTACTAGTGATTTTTTTTCCTTTTTATGAAGTAGTTAGGGTGACAGCCAACTAATAAGGAGTTTAAAGGTGGATCATAATCATGGGAAGAGATCTGTTCCTTCCGAGGCATCGGAAGAGAAAGACGAAGATCCTTTCTTTCTTGTATATCCAGCAGCTCAATCTCAAGGAAATACCTCAGCCGGGGTTTCAGCCTTTGCTCATCAAGATATTGGCAGCTCCAACAACCTGCCTCCTCATGGGCAAGAAAGCCGGTCAGTCTCATCGGAGTCCGGCATGAGGATGAGGCAGCATGGCTTGTTTCAACCTATCCAAGATCAAGGTAAAACCACTAAGGCTCTATGCTGAATTCTAGAAAGTGATAAGGAAGATAAAAAACCAAAAACAATTATTTTCTCATTTTTATTTCTTCACCGAATATATAAAAGAAAATAAAATATAATTAAAATTAAAATCATTTAATACTAAAACATAAAGAAAATAAGTTTGAAAATATATGTAAAAATGATCTATTGATTTTGATTTTTATCCTCTACTTCCTTTCCTTCTATTTTCATTCAAATTATTGGGGATGTATAAGGCTATTTGGTTTATGTTTTTAAAAACTGTTATTAAAAACTTTTTTTTTTTTAATTTTGATGTTATCTGAATTTAGTATTTTTTGTATTCTTTATGTTTTTTTTTAAAACAAAAAAAAATTAGAAATTTTTATGTTTTCCTTTTTTTTCTTTTTTTCTTTTTTAAATAAAAAACAGTTTTTAAAAACAGTAAAGAAGCCCGTGAACAAGCTTTTTCTTTCCGTGAGTATCGGTATGTCTTTTTCTTGGGAAGGGGATTTCTTGGATCTACATGCCTTAGTATTTTATTGACTGAAGTTGTCTAGAGCCTAAAATCTCCGATCGTCTATTCTGTTGTCATACAATTCCAAGAAAAAAAACACATAATTATTAATATATATAACCGCATGTCCTTATACTATATTATTTAATTACTTTGGAGGAATCTTCTTGCTACGAAATTTTCTGTTTATATATCATTTTTCCTTTCATAAATTCTTAAAATATCTATACAGTTCATGTCTATATATTCAATAATATTATCTTGAAAACTTTGAATGGTTGAATCTGATTACCATAGATAGGTTTCATTTTTATTTTTTAATGCATGAAAAACATTGGACATGGTTTACTTGTTTTGAGAAGTTTTCTTATGACAAAAGGTTGAGTTCGGAAGTTCCAATGTTTTTAGGGGGGCTTTGTTTACTATGAAAGAATTTTGTTGACAGATGGGATTGAATCCTTGCGTTCTAAGATTCGACTTTGTATTAAATTAATTAGAAAATGATTTTTTTATTTTATTTTATTTTTCTTAAATTATATACATTATATACATTGGCCAGCTGGGAGTGGGAGTGGAAAGAAAAGACATTATAGGGGAGTAAGACAGAGACCATGGGGAAAGTGGGCAGCCGAAATCCGAGACCCGAAGAAGGCTGCTCGAGTGTGGTTAGGCACCTTTAACACGGCGGAGGCCGCCGCCGCCGCTTACGACGCTGCTGCTCTCAATTTCAAGGGAACCAAAGCTAAGCTCAACTTTCCTGAAAGACTTCAATGGCCATCTCCTTCTCCCTCCCAGTTTCCCGGCGCCATCACTGTTCCTCCACCTCCAGCTCCGCCGTATTCTCCTTCTCCTCCTCCTCCTCCTCCTCTACCGCCTCCTTTTCCAATAAATGAGGAATTCCCCAACCTTTTCCAGTACGCCCAGCTGCTTTGCAGCAGCACTGATGATGATTTAAGCAGTGCTGCTTCAGCTCTCTATAACCAGCAACCTTTTTCCTCTCAGGCTCCGTCAAATCCTTTGGCGGCGCCTCAACAACGTCGGCCAGTTGAGGAAGAGCTTCTCAGGGCTTCTTCGGAGAAGGGAAGTTCTTATGGAAGTAATGTTTTTGGGGAGGGGAGGGATTTTGATAACAGTAACCCGTAGGATCTAAGTATACTAGGGTTTGTGGGGGAGACTCACGACCATGCATGCATGTGGACGAAGACCTTCTAGTTTCTAGTCTTCACATCTTGTCAAGGAAACTTCTCCGGCTTACTGTCAATGCTGTACCTATTGGATCCAAGCATTTATGTCACTTCTATCATTTCGAATGTGTCTTTTATAGATAAATATTTTCTCATTTTATCGTTCTATGAATATAGAACAATATTTTAAAATCTAGATGGTGATTGAACCTAAAAATGATCGATTAATGGTTCATTAGTTGATCCATATCAAAATCAAATCGAAAAGATCATTGATTGATCGACGATCCAATCCGCCAGATAGAATTTTTAAAACAGTAATTAATCATCTAGAACCCTCCTATAACACCCATTTCAATGCCCTTCCAAATAGAAAATTCAAGTAGCAATCCGTTTTTTTTTAACGTGGAGATGGTTAAATTTTATTGTTAAACTCCAAACCCAACAAGTCCTGCTGACAGTAATAAGTTTATTTTGATAATATTGGTTAAGATTAATAGATTATTTTTAATGGGATAAAAACAAAGTCATAAAACTTCTTTATTTCTTAAAAATAAAATAAATAAATACCACCTTAATGACTTTTTCCAAAAATATACAAGCTATGCTAAACCTTGATATTCATATCAAACTATCCAACAAACTTGATTTTTTAGGAAATTTGGTTGTTTAACATAATATTAAAACCTAATTTAATAGAAGATTAAGGAGGAAATGATAAACATATATAAAATTTTAGCAAGTAAATAAACTTTGAGCTTTGGATTTATTTAGGTTTTTTAGAAACAAAAATATTAAAATAATTTGAAAATAAAAATAATGCTCAACTAATTACGGTATTAATTTTTTTTTTTACATTTTAAGACTATTTAAAAAAATTTGTAAAAAAACTAAAGACGTACAAAACTCATAAAACTTTCATGTTTTCTAGTGAAAAACCGTTGCCTACGGATGGATCAGACTTTGACTTTAGAGATGCGGGTTAAACATTATATAAAGCATCGATTTAGGTTATGAGAGCCATGCATGCACCCTTGACTTTCTTTATGTTAAAAAAAACATAAAAAAAAAAAAAAAAAAGGAACCTTAGTTCCGGTCTACCTCATATTATACGGCGTGCAGTTCCAAGGATACGTCCTGCATGATAGTCTAAATTAATTAATACTAGCCTTAGCCTCAACTTTCATAATTTGACCTCAAATATTAAGGAAAATTTGTGTTCCTGTCCATTAATTTAAAAATATATAAAAAATTCAAAATATAGTACTATTTTATAAAAAATAATTTTGTATCACATTATGGTAGTAGTATCTAGGTACTTATTAATAAACTATAGGTAATATTTTACAAAATCATACTGAAACCCAATTATATATATGTGACATTCTTTATACTTTTTTTTGGAATTATTCCCAATTTAATATGCTGAAACACAAGTATCCCAAAAGTAGAAAAGTGGTAGGGCATGCAGAGGCGGAAACAAAAAGAAAAGGAAGGAAGGAAGAATGGATTGGTAGTGGGAATGAAAAGGCAATATTAAGCATGCATAATAATAATGCAATATGTAACTTTATCCGGGGGTGCATGTGATAGGACTTAGGACGTGACATGAGGTTCTTCCTAGTTCCTACCCAGGCGTGGAGGGAGGGGTTGATGATTCCCATCAACGCCACTGATTTTTCTTTTTTCTATATATATATTTTGGAGTTTTCTGTGGCCGACGTTGTACTTCAAAGCAGATGCTTTCGGCTTGACGTCAACCTTTGCGGCTGTAAATATTCACCTCTCATCGGATGACGACTGTCTGCCTGTCGCGTTCACTGAACCCAGTCAGTCACGGTTAGAAGAAGCTGGGACGTTGACGTCACGTTGATTCCTTGTTCAACTTTTTTAGGCCCTCTAGTTTTAGGTGGGTGGGTTGATAATAGTTTAAAAGAGAGAAATATTGTAAATCTAATACCACTTTTGTAACCTTCAAAAATAGCAATTTTGGATCAAATTATCCTCTGATAGTGATTGTTTTCTCTTTGGTTCTCTCTTCCCCTCGGAACTCTCTCTTTTTCTTGAGCAGTCAATTCTACAAGCACTTAAAGACAAACGATACGAAGCAAAAGATAGTGATTAAATTATATCAAATCGCGTCATTGTTTTCTTTTTGCAATTCTCCGTTTTAATCCATTATTCCAAAAAAATTTGTAAGCTCTAAAACTGAAGGAAGGGATTGGAAAAGCCAACACATGCATGGAAAAAAAATACCGTAAGTGCAAAAAACAGAACCTTAAGTTTCATTGTTTCCTATTTTGATTTTAAGTTCTTTAAAAATCCCTAAATCTTGTATTTTGGGTTTGTTTTAATTGAAATAGAGGAAGGTTTATGTAGCATTTAGTTATTTAGTTTGAGCATGCTTATTATTGAGTTATATTGTATGTAAGCGATTGTATATTTTCATTTTTAAGTTTAATATATTAGCTTATATAAGAACTTTTGCCTTATCATAGCAATATCTTTTCCGATATATAAGGCTGATCTTTCTTGTGAAATATCGGAAATGAGATTCTTTGATTTTTATTTATCTTGGCAACTCGCATAGTCTAGACATTACCGTCGTAAATATAACTTATTTTTTCCAGTGAACACCAATGTTTGCTTTTTATTTCTTCGTAATAGCCTGTGGGGGTCTGAGTCATTGAGTAGATCTTGTCGGTGATCGGCGCCCGGTGTGCGTGGATAGTCGAAACACTCTCACTGCGTCATCACGCCTTGTAGCTAAGTCCCAATTTTCCCACACGCCTCAGTTCCGGAGCATGTCGGATCCGTATGCGGCGTTTGAATTCGGGCGTCTTCAACGCGAAGCTTATCAAGCGTAAGCGACTGGCTTCATGACACGCTGCTCGTCTCCCGTTCCGTGACTGTGTGTGACCTTTGACTGTGTAGTTGACCATTGATTGTTGACTGGCCAGCCATTGGCGGGTTGTTGTGTGCGTTGATACGTTGACCAAAATTTGACCATGGTTCTTCACAGGAAATGAAATATCAGATATATCACGATCGATATATCGGATATCGGTGATATTCGGCCCGCGTCGACAATCGATGTCGTTTGAGAAAATCGGCAAAATGGTAATACTCGGCAATATATCGCCCAATATATCGGTTTTGGGTAGATATATCATGAAATATAAGTCGCATAGTGGCGCGCATGGCGCGTTAGTTTAATTTTTGATAAAATGTGGAATATCCGGGATATATCGAGGAGATATCGGCGATATATCGGGATATATCGGAGATAAATTTAAATAGTCAGATTTAAAATCCTGACTTGATCCAACGGTTATGAATTGATACCAACAGTTTAAAGAAGATCTAACGGTCAAATTTGCACAAAAATTAAATCCAACAGATATAATTAAATTACAAAGATCTTTTGACCATCCAACAACTATTTTGATCCAAAAAAATTTATAAATACCTCCAAAATTATTCAATTTGATCACAAATTCTCTCTACCCATATCCAATTTTCATTTAACTCCATTTTTTTTTATGATAGTTAATATGATACTTTCATATTTTAAATTAGTTAATTTTATTAATAATATATTCATAAATTAACATTTCATTAATAAATGTTAGTTAATATTTGAAACGAGCATGTTGATGAACCTCAATTCCTGTCGATCGAAGTTGTGAATCTGATCAGAGCATTTTATCGTAGCATGTTAGATCTATAATTAATATTATTGGAATACCATGTTTTGGTATGAGTATTATCTTTATCAAAATGAGATCCCTCTATCAAATTTTACAATAGAGCCTCATCGATCTTCATTTTGATTTTAAAAACTTATTGTAATGTAATTTTAATGTATATATTTGATTATTAATGTCATTTTTACACTTTAGAAAGTATTTCATGAATTTCAAAGTATTTTTGTTAATTTAGATATATCGATATTCATGTAAAATATCCACAGGATATATCTACGATATCATAGATATATCCGTAAAATGAAATCTGGAGTGTGGCGTGAAATCAGGGTGCTGTTGACAGCTTAAGTCGACACCGCGGAAAATTCATGGATGTCGATTAACCCGACACCACACCATTAAGTCCCCTTTTCCCAGGACCCAGGATTTAACGAATCGAGGCGAGTCTGCTTGTCTGGGAACTGCGAAATCTGACATGTGCGATTTCATGGCTGTCTAATATTATCTCTGATGACCACTCAGGTCCACATCACGAATAAAAAATGGCCACGTGAGCGTTTATCCATATAAATCTGTTCATATCACGAAGCCATAAAGGTTATTACAGTAGCTCTTAATACAAAACATTATATTAAAACCAACATATTTAAATATAATATACAAAACATGGATCAAGGCCACAATCAGGCAGCTTCTTAATGTTGGCCTCTAAGAAGACCTCCGAATGCTGCCTATACATGTCTTGTGCACAGAAGGGGATCCGTAGCGGGGTGGTATAGCGCAGTAGAGATAAGTTATAAATTTATTACGCCTAAATGCATGAATGGTCAAACAGCCAAGCACACGCTGACTTAGGACGTGCGATCCACAGCACGAATCCTGCTTGTCATGAATGAGGTAGCGACTCATCATCCCCCATGTATCGAGTCCTCACCGACTCCTAAGCATGCATTTTTCCATGAATAGAAAACCATTTTCAAACAAAGGTATTTGTGTTTACCCGTGAATGACCCTCCAGATATAAATAGTGGACACACTCGATAATCTATTTTGTAGACAACCCTCCGTGTATATCGATTGGCGTCTTGACGATTGACAACCTTGATGTATATCAATTAGGCATCTTTGTAAGACCGAGAAAATTCCAATTTTCGAAAAAATGGCAAAATCGTAATTTAGGTGAATCCCATTTTCTAGATCATATTACAAAACGGGTTTCTTTGTTAGGAGATCATCCCCAGTGAAGTCCCAGCTACAACATGCTCCGAATTTCGTCGAATTTCGAGACGTGTGAAGTTAGCACATTTTTAAGGCATGTCGCGTTTGGTCTTAAATAAAGCGACATGTAGTGTGAAAGTCACTTATAACATGTATAATGTTATATGTTGCATGATTAGAGGGTATGGAGATTGGACGGCCCGAGATAGTCTTGATGTTGAAAGTAGATAAAGGACATGATTGGCGTGTGAAATGATTTAATGATAATAAGGCGAGAATAGTGAATAGTATTGTCTTACACCTTTAAACGAGAATAACGTAGAAAGAAAAAGGAAATCTTGCGGTAGCTTTTAGAATTCGTTTTAGAGAGAGAGTGTAGAGCTTTCTATCTGAGTTTCACGGAGATCCGACCTTAGATTCTTGAGCAAGAAAGAAAGTCTCTTTGCGCGATGGGACTGCGCGTGAGGAACGAGTTTTAGGGGTTTCGGCCAGACTCGGAAGTGAGGTAGGTTTCATCCTACTTGAGTTTTGGAACCAGATTACTTACGATCCGTGGCAATGTAGAAATTGTTGAATTGTTATGTGTTGATTTGTGCAATAAATCATGTATTGATGTGTATGAGGCCGGAAATGGCCATGGCTTTCGGGTTCACAAAGTGGAACCGATATTGGGTATTTGGTTGTGAACAGTAACCCGAGGGTTTCACTGTTCACGTGAATAGTGTTCACGAAATAAATTTTGTGAATTAATGTGTTTGGTTAGATAGTTGCGTCCGGTGCTCGTGGTTGTTAATTAGCCCACGTGAGCTAATTTTTGGTGTAATGGATCGTGAAATTACATAACATGTTTATGTGATTAAATTATGTGAATATATTCATGATTATATATTTGCATGTGTTATATGAATTGTACTGGAATTGGCATCATGCATTCCATTTATTTGGGGCACCTAGAGCGATAGGAGTGAGTGCGATGGGGTGGATGCACGAGAAAGTGTTTGGAGGGTTAACTAATTATAATTATGGATGATCGTATAAAGAATATCAATCGTCGGTCGTGATTGATATACATGGTTATCCACTAAATAAAACATCAGTCAGTCCACCATACTTAGATCGGAGGGTTGTCCACAATTAAATATCTTTGTTTTGAAAAATAATGTTTCTCATCGTGGCTTAGGCAAGTGTGAAGGGATTGATGAGGACTCTGAGTGCAGGTTGATGTAGACATTCAAGTAGGATCACGCATTTACTTGAATGTATGTGTTTCCGTGGAGCATTGCATATGCATAGGTGGAGTAACCCATTTGGGGTGATTCCACTGTGAACATTAGCTCACCTTGTCGAGAATTATATTATTTCAGGTCGCGGGGCGCTCGGGAAACGCTCATCATAGATCTTGCTTTAGAAGAAGCGGGTTATTGGCTTTGGTGTTTTGGTATACATGTATTAGAGGTTGTAAACTTTCAATATATGTTGTATAAAGTAAAATTTTAACTCTTGTAACTATGTGTATAGTTAATACATGTGATGATAGGAGTATTGTAGTATGGGCTGAGGCCGTTTTACTCATATATATATATATATATATATATATATATATATATATATATATATATATATATATATATATATATATATATATATATATATATATATATACTATATATATATATATATCTTGTGATGTTGGGTTGATTTGTTCTTGGGTGAAGCTCACGTACAAAGGAAGACTACTTAGATTTTGCATTGAGGGACGTCGGGTCACCCAGACATTCACGAAGTGTTTAACGAGTTGTGAATTAGTCAATGGCCCACCGATTTAGAGTACATAGCTTGGTATCAAGCATGGGTATCTGAATACCTAGGGCTTGAGGGGCTTGGGCTTAGGCCATAGTCGTGTAAGAACATCGCCACTAGGTGTGGTTCGATGTTGAGTTTAGGTATGAGATTACCTAGGAAATCACGGGGCAAAACTAGGACACCGCATGCATGTGTTTTGTGTGATTTGATAATTTTGTTGTGTGAAAAATATGCATAACATGAATGATGTGTGATCATGTATTGTTATTGATTGTGTGCTTAGTGATTAGCACATAGGAAAAAAATTGAAGTGTTGGAAAACAAATTTTTAGGAGTTTACAGTGAGTAAACTGGAACAAAGAAAAAAATAAATGAAATAAATTTGAATAAATTTTATTTGGGTTATAGGATAATGAAATAAAATTTTAATAAATTTTAAGGTTGAACTCATAAAATTATTGAGTTGTATGGATCATTGTTAAGCTCTTTGCATGTAAGTAACAAAGAAGGCTACGTGGGAAAAAAAAAAGTGAGATGAAAGAAAATCATTTTTCTAAGGTTTCTGGGTTTGTAAAACTGAAGAAAATTGAATAAAATAATTTTTTATAAATTTGTTTGAGTATTCTGGAAAATGAGAAAAAAAAAAAAGAGGTATATATATATATATATTTTAGTGTTTTCCGATTAGTTTGGAAAAATGGAAAAAATAAAATAAATAATGAAAAATGAGAAAAAAAAAATTGGTGCAGGGACTGATTTGGGCTACTGCCCAATTGTATTGTGATAGAAGGCTTTGTATTGTGACATAGTGACTTTGGGAGTGTAGTTGGCTAGGTATTGTATTGCAAGAGAAGGGTTTGAATGGGTAGAAATTGTATTGCAATAGGGAAGAGTTGTGGTAAGAGAGGAAGCAGAGTAGACGGAAAATTTGTGTCACGATAAATTTTGTATCGTAATTGCTTGGCTAACAAAGAGCCCAAGAAGCGAGGTTTGTATCGCAATACACTCAGATTGTGTGTGGCCGGCGGGCTTGAGTTGGGCGTTTGTATCGCGATACACATAGTTATTGTGACAGGTGGCTAAGTAATTTGGGCATTGTGTCATGACGAGCCCTTGTCTGCGATGCCTCTGGCGCTCGCCCGATCTGTGTGGGCGCTGCGACCGCGACACGACATCGTGATGGCCCAGGGACCGCGACCTGGCTGCGATCGCGGGCGCCCGCGATGCGACCCGGTAGCGCGGCGCTGTGCTCTTTGGGTGTCTTGGGTGGAGCTAAATGGTTGTGCATAGTGCCGCGGCGTGTTTTGACCCCGGTTTTTGACTTAGTGCGTTTACGAGTCACTAATTGAACCTTTATTCATGAACACTGTTCATGAACAATGTTCATCACAAAATATTTTCAAAAAAAAAAATAATAATAAAATAAAATAAAATAAAATAAAATGTCGGATAAATGAATGAAATTTTTGAAAATGAAAATTGAAAATAAAATTTTAGTGGATAAAATGATTTAACATGTGAATTAATTGTCTCGCATTGCATTTAAATGCGGGGACATAGAATATGAACTGTATATTTTGAGTATGAATAGTGTCTCGGGGCGGTGTTTATGCCTTAGAGACACTGTATTGAATTTAACTTGCCATTTGGACTATGTAGATGGCTAGTCGAGGGCGGCATGACGTGCGGGCGTCCGAGGGTATCTTTAGTGAGCACCGCTGGAGCATTTGACCGACCACCCCGATGTTTGATCGGCGGAGGACCTTTCTTGAGGGTAGGTATTGCGAGGCCAGTATAGCCTGTTTGTGGTATAGCGGTGAGTCGGGGAGGTCATAGTAACCTCCCGGAGGTTTAGGCGCATCATCCTCGGAGCATTCACGGGGAGGGAGATCAGGTGGTGCGGACCATTGGTTCATCTTGGTCGAGAGGTGTTAAGGTGTTAGAGGCCATGGAGTTATACGGCGCGACTAGGATCAAGTTAGGCTGCGTTCGGCTAGAGGGTGAGGCCCAGTATGGTGGAAATGGGCGGGACCTCCTAGAGACTTAGGAGCTATGACATGGGGCGGGAGTTTAGGGCCCATTCATGGGTCAAGTACATTCTAGATCTTTGGCCCATGCGAAGGCTCAGGAGTTCCTAAAGCTGAAGCAGGGGGTGATGACGGTGATGGATTATGTGGCTAGGTTCCACGAGAGCTAGCCCAGGTTCTTGATGATTATGTGACCGCGAGACACATGACGAGGTGGGAGGTGAGAATGGGCCAGAGATTGTCCGTGGGCCGGGAATTATGAGACTTCGCCTCGAAGGATATGGACTCCTGGTTAGAGCGTACGACCATAGAGAGAGAGAGTAGAGATGCTTGGAGCACTCGGGATCGCGGGTGTTAGTATTGGCAAGAGGAAGGTCGATCTGCTGGTTGGGAAGAAGCGGGGCCAGTTGCGGGGGTTCCGGGGCCGGCCGTCGGGCCGAGACGGATGAGTTCCGTCGGGCGGGCGAGATGGTGTGCTACCATTGCCGTAACTGGACCTATGAGGAGGATTGCCCGCAGGAGACGAGGATCCAGGTTTTGGGCTGGCTTGATCCCGGTCGTGATAGAGACGAAGGATATAGTATATTCCACGGTCAGTGCAGGCGAGGCGGTTTGATCCGCGAGGCTACACGAATCAGTTGCCTGGCGGTCGAGAGGCGGGTTAGGGGCCGAGGCGGAGGGCGGAGCTCCTGGCGGGGACATCGAGAGTGCAGGGCGTGTCTGCGCCACCATCACCGCCGCGAGTGGTCGGTAGATCAGTAGGTTATACGGAGATGCGTTTTCTTTATCTGCGCTATGGGCGAGAGTGTTGATTACGGTGCGTCGCATTCATTCATTACGCATCGGTTGTGATAGGAAGTTGGGCTTAGGGTTGAGACCTTAGAAGACCTTTGTATGTGAGTTCTCCCCAGGGATTAGGGCGAGGAATGGGTATGATATGTCGCGATTTGCGAGTTGGAATCTGGGACTTTACTCCTGAGTGGACTGAGGATCATGGACATGTCGGGAGTTCGATGTCATTACGGGATGGATTGGCTGGCGGCACGAGTGGTAAATCCCGATTGTGGCGTGGGAGAGTTCTTGCCGCAGCGGGGCCCGGTACTCGTGTGTGGTGTTTGAGGGGGTGGCGCGACACATTTTGCCCCGGACGGGTTTGAGTCAAGTGTCGGGACGGTTCGCGAGTTAGCTAGCGGTACCTACAGAGGATGAGGAGAGACCGGACTTAGATCTACCACCTCGGTGGTGTGCGAGTATGTGGATGTTTTTCGGATGAGCTACTTGGACTACCTCCGTGTAGAGGGGTGGTAGACTTGATGTCGGTGAAACACAGTCTTGCATCTCTATTACTCGCATAGGATGGCACCGATTGAGTTGCGGGGCTCGAGTCAACTAGGGAACTACTGGACAAAGGGTTCATTAGGCTGAGCACTTCACCATGGGGCGGCTGGGTTTACATTTGCGAAGAAGGACAAAACCAGCCATTGTGCATTGACTACAGACCGGTTGAGCGGAGTTACGATCAAAATCAATACCCATTCTACAGGGATTGACGATTTGTTTGATCGAGTTGAGAGGCGCAAGTCTACTCAGGAATGAGACCCGCACTAGTTACCATTAGGCGAGGTTAGGAGATGGACATCCTCGGAATTATAGCGTTGGGAGCGTGTTATGGGCACTTTGAGTTTACAGGTGATGCCCTTTGGATTGAATGCACCGTGGCATTCATGGATCTCATGCCAGATATTCCAACCATATTTGGATCAGTTTGTTGTAGTTTTCGTGGATGACATCTTGATGTACTCCCAGTCAGAGTGGGAGCATAAGTATCATCTGAGGATTGTATTACAGTTGTTGAGAGACCATCAGCTATATGCTAAGTTCAGTAAGTGCGAGTTTTGGCTTATTGAGGTGAGATTTTTAGGACACATAGTGTCAGCATCAGGCGTCGGTCGACCTAGAGAAGGTTGAGGCCATGATGAGTTGGGAGAGGCCGAAGTTAGTCTTCGAGATACGTAGTTTCTTGGGATTAGGCGGGTGACCACGGGGAGATTCATTGGGGATTTCTCAGTTAGCGGCCTATGAGCGAGATTGGCCGGAAGGAGGTCAAGTTTGATTGGGATAATGATGTGAGGAGGCATTCCGGGAGTTGAAGGAGACACTTCAGCTCTATCTTGATAGTTCCGAAGACGGGGCAGGGTACACAGTGTGTGTGATGCCTCGAGGGTGAGGGCTGGATCATGTGTTTTGATCGTCCGGGAGGGTGGTAAACATGGTTCCGTCGAGTTGAAGAATCGCAGGCGAATTACCCCACACCCAGCATGGAGGCGGCGGCGTAGTCTTCACCTTGAAGATTTGGCGCTCTTACTTATATGGCGAGGGTTCGAGGTGTGCTCGGACCACAAAAGTAAAGTATTTTTTTCACTGCGACGGGACCTCGACCTTGAAGCGACCGCAAGATGGATAAAGTTCCTAGAGAGGATTATGACAGCTGCATTACCATCACGTGAGCAAATGTGGTGGTGATCGGAAGTCACAGGGGGTCTGGCTGTTAAAGAGAAAGCTGGGAGTGGCGGATGCTGAGGCGGTGGGACGGTTGGATTAGTCTGGCCAGACACGAGTGCGTTAGGGGTTGAGTAGCTGCAGTCATGTTAGTAGTGATTGGTCCCTAGTGGCGGGACGAGAGATAGTGTCCATCGGGGATGGTCTGGTCAGTCACGGAGTGACGAGCCGGGCGTCCTGGTCAG
The DNA here is from genome assembly GCA_016808115.1 of Tetrastigma voinierianum. Classification (NCBI taxonomy): domain Eukaryota; kingdom Viridiplantae; phylum Streptophyta; class Magnoliopsida; order Vitales; family Vitaceae; genus Tetrastigma; species Tetrastigma voinierianum. Next base: position 35,614 of record JAEQBH010005114.1, on the reverse strand, counting down.
TAGCAACCGGTATAGAGGACGGGTAGTGGTTCCCGTTACGACGGATTTGGGGATTCTCGAGGAGTTTCAACGTTCTCGGTTGTGCATCCAGTGCCGCGAAGATGTACCAGGATCTTCGTCGTCAGTACTACTGGAGCGGGATGAAGAGACACGTAGCGGACTTTATTACCGCGATGTCTCACGTGTCGGCCCAGTGAAGTGAGCACCCGAAGCGGCGAACGCCTGACCGGTGGAGGTAATTTGAGTGGAAGTGGGAGCCGTCCGCGATGGATTTGTGACTCCTTTCCACGGACACCGCGAGAGACATGATGATTTGGGTGATGTGGAGCCGACTCACGAAGTCGGCACATTTTCGCGTGCGAGATGACCTTCTCATTGGAGAAGTGTAGGTTGTATATTCGAGATAGTCATTTCACATGGAGTACCAGTATCCATAGTGTCGGATAGGGACCCAAGGTTTACGGCGCACTTTTGGAAGAGTTTCCAAAAGGCTATGGGCACACGGCTAACCATGAGTACAACTTTCCACCCACAGATAGATGGTCGATCGAGGAAGGACTATCACAGGTGTTAGAGGACATCTTTGCGAGCATAGTCACCGGATCATAAGGAGTAATTGGGAAGAGCACTTGCCATAGTGGAATTAAACCTAGCAATGATTATCGAGCGAGTATACAGATGGCACCATATGAGGCATTGTATGTGTAACATCCCGAAATATACCCTAGCAGTTTTCGGACTTGTTTAGGGTATATTATAAGCTAAATGGAAATTTTCGGAAATAAAATTTGAGACCCGGAATTAATTCGAGAGCCAAGGGTAAAGTGGTAATTTACCACTTGAGGACCCAAAAGTAATAAAGCCAAAGGATGGGATGCCAAAATAGAAATTTAATAAGTTATATGCCGTTATGGAAATAGAAAAGATAGAATAGAAATAAGAAGTGGGGGGATCGAGCGAAATATGGAAACTTAAAGTCAAATGAGTTTTGTTTATTAAACATGGCCATATGCTCAAACATCATTTTAAGACCAAATTTGGTCTCAAAAGAAACGGGAGGAGAGAAGACAAGGAGAGAAGAAGGAGAGAGAGGAAGAGAAGAGAAGAAGAGAAGGAGAAAGCAGAAAACGAGGTATGGAACTTTAGTTTTTGTATGAAGCGAATTCAGTATGGATTTATGGAATTCTAAGGCTTGGTTTAGTTAATAAGCTTGTCTCCAAAGCTAGGGTTTTGTTGGTCATTCTAACCTTGGATCTCTTGAAATTAGGGTTGGTAAAACCCATATGGAACAAGGTAGGTATAGAATCCTCCCACTTGGGTTGGATACATGTTAAATGAAAGGAAGTGAGTTAGGAGTTTTGATCAAACCCTAACAAATCTTATTGAATTGGTGTGTATATGGGTGGTAACCCATATTAGAATGATTTTGGGAGAAATTCATGGAAGATTTTGAAAGAAGATAAGAAATGAAAGATGAATTGTATAGAAAAGAGATTCCAAAGTGAATTAGAAATGGTTTTGATGTGTGTTTGAAGTGTAGAGTTGCTTGGATATCAAAACATGGAAAAAGGAGAGAAAAACACACAATCTGGGCACTTTTCGGGGACTCCTACCGGTAGAAGTTGAACTTGTACCGGTAGAACTTCGGTTCTGGTCGATTTTGGCCAAGTTCTACCGGTAGAAGTTAAGTTCTACCGGTAGAACTTGTTCTGCTTTTCCAGTTTTGACCAGTTTTCGTATTTTGGCCATAACTTGCTTATTTCTTATCTGATTTGAGTGATTCAAGTGGCCACTTAAAATAGACTTCAAGGAGAACAAAACTTAAAGAGAAGGCATCTCCAAATTCTGATCCTAAGTGGCGAAAAAATACACTCGAAGTGGGACCATGTGCAAACCACAGTTTCCAGTGTTGAACATAGAGAAGTCCGGGTTGTTCCGGACGTGGCAGTTCGGTGCTCGAATTGGGTGATTCAGTTGGAACCAGGTGCCAGCACCTTAGCTTTAAATATGAGTATAAGGACATAGTGTCAAAATATGAGATTAAGACCCCGGAAAAAATAGGTAATACAAACTGTCACTAGAAAAATCGGTAAAATGACTAGTTGGCATAAAATGCCATAACTTTAGTTGGATGATCCGATTGGATTAGTTCCAATTCTTAAATAAACTAGATTCATAAAAGAATGAGAATATATGAATGAGGTGTGATCACTTGACATCATACTTCATAAGTATATGAAGTGCTAATAGCCATGAAACAAGGAAAATATAGAAAATGCAATATGTATAGATGGGTTCGCCGACATAGATATGATATATGTGGTATAGGATATGTCATAAGAATGATAGATATAAGTTCTCTAGATATGACCAGATAACTGATAGGATATGTCATAAGATATGATAGCCTACAGTACCGAATGATAGGCACATATGAGATATAAGAGTATACAATGTGAACATATGATTGTCAGCCATAAACAAATAGATGGAGCATGATAGAAATATAGAAAGTATGAATAGATAAGAACATGACAGTAATCGTAAATGATAGAATATATATGATAGTTATACGAGAAATGAATAAAATGGAATGCTAGGAACACATGATAGGAATATGTAAATGCTAGAGGCAAATAGAGATAAAAGCGAATGATAAGCTATAGAAATGAGTACATGTGCATGAATGATAAGTGCGTGTATGAATATATGAATAGTAAAAGTATACATGATAGAGATATAGAAAGTACAAGAGCCAAATCATGATAAATGTATAAATGTTATAATGCATGATGATATAACGGGATATGAATAGATAAGTATATATGACTACATGAATACAAGAGTGCATAGATACATTCATGAAATATGATAGACAAAACTAAATGATAGAAAAGATATGACTATATGTAATATAGAGATATATGAGAGCCGTAATATAAAACTCTGAGATATGAGAGCGAATGCAAGGTAAAGTAATGATAGTATATATGCATAAGCAATTATGATAACAATAGTTATTCATGCTTATGAGATATGTGCGAAAATGTAATAAAGTGATTGTACCTTAGGACCTAGTGGGGATAGATGAAGGCATGCCTATAGGAATCTGAGATCTGCGGCATATTCATAGACAGATATTGAGGCCGTTTGGGTCGTGAGTATAGATCCCATTTGGTGGTGACGCAAGGGTCGCGATAGACGAGATCGCGCCAGATGCGGTGATGGTGCCTTCGAATGCAGATGGCATGACGCAGGTCGCTTGTCTCGTGCGGTGATGATGCCTTTAATTGACCAGCAGACGAGATGTGCCTCGTGCGGTGATGGTACTTTCGGGTGCACATAGTTTCAGGTATCCGCTCTAAGATGTTGCAGGACATGAACCAAAAAAGGAAATGATATGTATAGAAGATGTGACCGGATATGAGAAGCATAGCAACTGTTGTGCGATGAAAGTCTGAATAGTTACAAGAACATTAGTAGTGTATAAATTGATATGTAAGTAAGTATATGAACACAAGAAAAGTAATAAAGTATACAAAAGCACAAAGTAGATGATATATAGAATGTAGATATGCGCGATAGTACAATTATGAATATGTATGTATAAAAAGTATAGATATAACATGTAGACATAGAATAGAGACATGACATAACATAGAAAAGACTAGAGGCAGTAAAAGTGTATGAAAGAGCAGTGTATAGAAAAGTATAAGAATGTAGATAAAGCAGTACAAGATAGTATAAGATAGGTATATGAAAGTATCACAGAGACATGAAAGCATAGGAAACTTGCAAAGAACATGATCTGAGAAATAAGATGAAATAGATCCAAATTATCTGATATAAGCAAGGACGAAATAGGCAAAGTATTTGTGATAGATAAGGAATGATATGATATGCAATAGTATAAAAATGCGATAAATCATAGAGCCCAGAAAGATGAAAAGGTATAGACTAGAGACATGATATGTAACATGAAAAAGAATAGGAACATTGAAAGAGACATATGACAAGTGAAGATAAACACATGACAAGTATAGGAATATGCAAAGAATAGAAATAGGAATATAGTAAAAGTATAGATAAGAGATAGGCCAAAGTCATAGAATATGTAACAGAAAAGATTGACATGCAATATAAATGTAGAGATGATAAGTAATTAAAGTTATATAAATGTGTATAGATAGATAATATGCATATGTATAAGCTTGTGACCTGATCATCATTGGTGGTTATCCATGCTTATGTTCCCCGCAAGCGTAAAGCTTAGCGGGTGTTGATCAGGTGTAGGTACGAGACGAAGACAAGGATAGGACGGGACATTCCATCGGCAAGAAGGCCGACTCGAGGAGATATATGTGCTCACAGTTATTTGCTTAAGCGATCTACGATGTGTTTGTAATAAGAAATTTTAAATGTATGAGTAAATGGGACTGTCATGTAATGTATAAATTGTGATGGACACCCTCAGGTGGTAGTTCCTTTGTATATGTACAAATGATTTTTATTCTGCGAAATTGTTTGTGCACGATGAAATCTGATGCTATTTCTGGTAAAAACATGTCAATGAGTCCCGAGTAAAGTATATAGTATAGTATAGATAGCATCACGCCTGGGACGGTTCGGATCATGATCGGGTCGGGCCGGGATGGGCGTGGACGTATGAGGCCATGCGGGTCCAGTTATGTTGGACCGAGGTGGGAGAGCTCCATCACTTGTCCTAATGCGATTAAGACACCTCAGGAAGGTGATCTTGATCGACAACGACTTCTCACGGCTCGGGCGCGGAAGGCTATGCGATGTGCGCGTGTCGACCGCTAGAGGATTCGAGGATTTGGAAGTCACGTCTTTAGCGGTGATGCCTAAGAGGTGGTCGAGTTCGGCAAGCGAGGAGATTATCGAGGTTTAATGGGCCCTTCGAGGCTCGAGAAAGGATAGACAACGTGGCGTGCGGGTTGGCTGCCACTCAGGCATGTCGGGTGTCGCGAGGTATTTCACGTCTCCATGCTCAGGAGTACCTCCGAGATCCGGCGCAGGGTTGGGGAGAGATAGAGGTTGACACGGATGGGACCTTTGGGGGACGGTGTGCATTTTGGATATTAGTGATCGAGATTTTGCGACCTTAAGGCAGGTGAGGCTAGTAAAGAGTGCTATGGCGGCAACATGGAGTGGAGGGGGTCAACGTGGGAGCACTGGGACACGTGCGGAGGGCCACCTATCCCCTTCTTGTTAGGGATGAAGGTACGTGGTGTGGTCGTTTATATTTAAATGACTAGTTTACATGCATGGTAGAGTGCACGTTGCGCATATGCATGTGTTTCGTAGTGATTATGCAGAATTTCGGGACGAAATTCCTTTTAAGGAGGGGAGAATGTAAGACCTGAGAAAATTACAATTTTCGGAAAAATGGCAAAATCGTAATTTCGGTCAAAATCCAGAATTTTTCTAGATCTCGAATGACAAAACGGATTTCACTGTTAGAATCGTCTCGCGAAATCTAGCTAACACGTCGAATTTCGTCGAATTCCGACACAGTCGGAGTTGACACGTTTTTCGAGGTATCGTGTTTCGGGTGCCATAAAACGACATGTGATGTGACGAAAGTCACTTACAACATGTACTAATGTTACTTATGTTGCATGAGTAGAGAAATTATGGAATTAGACGGCCGAGATTGTGCCAAATGTGGAAAATCCAAGAGAAAGGACATGATTGGGAATATTTTTATTGATTTAATGATAATAAGACGAAATAGTGAATAGTGTTGTCTCCTACCTTTAAACCAAATACCAAAACGTGAAAAGAAAAAAAGGAAATCTTGCCGTATATTTTTAAGTTACGTTTTAAAGAGAGAGAATATAGCTTCTCTATAGGTTCTGAGCCGTCCAGAGCTAGTGAGTGCTCGGAGCGAAAGAAAAATCGCTCTCACGCAATGGGGCCTACCGCGTGGGCTCCAGGTTTTAGTGAGTTTGACAAACTCAGCGGTGAGGATTTCATCATCACTTGAGTTTTACACTTTGTTTGAAGTGTATTTACAATGTTGAGTTGATTGAGTAAGTGAGGGCGTTGATCGATCAAATCTTGGGGCCAAAGAGATATTAGAGCCACACAGACTATTACGCATAGTCGTGGCAATGTAGGGGCTGTTTGAATTTGTTATGTGTTGATTTGTGCAATAAATCATGTATTGATGTGTATGAGGCGGAGTAGCCATGGCTTTGAGTTCACAAAGTGGAACCCGTGTGGGTATTTGTTTGTGAGCATGATGGCGGGTTTCAACGTTCACGTGAATAGTATTCCGCGAAATAAATTTTGTGAATTAATGTGTTTGGTTGAGTAATTCAAATCGAATTGCTCGTGGTTGTTAATTAGCCCACGTGAGCAAATTTTTGGTGTAATGGATCGTGAAATTACATAACATGTTTGTGTGATTAAATTATGTGAATATATGCATGATTATATATTTGCATGTGTTATATGAATTATCTTTGGAATTGGCATCATACGTGTATTTGCAGCAGGGCACCTAGAACAATAGGAGTGAGTGCAATGAGGTGGATACCTGAGAGAAGTGTTTCGGAGGGTTGACTAATTATAATAATTATCGGAGGGTAGTCCATATAAAATATCAATCGTCGGAGTCCCCAATTGATATACATCGGAGGGTTGTCCACTAAATAAAACATCGGAGTCGGTCCACTACTTAGATCGGAGAGTTGTCAGATCAAAAGCAGTATCTTTGTTTTGAAAAATAATGTTTCTCATACGTGAAACCTGGCAGTGTGAAGGGAGTAAGTGGGAATCTAGGTGAGTGCAGGAGTTGGTCGTATGAGCGTTGAGTAGGATCAGTTGCCGGATGTATGTTTCGTTTGGAGCATTACATATGCACTTAGGTGGAGAGTAACCCACGTTTAGGTGATTTCAGCTGTGAGCATTAGCTGACACAATCGGGGAATTATATTATTTCGAGGTCTGGGGGCGCACGGGAGACCGGCTCATCATGAGGCCGCTTTAGAAGAAAGTCGGGTTGTGGCTTTGGTGTTTTGAGGTATACATGTATTAGAAGGTTGCTGAAGCTTTAGTATATCTTTATGTAAAGTAAAATTTTAACTCTTGTGACTATGTATAGTTGATGTATGATGATGGGTATTGTAAGTAGGCGAGAAATTTGTTTACTCATATATATATATATATATATATGTATATATATATCTCTTATATATATATATATATATATATATATATATATCTTATGATTGAGCTATTTGAGATAGGTTTGTTAACCCCAGGTAGAGCTCTCGTCTGAGAGACTGCCAGATTTTTCGTGAGGAATGTCGGGTTACTCGACATTCCGCAGAGTGTTCAGCCCGGGTTGGGTGAGTCAGCGGACACGGAGTTTTGGGGGCGTCACACATACTTGACGATTATTATAGCGGACAACCCTCAGTGTATATCAATTGGGCATACTCCGACGATTGATATTGTGTGGACAACCCTTCGATATTGTAGTGGACATACTCCGATAAATAATATTGTTGGTCAATCCTCCGAAACAATTCTCTCAAGAAACCACCTCATGCATTCACTCCTACTGTTCTAGGGTGCCCCAATGCATGTGAAATGCCATGAGCCATTTCCATTTCCTTAGCCCGTGCAACACCATGCAAGCGGAGTGGATCTCCATTGGGCTTGGGTCCAGTGCGAGGAGTCCTGACCCATTCACGAGAGATGAATGGCAAACGTATACCTCACACCCACGCAATACGATGTCCCAGTGCACAGTGTAATCTGGTGTTGTACCATTGCACTCCTAAGTCAATACCCAATGTATAAAGAGCTCTACATGGACACCCTATACGTACACTCCACCGTGGCACCATGGACACTCATGTCTAATGCACAAAGTCCATACATTCATTAAACGTTAATACACATATTGTCATACTAACATTTATCACATTCATGTCAACACATCAAACAAGCATGCATCTGACATCATTCAGCTACTACTTCAGACAAGTAATGTCATACTCAAATCTCTGAAACGAAGCTGCATCATGGTAGCATAATGCCCAATAAACTAGCCTACAACATGCCATGAAATAGCCATGTCACACGAAAACACATCCTGAAACCCGATATGTTAGAGCACACGTATTGACAGCCAAGCTTATGACACCTCTTAACGAAATATGTTTCAATCAATCACACAAACACATGTTAAAATTTCATCAAGTCACTACCTAGGAAAGTAATGAAACACCTCATTTCCTAGGCTAATTCCTGACATATCATGCACCTAAGATATCCTACAACCTGCCACGTAATGGCCACTTCAGCACACAAATCCTCACATCCACACAACCAACAATTAGCACACTTGTTGAAACAATCAATTTTTTTCAACATGGATGTGAGCACCAATTACCATTTAAAAGCATGTGGTTAGATTCTGAACTCGAGATCTTCCATAGAGTGCAGAACACCTAAAGCGGGCTCGGACGAAAGTTATGGTCGTCGAGTTGGAAGACCTCGTATGAGCAGTGGCCGACGCACGGAACTAGTTGGGGCCTCTTTTGTTTTTCATCATTTTTGAGGCCAAATATGAGTTCAAATTTAATCAACCTATATATGGATGGATTCTAGACTCAAGGGGCTCCATAGAGTCTAAGAACACCCAACGAAGCTCGTAGAGAATGTTATGGTCGTCCAGGGTTGGAGACCTTGCAAATAGTGCAGGTTGGGCGATTTGCGTGGGAAACCCACGAAATTGCTCCCAGGGGCTCCTTTAAAGCCCCAGTACATGCTATTTTCCTACCCCAAACTCATCCGGGAAACAACCCTTTCACACGGTAACAAACCAGTCGATTGAGTCCATAATTACGATCAAAAACATAATTAAAAATTCATTAGAACTCGGCTAAATCAGCTTCAAAGCTACCCAGCGGACATCGTAGCTCCAAAACCGAAGAAAAATTTCAGTTTTTTGTGTTCAAGAACACAACGAACAGCCCACAGGGCTCAACCAAGACAAAGCGGCATTTAGATGAAATATAAACTAGGAAGTGGAAGGTTCCCTACCTCTTGTAAGCGAGACGAAACTTTTGAGTCAGGGCGAGACCCGACCTTCAGAACTTAGCTCAAATCTTCGATGAAAATTCTTGATTTGGTGTCACGTGTTGTCTTCGGCAGTACTCAGGAGCTTTAGAAAGTCTTGGCAGAAATGACGAAGCGCCGATCCACTTGCAAGTAAAAAATCTTAAGAAGGGAAGGTAGGGCTTTACTCTCGCTAGATTTTCTTCTCCAGACAGAACATCTTAGGTGGTAGCGTGTTGTCGGTACCCACACGTAGCCCTCATCGAGTAGATGAACTTTAAATCTTGGCTCGACGGATTCCAACCACCCGATCTCCGTAGATCGTAGAGAGAAGGAGAAGTTTCTCTTCTCTCTCTCTCTACTCACGCCCACTGCCGGTTTTCCCCTCAAAAAATGAGCTTTCTCCTTCTTTTTTTCCTTTTTTTGCCTCTCTTAGCTTAAGTTGGACGCGGGGCCCACTTCGCTGCACGCGACCATGACCCGTCTCGGTTCATTTTTGTCCCGAAACAATTTATTTCTTTTCAGTTCAATTCATTTTAATTGAACTTAACTCAAGTCGTTTCCTAACTCTCAAGATTTTTAAGAAAATCTCGTTCCTAGGGTTACTAGATACCTAACTTCAAAAATTCATAAAGAATTCCACTACAGGAATTCGGCGAGAAACTTTGCCTACGAGGTTACTCGTTTTTCGTGAGACGGACTCAACGGCAGCGGTCCCAGTTTAAGTCATCCGAACTCTGAGAATTTTCAGCCTTGATCCATTTCAGTAATTTATTATTTAATTTTATACTTTTATAAAATTTTAAATTTTTTAGGGTTCTACATTCTCTTCCTCTTAAAAGAATTTCGTCCCGAAATTCACACACAAATGCATGTTAGATCACAATGCATATGCGATAATCATCTGTACCAAGTGACTCTGAGCAGAGTACCTCCATCTAAGAACAACGTGAAGGGATATAACCTTCTTGTGCGTGTCCTTGCATCCCCAAGTTTCCTACTCCACTACTCGGTGTTGCTACAACACATTCCCTAGCCTCATAGTTTTACGTCACAAAACCTGATCCCGGCTATCTCAAACATGCACAGGTCCCTCCTCAAAGTTCCTTTTTGCATCAATGATAAGCTCGCCCCAATCCAACACTCGAGTCAGATGTGGCGTGTACCTCCAGAGCATGGAAACATGGAATACTTCTTGGACACCTAATAACTTGGCAACAAAACCAACCAGTACGCGACTGTACCCACCCTCTCGAGTATCTCGAAGGGCCCGATATACATTGGGGACAACTCTCCTTGCTTGCCGAACTTAACCACTCCTCTCTTAGGTATCACCTTCAAGAATACGTGATCACCCGTCTGGAACTCTTATATTGGCTTTAAGCCATGAGAAGACGCCTCCCTATTCAAGTTCACTATCTCCGAGGTGCTTCTAACCAATTCTGGACCAGTGGTGCATCTCTTTCCCACCTCCGTCTGACAAACAAGGAATCTACATTGCGCGCCCCTGCAGGCCCGACCGTTTGGGCGGTCCGAGCAGTCGGGGATGCCACTAAAATCACTCAAAATCATATCTTTGCGAGCGTTCCAAAATTTGGGCAAGCCCGTAAGCATTTTATTTTAACAAAATACATTTTACAATGAAGGCATTCAAGCCTTTTCAAAATGATTTACAAAAATAGATGTTTCAGAGTTCAAATTGTTTACATAATATCAATATCGAGAAAACATGAAATGAATGCACATGTCGAGCATACTCAGAAATTTCCTTCTTTTGACTCGGCTCCTCGATCTTGGGTCCGCTTTCGATCACTATCTATCACTCGGTACCTTTTATTGGTAAAACAATACGCTAAGCATTTTCATGCTTAGTGGTTCTATACAAATCCATTCCTCAGTTCCAGCTTAAATCAATTCATGCAATTTAATAATTCAGAACTTTCAATCTTTTGGATGATCAATATAAATACAATACATATACTTTGTTATATATATACAATAATTTATAGTTCATTGATCATCCCATAAATACATTTTCATAATCAATATTGTAATCTCAAATCAATTCAATTGTGCTCACAAAATTCAATTCCAGTTCTCTGAAATCAATTCGATTCGAAATTCAATTGATTGTGTAGATCAATTCGATTATCTGCCGAATCAATTCGATTGTGCAAATCAATTGATTTACATGCCAATCAATTCAATTATGCCATAGCAATTTAACCTATGTCTTCGATATACAGGATATCAGAGTCACCGGCACGGTCCCGCTAGGCTGCAGGCCGGTATCACATGGTTTTATAGCACGGTACGGTCCGGCCGGGGAACGGCTGGTTATAAACAATCAAATAGTGAACAGCTAAGATACGGTCCCGCTAGGCTGCTGATCGGAGTGACACATCAATACAATAGTTCGCAGCACTGCTATTTGACCCTATTGGTATACCAATCTATCCTTAATGCGAAATAAACGGTTAACATTCTATTAAGGGCGTTCAAATTCTTTATAGAAAAATATAGTACAATATGTACGCTTGTATAAACAGTTTATTTTCAATAATCATGCAATTTTTATAAGCAAACATTTCACAATCACTTTTCTCAAATCAATTAAATCAATGCAATATGCTTTTAGAACAAACATGCAAAACTTGAAGCGAGGAATAGAATTCGATTAGAGACAAACCCCAAAAATCTTTGCACTTTGATTCAATCCTTAGGAATCTCAATCTCGATTGGCTTTTTCTCCTCGTCAGTCCCTATTCCAAAGGCATTAAGAAACGATATTATTAAGTGCGTACTAGTAGTTTTGGTTAGGATTGATTTTCAGAGATTAATATGATTTCCAAATTTGACAAGATATATATAGATAGATTCTTGACTCAATGGGCTTTCCATAGAGTCCAAAAATACCCGAATCAGAGTTCGGACGAAGGAGTTATGACCTTCCAAAGTTGGAGGTCATACGCAGTCAAATCCTAAACTGACGAGCTGACCTAACCTGGACGAGCTTGATCTATCACCTCGGTCAAACATCTTCTATCCTCCTCAGAAATATGGATATATTCTTGACTCAATGGGCTTTCCATAGGGCCAAGAATACCAGATCAGGTCGGACGAAGGAGATATGACCTTAGAAGTTGGAGGGTGATGCGTAGATCAACCCGGACAGGCGACTGGTGACTAGCTGGCCTGACCTGGACGAGCTCGATATAACACCTCGGTCTGACATCTAATATACTCCTCAGGCATATGAATGTATTCTTGACTCAATGGTCTTTCCATAGAGTCCAAGAACACCCAAATCGGAGTTCAAACGAAGGAGATATGACCTTCCGAAGTTGGAGGTCATGCACGTAGTCAACGGACAGGTGACCCTAAGCGGCAGGCTGAACTGAAGTGACAGGCTCAGTATAACCTCGGTTTGACATCTAATATCCTCCTCAGGAATATGAATGTTCTTGGCTCAATGGGCTTTCCATAGAGTCAAGGGAACACCCAAATCGGATTCAAAGCAGAGGGATATGACCTTAGAAGTTGGGAGGTCATGCGTAGTCAGCCAGGACAGTGACATGGTGACGAGCTGAACTGAAGTGACGAGCTCAGTATAACACCTCGGTCTGATATCTAATATCCTCCTCATGTATATTAATGTATTCTTGACTCAATGGGCTTTCCATAGAGTCCAAGAACACCCAAATCGGAGTTCAAACGAAGGAGATATGACCTTCCGAAGTTGAAAGTCATGCGTAGTCAACGCAGACGAGCTGACCTGAACTGACGAGTTGACCTCTACATGACGAGCTCAGGCTGACACCTCGGTCTGACACCTTCTATCTTCCTCAGGCATATGGATGGATTCTTGACTCAATGGGCTTTCCATAAAGTCCAAGAACACCCAAATCGGAGTTCGGACGGAGGAGTTATGACCTTCCGAAGTTGGAGGTCATACATAGTCATCCTAGACAGTGGCGGGCGCGAGTTGACCTCCCTTGTGGTGAGCTCTATAGGACGAGCTGAGCTCTTGGGGATGACAGGGATCTTCGAGGACGGAGTTGAGCTCTACAGGACGAGCTCTGAGGACGAGGCTCTCTTGACCTCCTACGGGATGGGAGTCTCTTGGCCTGCATTGCATGACCTCTCTATGGTGCGAACTCTCACCCGTTTGACTATTCGGAGTAAAGACCATAACTTGGTCTACAGGAGTCAATTGAAATTCAAAATCCTAACATCAATTTCATTGATGTGGCTACAATTCCCAGAAGAACTTACTGACAAATTCCTTTATTTATTACTCAAACCCATTCTAAGGTCGGCTAGTTGGCCAGATTGTGAAGCGGCAGAGCCAGTTTAGCTAGGCTGACCTCAATAAAAGGACTATAACTTAGTTTACAGAGGTCCAAATTGAGAGATTCAATAGCCTAACATCAAGTTCATTGATGTGGCTACAACTTACCAGAAGGACTCACTACCCGATTCTCTTTATTTCTTACCCAAAATTCAGCTCTGGGTCAGAATTTGTCACCTTATTATCACAATGTGGCAGCTTAGGGTAGAAAATGACAAAGTAGGGGAAGACCTACCTCTTGGAGTTTGTAGGCGATTCAGTCTCTACTTGCAGCTCTTGTCGAGGAAGGACTTTCCTCTTGCTTGCTGGGACCTGTGGCCCGATCGTTGGAAATCTAGAGAGAAGTGAGAGCTTCTCACTCCTGATACCTCCATTTTCTCTGTTTTTCCTTTTCTTATGGATCACTCTGTCGTATTTTAAAAGGAGGAAACTTCCTCCCACTTTCCTACATGCCACATGCCCTTTCCTTGATTTTTTTTCTTCTTTTTCTTTATTTCTTTTTATATTTAGGTCCCTTCATTTCTCTATTATTTTTCATTTAAGTCTCCTATTTTCACTTAGACATATAAACTTATTTACAATTGACCCTTAGATTACGTTTTACAATTTATGTTACCTCTCTCTTTTTCACTTAGGTTTTATTTAGGATTCGATAATCATTTAATCAATATTCATCTAAAAATTTCCAGAAAAATACCCAAGCTGGCCCAATTATACCCGGAATATATAATAAATTTTATTATAAAAATTCCAGGGTATTTTTGGGGCGTTACATACATGATCTCCTACACAAGGCATCATATAGTGCCTCCCATATGTTCTCCTAACAACTGTTGTTGCAGGCGAACCCCACCAAGGCTAATTTCTTTTACCACTATCCTTATAATTTAGGACGAATGCTCGCAGCATGTCCTCTAACACTTGTATGGCCCTCTCCGACTGGCCGTCTGTATGTAGATGAAACATGGTGTTCATCCTCACAGCATTCCCATGGCTCTCTGGAAGTTCCTCTAATAGTGAGCCATGAACCTGGAATCCCGATCCGATATGACAAAGACTGACTCTCCATGTATCCGGACAATCCCTTGCATATATATGTATGTAACACCCCGAAATATACCTTAGTCGTTTTCGACATGTTTAGGGTATTTTGTAAGCCTAATTTGAATGTTTCGTGAGTTAAATGCGAAACAAGGAAATTTAGATACCCGGAATTTGTACGAGACTTAAGGGCAATATTGTAAATTGTCGAAAGGGGGCGAAAAGGTAGCGATTGATGAGACTATGGGCCAAAATGAAATAAAGGAAAGTTTATTTATAAATAAGAAGGAGTTATGGGCCTAAATACGAAAATGAAAGTTAAAAGCCAAAAAATGGGTTTTGTCTTGGCCCCGAACATGGCCTTAACAAATCCATGATTTAAGACCAAATTGGTCTCCAAGGAGAACAAAAACCGTGAAGGCCAAGAAGAGGAAGAAGAAAGAAGAAGAAGAAAGAGAAAGAGAAAGAGGAGGAGGGGAGATCAAGCCAGCAAGGTATGAAACTAACTTTGGCTATGGATTCTAAGAGAGATTATGTATGAATTGCCATGCTTGGTTGGTTATAGTTTGTCGAGCATGGGGGTTTTGCTGGAGTTTCATCTTAACCCCGAAAAATATGGCAAGTAAGGTGGGTAAAACCCCATATGGCACAAGCTCATGAAATCCTCTCTTTGAGGATGAATTCATGAATTTAATTAAAATGTAATTGAATTAGGGTTTAGAATAAATCTAATAAATCCTTAGGTTGATTTGTGTATGAGTTATAACCCATATTGGAATGGGTTTTGAAGTAATTCATGATAAGACTTTGAAAGAATGATAAGAATTGAAAGATGAATTGAATAGAAAAGAGAGATTCCAAGGTGAATTGGAAATATGGTTTTGATGTGTGTGTTTGAAGTGTAGAATTGATTTGAGTATCAAAAGTATGGAAAAGGAGAAAGCACATTACGGGTACTTTTCGGAGACTTATCAAATTTTCAATTTGAACTTGTGCAGTACAACTTATCATTCTAGTCATTTTGGCCAACATGCAGAGTATAAGTTAGACTTGTCTGCAGAAGTACAACTGTCTGCTTTCAGTTTCGACCGAGTTTTTCGTATTTTGGCCACTTCCCTCATTCTTATCAGATTTGAGTGATTCAGTGGCTACGTAAAATAGACTCAAGGAGAACCAAAATTAAAGAGAAGGTATCATCAAATTCTGACTCTAAGTGGTCGAAAAATCCACTCAAATTGAGGCTATGTGCAAGCCAATTCCTACATCAGTCTTGAATATGGAGTAGTCCGGGTTGTTTCGGACGTAACTTGAGTTTCGGTGCTTCGAATTGGGTGATTCCAGTTGGAATAGAACCCTTAGCACCTTAGCTTTAAATTCGTATAAGGACATAGTGTCAAAATATGAAGTTAAGACCGGAAAAATAAGTAATACAAACAGTCAGTGTAAAATCGGTAGCGGAGCTAGTTGGCATGAAAGTGCCATAACTTGAGTTTGAAAGATCAGATTAGGAATGATTCAATTTCTGATAAAGATGATTCATAGAGAACGAGAATATATGAAATATATATGATTATATATGACTACCTAGGACCAAGAATGAATGAGTGGGCGTCACGATTAGTGCTCGGCACTCCCGATTAAATATAAATTGCTCTGATTGAATGCTACGGTACTCTGTCACGATTAGTGCTGGCGGCTCTGTTGATGCTCAGGCCCTCTGCTTTGGTGCTACGGCACTTGATCTTTAATATGGCGCAGCCGGTGCTTATTGTCACTAGCGTCCTACTCATTTCTTATAAATTGGTCTAGATGATCGGATAGACATATGATAAGACTTTGAATTAAGAATAAGAGTAAAAAGATGCGAGCGTGTCGATGCGTCTGTAGTACCTACGGGTACTCCTGTATCACGATAAAGTTATTACGCTAGTACCTAAGGGTACTCATGTCCCGATAAGTCTGTCTCTGAATAAGTTACGCCAGTACCCTACGGTACTCCTGTCTACGATTAAGCTCACGTAGTACCTACGGGTACTCTGTATCTGAAAATGTTACGTAGTACCTACGGTACTCTGTATTTAATTAAGTTACGATTCTGTCTCGATTTAGTTACGTAGTACCTATGGGTACTCTGTCTCTGATTAACTCACATCTCTGATTAAGTCACGATCGATAAGTTAAAGTAGTACCTAAGGGTACTCTGTATTTGAATAAGTTACGTAGTACCTCACGGGTACTTATGTATCTCTGAATAAAGTCCCGATCTAATAAGTTAAAGTAAGTCTTATCTGATTATACTGTATATGAGGTAAGTTAATCTTGTATGAATAAGTCTGTAGTACCTATGGGTACTCTTGTCTTTGTATAAGTTATATGGTACCTATGGGTACTCGTATCTGAATAAGTTCCGTCTACGATTAAGTCTTGTCTGCCTTAGGGTTCTGCAGTACCTACGAACATCCTGTATTCGATTAAGTTACGTGGTACCTATAGGTACTCGTATTTCATCGAGTTACACGTAATACCTAGAGAGGGGTACTCTTGTATCGATGATCTGATAAGAAGTTTGTGTACCTCACGGGTGCTCATGTTGATTAAGTTCCGTAGTACCTCACGGGTACTCACGTATCGATAACTCCTATATACGATAAAGTCACGTATCCCGATAAGTCACAGCCATGCGAATAAGTCTGTAGTACCTACGGGTACTCACGTATGCAGTAATACATTATCTGAATATGTCACATCCTGCGATCTGATTAGGTGGTACCTCAGGGCACTCACGTATACGAGTAAGGATTACATCTTGTATCTGATTAAGCTCGTAGGCACCTCTGGGTACTCTTGCTGTTGATTAAGTTACCGTAGTACCTCTGGTACTCTTGTATGAAATAATGAAGTACAAGTTACGTAGTACCCTCTGAAGTGCTCACAAATGTCAAGTAAGATAAGTATAAGTCAGTGGTACCTCACGGTACCTTAAGTGTAAGGAACATACGTGCAGCCAGGCACCTACGGGTACTTTTTGTACCCGATGGAATGTTACGTAGTACCTCGGTGCTTACGTATCCGAAATACATATATAAGTTAAAGTAAGACCGTTATAAGTTAAAGTGGGCAATTATAAGTTAGTAAGACAAGAGTATGTGCTCAGAAATGCCGGTATACGTTCAAAGTAATCTCTCTGCTGTGGTACCTCACAGTACCTCCGAATAAGTTAATTCGACAGGCATGGGATTACGTAACTCCTCTTGGAATCTGGGTGCACATAAATTACATTATAAGGATAAGTTACGCGCAGAATGATTACGTAACTCCTAAGTCCGTATGAACATAAGCTGTGATGGCATAAGTGCTTATATAAGTCCATGTTATGAATGCATGGGGAAATTTCGTGCTCGGTATGGTTATACATATTATAATTGTGTATATGCATGTATGTATAGAAGATTCGCAGATATGTTTACAGCGTAAAACTTAGCACGGGGTTTTGTAGTGAAGTGCAGGAGAGAAGAGCGTCAATAAGCATTAAAATACGGTGGTAGCCAGCGCAGGGTTCCTTTACATGTAAGGTTCAGCTGCGATTTGTAAATGTAAAAGTATAGTT
This sequence comes from Tetrastigma voinierianum, assembly GCA_016808115.1. Classification (NCBI taxonomy): domain Eukaryota; kingdom Viridiplantae; phylum Streptophyta; class Magnoliopsida; order Vitales; family Vitaceae; genus Tetrastigma; species Tetrastigma voinierianum. The sequence goes on along the minus strand of JAEQBH010005114.1, from coordinate 17,516 downwards.
TTGTATTTGTAAATGGGACTTGGTAAATGTGTATAGATTTTGATGGACACCACTCCGGTGGTAGTTCTTTTGATTTTGTTATAAGATGTGGGCCATACCGAATTTTGATCGGTTTTTAAAAAAAAAAATCAGGTAAGAGTCGATCCACAGTCGCACCGAACTCGATTGGATCATTGTCGAATTGAGCAGAATCGAAGCGTGACAATGTAATAATATATATATATATATATATATATATATATATACTCTATATATCCTCTGCCTATATATATATATATATATATATATGACATTGAGAATCCCTACAGTAGAAGGTTATGCGCACAGCAGATAGAGTGCCGACTTAGTGGCGGGTTTACTATTACCCGCACACTTCATGTTCTTATGATATCCATGTCAAGTGAGTCAAGTCCATTTTTGACATGTTCTACTACTCCGGCATCTTGCCACCTCAGGGAAACGCTACACTATAACGTAATTCTCGATGACTTATTTGAATGCATCGGCCACCACCTCTGCCTCGATTTGGTCCGTTGTGTAAATAAAATAAAAAATACACTTGGACTCTTGATGCGGAAATGCCTTAAACATTTCTCCGTATAATTAGTGGCATGACTCCAGCAGGGCTGGAGGCTATGGTACTTGACTCATGTCATGTATAAAAGGTAGTCTGCTCATGATTCTTATTTGATGAGAACCACAAGTTACTACCCTCTCGGACTGCATCAAAACACATCCCAGTCCATCATTCGAGGTATCACTGCATCAAAACACATCCCAGTCTGTCATTTGAGGCATCACAACACATTGTGTACTCCTATCCCCTTTCCGGGACTCTTAGAACATAAGCTGAAGTAAGCCTCCTTTTCAATTCTGATACTCTCACGGGTAACCCATCATATGACCTCTCCGAATTGACCTTGTCATATGTCTGACTACTTTTTTTTTTTTTTCACTGTGCTCCGTCTATTCCTGGAAGTAGATGCTATGTCTTAAATCTCACCTTAGTTAGCCGACTCTCCTTTGTGGTGTTAGCTAATGATCTCCTGAGTCTGAAGAACAACTGTCAACGATTTTCCTGATCCTCCTCTGTTTTAGAGTAGATCAAAATATCTTTCCTGAGCTACTCTGGCCAGTCTAGATAGGGTTTGGAAAGCCTATGCCTACAGATCCACAGATATCTTGGCGCGTCGTTAAATCCGAAGGGCATCACTGTGAAGTCGAAGTGCCCATACGCGTCTCTAGCGCTGTGTGAGGTGTACGCGCCCTAACTCTCTCATCGGAGGATAAGCCCCGGTGCGGAGATCTATCTTAAGAATACTCAAAGCCTGTTGAAATTGAGTGAATGAATCAGTAGTCATAGCAGATACAGTTCGTGATCGTGACTTTCAATTCAACTGCGATAGTTTATACACAATCGAAGAGTTTGTCTCTCCTCTTCTAAGCAGGCAAGGAAGCGCCTCATGGTGAAGTGCCGGTCCAATATAACCCTCGATCCTACCAATTCCTTGTATCACGGACTACGGTTTCTTTAACTCAGTGAAGCCATCCTATGCGAGAAGTTATAGAATGGGCGGCCTTTTGGGGTGTGACTTACTCATGAGTCTAAGCTGGAGGTAATCGAATAGATCATGCGGAAAAACATCCCTTACTCGGCTACGAGGTAGACCCAGGCCGGTCTTGCCTCGTCATAGGAGTAAGGCTTATGACCAAGCCATCGAGATCTTTTATAACATCTAGAGTTGCATGGTCACAGGGTAAAGCATCGTGCTTATCCTCTGAAACATCACATAAACACCTCACTGTGCGTGTACGGTGACTCTCCTCGATCTTGCCAATGGCGACCCGGGTGTCGCGAGTCGTCCGATCCATCTGAGGACGTAATCTAAATCGAACATATAAGTGGGCCCATAGGTCCACGGTGAAGTCAGTGAGATCTCTACCTGCATCCAACAATGCAACTGACCTCGCCTGGTTCACGAGGAGGGCTTACTATGGCTTGCCCGAGCTTACCATGCAGTATTGTGAACTCAAATTGAGGTTGGCACACTGATACACGCAAGTGATTCATAATCCGACCACCTGTGGATCACGTCAGTGAATTATAGTTCGCTCCATTTTAGAACCCACAAAGGGTTATGTTCTCGGCAGTGTTTGTATATATTTTCCTATATACATCCTACATGACAATATAATCCACCATGACATGTAACAAACGTAAGCGCTTTTGACACACATGACAACAAAAAAATGCATGCAATGGTCTAGTCGACCTATAGCTCTAAGGTAAATGCCTGCCTTAGACCAGATAAAATTCAGTTTTGGAAAAGAGGCAGTAGTGGTGGGTTCAAATCAAATATTCTAGATCTCGGATGGCGAAGCGGTTTCAGCGTTGATAAGTCTCCATGAAATCTGTAACAGTGAATTTGATCAATTAGACAGTGGGAGTGACAGTTTTGAGGCGCGTGGCGTTAGATAACGTGGCTGCCGGAAGAGCATACTAATGATGTGAAATTCAACATAACATCTCTTAATATTCTTTTATGTTTCATGAGTAGAAGTATGTGGCGAGTGGGCGAAACGAGATAAGTGTGATAAATAAAAATCAGGAATCAAGACATGATTGAGCATTGTTGAGAGTGATTCAATGATAATAAAGGCAAATAATGAATAAATGTTGTCATCTTGGCTCAATAGACCAGCGTGAAAAGAAAAAAGGAAATCTTGTGGCTTTTGGATTAGTTTTGAGAAGGAAATTATTAACTTCTCTCTAGGTTCACAGGCGTCCGACCGTCGGAATTCTTGAGCAAGAAAGGAAAATTAAACTCTGCAGCGATGAGGCTCTGTATTGGGCTCGATTTTAAGGAGTTTGACAAACTATTGAGTGAGGTTAATCTGCGGGTTTTACGCACATTTTAAGTGTATTTCGATGTTTGAGTTGATTGAGAATGAGGACGTTTGATCGATCCAAAATCTTGGTGAAATATTGAATTGAACCAATTCTGCATGATTATTAACAATGTAAGGGTTGTTTGGACATTGTTTATCGATTTATTAACAAATCAATATTGATGTTGTGGGAGCCAAATGCATTCTATGAAGCTTCCGAGTTACAAAGTGGAACCGGTATTGGGTATTTGGTTGTGAACAGTAACCCGAAGGTTTCACTGTTCACGTGAGTAGTGTTCACGAAATAAATTTTGTGAATTAATGTGTTTGGTTGAGTAATTGTCAAATTGTAGTGGTTGTTGAAAATTAATAGCCCACATTCATTTTGAAAGTATGTCGGATCATGAAATTATAACATGTTTTGTGTGATTAAGGTATGTAGATCATATGCATGAATTATATATTTGCATGTGTTATATAGATTATCTTTGAATTGGCATCATCATTCCATTGGCGAGCACCATAGGAGCAATAAAATTGAGTGTTAGAGGTGGATACCTAAGAGAAGTATTTCGGAGGGTTTACTAATTATAATATTATGAGAGGGTAGTCCATATAAAATATCAATCGTCGGAGTATTTGATTGATATACGCCGGAGGGTTGTCCACTAAATAAAACATCGAGTCGGTCCAGCTACTTAGATCGGAGGGTTGTCCACATTAAAAACAAATATCTTTGTTTTGAAAAATAATGTTTCTCATACGTGGCTTAGGCAGTGTGAAGTCGATGAGGACTGGGTCACGAGAGGATTGGTCATGTAGACATTAGTAGGATCACGCATTTACTTGAATGTATGTTTTCATTAGACATTGCATATGCACTTAGGTGGAGAGTAACCCGTTTAGGGTGATTCCCTTATTGAGCATTAGCTCACCACAATGTCGAGGGAATTATAGTATTTCAAATTACATGGAGCGCACGAGCGACTCCATCATAGAGCCACTTTAGAAGAAAGTCGGGTTATTGGCGCTTTGGGTATTGCTGTTATGTATGCTGAAATTTGTAAACTTCGATATATGTGTTGTATAAGGTAAAATTTTAACTCTTGTAACTATATGTATTCGTTGATGTATGATGATTGGTATTGTAATAAAGACCCAGTAGTTTATATATATATATATATATATATATATATATGTGATATTGAACTGTTTGGACAGGTTGTTCTTGGGTAGGCTCCCGTCTGAAAGGAGACTCTGCCCGATTTCGTGAGATGTTCGGTCCACAGGCATTCCACGAGTGTTCCGCGGAGTTGTGGGTAGTCACTTGAACCCCGAGTTTAGGCGTCACATACTTAGACCTTGATACTAAAGTTGTAACGATGGCATCAGACACCGAGCACTAGGTAATCACACCTAGCTGGCTTTTAGTATACCGGTGTTACTTGCGAACACTAAGCTACGGTAATCGCATACCTTGGCTCACATGCCTTAACGACATGTCCTAAACCCATGCCAGCATTCTCTAGGTATTCGTATACCTAAGCTCTGATACCAAGCTGTGACGCCCCAAATCTCGAGGGTCCGTTGACAACCCGTCAACCGAAGATTGATGGATGTCGGAGTAGCGACACCACACCATTATCTTTTCGGGACCGGATTTAACAAAAATCGGGCAGAGTCTCCCTTGTACGGGGAGCTCTACCCAAAATACAACCAATGCAATTTCATGGCAACCTGTCCCAATATTATAGAACGACCACATCGGGTCCACATACGAATAAAAATGACGTGGCCCGTTTATCATATAAATACAATCTATATCAGCGAAGCCACTTAAGGATTATTGCATCACTCTTAATATGACCATATTAACACTAACATGTTCTAATATAATATAATAAAAATAAATCAAGGCCACAATCCAGCCCGCACATGTCCTGTACTTGACGGGTCCCCACGTGAGGTGGCTAGCCCGATAGAGATAAGTCCCTCTGAGGCTATTCTCCACCTAAATGCACATAGATAATTAAACGACTGACACACCAACTGGACATGCAATCCTAGCACAGAATCCTACTTGTCATGAATGAGACGCGACTCATCATCCCCCATGTATCAAGTCCTCACCGACTCCCTCAAACATGCATTTTGCCATGAATGAAAACCATTTTCAAAAGAAATTATTTGTGTTTACCCGTTGACAACCCTCCGATATAAATAGTTGACACACTCTGATAATCTATTTTATGGACAACCTCAGATAATAGTATCTAATGAATACTCAGAACATTGATGATATGGACAACCCTCCGAGAAGAAGAATATCAATTGGGCATACTCCGACGATTGACATTTATGAATGACCCTCCGATGTATATCGATTGAAATACTCGGAAGCGATTGACATTATATGGACAACCCTCCGATGTATATCAATTAGGCATACTCTGACGATTGATATTGTGTGGACAACCCTTTGATATTGTAGTGAACATACTCCGATAAATAATATTGTTGGTCAACCCTCCGAAACAATGCTCTCAAGAAACCACCTCATGCACTCTCCTCTTTGTTCTAGGGTTCCCGATGCGTGAAATGTCATGAGCCTTCCATTTCCTTAACTTGTGCAACACCATGCAAGCGAGTGGATCCCTTTGGACTTCATCAAAGTCTGAGTCCACAACCCATTCACAAGGAAGATGAATGACAAGCGATATGCACTCACACCCAGCACCATGAGATATCCACAGTGCGATCTGCAGTAAGAGTGTGCCATTGCACTCTAAGTGTACTGATGTATAATGGGCTCTACATGGACACCCTATACGAGTACACTCACGGGTGTACCATGAACACCCATGTCTAATGCACTTTAGTCTTGCATTCATTAAGCGTTAATATACATGCAGTGTATAACATTTATCACATTCATGTCAACACATCAACGAGCATGTAGGCATCATTCAAACTCTTACTTGAGCCAGTAATGTATCGAACTCAAATCCCTAGGCTACATCATGGCGCATAATGCCCGATAAACACAGCCTACAACATGTACCAAGCTACAGCAACCATATCCACACGAAGCATCACAAACGGTATGTTAAGGCACACATATTGGCATCGAGCATGACACCTTAACCGAGGAAATGTCATTTCAGTCAGTACACAAACACATGTTAACACCATTCATCAAAGTCATAACACTATAGGCAAGTAATGACACACCTCATTTCTGGCTGATTATGACATATCATGCACCTCAGATAGCCTAACTGCATTATTGGCCTTAATGAAACAACTCCTCCTGACCAACGAATTAGCACACTTGTTATAACAATCAATTTTCCAACAAGGATGTGAGCACCCATTTCCATTTAAAAGCATGTGGTCAGATTTTAGACTCGAATCTTTCCATGGGTGAAGAGCACCCAAAAGCCGGGGCTGAACGAAAGTTATGGTGCGTCAGTTGGAGGCCTCGTGGTGACCAGCCTTGCAGAGCAAGCCAGGAACTGTATTTTCGTCATTTTCAGACCAAATATGAGTTCAAATCTTATCAAGCTATATATGGATGGATTCTAGACTCAAAGTGCTTTTAATAGAGTCTAAGAACACCCAAAACGTAGCTCGGAAAAGAAGGTTATGGCCGTCCGAAGTTGGATTCCTTGCACAAACAGTGCAGTTGGGCAGCTGCGTGAAACCCACGAAATTGCTTTCCCAGGGCTTCTTTAAAGCCCTCGTACATGCTATTTTTCCTACGCAAACTCATCCCGGAAACAACCCTTTCACCTAGCAACAAACCCGTCTCAACTGAGTCCACAATTCATCCATAAACATGGCCTGAGTGAATCTGAGCTTCGGCTAAGAGTGGCCAATCTTGCCAGCCCCGGACATCATATCTCCCAAAACCGGAAAAATTCAGTTTTGTGTCAGGGCGTTTCTAACCACATTGAGGCTTAGCAAGAACCAGCAGCATTTAGATGAAGAAGGTTCCTACCTCTTTGGCGAAAGACGAAACTTTTGGAGTTAGGGCGAGACCTAAACAGCCTGTACGCTCGAATCTTATTGAAAATTCTTGATTTCGGTGTCGAGCATTGCCTTGGCGATGCTCAGACACTGATCTGCCGGCAGCGAAACCGGGCCGTAGATCTGCAGTAAATCTTAGAGAGAAGTGAAACTCTCGCTAGATTTTCTTCTCGAGCCAGAAATATTTGGTGGCTGTGTGTTGTCGGTACCAGCGCCTGTTGATAATAAGCTTTAAAATCTTGGTTAGGCGGTTCGACCACACGATCTCGTAGATCGTAGAGAGAAGGAGAAGTTTCTGTTCTCTCTCTCTCTACTCACGCTCACTGCCGGTTTTCCCCTCCAAAAATGAGCTTTCTTCTTTTTTTTTTCTTTTTTTGTCTCTCTTGGCAAAGTTGGGTGTGGGCCATGTAGCTGCCAATCCGCCATCAGAGTTCATTACGTCACATTGTTTTTCAGTTAATTCATTTAATTGAACTTAACTCAAGTAGTTTCCTAACTCTCAGATTTTTAAGAAAATCTGGATTCGCGAAGATTCTTAGATACTAACTGAATTCATAAGAATTTCCACTACCTAGGAATTCAGTGAAACTTTTCTGAGTTACTCGTTTTCATGAGATGGACTCAACGGTGCAGTCCGTTTCGTCATTCGAGCTATAGGGAATTTTCTAGGCTTCCCTGAGCCATTTCAGTAATTTATTATTTAATTTTATACCCAAATTTTAAATTTTTACGGGTTCTCTGCGGAGTAATATGTCGAGTCAGCGGAAGTATTTCCATCTTGGTTCTTACTACTCCAGCCCATTCCTGTTTGCTACGCATTTTTCCTTCTACAGGTTTATCTACCTATATTTCCAAAAGCTAAAATTTAATGTCGAGGCGACATAACAATAAGAATCCTCTTCTTATACTGCGTTTCTATAAGAGCAAGATCATTTGTTGAAACTCTTATTTTACTCGTCGGCGTGTTCTTTAGAACCTTCTTGCCTTGACTCAATCTAAATTATCAGCTATGGAATCTCCTTCCAAGTCTGGTCCTACCTCATCTATGGCGAATACGAGGATATAGTTGTCAATTCATCTTCCATATTCCGGTGCATCGACACTACTCATCTCACGATGCTCGGTACTTTAGACCTTGGCTTCATGATTAACTTCTTGCAATCATATGACTTCTTCTCTGTTGTTGTCTTCACACACTTCCACTTCTCTTCCCTATATATCTGCAAATGGTTCTTGTGTGTCTCTCATCTTATTAATCTCACACCCGATAACCTCTGTTTAAGTGTTTATCGGATTCGACTCATAATCCTTATATCACGTTGGGCAACTCCTTCCGAACTTGGTTTTGTTTTAACCTTTTCGTCTACTGGTGTGGTTGTGTAGGATTCTCAGACGGGACAGATCGTTGGGACCACGCGTAAGGTTGGAAGGCTGTTTGAGCTCATCTTTCTTTATCTACTGTCCTCTCGTCTCTCTGCTTCTACTGTCTCAGGACAAAGCACCTCTTCTCTTACTTTATGACATTCTCGCCTTGGTCATGCATCTATCTCTAGGGTTAAACAACTAGTTTCTCGGGGTTTGTTAGGTTCAGTTTCAAATAAGAGTTTTGATTGTATGCCTTGTCAATTTGGCAAACAAGCGCTTTACCATTTAATAACGGTGTTTTTCTCATGCTCTCTCTCCTTTTGATCTTATTAATTACGATGTATGGGGCCCTTCTTCCATTACTACTCAGTGGGTCAAAATTATTTTATTGCTGTGGATGATTTTCTCGATATGCTTGGATTTATCTCTTAATCGTTCGGGCACTTTATCGGAAATATATCGTGAGCACGAAATGATTGAAACACGAGTTTTCTAAACCTATCGAAAGTTTTTCGGATAAGTGTTGCCAAAATATAAAGCCCATGAATTTACTTCTATTCTACATCAATATGGTATTGTTCCTCATTCCTCTTGTGTTGGCACTTCTCGTAAAATAGCGAGCTGGCGTAAACGTGCATAATGCGATGTTGTTAAATTGCTCTTCACATTCAGTTTATCTTCTAGGTTTCAGGAGAGAAGCTGCTCTTGCATGGTTTTACCATCAATCGAGTCCCTTCTCCCATTGTTCACGATCAAACTCATATGATAATATTTATTTGGTTCTTCTCCCTCCACGATGACCTTAGAGTCTTTGACGTGCCTACATTTTGTTCTTCATCGAGATCATGGAAGAGCAGCTTACGATCTCGTTCTGGTTGTGTTGTTTTCTTGGGTATGGAATTGGTCAAAAAGATTATAGGTGTTATGATCCCATTAGCAAACGTCTTCGTGTTTCTCGGCATGTGGTCTTTTGGGAATACAAAATGTTTTATCAACTACCTCATGTTCCTGTTTCACCTATTTCTTTTATCGATCCTCTCCCTGACCTTTTTCCTGAGGAGTCTCCCACTTCTATATAAAAGCATCCCCCCTTGGTATCTGAGTTTCCCCCATCTATTTCTGATGTCCCTTCTTTTACATCTAATGAACCTCCGGCTGATCATCGCGTGCGCGTCTGCTCGGTTGTGGATCTTGTCGATCCTTCTTACTCTCGTATAGTTCCATTGGGTACTTACTCTTCCTTCTCATGTCGTGACTTCCATTGATTTTACGCTCTTGCCTCTCTCCAAGAACCTCGGACTTTTAGATGAGGCTTCCTCTAACCACTATGAGTAGCAAGCTATGAAAGAAGAGTTGGATGCCTTACATAAGGCGTTGCAGGATCTGGTTGATCTCTCTGCGGAGCCAATCACGTGATTGTAATTGGGTTTATAAGATCGAGACTCGGTCGGATGGCATTGATCACTATAGGCTCGCCTTGTTGCGGGGGTTTTACTCGGGGTATGAGATTGACTATGAGGGAGTTTTTGCTCAGAGTGGCTCGAACATATGTAGGGACTCTTATTTTTCATTTCTCACAGGCTGCATGAATGGCCGCTCTTTCAAAATGGATGTAATGATTTTCTTAATGGTGAACTCTCGGAGGAAGTCTATATGAAGCTTCCTCTTGGCCTGCGGGGTTCTTTGCAGTAATATGAGCTCGTGAGCACTCTACGGTCTTAATCAAGCTCGAGCATGGTTTGCAGGACCGTTCTCATCTGAAACATGGTTTTTCGACGATTCTTTTGATCTGACTCTTTTTTAGGGGCGTTATGATCATGGGATTTTTATTCTACTCTTGTATGTTGATGATATGATTATTACAGTGATGATATGCAGGGTATTCGGGATCTAAGCACTTTCTTGGTGATCTGTTGAGAATGAGAAGATCATGGCCCTCTTAATTACTTTCTTGAATTACAAGTTTCCTCTTACTGCGAGATGATTATCTTGCTGGGCGAGTATACTTCAGTCCCACAGAGCCCGGTATCACTGTGAAATATAGTTGACACACCTATTGAGTATAACTATTGCCTCAATTCTTATGATGGCGAATCACTATCTGATGCTACTCTCTACAGACAGCTTATCGAGAGTCTAATCTATCTCACTATTACTCGCCTTGATATTTCTTATGCAGTTCATGTAGTCAGTCAGTTTATGGCTGCCCTTAGATCTCTAGGTATCTTGATGTTTGTTAGATTCTTCGATATCACGAAAGGCACCATATTTGATGGTCTTCATTTTTCTTCCCATTGCTCATTAACTCTTCAGGCATATTCAGATGCAAATTGGGCGGGTGATGCAAGCGATCAGTGATCTCTGAGATGTTAAGTGTTTTCTTTTGGGTGATTCTCTTGTATCTCTTGAAAGCGAAACAACGGTGGTGCTTTCGTTCGGCAATGAAGTAGAATATAAACCTTTGGCGGCTACTCTGGTTGAACTGCTTTGTTTATGTTGGTTCTGACGGGGATCTTGAAGTGTTGAATTTGTTCCACATTCAAGCTAAAACTTCCGCTATCGATAATCAGTGCTATTCAAATTGCTCATAATGATATTTCATGAGCGTATAAAACATATTGGTGGGGATTGTCATTCGTCGTCATCATCACAGCCGGGGTACACTCACCTTGGTATTCCTCTCGGGATCATTTAGCGATATCTTGATGACCCACCTCCGGGAACTTTTAGAACTTTAGCTTCCAAACTGAAAATGGTTTCTCTTAAACCACCATGAGTTTGAGGGGATATTAGATTATATGTATATGTAGTGATTGTATGCTTTCATTTTAAGTTTTGTATAGCTTAGCTTATATAAGCCTTAGCCTTATACATGTAATATACTTTTTCCAATATACAAAGACTCAAGTCTTTCTTCAACTATCGTTAAGTTATATTTAGACAAATTTGAAATGAGTTAAATTTAAATTTATAACATAATAGTTATTTAAATCAGACTTAACTATCGTTAAATTAGTATTTGAACAAACTTGAAAAGAATCGAACCCAAGTTTGTAACATAATAATTATTTAGATTGGACTTAACTATTGTTAAATTAGTATTTGAACAAACTTGAAAGGAGTTAAGTTTAAGTTTATACCACATTAGTTGTTTAGATTAGACTTAATTGTTGTTAAGTTAGTATTTGAACAAACTTAAAGGAAGTTAAGTCCGGGTTTATACCACACTAGTTATTTAGCTTTGACTTAAATGTTGTTAAGTTAATATTTAAACAATCTTGAAGGGAGTTAAGTCCACATGAACTTAATTAACTCTCTACTCTTCACTTTGATGGATGTAAATAATATTGAAAAAATTATACTGATTTGAAATTATTCAAACATTTAATACATCTTATTAAATGTTTAAACATTTATAATGAACATAAATAAATAGAGTATAGAAAAAAACATATTGTTTATCCACCGATATTTAATGGGTTTTAAAGTGTAGCAATGTAGAGTATAAAATCTAATGATAACTAGTGAAAGGGAGGAGCCGGATTGAACATAAAGGAAAGAAACATGAGAATAAGAAATAAAGAAATGAAAATAAGAGGGAAAAAGAAAAGAGGGAAATGGGAATGAGCTCTCATAAGGTGGTTGGAGGAGTAAACTTGTCCAAATAATGTGTCCTTATCTTTCATTTTTGGATTTTAACAAAAGAAGGTTAAGGATTGCAATATTTTTCCTCATTGATCCCTTTTAAACGGTCATTTTTTTCTTTTTTTATTAGGCTTTTTCGACATTTAGCCCAAAAATAAATAAAAATTCCTTCAATACAAAAGGTTGAAAAATAATCCTAAATTTAGTGTACTTTTTTAGACGTGAAAAGTGTCTCTTCAAGAGACATTTTTTAAAATTTTGAAAATCTTACATTTTAACTAAAAATGTCTTTTGAATAAATATTTTCTAATGTTTCATAAATGATAAATATAATTGAAAATGTTTTTTGAAGTGACACTTTCTAAAGTTTCAAAAATTATGAATTTACATTGAAAGTGTTTCTTGAAGATACACTTTTTAAAGTTTTAGATTTTATGAATTTACATTGAAAGTATTTTTTGAATAGACACATTTACTTTTTGTAATCTTCATCTCACATGAAAAACCAATGTGGAGAAAACTACACTGAAGTTGAGATTATTTTTCAAACCATGAATTTTTTAGATTTATTTGTAATTTTTATATTATTTTTCTAAAACTCCATTTTTTTATTCATGCCCCTAAGATATAAGATATAGAGTGTATGACATTATCCACTTTGGTCAATGACACTCATGGTTTTATTTTTGGACTCCTTTCCAAAAGGTCAATAGGATATTTTAATCGATGTGGGACTTTGGACCCACATCCAACAATCTCCCTTGAACAAAGCTCCACTAATCCTCCCATGATCTCCTTGTTTTTCACATACCCCTTAGTCCTTAGGTGAAACACCAGTCGTCAAGGGCTCACAACACTATTTTGTTTAACATCCACTCACACAGCTTAAACATGAGCCTAACTCTGATTTACTTGTTGGAAAACCTAATAGACGCATCACTCCCCATATTGGTATGATATTATCCATTTTGGGTTAAAGGCTCCCATAATTTTGATTAGTGTAATCGAGTTTTTGATGAGTTTAAGATAAATATCATCAGGCTTTTAGTGAGGTGAAATAAATTTTTTAATAACATAAAATTAAAAATATATATATATATATATATATATATATATATATATATATATATATATATATATCTAATATATTTATTTATTTATAATATATGTTAGTTTTAATATAATAAAAATAAAAATTTAAAATAAATAAAACTACAAATAAAGTTAAACTGGTACAAGCATGAGAATTTCTTATTTTGGACTAGCCCATTCAATATTTTAAGCGAGATGGGAATACAAACCCACTTATCTCAGATATAAATATCGTAATTAGCTATGGAAATCATAACTATATCGGTACTACTTCCATAGCTTTTACTGTTTCTTTCTTATAATTTTTTCTGTTTAATATTGATAAGGTTTGAAAATAGGCGCGAAGGCCTACTCGTCAAAGCCCAAGGAAGAGGCAAGCCAGGTGAGCACGAGCCCCGAGCGCCCGGCCCAAGCTTGAAAGCTGGTCGGCTCGCCCCAGGCCAGATAACATGAGTAGTGGGAGAGGCCCACATTCTACAAATCGGACTAAATCTACATGTAATAAGGGAAGTAGGATAATCCTGATAACATCTTATCCTTTTATCAATTCGAACTAAATCTCACCAGTAATAGGATAATTTCACGATAAACACTTATTCTCACGAGATCAATGGATCTCTTGATTAGGAAGGATAATTCTCAATAAACTGCTCCTTTCCATATCCCTTATTAATCTGACAACGATAAGGAAAGAAAATCCCCCATCCAATAAGAGAGAATCCTTATCACCATCCAATCGAGAAAAATATATATTATAAATATCAGGCCACCTCATAAGTGAAAGGTACGTAAAAACATTCGCCCTACAGCGATCTATCTTTTTGGCGAGGCGAGTTGGGCATGGGGCGGCCCGCGATGAAGCCCTCGCCCGACCCCTTCTTTTTTCTTGTCTTTGCGAGAGGAGTGTAGCGCCGAGCACGTGGACGATCCAACAGCGACCCCAGTTCCTTGAAAGCCACGTACGCTCCGGCCCGATCCGGTTGAAAAAAAGCATCATCGGTTGGCGCGTCACGTAGGAGCGGCAGTTCCTTTACAAGTAAAATTGATCTCTTGTTGGTAGTGGTATCAACTCGGAACACAAGTAAGAGCAGCATAATCCACTAAGGATGCGGGACCCGACCGGCGATGGTCCAGGGATTATCCGTGCGTGGAAGCGTCTGGCCAGAGCACGGAGGAGGTGGAGGCACTTCGCCTCACCAATCAACGCCTGATAGGAGAGTTAGAGCAACTCACCAGGCAAATGCAGCGCCCGCGGAGGGCACGACAAACTCAGGAAGGCCGTAACGTCACTTCGAAGAACAGCATAATCCTGACACTCACAGGGTCTTTGAAGCTTGAGCAATCGATGGGGCTAAAGGGGCCTTGGCACACACAATAACCCCACGGAGAGGAGGAAAGCGAAGCAGCACTCGGGGCGCCGGGAACGAAGAGCGCTCGCCACCCTCGGCTGAGGGTGGAGAAGTGATCATGGGAGCAGTTGAGCCTCCAGCGGAGTCGACTGTGAAGGAGTTGTAAGGGGCGAGCTCGACTCTGTGGTTTGGTGCGCGACAAGCAGTCACCATTCACGGTAGGGTGCTCTTCCCTCTTCCGGCCAAAGTTCGGAATGCCGCCCAGTGGAGGTGTTCGTCACGAGAGATCGGATTGATCATCTTAACACTTACAAGAACTTCACTGGGAGCATACGGTATCGTGGACTTCAGATAATGTAGCTTATCACGTTAAAAGGCCTAGCCTTAATAAGCTTGAATGACTTCCACCTCAACACCCTCATTCAGAGCTATCCATTGGGTGCTCGTCTCCCACTTCCCATTGAGATAGAACATGTAGTTGGCTACTGGTTTGCCGACCATTAAATGCAGCTCAAAGCCTCCGAGGTCCCATGTTCTAGGCCCACGCCGTAGTCTCTGAAGGTCAACATACCCGACGAAAAATTTGCGATCACCTCATTCATCTGGCTAGAGGCAAAATAAAATTTGATGCTTATCTCAAAAACTCCTCAAGGAAGCATACGGCGTCATAAACGAAGAGTACATTAATGGCGAAGAAGCCTCATCCAAAAAGGAAGCCTTTCAACCTATAAAGAGAAAAGCAGGATCGGGACAAGCGCCGTGACGGAGCCCAAAAGATAAAATGACCGTGGAGGAGGTCCCAAAGAAAGATGGAGAACTGGCCCTAAAAGACGGGAGGCCTTAGAGATCGCCCGGTCCATCTCAACCCGGAGCGCCGGCCAACATTATTCACCCTGCCGTTTCACCTCGACGCCATCGATCGCGCAAGTCCACGGAAGTACAACATGAGCAGTCAAGACGCTACCCCGCATGAGGTCGGACTCGCCAAAAAGAGATAACACCCAGATCGGGTGTGAGTTCCATAATTTACGCATCATACCTGATGATTGCATACAAATGTGAGAAATAGAATATTTGATCATGGTATCTCCGACGCCTACAAGACTCAAGGTTAGGCCTTAATCAAGCCTAAGCTCAACAACCACTCACCACCACCTCGCAGAAAACAACTCAAGACTAATGCTCTGGGAAATCCATGTGATCTCGGAGGATTTGGCAGGAGGAGGAATCCAAATTCACCAAGAAGGCCCATTCAAGGCAGATCGTGTCGGAGAGGAAATGGAAGCATGCTTGTCCAACCGCCTCGGCTCGACACGTGCCATAACATTCTCCGACTCGTGACCGGAGGGATACCCCCATGATGACCCTTTGCAGGCTAAGGGCAATTGTGGCTAACAAAACTATCACCGGGTCCTAGTCGATCGGGAGTTCAAACACATCATCTTCGCCGCCTTCAATAAGATGTGGACGCCAGTGGGAAAACTGAACCGAACAACACCCATCGCAGGATTCCTTCCGAGAAAAAGTGTTACTCCTTTGGGCCTGAACACAACTAGCGCCCACTGAGATCCCTATGCGTCAAAGTAAGTAAACGACGATAAACTAGAGCCCCGCCGTAGACGCATCCGGGCCTATAATACGCTTTGTTAAAAATTCCTCTTCAACGCGAATAAAGGCTATCTCTCTCCGCTTACCAATACATGATATCAAGTTTCCTACCATGCTTTATAGGAATGGTCCGGCGAGACTCAACGCTGGCCAGGAGTGCTACTCAAGATCCATGAAGCAAAACGGTCATAACATATACCTAGACGAGCCTGACATGCCGATGAGGTGAATACCCGACTGCTTCCCAAGAGCTTAGAACTCATACCGCTGGATTAAGTAACTTTCTAAAACACCGCCTACATCGGCCCTTTTCGTTAAGACCTCGGCTTCCTTGCACGCATTTCTTGAGATGCAATAAGGATGTCTTCGTGAAGCAAGGAGGACATGGTGGATCAATTCCCGCAATAATCACCTGCGCATTGAGAACGCCACCATCCTTCGCTACCAAGCAAAAGAGATGAGCTTTACGCCTAAAAGGCAAAGCGAATGTAACGAGGAGGTCGGGTAACCTCCAGGGCAATCGTGAGAGGTGGAGTAATGAATGGCCGCCAACGCCGGCTCGTAAAGTAAACGGCAAGTGGCGATCATCGACTAACGACATTAAAGGAGTAAAACAAAAGACGCTTTGTCACGACTGATCTTCATCGAGATGCCACAAACACCATGAACCTCGCTTTATGGATGCTATCTCCGCTACAACCGCATCAAGATGGATCCAGATGAGATCAGAGACCTCGTCATTACAGGCAAGGAACCTATTGTTATCGTGTGATGCCTTCTGACTAAGAACAGAGTTTCACAATACAGCTAGTAAAATGTGGTGTTCCATAAATAGACCGGCCCATGGAGGTGTATATAGACATATTAGTGTGAAATTCACAATTTAGCTCCACATAGCCTATTCGGTCTCGAGTATGCTCCGTAGATCTTAAGAGAATACAACATGAAGTTGAATCTAACCTAAATGTACATCTTTCTGAGTGTCACTTAGAAATTCTTAGGCTTCATAGTCAATAATCGAAGAATTGAAGCAACCCTAGATAAATAAAGGTTGTGCCTGCGACATGTAGCTGCTTCTCAAAGATTAAAGACGATTTAAGCTCTCCCCCATTTTGGTGTTTCCTCCTCAAGGAGCTCTTACTCAGACTCTCGCGCTTCGTATTTCTCGATCGGGGCCGGGCCATTCTCGTCGTAGACAAAGACCGAGTATAGCATCCAGTCTACTATTGCAGCCGAGCTCCAAGAGGAGCAGAGGAGAGGTACCCAAGGATGGAGAAATTAATCCTGGCGTTAGTAACCACAGCCCGAAAGCTCCGCCCTTATTTCCAAGCTCATACAATTAAAGTCCCAACAGAATACCCGATTTGGGCTAAAGTGCTACACAAACCGTAGACCTCGTGAAGGTCGATGAAGCGGCCATGTAGCTGCTTAGCTCAAGATCATATACAAGCCGAAAACTGCAATAAAAGGGTAGGTCTTAGCGGACTTCGTCATGGAATTCGCCTCAGCAGATCTTGCCAAAAGTACTCAAACGACGAC